>LR738715.1:193724922-193779488 GCA_902687465.1 Secale cereale | reverse complement strand
GGGGGGGGGGGGCGCACCAGCCCACCAGGGGCTGGTCCCCCCCTTACTTGGTCCACTTGGCCCACCGGGGTAGGTGGCCCCACCCGATGGACCCCCGGACACCTTCCGGTGGTCCCGGTACAATACCGGCGACCCCGAAATCACACCGGTGACCAAAACATGACTTCCCATATATAAATCTTTACCTCTGGACTATTCTGGAACTCCTCGTGATGTCCGGGATCTCATACGGGACTCCGAACAACATTCGCTAACCACGTACATATATTCCCTATAACCCTAGCGTCATCGAACCTTAAGTGTGTAGACCCTACGGGTTCGGGAACCATGCATAGATGACCGAGACATCTCTCCGGCCAATAACCAACAACGGGATCTGGATACCCATGTTGGCTCCCACATGTTCCGCGATGATCTTATCGGATGAACCACGATGTCAAGGATTCAATCAATCCCGTATACGATTCCCTTTGTCTACCAGTATAGTACTTGCCCGAGATTTGATCGTCGGTATCCCGATACATTGTTTAATCTCTTTACGGGCAAGTCTCTTTAGTCGTTCCGTAACACATCATCCCGTGACCAACTCCTTATTCACATAGAGCTCATTACAATGATATCTTACCGAGTGGGCCCAGAGATACCTCTCCGTCATACTGAGTGACAAATCCCAGTCTCGGTTCGTGCCAACCCAACAGATGCTTTCGGGGATACCCGTAGTGTACCTTTATAGCCACCAGTTACGTTGTGACGTTTGGCACACCCAAAGTATTCCTACGGTATTCGGGAGTTGCACAACCTCATGGTCTAAGGAACATATACTTGACATTGGAAAAGCTTTAGCATACTAACTACACGATCTTGTGCTATGCTTACCATTGGGTCTTGTCCATCATATTATTCTCCTAATGATGTGATCCCATTATCAATGACATCCAATGTCCATTCTCAGGAAACCATAACCATCTATTGATCGACGAGCTAATCAACTAGAGGCTCACTAGGGACATGTTGTGGTCTATGCATTCACACATGCATTACGATTTCCGGATAATAAAATTATAGCATGAACGCTAGACAATTATCATGAACAAGGAAATATAATAATAACCATTTTATTATTGCCTCTAGGGCATATTTCCAACAGTCTCTCACTTGCACTAGAGTCAATAATCTAGTTACATTGTGATGAATCGAACACCCATAGAGTTCTTGTGTTGATCATGTTTTGCTCGTGGAAGAGGTTTAGTCAACGGATCTGCGACATTCAGATCCGTAAGCACTTTACAAATATCTATGTCTCCATCTTGTATATAACTACGAATGGAGTTGAAGCGATGCTTGATTTGCTTGGTCTTCTTGTGAAACCTGGGCTCCTTGGCAATTGAAATAGCTCCAGTGTTGTCACAGAAGAGATTCATCGGGCCCGACGCGCTTGGAATAACTCCTAGGTCGATGATGAACTCCTTCATATAGACTCCTTCCTGTGCTGCTTCGGAAGCAGCTATGTACTCCGCTTCACATGTAGATGCCGACACGACGCTTTGCTTGCAAGTGCACCAGCTGACTGCCCCACCATTCAAAATATACACGTATCCGGCTTGTGACTTGGAGTCATCCGGATCTGTGTCAAAGCTAGCATCGACATAACCCTTTACGACGAGCTCTTGGTCACCTCCATAAACGAGAAACATATCCTTAGTCCTTTTCAGGTACTTTAGGATGTTCTTGACCGCCGTCCAGTGTTCCATTCCGGGACCACTTTGGTACCTCCCCACCAAACTTATGGCAAGGTTCACATCAGGTCTGGTACACAGCATGGCATACATAACAGAACCTATGGCCGAGGCATAGGGGATGACACTCATCTTTTCTCTATCTTCTGCCGAGGTCGGGAATTGAGCTGTGCTCAATCTCATACCTTGCAATACAGGAAAGAACCCTTTCTTGGACTGATCCATATTGAACTTCTTCAATATCTTGTCAAGGTATGTGCTTTGTGAAAGACCAATGAGGCGTCTTGATCTATCTCTATAGATCTTGATGCCTAATATGTAAGCAGCTTCTCCAAGGTCCTTCATTGAAAAACACTTATTCAAGCAGGCCTTTATGCTTTCCAAGAGTTCTACATCATTTCCCATCAGCAATATGTCATCCACATATAATATGAGAAATGCTACAGAGCTCCCACTCACTTTCTTGTAAATACAAGCTTCTCCATAAGTCTGTATGAACCCAAACACTTTGATCACTTCATCAAAGTGAATGTTCCAACTCCGAGATGCTTGCACCAGCCCATAGATGGAGCGCTAGAGCTTGCATACCTTGTTAGCATTCTTAGGATCGACAAAACCTTCCGGCTGCATCATATACAATTCTTCCTTAAGGAAGCTGTTAAGGAATGCCGTTTTGATGTCCATTTGCCATATCTCATAATCATAGAATGCGGTAATTTCTAACATGATTCGGACGGACTTCTGCATCGCTACGGGAGAGAAAGTCTCATCATAGTCAATTCCTTGAACTTGTTGATAAGCCTTAGCGACAAGCCGAGCCTTATAGATTGTCACATTTCCATCCGCATCAGTCTTCTTCTTAAAGATCCATTTATTTTCTATGGCTCGCCGATCATCGGGCAAGTCAACCAAAGTCCATACTTTGTTATCATACATGGATCGTATCTCGGATTTCATGGCTTCAAGCCATTTGTTGGAATCCAGGCCCGCCATCGCTTCTTCATAGTTTGAAGGTTCACCGTTGTCTAACAACATGATTTCCAGGACAGGGTTGCCGTACCACTCTTGTGCGGAACGTGTCCTTGTGGACCTACGAAGTTCAGTACTAACTTGATCCGAAGTTTCATGATCATAATCATTAACTTCCTCTCTAGTCGGTGCAGGCACCATAGAAACATCTTCCTATGCTGCGCTACCTTCCGGTTCAAGAGGAGTGACAATCACCTCATCAAGTTCCACTTTCCTACCACTTACTTCCTTCGAGAGACACTCTTTCTATAGAAAGGATCCATTCTTGGCAACAAAGACCTTGCCTTCGGATATGAGGTAGAAGGTATACCCAATAGTTTCCTTAGGGTATCCTACGAAGACGCATTTTTCTGATTTGGGTTCGAGCTTTTCAGGTTGAAGTTTCTTGACATAAGCATCGCATCCCCAAACTTTTAGAAACGACAACTTAGGTTTCTTCCCAAACCATAGTTCATACGGTGTCGTCTCAACGGATTTAGACGGTGCCCTATTTAAAGTGAATGCGGTAGTCTCTAAAGCATAACCCAAAAATGATAGCGGTAAGTCGGTAAGAGACATCATAGATCGCACCATATCCAACAGAGTACGATTACAACGTTCGGACACACCGTTACGTTGAGGTGTTCCACGTGGCGTCAGTTGTGAAACAATTCCACATTTCCTTAGGTGCGTGCCAAATTCGTGACTTAAATATTCTCCTCCACGATCTGATCGTAAGAACTTTATTTTTCTGTCACGTTGATTCTCAACCTCATTCTAAAATTCCTTGAACTTTTCAAAGGTCTCAGACTTGTGTTTCATTAAGTAGACATACCCATATCTACTTGAGTCACCAGTGAGGGTGAGAACATAACGATAGCCACCGCGAGCTTCAACACTCATTGGACTGCACACATCGGTATGTATGATTTCCAACAAGTTGGTTGCTCGCTCCATTGTTCCGAAAGATGGAGTCTTGGTCATCTTGCCCAAAATGCATGGTTCGCACATGTCAAATGATTCATAATCAAGAGACAACAAAAGCCCATCTGCATGGAGCTTCTTCATACGTTTGACACCAATACGACCAAGGCGGCAGTGCCACAAGTATGTGGGACTATCATTATCAACCTTACATCTTTTGGCACTCACACTATGAATATGTGTAACATCACGTTCGAGATTCAATAAGAATAAACTATTGACCAGCGGGGCATGACCATAAAACATTTCTCTCATATAAATAGAACAACCATTATTCTCAGATTTAAATGAGTAGCCATGTCACATCAAACGAGATCTAGATACAATGTTCATGCTAAAAGCTGGTACTAAATAACAAATATTGAGGTTTAAAACTAATCCCGAAGGTAGATGTAGAGGTAGCGTGCCGACGGCGATCACATCGACCTTGGAACCATTCCCGACGCGCATCGTCACCTCGTCCTTCGCCAGTCTCCACTTATTCCGCAACTCCTACTTTGAGTTACAAATGTGAGCAACTGCACCGATATCAAATAACCAGGAGCTACTACGAGCGCTGGTAAGGTATACATCAATAACATGTATATCACATATACCTTTGACGTTGCCGGCCTTCTTATCCGCTAAGTATTTGGGGGCAATTCAGCTTCCAGTGACCAATTCCCTTGCAATAAAAGCACTCAGTCTCAGGCTTGGGTCCATTCTTTGGCTTCTTCCCAGCAACTGGCTTACCGGGCGCGACAACTCCTTTGCCGCCCTTCTTGAAGTTCTTCTACCCTTGCCTTTCTTGAACTTAGTGGTTTTATTCACCATCAACACTTGATGTTCCTTTTTGATCTCCACCTCTGCAGATTTCAGCATTGAATATACCTCAGGAATGGACTTCTCCATCCCTTGCATATTGAAATTCATCACAAAGCTCTTATAGCTAGGTGGGAGCGACTGAAGGATTCTGTCAACGACCGCGTCATCTAAGAGATTAACTCCCAGCTGAGACAAGCGATTGTGCAACCCAGACATTTTGAGTATATGCTCGCTAACAGAACTATTCTCCTCCATCTTACAACTGTAGAACTTGTCAGAGACTTCATATCTCTCGACTCGGGCATGAACTTGGAAAACCATTTTCAGCTCTTGGAACATCTCATATGCTCCGTGTTGTTCAAAACGCTTTTGGAGCCCCGATTCTAAGCTGTAAAGCATGCCGCACTGAATCAGGGAGTAATCATCACTACGCGACTGCCAGGCGTTCATAACATCTTGAGTTGCTGGGAAAACAGGTGCATCACCTAGCGGTGCTTCAAGGACATAGGCTTTCTTGGCAGCTATGAGGATGATCCTCAAGTTACAGACCCAGTCTGTATAGTTGCTACCATCATCTTTCAGCTTGGTTTTCTATAGGAACACATTGAAGTTGAGGCCAACATTAGCGTGGGCCATTTGATCTACGAGACATATTGTAAATATTTTAGACTATGTTCATGACAATTAAGTTCATCTAAACAAATTTAATGAACTTCCACTCAGATAGACATCTCTCTAGTCATCTAAGTGATACATGATCCGAATCGACTAGGCCGTGTCCGATCATCACGTGAGACGGACTAGTCATCAACGGTGAACATATTCATGTTGACCGTATCTTCTATACGACTCATGTTCGACCTTTCGGTCTTCCATGTTTCGAGGCCATGTCTGTGTTGGAAATATGCCCTAGAGGCAATAATAAATTGGTTATTATTATATTTCCTTGTTCATGATAATCGTTTATTACCCATGCTAGAATTGTATTGATAGGAAACTCAGATACATGTGTGGATACATAGACAAACACCATGTCCCTAGTAAGCCTCTAGTTGACTAGCTCGTTGATCAACAGATGGTCACGGTTTCCTGACCATGGACATTGGATGTCGTTGATAACGGGATCACATCATTAGGAGAATGATGTGATGGACAAGACCCAATCCTAAGCCTAGCACAGATCGTGTAGTTCGTATGCTAAAGCTTTTCTATATGTCAAGTATCTTTTCCTTAGACCATGATATTGTGCAACTCCCGGATACCGTAGGAATGCTTTGGGTGTACCAAGTGTCACAACGTAACTGGGTGGCTATAAAGGTGCACTACATGTATCTCCGAAAGTGTCTGTTGGGTTGGCACGAATCGAGACTGGGATTTGTCACTCCGTATGACGGAGAGGTATCTCTGGGCCCACTCGGTAGGACATCATCATAATGTGCACAATGTGATCAAGGAGTTGATCATGGGATGATGTGTTACAGAATGAGTAAAGAGACTTGTCGGTAACGAGATTGAACGAGGTATCGGTATACCGACGATCGAATCTCGGGCAAGTACTATGCCGATAGACAAAGGGAATTGTATACGGGATTGATTGAATCCTTGACATCGTGGTTCATCCGATGAGATCATCGTGGAGCATGTGGGAGCCAACATGGGTATCCAGATCCCGCTGTTGGTTATTGGCCAGAGAGTTGTCTCGGTCATGTCCGCATGGTTCCCGAGCCCGTAGGGTCTACACACTTAAGGTTCGATGACGCTAGGGTTATAGGGAAAGTATGTACGCGGTTACCGAATGTTGTTCGGAGTCCCGGATGAGATCCCGGATGTAACGAGGAGTTCCGGAATGGTCCAGAGGTAAAGATTCATATATGGGAAGTCCCATTTTGGTCACCGGAAAAGTTTCGGGCGCTATCGGTAGCGTACCGGGACCACCGGGAGGGTCCCGGGCGTCCATCGGGTGGGGCCACCGGCCCCAGAGGGCTACGTGGGCCAAGTGTGGGAGGGAACCAGCCCCAGGTGGGCTGGTGCGCCCTCCCCCACCAGGGCCCAACGCGCCTCCTAGAGGGGAGGGGGGCAAACCCTAGGGCAGATGGGCCCTAGGGCCCAATCTGGTGCGCCCCCCTCTCCCTCTCCCCCTCTGGCCGCCACCCTCAGATGGGATCTGAGGTGGACGCACCCCTAGGGGTGGGAAACCCTAGAGGGGGCGCAGCCCCTCCCTTCCCCCTATATATGTGAGTTTTAGGGCTGCCCATAACACGTTTTGACCTCTGTCGCTTGGCGCAGCCCTACCTCTCTCCCTCCTCATCTCTCGCAGTGCTTGGCGAAGCCCTGCTGGAGTCCCGCGCTCCTCCACCACCACCACGCCGTCGTGCTGCTGTTGGATGGAGTCTTCCCCAACCTATCCCTCTCTCCTTGCTGGATCAAGGCGTGGGAGACGTCATCGAGCTGCACGTGTGTTGAACGCGGAGGCGCCGTTGTTCGGCGCTTAGATCGGAATCAACCGCGATCTGAATCGCCGCGAGTACGACTCCCTCATCCACATTCTTGCAACGCTTCCGCATCGCGATCTCTAAGGGTATGTAGATGTACTCACCTTCCCCTCATTGCTAGATTACTCCATAGATAGATCTTGGTGATGCGTAGGAAAAATTTTGATTTTCTGCTACGATCCCCAACAGTGGCATCATGAGCTAGGTCTATGCGTAGTATCTTGCACGAGTAGAACACAAAGTAGTTGTGGGCGTAGATCATGTCAATTATCTTGTCGTTACTAGTCTTATCTTGATTCGGCGGCATCGTGGGATGAAGCGGCCCGGACCGACCTTACACGTACTCTTACGTGAGACTGGTTCCACCGACTGACATGCACTAGTTGCATAAGGTGGCTAGAGGGTGTCTGTCTCTCCCACTTTAGTCGGATCAGATTCGATGAAAAGGGTCCTTATGAAGGGTAAATAGAAATTGGCATATCACATTGTGGTTTTGGCGTAGGTAAGAAACGTTCTTGCTAGAAACCTATAGCAGCCACGTAAAAACTTGCAACAACAATTAGAGGACGTCTAACTTGTTCTTGCATCATGTGCCGTCTGATGTGATATGGCCAAAAGGATGTGATGAATGATATATATGTGATGTATGAGATTGATCATGTTCTTGTAATAGGAATCACGACTTGCATGTCGATGAGAATGACAACCGACAAGAGCCATAGGAGTTGTCTTATTTATTGTATGACCTGTGTGTCACTGAATAACGCCATGTAATTACTTTACTTTA
The DNA here is from genome assembly GCA_902687465.1 of Secale cereale. Classification (NCBI taxonomy): domain Eukaryota; kingdom Viridiplantae; phylum Streptophyta; class Magnoliopsida; order Poales; family Poaceae; genus Secale; species Secale cereale. Next base: position 193,771,677 of record LR738715.1, on the reverse strand, counting down.
TTGCTAAACGTTAGCCATAGTAGTAGAAGTAATGTTTGGCGAGACGACTTCATAAAGACACGATGATGGAGATCATGATGATGGAGATCATGGTGTCATGCCGGTGACGATGATGATCATGGAGCCCCGAAGATGAAGATCAAAAGGAGAAAAATGATATTGGCCATATCATGTCACTATTTGATTGCATGTGATGTTTATCATGTTTTACATCTTATTTGCTTAGAACGACGGTAGTGAATAAGATGATCTCTCACTAAAATTTCAAGAATTGTGTCCCCCCTAACTGTGCACCGTTGCTAAGTTTCGTTGTTCCGAAGCACCACGTGATGATTGGGTGTGATAGGTTCTAACGTTCGCATACAACGAGTGTAAGCCAGATTTACACACGCGATACACTTAGGGTTGACTTGACGAGCCTAGCATGTACAGACATGGCCTCGGAACACGGAAGACCGAAAGGTCGAACATGAGTCGTATAGAAGATACGATCAACATGAAGATGTTCACCGTTGATGACTAGTCCGTCTCACGTGATGATCGGACACGGCCTAGTCGATTCGGATCATGTATCACTTAGATGACTAGAGAGATGTCTATCTGAGTGGGAGTTCATTAGATGAACTTAATTGTCATGAACAATAGTCTAAGTTGTCTTCGCAAATTATGTTGTAGACCAATAACTGCGTTGTAGCTCCCTGTTTAATACGATCCTAGAGAAAGACTAAGTTGAAAGATAATGTAAGCAATAATACGGACTAGGTCCATAGTCCGAGCAGTGTCCTCACTGCTGCAACGAAAGCTTTCGTCTTTGATGCACCGCTCGATGTGCAAACCCCTACAACGTTGTCTGTGGATGTTGTGAACACCTGACAGACACGTCCTGATGAGTACTTGATAGTTTAGTGCACCATACTTTACGGCTTAGAATCGGGATTCCAATGACGTTTTGAATGCCATAGAACATATGAGATGTTCTAAGAGCTGAAATTGGGATTTCAGGCTCATGCCCGTGTTGAGAGGTATGAGACCTCTGACAAGTTCTTTTGCCAAAAAGATGGAGGAGAATAGCTCAGGTAGTGAGCATGTGCTCAGAATGTCTGGGTGCTAAAATCACTTGAACCAAGTGGGAGTTAATCTTCCAGATGAGATAGTGGTTGACGGAATTCTCTAGACACTATCACCAAGCTACTAGAACTTCGTGATGAACTCTGACATGCAAAGGATGGAGATGATCCCGGAGCTATTAGCGGTGCTTAAGACCGCAAAAGTAGAAATCAAGAAGGAGCATCAAGTGTTGATGGTTTAACAAGACCACTGGTTTCAAAAGGGGCAAGGGCTAGAAGGGAAACTTCATGAATGACAAACCAGTTGTCGCTCTAATGAAGGAACCCAAGGTTGAACCCAAACCTCGAGACTAAGTGCTTCTATTGTAAGGGGAACGGTCACATGGTAGCGGAACTACCCCAAATACATGGTAGATATGATAGCTGGCAACTTCAACAAAGTATATTTGATATACGTGTTATTGATGTGTACCTTACTAGTACTCCTTGTAGCACCTGGGTATTGGATACCGGTTCAGTTGCTATTATTAGTGACTTGAAGCAAAAGCTACGGACTGAACGAAGACTAGCTAAGGGCGAGGTGACGATGTGTGTTGGAAGTGTTTCCAAGGTTGATAAGATCGCCATCACACGCTCCCTCTATTTTCGAGATTAGTGTTGGACCTAGATAAATGTTATCAGGTGTCTACGTTGAGCATGAATATGATTAGATCATGCTCATTGCAATACAGTTATTCATTTAAGTCAGAGAATAATGGTTATTCTGTTTACATGAATAATACCTTTATGGTCATGCACCCAATAGTTTGTTGAATCTCGATCATAGTAATACACATGATGATAATATTAATGCCAAAAGATGTAGAGTTAATAATGATAGTACCACTTTCTTGTGGCACTGCCGCTTAGGTCATTTTGGTATAAAATGCATGAAGAAACTCCATGCTGATGGATGTTTGGAGTCACTTGATTTTGAATCGCTTGACACATGCGAGCCATGCCTCATGGGCAGGATGACTAAGATCCCGTGTTCATGTACAATGAAACGGGCGAATGACTTGTTGGAAATCATACATGCTGATGTGTATGATCCAATGAGAATTAAGGCGTGTGGTGGTTATCGTTATTTTCTCATCTTCACTGACGATTTGAGTAGATATGGGTATATTTACTCAATGAAGCAAAAGTCTGAAGCGTTTGAAAAGTTCAAGCAATTTCAGAGTGAAGTTAAGAATCATCATAACAAGATGATCATGTTTCTATGATCTGATCAAGGGGAAATTTTCTGAGTTGTGAGTTTGGCAATCACTTAAGACATTGTGGAATTGTTTCGCAGTTGAAGCCACCTGGAACACCACAGCGTAATGGTGTGTCCATACGTCGTAATCGAACCTTATGAGATATGGTGCGATCTATGATGTATCTTACTGATCTACCACTATTATTTTGAGGTTATGCATTAGAGACAGCTGCATTCACTTTAGATAGGGCACCATCTAAGTCCGTTGAGACGACGCTGTATGGTTTGGCAAGAAACCAAAGTTGTCGTTTTCTTGATGTTTGGGGCTGCGATGCTTATGGCTTCAGCCGGAAAAAGCTCGAACCCAAAGCGGACAAATACATCTTCATAGAATACCCAAAGGTAACATTTGGGTATACCTTCTATCTCAGATCCAAGGGCAAAAATGTTTGTCGCTAAGAATGGGTCCTTTCTCGAGAAGGAGTTTCTCTCGAAAGATTTGAGTGGAAGGAAGATAGAACTTGATGAGGTTGTCCAACCCTCACTTCAACCGGAGAGTAGTGCAACACAGAAAGATGTTTCTGTGGAACCTACGACTGTTGAAGAGGAAACTAATGATAGTGATCATGAAGCTTTGGATCAAGTTGCTATCGAACCTCGTAGGACAACAAGGATATGCACTACTCCCGAGTGGTACGGTGATCCTGTCTTAGAGGTCATGTTGTTGGACAACAATGAACCTACGAACTATGGAGAAGCGATGGTGGGCCCATATTCCGACAAATGGTTAGAAGCCGAGAAATCCGAGATAGGATCCATGTATCAAAACAAAGTATGGACTTTGGTAGATTTGCCCAATGATCGGCAAGCCATTGAGATAAATGGATCTTTAAGAAGAAGACGGACATGGACGGTAATGTCACCGTCTATAAAGCTCGACTTGTGGCAAAAAGTTTTTCACAAGTTCAAGGAGTTGACTACGATGAGATTTTCTCACCCGTAGCGTTGCTTAAGTCCGTCAGAATCATGTTAGCATTAGCTGCATTTATGAAATCTGGCAGATGGATGTCAAAACAAGTTTCCTTACCAGTTTTCGTAAGGAAAGGTTGTATGTGATACAATCAGAAAGGTTTTGTCGATCCTAAGGATGCTAAAAGGTATGCTAGCTCCAGCGATCCTTCCATGGACTAGAGCAAGCATCTCAGAGTCGGAATATACGCTTTGATGAGTGATCAAAGTTTTTGGGTTTATACTAAGTTTGTTAGAAACTTGTATTTACAATAAAGTGAGTGGGAGCACTACAACATTTCTGATAAGTATATGTGAATGACATATTGTTGATCCGAAATGATGTAGAATTTCTGGAAAGCGTAAAGGGTTGTTTGAAAGGAGTTTTTTCAAAGGAAGATCTGGATAAAGCTGCTTACATAATTGGGCATCAAGATCTATAGAGATAGATCAAGACGCCTAATGATACTTTCAAAAGGAACACACACCTTTGACATGATTTTGAAGGAGTTCAAAATAGATCAGTCAAAGAAGGAGTTCTTACCTGAGTTGTAAGGTGTGAAGTTGAGTAAGACTCAAAGCTTGACCGCGGCAGAAGGAAGAGGAAGGGCGAAGGTCGTCTCCTATGCTTTTCTAATAGGCTCTATACTGTATGCCATGCTGAGTACCGCACCTGATGTGTGCCTTGCCAAATGTCTGGCAAGAGGGTACAAAGGTAATCCAGGAGTGGATCACTAGATAGCGATCAAAATTATCCTTAGAGGAATAAGGAAATGTTTCTCGATTGTGGAGGTGATAAAGAGTTCGACGTAAAGAGTTACGTCGATGCAAGCTTAACACCTATCCGGATAACTCTAAGTAGAGATACCGGATACGTATAATGGAGCAACAATTTGGAATAGCTCCAAGTGGAACGTGGTAGCAGCATCTACGATATGACATAAAGTTTTGTGAAGTACATAGGGATCTGAATGTTGCATACCCGTTGACTACAACCTCTCTCACCAGCATAACATGATCAAACCCAGAACTCATTGAGTGTTAATCACATATTGATGTGAACTATATTACTGACTCTAGTAAACTCTTTGGATGTTGGTCACATGGTGATGTGACATGTGAGTGTTAATCACATGGCGATGTGAACTAGATTATTGACTCTAGTGCAAGTGGGAGACTGTTGGAAATATGCCCTAGAGGCAATAATAAATTGGTTATTATTATATTTCCTTGTTCATGATAATCGTTTATTACCCATGCTAGAATTGTATTGATAGGAAACTCAGATACATGTGTGGATACATAGACAAACGCCATGTCCCTAGTAAGCCTCTAGTTGACTAGCTCGTTGATCAACAGATGGTCACGGTTTCCTGACCATGGACATTGGATGTCGTTGATAATGGGATCACATCATTAGGAGAATGATGTGATGGACAAGACCCAATCCTAAGCCTAGCACAGATCGTGTAGTTCGTATGCTAAAGCTTTTCTATATGTCAAGTATCTTTTCCTTAGACCATGAGATTGTGCAACTCCCGGATACCGTAGGAATGCTTTGGGTGTACCAAACGTCACAACGTAACTGGGTGGCTATAAAGATGCACTACATGTATCTCCGAAAGTGTCTGTTGGGTTGGCACGAATCGAGACTGGGATTTGTCACTCCGTATGACGGAGAGGTATCTCTGGGCCCACTCGGCAGGACATCATCATAATGTGCACAATGTGATCAAGGAGTTGATCATGGGATGATGTGTTACAGAACGAGTAAAGAGACTTGCCGGCAACGAGATTGAACGAGGTATCGGTATACCGACGATCGAATCTCGGGCAAGTACTATGCCGATAGACAAAGGGAATTGTATACGGGATTGATTGAATCCTTGACATCGTGGTTCATCCGATGAGATCATCGTGGAGCATGTGGGAGCCAACATGGGTATCTAGATCCCGCTGTTGGTTATTGGCCAGAGAGTTGTCTCGGTCATGTCTGCATGGTTCCCGAGCCCGTAGGGTCTACACACTTAAGGTTCGATGACGCTAGGGTTATAGGGAAAGTATGTACGCGGTTACCGAATGTTGTTCGGAGTCCCGGATGAGATCGCGGACGTCACGAGGAGTTCCGGAATGGTCCAGAGGTAAAGATTCATATATGGGAAGTCCCATTTTGGTCACCAGAAAAGTTTCGGGCGCTATCGGTAGCGTACCGGGACCACCGGGAGGGTCCCGGGGGTCCACCGGGTGGGGCCACCGGCCCCAGAGGGCTACGTGGGCCAAGTGTGGGAGGGAACCAGCCCCAGGTGGGCTGGTGCGCCCCCCACCAGGGCCCAAGGCACCTCCTAGAGGGGAGGGGGGCAAACCCTAGGGCAGATGGGCCCTAGGGCCCAATCTGGTGCGCCCCCTCTCCCTCTCCCCCTCTGGCCGCCACCCTCAGATGGGATCTGAGGTGGCCGCACCCCTAGGGGTGGGAAACCCTAGAGGGGGCGCAGCCCCTCCCTCCCCCCTATATATATGTGAGTTTTGGGGCTGCCCATAACACGTTTTGACCTCTGTCGCTTGGCGCAGCCCTACCTCTCTCCCTCCTCGTCTCTCGCAGTGCTTGGCGAAGCCCTGCTGGAGTCCCGCGCTCCTCCACCACCACCACGCCGTCGTGCTGCTGTTGGATGGAGTCTTCCCCAACCTCTCCCTCTCTCCTTGCTGGATCAAGGCGTGGGAGACGTCATCGGGCTGCACGCGTGTTGAACGCGGAGGCGCCGTTGTTCGGCGCTTAGATCGGAATCAACCGCGATCTGAAGCGCAGCGAGTACGACTCCCTCATCCGCATTCTTGCAACGCTTCCGCATCACGATATACAAGGGTATGTAGATGCACTCACCTTCCCCTCGTTGCTTGATTACTCCATAGATAGATCTTGGTGATACGTAGGAATTTTTTTGATTTTCTGCTACGATCCCCAACAGTCTGTACATGCTAGGCTCGTCAAATCAACCCCAAGTGTATTGCGTGTGTAAATCTGGCTTACACCCGTTGTATGCGAACGTTAGAGCCTATCACACATGATCATCACGTGGTGATTCGGAACAACGAACCTTAGCAACGTGCACAGTTAGGGGGAACACAATTCTTGAAATTTTAGTGAGAGATCATCTTATTTATGCTACCGTCGTTCTAAGCAAATAAGATGTAAAACATGATAAACATCAGATGCAATCAAATAGTGACATGATATGGCCAATATCACTTTGCTCCTTTCGATCTCCATCTTCGGGGCTCCATGATCATCATCGCCACCGGCATGACACCATGATCTCCATCATCGTGTCTTCATGAAGTTGTCTCGCCAAACGTTACTTCTACTACTATGGTTAACGGTTAGCCATAAAGTAAAGTAATTACATGGCGTTTTGAATGACACGCATGTCATACAATAAAATAAGACAACTCCTATGGCTCCTGCCGATTATATATATATATATATATATATATATATATATATATCATTCATCACATCCTTTTGGCCATATCACATCACACGACACATGCGGCAAGAACAAGTTAGACGTCCTCTAATTGTTGTTGCAAGTTTTTACGTGGATGCTGTAGGTTTCTAGCAAGAACGTTTCTTACGTACGCCAAAACCACAATGTGATATGCCAATTTTTATTTACCCTTCATAAGGACCCTTTTCATCGAATCCGATCCGACTAAGTGGGAGAGACAGACACCCGCTAGCCACCTTATGCAACTAGTGCATGTCAGTCGGTGGAACCTGTCTCACGTAAGCGTACGTGTAAGGTTGGTCCGGGCCGCTTCATCCCACGATGCCGCCGAATCAAGATAAGACTAGTAGTGTCAAGTAAATTGACATAATCTATGCCCACCACATTCTTGTGTTCTACTCATGCATAGTAAGTACGCATAGACCTAGCTCATGATGCCACTGTTGGGGATCGTTGCAGGAATTCAAAAAATTTCTACGCATCACCAAGATCCATCTACGGAGTTGCTAGCAATGAGAGGGGAGTGCATCTTCGTACCTTTGAAGACCGCGATGCGAAAGCGTTGCAAGAACGCGGTTGGTGGAGTCATACACGAAGCGATTCAGATCGCGGCTGAATCCGATCTAAGCACCGAACAACGATGCCTCCACGTTCAACACACGTGCAGCCCGGTGACGTCTACCGCACCTTGATCCAACAAGGAGAGAGGGAGAGGTTGGGGAAGACTCCGTCCAGCAGCAACACGACTGCGTGGTGGTGGTGGAGGAGCGTGGTACTCGGGCAGGGCTTCGCCAAGCTTCACCGAAGAAGAGGAGGAGTTGGGAGAGGGGGAGGGCTGCGCCAGGGTTCAGGTGCGGCTGCCCTCCCACCCCCTCTTTTTATATAGGGGCAAGGAAGAGGGGGGCGGCCCCCCTAGATCAGATCTAGAGGGGGGGCGGCGGCCAGGTGGGGGGGGACTTGCCCCCCAAGCAGCTGGGTCGCCCCCACCCCCTAGGTTCCCAACCCTAGGCGCCTTGGGCCCTTGGGGGGGGGGGTGCACCAGCCCACCAGGGGCTGGTTCCCCCCTTACTTGGTCCACTTAGTCCACCGGGGTAGGTGGCCCCACCCGGTGGACCCCCGAACACCTTCCGGTGGTCCCGGTACAATACCGGTGACCCCGAAATCACTTCGGTGACCAAAACATGACTTCCCATATATAAATATTTACGTCCGGACTATTCCGGAACTCCTCGTGATGTCCGGGATCTCATCCGGGACTCCGAACAACATTCGGTAACCACATACTTATATTCACTAAAACCCTAGCGTCATCGAACCTTAAGTGTGTAAACCCTACGGGTTCAGGAACCATGCAGACATGACAGAGACATCTCTCCGGCCAATAACCAACATCGAGATATGGATACCCATGTTGGCTCCCACATGTTCCACAATGATCATATGAGATGAACCACGATGTCAAGGATTCAATCAATACCGTATACGATTCCCTTTGTCTACCGGTATAGTACTTGCTCGAGATTCGATCGTCGGTATCCCGATACCTTCAATCTCGTTACTGGCAAGTCTCTTTACTCATGCTGTAACACATCATCCCATGACCAAATCCTTAGTCACATAGAGCTCATTACGATGATGTCGTACTGAGTGGGCCCATAGATACCTCTCCGTCATACGGAGTGACAAATCCCAGTCTCGGTTCGTGCCAACCCAACAGATGCTTTTGGGGATACCCGTAGTGTACATTTATAGCCACCCAGTTACGTTGTGAGATTAGGCACACCCAAAGTATTCCTACGGTATCCGGGAGTTGCACTACCTCATGGTCTAAGGAACAAATTGTTGGGGATCGTAGCAGAAAATCAAAATTTTTCCTACGCATCACCAAGATCTATCTATGGAGTAATCTAGCAACGAGGTAGAGGGGAGTGCATCTACATACCCTTGTAGATCGCGATGCGGAAGCATTGCAAGAATGCGGATGAAGGAGTCGTACTCGCTGCGATTCAGACCGCGGTTGATTCCGATCTAAGCTCCGAACAACGGCGCCTCCGCGTTCAACACACGTGCAGCCCGATGACGTCTCCCACGCCTTGATCCAGCATGGAGAGAGGGACAGGTTGGGGAAGACTCCATCCAACAGCAGCACGACGGCGTGGTGGTGGTGGAGGAGCGCGGGACTCCAGCAGGGCTTCGCCAAGCACTGCGAGAGACGAGGAGGGAGAGAGGTAGGGCTGCGCCAAGCGACAGAGGTCAAAACCGTGTTATGGGCAGCCCCAAAACTCTCATATATATAGGGGGAAGGGAGGGGCTGCGCCCCCTCTAGGGTTTCCCACCCCTAGGGGTGCGGCCACCTCAGATCCCATCTGAGGGTGGCGGCCAGAGGGGGAGAGGGAGAGGGGGGCGCACCAGATTGGGCCCTAGGGCCCATCTGCCCTAGGGTTTGCCTCCTCCCCTCTTGGAGGCGCCTTGGGCCTTGGTGGGGGGGGGGGGGGGGCGCACCAGCCCACATGGGGCTGGTCCCCTCCCACACTTGGCCCACGTATGCCTCTGGGGCTGGTGGCCCCACCCAATGGACCCCCGGGACACTCCCGGTGGTCCCGGTACGCTACCGATAGCTCCCGAAACTTTTCCGGTGACCAAAACGGGACTTACCATATATGAATCTTTACCTCCGGACCATTCCGGAACTCCTCGTGATGTCCGGGATCTCATCCGGGACTCCGAACAACATTCGGTAACCGCGTACATACTTATAACCCTAGTGTCATCGAACCTTAAGTGTGTAGACCCTACGGGTTCGGGAACCATGCAGACATGACCGTGACAACTCTCCCGCCAATAACCAACAGAGGGATCTGGATACCCATGTTGGCTCCCACATGTTCCACAATGATCTCATCGGATGAGCCACAATGTCAAGGATTCAATCAATCCCGTATACGATTCCCTTTGTCTATCGGTATAGCACTTGCCCGAGATTCGATCGTCGGTATACCGATACCTTGCTCAATCTCGTTACCGACAAGTCTCTTTACTCGTTCCGTAACACATCATCCCGTGATCGACTCCTTGATCACATATTGTGCACATTATGATGATGTCCTACCGAGTGGGCCCAGAGATACCTCTCCGTCATACGGAGTGACAAATCCTAGTCTCGATTCGTGCCAACCCAACAGACACTTTCGGAGATACCTGTAGTGCACCTTTATAGCCACCCAGTTACGTTGTGACGTTTGGTACACCCAAAGCATTCCTACGGTATCCGGGAGTTGCACAATCTCATGGTCTAAGGAAAAAATACTTGACATATAGAAAAGCTTTAGCATACTGATGGCTTCTCGCCCCTCGTTGGTTACCCCAAGTGGAAGGTTGAGATGTAGCGTAGCGGCAAATTTCCCTTGGCAAAGATACCAAGGATCGAATCCCGTGAGACTCCGAGGGTCGACAAGTAGGTGTCAACGGCGCCAGAAACTTAGCGGTTGATGGGACCTGCACACAGATACAGATAACTTTGCTCCCAACGAGTACAGAGAGGTTGTCAATCCCTCCGGCCTTGTTGTTTACAAAGGATCAAACACAAGAGATAATAATGATAGCTATGACTGCAACTAGGAAATAAAAACAGGAAGTAAATAGAAGGTGTGATCAGCGGTGGTAATATGGACCGGGGTCCCATGATGTTCACTAGTGATGTCTCTCTCCCAAAAGACGATAAAACAGCAAAGCGAGGTAAACAAATTACAGCTGGGCAATTGACAGGATTATGTGCGCAAACCAATGCTAACTATGCTGCAAAGAAAGGTAGAGGCTCAAAAGCATGGGCGGTACGCCAAGGCAAGTAGACCGAAATCCATCTGCATCTACTACTAATCATCCACCTTGAGATATCTATCTAGAACATCTCGCTGGTATTAAGTTGCGAATCCCACCCAAAGTGTAAACTCAAAGCAACAGACAACTGCATTAAAAGAACTTTGCGTAAAGTAAACAATCCTTGCACCCGCAAGTACAAGCACCGTTGTTTTCTCCCTTGTGGCAACAGCACATCCCCTAGACTCATGTTTTTGTCACTCAATCTAGTCATCAGGGGGCATGAACCCACAATCAAGCATAACGCTCCCTCTTGGAGTTACTACCTACTACTTGGCCAAAGCAATAAACAACAACGGAGAACATGCAAGAATTACTCAAGAACAAAGATATAAAAGAGGTGAATCAAATATATTACTCAAACACAATCTGAACATAGTCTCATAATCCATCAGATCCCAGCAAACTCAGCAAAGCAACAGCAGAAAGATTACATATGTGCCTCGATCATGTAGGGCAGCTCACGAGGTCTAAACCATGAAGAGCAAAGAGGGGAGGAGAACATCACATAGCTACTGATCATGGACCCATGGTCCAAGGTGGACTACTCACGACTCATCCGGGAAGCGTCCATGGTGGTGGAGAAGCTCCCGGTGGCGGTTCTCCCCTCCGGCAGGGTGCCGCGAAGAGTTCTCCTGATGCTCCCGATCTTGGAAGCGCTGCGGCGGCGGAACAGAGGCGAGATTGCGAAAAAGGTTTCTGTCCTCGAGGGTTTCGGGACGAGAGGGATATATATGCGAAGGGGGGCAGCCTGAGGCGGAGCAGGGGCCCCAGGCGCCCCCCTGGCGCGGCCAGGGGTGGGGCCGCGCTAGGTGGCCGCCTGGGCCTCCCCTGGCTCTCCTCTGGCCCATCTTTGGTTCTTCGCGAAGCTTCCTGTACGCTGATTTTTCCTGGAATTTTTGGAGCACTTTTAATATGGGGGAAACCTGAAATAGAAAAACAGCAGAAAATAGGAACTGGCACTGTGGTGCACTGAGTTAATAGGTTAGTCCAAATATGATCAAAAGTGTATGGAAGTGCATCAATATCATAGCAATATCACACAAAAGAAGCATGGAGCAAGCAGAAATTATAGATACGTTTTGGACGTATCAACATCTCCAAGCTTAATTCCTGCTCGTCCTCGAGTAGGTAAATGATAAGAAGCATAATTTTTGTGGTGACATGCTATCAACCATATAAGAACTTTTTAAGTAAAGCAATCAAGGCATGTAATTCAATTCAAGTCATAACAAGCAAGAGTCTATATTAGCATTGTAACAAGCAACATAAGAACATAAAGGTGCAAGAGCTCTCGCTGTCCGTGACTCGAATGTCTCCAAATGGTGTTTGCGTGCAAGAAAGGGGATAGGGATATACGAGAGTGTAAAACATAGTTTTTGTATTGTTGAGAACTTAATCTACTAAAGTTTCACACTTGGTCTTCTTTGGAATCTTATCTTGACTCATCCCCAGACCACTAGCCAGGTACAATTCAAAATGATCCACTCCCTTTTGATATTTTGAGCACTCATGCAATGGATGAGCGTAAGCAAGAAAGTTGACACTTAGGATGGCAAAGAGGGAAAAATGATGAAGGGGGAAGACAAAAAAGGTGTGAAAGGCTCACATCAATGAGGACAATAATAGGCGAGAGAAAGCCAAATGATAGATATGATGTGAGGAGTAGGGATTGCCATGCAACGGATGCACATATGAGCTAAGGTAAGCTCTCCAATGGAACTAGTGGGGGTGCATCCAGCTTGCTCGCTCAAGAAGACCTAGAGCTCTTTTGAGGAGGCTCATCATTGGAATATACAAGCCAAGTTCTATAGTGTGAAGGTCCCCACATAGCTATATGCATGAATGATAATCTCTATGGAGTACAAGGTATAAGATGGAGTACGAGTGTGGATCTCTCAAAAGGAATAGTAGTGTGCCCCCTTCTCTCTTTTTATTTCTTTTTCTCTTTTTTCTATTTTTTTATTTTTTGTGGCCTCAATGGCTCTTTCTATTTAACTCTCATTTGTCCTCTTTGGGATCTTTTGATTTGTCCTCTTTGGGATCTTTTCCTCACTTTAGGGGCAACACTCTATAAATTACAAGAAGTATAGAAGATCTTTCACACTTTACAAGAGTACTCAACATAAAGAAGATGAAACTATCATGATGTATGCAAATGTATGCCTCTGCCAGTGTAGCAGGATATGCAATGATACTAGCGCGTCATGTAGCAATGATTAGGGCAAGGCCCAACTAGCATGCGGCTCATCGATCAAGCAAAAGCATGTATGACATGAAGATCAAGTCATGAGAAGATGGATGTTGCATGGCAATGTATCTCGGAAAGGCTATGGAAATGCCTTGATAGGTAGGTATGGTGGCTGTTTTGAGGAAGGATATAATGAGGCTTATGATGACATAGCGTATCGTGCCAAGGATTTGGATGCACCGGCGAAGTATGCGCCAACTCTCGAGGTGAGAAAGGGCAATGCACGGTACCGAAGATGCTAGAAAAATATGGCTAGGTGGAAGTGTCAACTTTCGAATACTCACATTAGTCCGAAGAACTCATGCACTTATTATCGGTAACTCTCAATCTAATTAGGAGGTTCACAAAGAGACAAGTACCCCGAGGAGGAGTGTATGGGGGTTTGGTTATCCTTGCGCATCCTCGACTCATGGTACGTGAGTGTACTCTAATATTCGATCTCTCCAAAGATTAGTGATCCATCTAGTAGCTAAAGTTCTCAACTATTTTGTAGGTTTTCGAAAATAAACACAGATTGCCCAAAATACGACATCTATCACTAATAGGCTAAAGCTCTTGACACCAAAAGTTCAGACATTACTCATGGCAATACCTCAAAACTATTGCAAGTTACTACTAAAATTAAATAGCAACCTCAGTTACCTACTTTAAGTTAAGACACACAACTCAGTGCAACAGGCAAACTCTCTTAACAAGATAAACATGAAAACTCAAGAGAGTTCAGCAACCAACTAAACAAAAGCTCTTTAAAAAGAAAAGCATGAAAACTAAGAGCTAAACATGACAGCAGTTATGGAAAGACAAAGAACACACACAGCAAAGATAAGCATGAAAATCCTATGTTGTGTTCTAGGTTGAAGTGGAGCGTGTTTCTCTCCCACACAAAGAAACCTGGGTTCTAACTTGTTATGAACAACAAGCAAAGCTAAAGAAAACTAAAAAAAAAGAAACTAAGAGCAAGACGCTCCAAGAATAGCACATAACGCATGAAGTGATAAAATTATAGTGGAACGAAAGACGAACTGATAATTGTTGTTGGAGAAGGGGATGCATGGGGGCATCCCCAAGCTTAGACGCTTGAGTCTTCTTGAATATTTCTTGGGGGTGCACGGGGGCATCCCCAAGCTTGAGCGTTTGACCCTCCTGAATCTTCTTTTATCATCTTCCCTCGCACACTTGAAAACTCCCTTCATACATAACTCATCATAATCTGATTAGCGAGGTTAGTACCCACAATAAAATAATTTTTTCCTACTGGAAATAAAGATAATCTTGAAGAGCTACTGTTTCTCAAGATTGCCAAAAGGTTGCAAAGAAAAAGCAAGCTCAAGGTTTGCAAAACGAAGAAAAGGCAAAACAGGACAGAATCTGTGAAAAACAGACTAGCAGGTAGTAAATAATTTTTTCGGGGCACTTCTGCAACTCAAATCAAAAAACTCAGAACAGACGCTCGAAAGCCAATTGTATAGAGCACGCTGTCAAAAAAATTCAAATCAAAAAGATGACCTGGTGATTTTATTCGAATTTTTCTGTCCAAGGACAGAATCTGTTTTCTGGACAGCACGTCACAACTTTTGAACTTTCTTGCAATCGGAGGCTAAACTTGACACATAGCTGAAAAGAAAAGATACAATGATGATGCTACAATAGTAACAAAAATCAATACACAACAAAAGCAAAATAAGACCTAATTCGTTGTGGGCTGCCTCCCAAAAGCGCTTTCTTTTATGCCTTTAAGCTAGGCATGATGCAAAAAGGAGGAATCAAAAGTCATCATAATAATCGGAGTTATAAATTGCTTCAAATGGTTCCTCAACAAGTTCATCCTTGTTCCTTCTAGGAAAGGGGTACATACCTTTTGCCTTCCCGCGTAGGCGGATTTGTCCCTTACCTATATCGATGAAGCCTTTTACGGCTCGGAGGAAGTCCCTTCCAAGCACTATATTTCCTTGGTTTGGCTTCATGATGAAGAAATCAACCATTTCAATCCCTTTAAGGAATGTAACTGGTACGTCTTTTATTCTTCCCTGGATCTCAGAAATATCTCCATTAGCATGTTCATGATAGGATGATAATTTGTCCATGTTAAATTTTAAAGAATCATGAACAATTTTTGGCATAGTAGAAACCATAGATCCAATATCACAATAAGCAAGGAAGTCTTGATTAGATATGCTAATCCTAACAAAAGGCTCCCAATCATTGTCTATTTCCAAAATATCTCTCTTATTGGGTTTGGGTTTCTCTACCTTCATCAAGTCTAGAGCATCCATTCTCTTCTCAATAGTAGCAAGTCTATCTATGACAGTATCAAAACTATGATCATAAACAAAGTAACTAGATAGACCATGTATAATTTCAAGAGCTCTAGCTTCATCACACTCTAGGAAATCTCCTTCAGCTATAATATCAAGAGAGTGTTTACACCATTTAAAAAGACCATGGTAAAAATTTCTAAGCACAATTTTTATAGGTATCCAAGGAATAATTCTCCTATGTGCATCAGAAATTCTGTCCCATGCCTTCTTCATATTTTCTCCATCCCTTTGATGGAAATCTAGAACTTCTGATTCCCTCAAAGCACCAAGTCCTAACATGCTTGACTAAACAGAAAGGACTACTAACAGAAAAGCAATTTTTTTTTTTTGTGATTTTTGATAAAGGGCACTAAAGCAAAAACTAAAAGGTAAACTAACAAGACTAAAAAGCAAAGATAAAAGATAGCGTGCAACTCCCCTATCTTGAAGAGTGGAGTCCCCGGCAACGGCGCCAGAAACTTGCTTGATGGCTTCTCACCCCTCGTTGGTTACCCCAAGTGGAAGGTTGAGATGTAGCGTAGCGGCAAATTTCCATTGGCAAAGATACCAAGGATCGAATCCCGTGAGACTCCGAGGGTCGACAAGTAGGTGTCAACGGTGCCAGAAACTTAGCGGTTGACGGGACCTGCACACAGATACAGATAACTTTGCTCCCAACAAGTACAGAGAGGTTGTCAATCCCTCCGGCCTTGTTGTTTATAAAGGATCAAACACAAGAGATAATAATGATAGCTATGACTGCAACTAGGAAATAAAAACAGGAAGTAAATAGAAGGTGTGATCAGCGGTGGTAATATGGACCGGGGTCCCATGATGTTCACTAGTGATGTCTCTCTCCCAAAAGACGATAAAACAACAAAGCGAGGTAAACAAATTACAGCTGGGCAATTGACAGGATTATGTGCGCAAACCAATGCTAACTATGCTGCAAAGAAAGGTAGAGGCTCAAAAGCATGGGCGGTACGCCAAGGCAAGTAGACCGAAATCCATCAGCATCTACTACTAATCATCCACCTTGAGATATCTATCCAGAACATCTCGCTGGTTTTAAGTTGCGAATCCCACCCAAAGTGTAAACTCAAAGCAACAGACAACTGCATTAAAAGAACTTTGCGTAAAGTAAACAATCCTTGCACCCGCAAGTACAAGCACCGTTGTTTTCTCCCTTGTGTCAACAACACATCCCCTAGACTCATGTTTCTGTCACTCAAGCTAGTCATCAGGGGGCATGAACCCACAATCAAGCATAACACTCCCTCTTGGAGTTACTACCTACTACTTGGCCAAAGCAATAAACAGCAACGGAGAACATGCAAGAATTACTCAAGAACAAAGATATAAAAGAGGTGAATCAAATATATTACTCAAACCCAATCTAAACATAGTCTCATAATCCATCAGATCCCAGCAAACTCAGCAAAGCAACAACAGAAAGATTACATATGTGCCTCGATCATGTAGGGCAGCTCACGAGGTCTAAACCATGAAGAGCAAAGAGCGGAGGAGAACATCACATAGCTATTGATCATGGACCCATGGTCCAAGGTGGACTACTCACGACTCATCCGGGAAGCGTCCATGGTGGTGGAGAAGCTCCCGGTGGCGGTTCTCCCCTCCGGCAGGGTGCCGGGAAGAGTTCTCCTGATGCTCCCGATCTTGGAAGCGCTGCGGCGGTGGAACAGAGGCGAGATCGTGAAAAAGGGTTCTGTCCTCGAGGGTTTCGGGATGAGAGGGATATATATGCGAAGGGGGGCAGCCAGAGGCGGAGCAGGGGCCCCAGGCGCCCCCCTGGCGCGGCCAGGGGTGAGGCCGTGCCAGGTGGCCGCCTGGGCCTCCCCTGGCTCCCCTCTGGCCCATCTTTGGTTCTTCGCGAAGCTTCCTGTACGCTGATTTTTCCTATATTTTTCCTGGAATTTTTGGAGCACTTTTAATATGGGGGAAACCTGAAATAGAAAAACAGCAGAAAACAGGAACTGGCACTATGGTGCACTGAGTTAATAGGTTAGTCCAAATATGATCAAAAGTGTATGGAAGTGCATCAATATCATAGCAATATCACACAAAAGAAGCATGGAGCAAGCAGAAATTATAGATACGTTTTGGACGTATCACATACGAACTACACGATCTGTGCTAGGCTTAGGATTGGGTATGGTCCATCACATCATTCTCCTAATGATGTGATCTCATTATCAATGACATCCAATGTCCATGGTTAGGAAACCGTGACCATCTGTTGATCAACGAGCTAGTCAACTAGAGGCTTACTAGGGACATGGTGTTTGTCTATGTATCCACACATGTATCTGAGTTTCCTATCAATATAATTCTAGCATGGATAATAAACGATTATCATGAACAAGGAAATATAATAATAACCAATTTATTATTGCCTCTAGGGCATATTTCCAACAGTCTCCCACTTGCACTAGGGTCAATAATCTAGTTCACATCGCCATGTGATTAACACTCACATGTCACATCGCCATGTGACCAACATCCAAAGAGTTTACTAGAGTCAGTAATCTAGTTCACATCTATATGTGATTAACACTCAATGAGTTCTGGGTTTGATCATGTTATGCTTGTGAGAGAGGTTGTAGTCAACGGGTCTGCAACATTCAGATCCCTATGTACTTCGCAAAACTTTATGTCATATTGTAGATGCTGCTACCACGTTCCACTTGGAGCTATTCCAAATTGTTGCTCCATTATACGTATCTGGTATCTCTACAAAGAGTTATCCGGATAGGTGTTAAGCTTGCATCGACGTAACTCTTTACGTCGAAGTCTTTATCACCTCCATAACCGAGAAACATTTCCTTATTCCTCTAAGGATAATTTTGACCACTATCTAGTGATCCACTCCTGGATCACCTTTGTACCCTCTTGCCAGACATGTGGCAAGGCACACATCAGGTGCGGTACTCAGCATGGTATACCGTATAGAGCCTATGACAAAAGCATAGGAGACGAAGGAACGACCTTCGTCCTTCCTCTTCCTTCTGCCGCGGTCAAGCTTTGAGTCCTACTCAACTGCACACCTTACAACTCAGGTAAGAACTCCTTCTTTGACTGATCTATTTTGAACTCCTTCAAAATCATGCTAAGGTGTGTGTTCTTTTGAAAGTATCATCAGGCGTCTTGATCTATCTCTATAGATCTCGATGCCCAATATGTAAGAAGCTTTATCCAGGTCTTCCTTTGAAAAACTTCTTTCAAACAACCCTTTACACTTTCCAGAAATTCTACATCATTTCGGATCAACAATATGTCATTCACATATACTTATCAGAAATGTTGTAGTGCTCCCACTCACTTTATTGTAAATACAAGTTTCTAACAAACTTTGTATACCCAAAAACTTTGATCACTCCATCAAAGCATATATTCCGACTCCGAGATGCTTGCTCTAGTCCATAGAAGGATCGCTGGAGCTAGCATATCTTTTAGCATCTTTAGGATCGACAAAACCTTTCTGATTGTATCACATACAACCTTTCCTTACGAAAACTGGTAAGGAAACTTGTTTTTGACATCCATCAGCCAGATTTCACAAATGCAGCTAATGCTAACATGATTCCGACGGACTTAAGCATCGCTACGGGTGAGAAAATCGTAGTCAACTCCTTGAACTTGTGAAAAACTCTTTGCCACAAGTCGAGCTTCATAGACGGTGACATTACCGTCCACGTCCATCTTCTTCTTAAAGATCCATTTATCTCAATGGCTTGCCGATCATCGGGCAAATCCACCAAAGTCCATACTTTGTCTTGATACATGGATCCTATCTCGGATTTCTCGGCTTCTAACCATTTGTCGGAATATGGGCCCACCATCGTTTCTCCATAGTTCGTAGGTTCATTGTTATCCAACAACATGACATCTAAGACAGGATCACCGTACCACTCAGGAGTAGTATATATCCTTGTCGACCTACGAGGTTCGATAGCATCTTGATCCGAAACTTCATGATCACTATCATTAGTTTCCTCTTCAACAGTCGTAGGTTTCACAGAAACATCTTTCTGTGTTGCACTACTCTCCGGTTGAAGTGAGGGTTCGAAAACCTCATTAAGTTCTATCTTCCTCCCACTCAATTCTTTCGAGAGAAACTCCTTCTCGAGAAAGGACCCGTTCTTAGTGACAAACATTTTTTCCCTTGGATCTGAGATGGAAGGTATACCCAAATGTTACATTTGGGTATTCTATGAAGATGTATTTGTCCGCTTTGGGTTCGAGCTTTTTCCGGCTGAAGCCATAAGCATCGCAGCCCCAAACAACAAGAAACTGACCACTTTGGTTTCTTGCCAAACCATACGGTGTCGTCTCAACGGACTTAGGTGGTGCCCTATCGAAAATGAGTGCAGCTGTCTCTAATGCATAACATCAAAATAATAGCGGTAGATCGGTAAGAGACATCATAGATCGCACCATATCTCATAAGGTTCGATTACGACGTCAGGACACATCATTACGCTGTGGTGTTCCAGGTGGCTTCAACTGTGAAACATATCCACAATGTCTTAAGTGATTGCCAAACTCATAATTCAGAAAATCTCCCCTTGATCAGATCGTAGGAACATGATCTTCTTGTTATGATGATTCTTAATCTTCACTCTGAAATTGCTTGAACTTTTCAAACGTTTCAGACTTTTGCTTCATTAAGTAAATATACCCATATCTACTCAAATCGTCAGTGAAGATGAGAAAATAACGATATCCACGACACGCCTTAATTCTCATTGGATCACACACATCAGCATGTATGATTTCCAACAAGTCACTTTCCCGTTTCATTGTACCTGAACACGGGATCTTAGTCATCCTGCCCATGAGGCATGGCTCGCATATGTCAAGCGATTCAAAATCAAGTGACTCCAAACATCCATCAGCATGGAGTTTCTTCATGCATTTTATGCCAAAATGACCTAAGCGGCAGTGCCACAAGAAAGTGGTATTATCATTATAAACTCTACATCTTTTGGCGTTAATATTATTATCATGTGTATTACTATGATTGAGATTCAATAAACCACTGGGTGCATGACCATAAAGGTATTATTCATGTAAACAGAATAACCATTATTCTCTAACTTAAATGAATAACCGTATTGCAATGAACACAATCTAATCATATTCATGCTCAACGTAGACACCTGATAATATTTATCTAGGTTCAACACCAATCCTGAAGGTAGAGGGAGCGTGCGATGGTGATCTTATCAACCTTGGAAACACTTCCAACACACATCGTCACCTCGCCCTTAGCTAGTCTCCGTTCAGTCCGTAGCTTTTGCTTCAAGTCACTAATAATAGCAACTGAACCGGTATCCAATACCCATGTGCTACAAGGAGTACTAGTAAGGTACACATCAATAACACGTATATCAAATATACTTTGTTGAAGTTGCCAGCTTTTCTTATCTACCATGTATTTGGGGTAGTTCCGCTACCATGTGACCGTTACCCTTACAATAGAAGCACTTAGTCTCGAGGTTTGGGTTCAACCTTGGGTTCCTTCATCAGAGCGACAACCGGTTTGCCATTCATGAAGCTTCCCTTCTAGCCCTTGCCCCCTTTGAAACCAGTGGTCTTGTCGAACCATCAACACTTGATGCTCCTTCTTAATTTCTACTTTTGCGGTCTTAAGCACCGCTAATAGCTCCGGGATCATCTCCATCCTTTGCATGTCATAGTTCATCACGAAGTTCTAGTATCTTGGTGATAGTGTCTAGAGAATTCCGTCAACCACTATTTCACCTGGAAGATTAACTCCCACTTGGTTCAAGTGATTTTAGCACCCAGACATTCTGAGCACATGCTCACTAGTTGAGCTATTCTCCTCTATCTTTTTGGCAAAAGAACTTGTCAGAGGTCTCATACCTCTCAACACGGGCATGAGCCTGAAATCCCAATTTCAGCTCTTAGAACATCTCATATGTTCTATGACGTTCAAAACGTCATTGGAATCCCGATTCTAAGCCGTAAAGTATGGTGCACTAAACTATCAAGTAGTCATCAGGACGTGTCTGTCAGGTGTTCACAACATCCACAGACAACGTTGTAGGGGTTTGCACATCGAGCGGTGCATCAAAGACGTAAGCTTTCTGTGTAGCAGTGAGGACACTCCTCGGACTACGGACCTAGTCCGTATTATTGCTTACATTATCTTTCAACTTAGTCTTTCTCTAGGATCGTATTAAACAGGGAGCTACAACGCAGTTATTGGTCTACAACATAATTTGCAAAGACAACTTAGACTATTGTTCATGACAATTGAGTTCATCTAATGAACTCCCACTCAGATAGACATCTCTCTAGTCATCTAAGTGATACATGATCCTAATCGACTAGGCCGCGTCCGATCATCACGTGAGATGGACTATTCATCAACGGTGAACATCTTCATGTTGATTGTATCTTCTATACGACTCATGTTCGACCTTTCGGTCTACCGTGTTCCGAGGCCATGTCTGTACATGCTAGGCTCGTCAAGTCAACCCTAAGTGTATCGCGTGTGTAAATCTGGCTTACACCCGTTGTATGCGAACGTTAGAACCTATCACACCCGATCATCACGTGTGCTTCGGAACAACGAACCTTAGCAACGGTGCACAGTTAGGGGGAACACAATTCTTGAAATTTTAGTAAAAGATCATCTTATTCACTACCGTCGTTCTAAGCAAATAAGATGTAAAACATGATAAACATCACATGCAATCAAATAGTGACATGATATGGCCAATATCATTTTGCTCCTTTTGATCTTTATCTTCGGGGCTCCATGATCATCATCATCATGATCTCCATCATCGTGTCTTCATGAAGTCGTCTCGCCAAACATTACTTCTACTACTATGGCTAACGTTTAGCAATAAAGTAAAGTAATTACATGGTGTTATTCAGTGACACGCATGTCATACAATAAATAAGACAACTCCTATGGCTCCTGCCGGTTGTCATTCTCATCGACATGCAAGTCGTGATTCCTATTACAAGAACATGATCAATCTCATACATCACATATATATCATTCATCACATCCTTTTGGCCATATCACATCACACGGCACATGCTGCAAGAACAAGTTAGACGTCCTCTAATTGTTGTTGCAAGTTTTTACGTGGCTGCTATAGGTTTCTAGCAAGAACGTATCTTACCTACGCCAAAACCACAACGTGATATGCCAATTTCTATTTACCCTTCATAAGGACCCTTTTCATCGAATCCGATCCGACTAAAGTGGGAGAGACAGACACCCGCTAGCCACCTTATGCAACTAGTGCATGTCAGTCGGTGGAACCTGTCTCACGTAAGAGTACGTGTAAGGTCGGTCCGGGCAGCTTCATCCCACGATGCCGCCGAATCAAGATAAGACTAGTAACGGCAAGTAAATTGACAAATCCATGCCCACAACTACTTTGTGTTCTACTCGTGCAAGAAACTACGCATAGACCTAGCTCATGATGCCACTCTTGGGGATCGTAGCAGAAAATCAAAAATTTTCCTACGCATCACCAAGATCTATCTATGGAGTAATCTAGCAACGAGGGAGAGGGGAGTGCATCTACATACCCTTGTAGATCGCGATGCAGAAGCGTTGCAAGAACGCGGATGAAGGAGTCGTACTCGCTGCGATTCAGATCGCGGTTGATTCCGATCTAAGCGCCGAACAACGGCGCCTCCGCGTTCAACACACGTGCAGCCCGATGACGTCTCCCACGCCTTGATCCAGCAAGGAGAGAGGGACAGGTTGGGGAAGACTCCATCCAACAGCAGCATGACGGCGTGGTGGTGGTGGAGGAGCGTGGGACTCTAGCAGGGCTTCGCCAAGCACTACGAGAGACGAGGAGGGAGAGAGGTAGGGCTGCGCCAAGCGACAAAGGTCAAAACCGTGTTATGGGCCGCCCCAAAACTCTCATATATATAGGGGGAAGGGAGGGGCTGCGCCCCCTCTAGGGTTTCCCACCCCTAGGGGTGCGGCCACCTCAGATCCCATCTGAGGGTGGCGGCCAGAGGGGGAGAGGGAGAGGGGGGCGCACAAGATTGGGCGCTAGGGCCCATCTTCCCTAGGGTTTGCCCCCCTCCCCTCTTGGAGGCGCCTTGGGCCTTGGTGGGGGGGGGGGGGCGCACCAGCCCACCTGGGGCTGGTCCCCTCCCACACTTGGCCCACGTATGCCTCTGGGGCTGGTGGCCCTACCCGGTGGACCCCCGGGACCCTCCCGCTGGTCCCGGTACGCTACCGATAGCGCCCGAAACTTTTCCAGTGACCAAAACGGGACTTCACATATATGAATCTTTACCTTCGGACCATTCCGAAACTCCTCATGACGTCCGGAATCTCATCCGGGCCTCCGAACAACATCCGGTAACCGCATACATACTTTCCCTATAACCCTAGCGTCATCGAACCTTAAGTGTGTAGACCCTACGGGTTCGGGAACCATGCAGACATGACCGTGACAACTCTGTGGCCAATAACCAACAAAGGGATCTGGATACCCATGTTGGCTCCCACATGTTCCACAATGATCTCATCGGATGAACCGCGATGTCAAGGATTCAATCAATCCCGTATACGATTCCCTTTGTCTATCGGTATAGCACTTGCCCGAGATTCGATCGTCAGTATACCGATACCTTGCTCAATCTCGTTACCGGCAAGTCTCTTTACTTGTTCCTTAACACATTATCCTGTGATCGACTCCTTGATCACGTATTGTGCACATTATGACGATGTCCTACCGAGTGGGCCAAGAGATACCTCTCCGTCATACGGAGTGACAAATCCCAGTCTCGATTCGTGCCAACCCAACAGACACTTTCGGAGATACCTGTAGTGCACCTTTATAGCCACCCAGTTACGCTGTGACGTTTGGTACACCCAAAGCATTCCTACGGTATCCGGGAGTTGCACAATCTCATGGTCTAAGGAAAAAATACTTGACATATAGAAAAGCTTTAGCTTACGAACTGCACGATCTGTGCTAGGCTTAGGATTGGGTCTGGTCCATCACATCATTCTCCTAATGATGTGATCCCGTTATCAACGACATCCAATGTCCATGGTTAGGAAACCGTGACCATCCGTTGATCAACGAGCTAGTCAACTAGAGGCTTACTAGGGACATGGTGTTTGTCTATGTATCCACACATGTATCTGAGTTTCCTATCAATACAATTCTAGCATGGATAATAAACGATTATCATGAACAAGGAAATATAATAATAACCAATTTATTATTGCCTCTAGGGCATATTTCCAACACAAATACTTGACATTGGAAAAGCTTTAGCATACGAACTACACCATCTTGTGCTATGCTTACGATTGGGTCTTGTCCATCACATCATTCTCCTAATGATGTGATCCCGTTATCAATGACATCCAATGTCCATGGTCAGGAAACCGTAACCATCTATTGATCAATGAGCTAATCAACTAGAGGCTCACTAGGGACATGTTGTGGTCTATGTATTCACACATGTATTACGATTTCCGGATAATACAATTATAACATGAACACTAGACAATTATCATGAACAAGGAAATATAATAATAACCATTTTATTATTGCCTCTAGGGCATATTTACAACACGCTGAGCACGGCAGGGACACACGAGCTACCCAGGTTCGGGCCACCGTGGTGGTGTAAAACCCTACTCCTGCTTGGCTGGTATTGGTTGCAGGCGATAGTGTGCTTGGACCTACAAGGTGAGGTGAATTCAACGAGGGAGAGGATCCCTTCTATAATGACTGTCCTCCCTTCTTATAGTTCCTTGGGACTCTTCCCCGAAAATATGAGCGGGAAAGGGCTTCCACAGAGCGGCAAGTTTGAAGGGGGACAAGGGCGCATGTTGATCCTGGCCAAAGTGGTCTTCGCTTGCTAAAGGGGTTATCCTGATGTCAGCGCAGGCTCGGTGACAACACATGTCCTAGGCGCCGGGCTGCCTTGGTATTCATTCACCAAAGCGGAAATCTTTGAGACTTGCTTTGGAGGGAGGCTCCCTTAACACCGAAATGGAAACTAGTCTCCACCACGCACTGTCGTCCTTATCCTGACAACACGACATCGCGCACACGACAGGCGCGGGCTTCACGGCGGGGGCTCGAGGCCCGCCTCGCGAGGTAAGCCTCACGAGGCAGCCTTGCGAGTTTGCCTCGGGAGGCTACCGTGGACTTGGCAAAATCTCCTCTACTTAGCCTAGCGATGCAGGAGCCTCGCGAGGTGGCCTGCTTCCCAGGGGACCCAGGCTTGGGTTGATCCTCCTGGGCCAAGAGGGCCGCCTCGTGGGCCGAAGGCAGATGGGCCGTGGTACCCCGGTATCCACTAGACTAACAGTAGCCCCTGGGCCCGTGGTGCGCGCGCTTCTCCCGCCCGCTAAGAGCGAAGCGACGCGGGTCCACCAACTACCGGGCCCAGGTGGTGACACGTGGCGGCATTGATGGGATGAGACTCCCCATGACGCCTCGGAAACTGCCGCCGCGGTGATAAAACCCATGCGCGCGGTGCGCTGGCACATCATTGCTGCCCTTCATGTCCTTCGCCTCCAATGTGACCGCTCCCCTTCCCCTCTTCTTCTTCCACTGTCCATTATCCCCGTGACTCCATGGCTCCGAACAGGAAGATCTCCATTGCAGAGAAAGGTAAGGCACCGAAGGAGACGCTACCATTGCCGGAGCCGGCGTCGAGGGCGGCCAGGGGGCGGACCCACGCGTCCGGGGCCACAGAGAAAGCCTCCACTCGGGGTCGGGCGAGCTCCTCCGAGGCCGCCATGGAAGGTGGCTCGGGCACGTGTGGAAGAACCGCCCCTCACGGCCACGGGGGACGGAGCGGCCGCTGTCGAGGCGCCGCATCCGTCCTTTTGCCCCATGCAGAGGCCCCTGTGACGGTGCACGAGTTCATCGTGGGGCTGTAAAGCTAGCCCCACAGCTGACTCCACCTCCCAGACTCCTTCGCAAGGGTGATGGAGGGCGAGTGGCCGCTGGGTCTGTGGCTGCAGGCGGAGGGCTGCTATAATTTCCCCTCTTGGGTGCGGGTGGAGTTCTCCCCCGTTGGTCTCATGTGCCTGGCGTGGGGGTGGAAGTCGTTTGCTCGTGCCCATGGCCTGAAGCAAGGGCAGGCCCTCCAGTTCAGGTACGATGGGGACGCCATGCTCTTCGTGAAGTTCTATAGGGTCTCCGGCGGCCGGATGGAGTGCGGCGCGGAGAGCGAGAGCAACATCGACTCTTACTCCACTAACGAGAGCGAGGACGACGAAGACTCCCCAAGCGTCAAGAGTGAAGGCGAGGGCTCCGACTAGGTGCAGGCGGCGCCCGGGTTGGTTCTCGACGGTTGCGTCTTACTGTAGCTTTTTACCTTGTCCCTGCGCTAAAACCAATGTAACCCTCGCGGGGCCAATGTGTTGGAGATATGCCCTAGAGGCAATAATAAAAGCATTATTATTATATCTCCTTGTTCATGATAATTGTCTGCTATTCATGCTTGAATTGTATTGTACGGAAACAGCGATACATGTGTGAATACACAGACCACAATGAGTCCCTGGTAGACCTCTAGTTACCAGTTTGTTGATCAACAGATGGTCACGGTTTCCTGACCATGGACATAGGATGTCAGTGATAACGGGATCACATCATTAGGAGAATGATGTGATGGACAAGACCCAAACTTGAGCATAACACGAGATCGTATAGTTCGTAATGCATAAGCTTTTCGGTGTCAAGTATTTATTCCTTAGACCATGAGGTTGTACAACTCCCGGATGCCATAGGAATACTTTGGGTGTGCCAAACGTCACAACGTAACTGGGTGGCTATAAAGGTACGCATCGGGTATCTCCGAAAGTGTCTGTTGAGTTGGTACGAACCGAGACTGGGATGTTGTCACTCCGTATGACGGAGAGGTACCTCTGGGCCCACTCGGTAAGACATCATCATAATGAGCTCAATGTGACTAAGTAGTTAGTCACGGGATGATGGATTACGGATCGAGTAAAGAGACTTGCCATGACGAGATTGAACAAGGTATCGGGAATACCGACGATCGAATCTCGGGCAAGTAACGTACCGATGGACAAAGGGAATAAGGTACGGGATTAAGTGAATCCTTGACACGGTGGTTCATCCGATGAAGATCATCGAGGAACACGTGGGAACCAACATGGGTATCCAGATCCCGCTGTTGGTTATTGACCGGAGAGTTGTCTCGGTCATGTCTACGTGTCTCCCGAACCCGTAGGGTCTACACACTTAAGGTTCGGTAACGCTAGGGTCGTAGAGATAAATGCATGTGGAAAACCGAAAGTTGTTCGGAGTCCCGGATGAGATCCCGGACGTTACGAGGAGTTCCGGAATGGTCCGGAGGTAAATATTGATATATAGGAAGTCCAGTTTCGGCCATCGGGTGATCTCCGGGGGTCATCGGGAGCGTCCCGGGACCACCGGAGGGGCCCCGGGGTCCACCGGGTGGGGCCACCCATCCCGGTGGGGCCCCTAGGCCGTGAGGGGAAGTGTCCAGCCCTAATGGGCTGGCGCACCACTAGGGGCCCACCTCCCCATGCGCCTAGGGTTGAAACCCTAGGGGGAGGGGGCGCCCCACTAGCCTTGGGGGGCAAGGAACCCCCTCTGGCCGCCGCCCCCCCTGCAGATTGGATCTGCAGGGGCCCTGGCGCACCCCCTGGCCCCTATATATATGTGTGGGAGGGGAGAGGGCAGCCGCACCCTTGCCCTGGCGCCTCTCCCCCTCCCGTCACACCTCCATACTCCAACGCAGGGCGCCCGGCGAAGCCCAGCTGCGATCTCCACTGCATCCGTCATCACGCCGTCGTGCTGCCGGATCTCTGATGACTTCTCCTCCCCCCTTGCTGGATCAAGAAGGAGGTGACGTTGCTGCACCGGACGTGTGTTGAACGCGGAGGTGCCGTCCGTTCGGCGCTAGATCATCGGTGACGAAGAACGCGAAGAGTACGACTACTTCATCCACGCTTCTTCGAAAGCTTCCGCTCGCAATCTCCATAACGATATGTAGATGCACTCTTACTCGCTCGTTGCTAGATGTCTCCATAGTTGGATCTTGGGGAAAGCGTAGAATTTTTTTGAATTCTGCTACGTTCCCCAACAGTGGTATCAGAGCTAGGTTTTATGCGTAGCATCTTGCACGAGTAGAACACAAACAGTTGTGGGCGTTTGGTTTTGTTCAACTTTCTTACCGTTACTAGTCAATCTTGATTCAGCGGTATTGTGGGATGAAGCGGCCCGGACCGACTTTACACGTACGCTTACGTGAGACTGGTTCCACCGACAGACATGCACTAGATGCATAAGGTGGCTGGTGGGTGTCTGTCTCTCCTACTTTAGTCGGATCGGATTCGATGAAAAGTGTCCTTATGAAGGGTAAATAGAAGTTTACAAATCACGTTGTGGTTTTGGCGTAGGTAAGAAACGTTCTTGCTAGAAATCCTATAGAAGCCACGTAAAACTTGCAACAACAATTAGAGGACGTCTAACTTGTTTTTGCAGCATGTGCTATGTGACGTGGTATGGCCAAAAACAAAGATGTGATGAATGATATATGTGATGTATGAGATTGATCATGTTTTTGTAATAGGGAATCACGACTTGCATGTCGATGAACTTGACAACCGGCAGGAGCCATAGGAGTTGTCTTAATTATTGTATGACCTGCGTGTCACTGAATAACGCCATGTAATTACTTTACTTCATTTCTAAACGTTAGCTATAGTAGTAGAAGTAATAGTTGGCGTGACGACTTCTTCAAGACACGATGATAGAGATCATGATGATGAAGATCATGGTGTCGAGCCGGTGACAAGATGATCATGGTGCCCCGAAGATGGAGATCCAAGGAGCAAGATGATATTGGCCATATCATGTCAGTTTAATTGATTGCATGTGATGTTTATCATGTTTATGCATCTTGTTTACTTAGAACGACGGTAGTAAATAAGATGATCTCTCACTAAAATTTCAAGTATTGTGTTTCCCCTAACTGTGCACCGTTGCTAAAGTTCGTTGCTCCGAAGCACCACGTGATGATCGGGTGTGATAGGTTCTAACGTTCGCATACAACGGGTGTAAGACAGATTTACACACGCGATACACTTAGGGTTCACTTGACGAGCCTAGCATGTACAGACATGTCCTCGGAACACGGAAGACTGAAAGGTCGAACACGAGTCGTATAGAAGATACGATCAACATGAAGATGTTCACCGTTGATGACTAGTCCGTCTCACGTGATGATCGGACACGGACTAGTCGATTCGGATCGTGTATCACTTAGATGACTAGAGAGATGTCATTCTGAGTGGGAGTTCATTAAATTAAATTTGATTAAGATGAACTTAATTATCATGAACTTAGTCTAAATTCTTTACAATATCTCTTGTAGATCAAATGGCCCACGCTCCAGTTTCCCTCACCTTCAACGCGTTCCTAGTGGAAACCAAGCTGAAAGACGATGGTAGCAACTATACGGATTGGGTTCGTAACCTGAGGATTATCCTCATAGCTGCCAAGAGATCATATGTCCTAGAAGCACCGCTAGGTGATGCACCTGCTCCCGATGCGGCCCAAGACGTTTTGAACGTCTGGCAGTCGCGTAGTGATGATTACTCCCTGGTTCAGTGCGGCATGCTTTACAGTTTAGAATCGGGGCTCCAAAAACGTTTTGAGCACCACGGAGCATATGAGATGTTCGAAGAGCTGAAAATGGTTTTCCAAGCTCATGCCCGAGTCGAGAGATATGATGTCTCCGACGCATTCTACAGCTGTAAGATGGAGGAGAACAGTTCTGTCAGTGAGCACATCCTCAAGATTTCAGGATTGCACAACCGCTTGTCTCAGCTGGGAATGAATCTCCCAGATGAAGCGGTCGTTGACATAATCCTCCAGTCGCTCCCACCAAGCTTCAAGAGCTTCGTGTTGAACTTCAATATGCAGGGGATGGAGAAGTCCATTCCCGAGGTGTATTCGATGCTGAAATCAGCGGAGGTGGACATCAAGAAAGAACATCAAGTGTTGATGGTCAATAAAACCACTAAGTTCAAGAAAGGCAAGGGTAAGAAGAACTTCAAGAAGGACGGCAAGGGAGTTGCCGCGCCTGGCAAGCCTGTTGCCGGGAAGAAGCCAAAGTATGGACCCAAGCCTGAGACAGAGTGCTTTTATTGCAAGGGAACGGGTCACTGGAAGCGGAACTGCCCCAAATATTTAGCAGACAAGAAGGCCGGCAACGTCAAAGGTATATATGATATACATGTTATTGATGTGTACCTTACCAACACTCGTAGTAGCTCCTGGGTATTCGATACCGGTGCAGTTGCTCACATTTGTAACTCAAAACAGGAGCTGCGGAATAAACGGAGACTGGCGAAGGATGAGGTGACGATGCGCGTCGGGAATGGTTCCAAGGTCGATGTGATCGCCGTCGGCACGCTACCTCTACATCTACCCTCGGGATTAGTTTTAAACCTCAATAATTGTTATTTAGTACCAGCTTTGAGCATGAACATTGTTTCTGGATCTCGTCTTATGCGAGATGGCTACTCTTTCAAATCGGAGAATAATGGTTGTTCTATTTATTTGAGAGATATGTTTTATGGTCATGCCCCGCTGGTCAATGGTTTATTTTTGATGAATCTCGAACGTAGTGATACACATCTTCATAGTGTAGATGCCAAAAGATGTAAAGTTGATAATGATAGTCCCACATACTTGTGGCATTGCCGCCTTGGTCATATTGGTGTCAAACGTATGAAGAAGCTCCATTCAGATGGACTTCTAGAGTCTCTTGATTATGAATCATTTGACACGTGTGAACCATGCCTCTTGGGCAAGATGACCAAGACTCCGTTCTCCGGAACAACGGAGCGAGCAACCAACTTATTGGAAATCATACATACCGATGTGTGCGGTCCAATGAGTGTTGAGGCTCGCGGAGGCTATCGTTATGTTCTCACCCTGACGGATGACTTGAGTAGATACGGGTATATCTATTTGATGAAACACAAGTCTGAGACCTTTGAAAAGTTCAAGGAATTTCAGAATGAGGTTGAGAATCAACGTGACAGAAAAATAAAGTTCTTGCGATCGGATCGTGGGGGTGAATATTTAAGTCATGAATTTAGCACACACCTTAGGAGCTGTGGAATTGTTTCACAATTGACACCGCCCGGAACACCTCAACGTAACGGTGTGTCCGAACGTCGAAATCGTACTCTGTTAGACATGGTGCGATCTATGATGTCCCTCACCGATTTACCGCTATCTTTTTGGGGTTATGCTTTAGAGACTGCCGCATTCTCTTTAAATAGGGCTCCGTCGAAATCCGTTGAGACGACTCCGTATGAACTTTGGTTCGGCAAGAAACCAAAGCTGTCGTTTCTAAAAGTTTGGGGTTGCGATGCTTATGTCAAGAAACTTCAACCCGAAAAGCTCGAACCCAAATCGGAAAATGCGTCTTCATAGGATTCCCAAAGGAAACAATTGGGTACACCTTCTACCACAGAGCCGAAGGCAAAGTCTTTGTTGCCAAGAATGGATGCTTTCTGGAGAAAGAGTTTCTCTCGAAAGAAGTGAGTGGGAGGAAAGTAGAACTTGATGAGGTGACAGTCACCCCTCCTGTAACGGAAAGTAGCGCAGCGCAGGAAAATGTTCCTCAGGTGCCTGCACCGACAAGGGAGGAAGTTAATGATGATGATCATGAAGAAACAGATCAGGTTACTACTGAACTTCGAGGGTCCACAAGGGCACGTTCCGCACCAGAGTGGTACGGCAACCCTGTCCTAGAAATCATGTTGTTAGACAACGGTGAACCTTTGAACTATGAAGAAGCGATGGCGGGCCCGGATTCCAATAAATGGCTTGGAGCCATGAAATCCGAGATAGAATCCATGTATGAAAACAAAGTATGGACTTTGGTGGACTTGCCTGATGATAGGCACGCCATAGAAAACAAATGGATATTTAAGAAGAAGACAGACGCGGATGGTAATGTGACCATCTATAAGGCTCGGCTTGTCGCTAAGGGTTATCGACAATTCAAGGGATTGACTACGACGAGACTTTCTCTCCCGTAGCGATGCTGAAGTCAGTCAAAATCATGTTAGCTATTGCCGCATTCTATGATTATGAAATATGGCAAATGGACGTCAAAACATCATTCCTTAATGGCTTCCTCAAGGAAGAGTTGTATATGATGCAACCGGAAGGTTTTGTCGATCCAGAGAACGCTAACAAGGTATGCAAGCTCCAGCACTCGATTTACGGGCTGGTGCAAGCATCTCGGAGTTGGAATATTCGCTTTGATGAAGTGATCAAAGCGTTTGGCTTTATACAGACTTATGGAGAAGCCTGTATTTACAAGAAAGTGAGTGGGAGCTCTGAGGCATTTCTCATATTATATGTGGATGACATATTGTTGATGGGAAATGATATAGAATTCTTGGAAAATGTAAAGGCCTACTTGAATAAATTTTTTCAATGAAGGACCTTGGAGAAGCTGCTTACATATTAGGCATCAAAATCTATAGAGATAGATCGAGACGCCTCATTGGTCTTTCACAAAGTACATACCTTGACAAAATATTGAAGAAGTTCAATATGGATCAGTCAAAGAAAGGATTCTTGCCTGTTTTGCAAGGTATGAGATTGAGCAAGGCTCAGTCGCCGACCACGGCAGAAGATAGAGAAAAGATGAGTGTCATTCCCTATGCCTCGGCCATAGGTTCTATCATGTATGCCATGCTGTGTACCAGACCTGATGTGAACCTTGCCATAAGTTTGGTAGGGAGGTACCAAAGCGATCCCGGTACGGAACACTGGACAGCGGTCAAGAACATCCTGAAGTACCTGAAAAGGACTAAGGATATGTTTCTCGTATATGGAGGTGACGAAGAGCTCATCGTAAAGGGTTACGTCGATGCTAGCTTCGACACAGATCTGGATGACTCTAAGTCTCAAACCGGATACGTGTATATTTTGAATGGAGGGGCAGTCAGCTGGTGCAGTTGCAAACAGAGCGTGGTAGCAGCGTCTACATGTGAAGCGGAGTACATAGCTGCTTCTGAAGCAGCGCAGGAAGGAGTCTGGATGAAGGAGTTCATCATCGACCTAGGAGTCATTCCAAGCGCGTCAAGCCCGATGACTCTCTTCTGTGACAACACTGGTGCTATTGCTATTACCAAGGAGCCCAGGTTTCACAAGAAGACCAAGCACATCAAGCGCCGTTTCAACTCCATCCGGAATTATGTTCAGGATGGAGACATAGATATTTGTAAAGTGCATACGGATCTGAATGTCGCAGACCCATTGACTAAACCTCTTTCACGAGCAAAACATGATCAACACCAGAACTCTATGGGTGTTCGATTCATCACAATGTAACTAGATTATTGACTCTAGTGCAAGTGGGAGACTGTTGGAGATATGCCCTAGAGGCAATAATAAAAGCATTATTATTATATCTCCTTGTTCATGATAATTGTCTGTTATTCATGCTTGAATTGTATTGTACGGAAACAGCGATACATGTGTGAATACACAGACCACAATGAGTCCCTGGTAGACCTCTAGTTACCAGTTCGTTGATCAACAGATGGTCACGGTGTCCTGACCATGGACATAGGATGTCAGTGATAACGGGATCACATCATTAGGAGAATGATGTGATGGACAAGACCCAAACTTGAGCATAACACGAGATCGTATAGTTCGTAATGCATAAGCTTTTCGGTGTCAAGTATTTATTCCTTAGACCATGAGGTTGTACAACTCCCGGATGCCGTAGGAATACTTTGGGTGTGCCAAACATCACAACGTAACTGGGTGGCTATAAAGGTACGCATCGGGTATCTCCGAAAGTGTCTGTTGAGTTGGTACGAACCGAGACTGGGATGTTGTCATTCCGTATGACGGAGAGGTACCTCTGGGCCCACTCGGTAAGACATCATCATAATGAGCTCAATGTGACTAAGTAGTTAGTCACGGGATGATGGATTACGGATCGAGTAAAGAGACTTTCCATGACGAGATTGAACAAGGTATCGGGAATACCGACGATCGAATCTCGGGCAAGTAACGTACCGATGGACAAAGGGAATAACGTACGGGATTAAGTGAATCCTTGACACGGTGGT
Organism: Secale cereale; assembly: GCA_902687465.1. Lineage (NCBI taxonomy): Eukaryota > Viridiplantae > Streptophyta > Magnoliopsida > Poales > Poaceae > Secale > Secale cereale. Next base: position 193,737,252 of record LR738715.1, on the reverse strand, counting down.
TCATCCGATGAAGATCATCGAGGAACACGTGGGAACCAACATGGTTATCCAGATCCCGCTGTTGGTTATTGACCGGAGAGTTGTCTCGGTCATGTCTACGTGTCTCCCGTACCCGTAGGGTCTACACACTTAAGGTTCGGTAACGCTAGGGTCGTAGAGATAAATGCACGTGGAAACCTGAAAGTTGTTCGGAGTCCCAGATGAGATCCCGGATGTCACGAGGAGTTCCAGAATGGTCCGGAGGTAAAGATTGATATATAGGAAGTCCAGTTTCGGCCATCGGGTGATCTCCGGGGGTCACCGGGAGCGTCCCGGGACCACCGGAGGGGCCCCGGGGGTCCACCGGGTGGGGCCACCCATCCCGGTGGGGCCCCTAGGCCGCGAGGGGAAGTGTCCAGCCCTAATGGGCTGGCGCACCACTAGGGGCCCACCTCCCCATGCGCCTAGTGTTGAAACCCTAGGGGGAGGGGGCGCCCCACTAGCCTTGGGGGGCAAGGAACCCCCTCTGGCCGCCGCCCCCCCTGCAGATTGGATCTGCAGGGGCACTGGCGCACCCCCTGGCCCCCTATATATATATGTGGGAGGGGAGAGGGCAGCCGCACACTTGCCCTGGCGCCTCTCCCCCTCCCGTCACACCTCCATACTCCAACGCAGGGCGCCCGGCGAAGCCCTGCTGCGATCTCCACTGCATCCGTCATCACGCTGTCGTGCTGCCGGATCTCTGACGACTTCTCCTCCCCCCTTGCTGGATCAAGAAGGAGGTGACGTTGCTGCACCGGACGTGTGTTGAACGCGGAGGTGCCGTCCGTTCGGCGCTAGATCATCGGTGACGAAGAACGCGAAGAGTACGACTACTTCATCCACGCTTCTTCGAAAGCTTCCGCTCGCAATCTCCATAACGGTATGTAGATGCACTCTTACTCGCTCGTTGCTAGATGTCTCCATAGTTGGATCTTGGTGAAAGCGTAGAATTTTTTTGAATTCTGCTACGTTCCCCAACACAATGAACTTAAGATCTGGTCAGAAACTTTCATTAAAGTTTCGCCCCTCCTCCGCGAGGCCCATTTTACCTTCCCTACTCGCCTATGTGCTTTACGTCGTCATGGCCCAGCCCCTAAATGAGCTACAACGGTCGCTGGTATCCTGGCATGTGGGCTCGACCAGGCCAGGAGGTGTAGGACCTTTGGGCTGGTAGGGATCCCTGGGGTGCAATGCATACATATCCCCTTTTTCGGTGCTCAGGTGGCGTGCGCAAAAGTGCTTCGAGGAGTAAAGCGAGAGGACCAAAAAACCGGAGGGTGCCATCAAGGCTCAGGAGGTGTTTGGGACTTAGCTTTTTCACCATTTGCTACCAGTCACAACCGTGAGACCCGTTGATCGCGAGGCGTCGGTCATGATGTCCCGAGGCCTTCATTGCCCTACATTAGGAAACCTGCCGAACTTCCACAAATAGCGCAACTGGGCACACGCTTCGCGGAGCCGCCTGTGGGTGTCACGCAAGGAGACAAAAACACCAAGGACCTTGGTGAGGTGGCGCGCACAGGAGCCGACCCACGATCCAGAGCTCAATCACTTGGGCTCCTCAATGCTACCGGGGTTGACCCAAGCGTAGGCACTGTGCCCATCCCCCGCTCGCGTGAAACCCATAGGGGAGACCGGGAGCGTGCGCTCCACCAGAGGCAAGTATAGAAACGAATATGGTTGGTAGTACTTAGGAAACAAACTTTACTGATGCATGAAGTAGCTTTGTTACACAACCAAAAAGATACATGATGCCGTGCTGGACGCAAGCAACTTGGAGATGCGATGACCAGGTAGCCCCTCAAGTACAGAGAGGCATGATGTAGTGCTGGACACGTGCTAGCTTGAGGAGGTGACGGCCGAGAGGCCCCTCAGGTAAGTAGTCTGCCAGCGCTGAGCATGGGGCTTCCACGTGGTGGGTGGGAGCTCTCATGTGCCGAAGGCAGCGTGGGTAGAGAGAGCTCGGAGCGTGTACAACTCCATTTTGTTCGTATCCGTGGGTCCCACATATAACTTACCGAGATGTTGTATGTTCCAAGTGTTTGGCACTGGAACACCCTGTTGGGGATCATTGCAGAAATTCAAAAAAATTCTACGCATCACCAAGATCTATCTATGGAGTTTACTAGCAACGAGAGGGGAGTGCATCTTCATACCTTTGAAGATCGTGATGCGGAAGTGTTGCAAGAACGTGGTCGGCGGAGTCGTACACGAAGCGATTCAGATCGCGGCAGAATCCGATCTAAGCACCGAATAACGGTGCCTCTGCGTTCAACACACGTGCAGCCCGGTGACGTCTCCCGCGCCTTGATCCAGCAAGGGGAGAGAGAGAGGTTGGGGAAGACTCCGTCCAGCAGCAGCACGACGGCGTGGTGGTGGTGGAGGAGCGTGGTACTCCGGCAGGGCTTCGCCAAGCTTCGCAGGAGAGGAGGAGGAGTTGTGAGAGGGGGAGGGCTACGCCAGGACTTGGGTGCGGCTGCCCTCCCACCCCCCACATATATATTGGGGCAAGGGAGAGGGGGGCCGGCCCCCTCAGTTCTAATCTGAGGAGGGGGCGGCGGCCAGAGGGGGTGGCTTGCCCCCCAAGCCAAGGGCCCCCCCCTTAGGGTCCCCCCAAACCCTAGGCGCATGTGCCCTAGGGGGGAGGCGCCCAGCCCACCTAGGGGCTGGTACCTCTCCATATGCATCCCATAGGGCCCTTCGGGGCAGGTGGACCCTCCTGGTGGACCCCCAGAACCCCTTCGGTGGTCCCGGTACAATACCGGCATACCCCCGAACACTTCCGGTGACCGTATGATGACTTCCCATATATAAATCTTTACCTCCGGACCATTCTGGAACTCCTCGTGATGTCCAGGATCTCATCTGGGACTCCGAACAACATTCGGTAACCATGTACATCTATTCCCTATAAGCCTAGCGTCATCGAACCTTAAGTGTGTAGACCCTACGGGTTCGGGAATCATGCAGACATGACCGAGACATATCTCCGGCCAATAACCAACAACGGGATCTGGATACCCATGTTGGCTCCCACATGTTCCACGATAATCTCATCGGATGAACCACGATGTCAAGGATTCAATCAATCCCGTATACGATTCCCTTTGTCTACCGGTATAGTACTTGCCCGAGATTCAATCGTCGGTATCCCGATACCTTGTTCAATCTCGTTACCGGCAAGTCTCTTCACTCATTCCGTAACACATCATCACGTGACCAACTCCTTAGTAACATAGAGCTCATTACGATGATGTCTTACCGAGTGGGCCCAGAGATACCTCTCCGTCATACGGAGTGACAAATCCCAGTCTCGATTCGTGCCAACCCAACAGATACTTTCGGGGATACCCGTAGTGTACCTTTATAGCCACCCACTTACGTTGTTATGTTTGGCACACCCAAAGTATTCCTATGGCATCCGGGAATTGCACAATCTCATGGTCTAAGGAACAAATACTTGACATTGGAAAAGCTTTAGCATACGAACCACACGAACTTGTGCTAGGCTTAGGATTGGGTCTTGTCCATCACATCATTCTCTAATGATGTGATCCCATTATCAATGACATCCAATGTCCATGGTTAGGAAACCGTAACCATCTATTGATCAACGAGCTAGTCAACTAGACGCTCACTAGGGACATGTTGTGGTCTATGTATTCATACATGCATTACGATTTCCGGATAATACAATTATAGCATGATCAATAGACAATTATCATGAACATGGAAATATAATAATAACCATTTTATTATTGCCTCTAGGGCATATTTCCAATAGTCTCCCACTTGCACTAGAGACAATAATCTAGTTACATTGTGATGAATCGAACACCATAGAGTTCTGGTGTTGATCATGTTTTGCTCGTGGAAGAGGTTTAGTCAACGGATCTGTGACATTCAGATCCGTATGCACTTTACAAATATCTATGTCTCCATCTTGAATATAATTTCGGATGGAGTTGAAACGATGCTTGATGTGCTTAGTCTTCTTATGAAACCTAGGCTCCTTGGCAATGGCAATAGCTCCAGTGTTGTCACATAAGAGAGTCATCGGGCCCGAAGCGCTTGGAATAACTCCTAGGTTGGTGATGAACTCCTTCATCCAGACTTCTTCCTGTGCTGATTCGGAAGCAGCTATGTACTCCACTTGACATGTAGATGCCGCCACGACGCTTTGCTTGCAACTGCACCAGCTGATTGCCCCACCATTCAAAATATACACGTATCCGGTTTGTGACTTGGAGTCATCAAGATCTGTGTCGAAGCTAGCATTGACGTAACCCTTTACGATGAGATCTTCGTCACCTCCATAAACGAGAAACATATCCTTAGTCCTTTTCAGGTACTTCAAGATGTTCTTGACCGCTGTCCAGTGTTCCATTCCGGGATCACTTTGGTACCTCCCCACCAAACTTATGGCAAGGTTCACATCGGGTCTGGTACACAGCATGGCATACATAATAGAACCTATGGCCGAGGCATAGGGGATGACACTCATCTTTTCTCTATCTTCTGCCGAGGTCGGGCATTGAGCTGTGCTCAGTCTCATACCTTGCAATACACGCAAGAACCCTTTCTTGGACTGATCCATATTGAACTTCTTCAATATTTTGTCAAGGTATGTACTTTGTGAAAGACCAATGAGGCGTCTTGATCTATACCTATAGATCTTGATGCCTAATATGTAAGCAGCTTCTCCAAGGTCCTTCATTGAAAAACATTTATTCAAGTAGGCCTTTATGCCTTCTAAGAGTTCTACATCATTTCTCATCAGCAATATGTCATCCACATATAATATGAGAAATGCTACAGAGCTCCCACTCACTTTCTTGTAAATACAGGCTTCTCCCCAATTCCGTATGAACCCAAACGCTTTGATCACCTCATCAAAGCGAATGTTCCAACTCCGAGATGCTTGCACCAGCCCATAGATGGAGCGCTGGAGCTTGCATACCTTGTTAGCATTCTTAGGATCGACAAAACCTTCCGGCTGCATCATATATAGTTCTTCCTTAAGGAAGCCGCCAAGGAATGCCGTTTTGACGTCTATCTGCCATATTTCATAATCATAGAATGCGGCAATTGCTAACATGATTTGGACGGGCTTCAGCATCGCTACGGGAGAGAAAGTCTCATCGTAGTCAGTTCCTTGAACTTGTCGATAACCCTTAGCGACAAGCCGAGCCTTATAGATGGTAACATTTCCATCCACGTTAGTCTTCTTCTTAAAGATCCATTTATTTTCTATGGCTTGGCGATCATCGGGTAAGTCAACCAAAGTCTTCTTCTTAAAGATCCATTTATTTTCTATGGAGCTTCTTCATACGTTTGTCGCCAATATGACCAAGGCTGCAATGCCACAAGTATGTGGGACTATTATTATCAACTTTACATCTTTTGGCATTCACACTATGAATATGTGTAACATCACGTTCGAGATTCAATAAGAATAAACCATTGACCAGCGGGGCATGACCATAAATATTTCTCTCATATAAATAGTGTTGAAATATGCCCTAGAGGCAATAATAAAATGGTTATTATTATATTTCCATGTTCATGATAATTGTCCGGTGTTCATGCTATAATTGTATTATCCGGAAATCGTAATGCATGTGTGAATACATAGACCACAACATGTCCCTAGTGAGCCTCTAGTTGACTAGCTCGTTGATCAATAGATGGTTACAGTTTCCTGACCATGGACATTGGATGTCATCGATAACTAGATCACATCATTAGGAGAATGATGTGATGGACAAGACCCAATAGTAAGCATAGCACAAGATCGTGTAGTTCAAATGCTAAAGCTTTTCCAATGTCATGTATCCTTTCCTTAGACCATGAGATTGTGCAACTCCCAAATACCGTAGGAGTACTTTGGTTGTGCCAAACGTCACAACGTAACTAGGTGGCTATAAAGGTACACTACAGGTATCCCCAAAAGAATCTGTTGGGTTGGCACGAATCAAGACTGGGATTTGTCACTCCGTATGACGAAGAGGTATCTCCTGGCCCAATCAGTAAGACATCATCGTAATGAGCTCTGTGTGACTAAGGAGTTGGTCACAGGATGATGTGTTACGGAATGAGTAAAGAGACTTTCCAGTAATGAGATTGAACAAGGTATCGGTATACCGACGATCGAATCTCGGGCAAGTATAATACCGGTAGACAAAGGGAATCATATACGGGATTGATTGAGTCCTTGACATCGTGGTTAATCCGATGAGATCATCATGGAACATGTGGGAGCCAACATGGGTATCCAGATCCCGCTGTTGGTTATTGGCCGGAGAGATGTCTCGGTCATGTCTGCATGATTCCCGAACCCGTAGGGTCTACACACTTAAGGTTCGATGGTGCTAGGCTCATAGGGAATGTATGTATGTGGTTACCGAATGTTGTTCGGAGTCCCGGATGAGATCCCGGACGTCACGAGGAGTTCCGGAATGGTCCGGAGGTAAAGATTTATATATGGAAGTCACTATACGGTCATCGGAATAGTTCGGGGGGTACCGGTATTATACCGGGACCACCGAAGGGGTTCCGGGGGTCCATCGGGAGGGTCCACCTGCCCCGGAGGGCCCTATGGGCTGTATATTGAGAGGGACCAGCCCCTAGGTGGGTTGGGCGCCTCCCCCCTAGGGCCCATGCACCTAGGGTTTGGGGGGAACCCTAAGGGGGGGGGGCGCCCACCTTGGCTTGGGGGGCAAGCCACCCCCTCTGGCCGCCGCCCCCTCCTCAGATTAGATCTGAGGGGGCCGCCCCCCTCTCCCTTGCCCCTATATATATGTGGGGTGTGGGACGGCAGCCGCACCCATGTCCTGGCGCAACCCTCCCCCTCTCCCAACTCCTCCTCCTCTCCTGCGAAGCTTGGCGAAGTCCTGCCGGAGTACCACGCTCCTCCACCACCACCACGCCGTCGTGCTGCTGCTGGACGGAGTCTTCCCCAACCTCTCCCTCTCCCCTTGCTGGATTAAGGCGCGGGAGATGTCACTGGGCTGCACATGTGTTGAACGCGGAGGCACCGTTGTTCGGTGCTTAGATCGGATTCGGCCGCAATTTGAATCGCTTTGTGTACGACTCCACCGACCACGTTCTTGCAACGCTTCCGCATTGCGATCTTCAAAGGTATGAAGATGCACTCCCCTCTCATTGCTAGTAAACTCCATAGATAGATCTTGGTGATGCATAGATTTTTTTTGAATTTCTGCAACGGTCCCCAACAGTGGCATCATGAGCTAGGTCTATGCGTAGTTACTATGCACGAGTAGAACACAAGATTGTTGTGGGCGTAGATTATGTCAATTTAGTTGCCGCTACTAGTATTATCTTGATTCGGCGGCATCGTGGGATGAAGCGGCCTGGACCGACCTTACACGTACGCTTACGTGAGACAGGTTCCACCGACTGACATGCACTAGTTGCATAAGGTGGCTAGCGGGTGTCTGTCTCTCCCACTTTAGTCGGATCGGATTCGATGAAAAGGGTCCTTATGAAGGGTAAATAGTAATTGGCATATCACGTTGTGGTTTTGGCGTAGGTAAGAAAAATTCTTGCTAGAAACCTATAACAGCCACATAAAAAATTGCAACAACAATTAGAGGACGTCTAACTTGTTCTAGCAACATGTGCCGTGTGATGTGATATGGCCAAGAGGATGTGATGAATGATATATGTGATGTATGAGATTGATCATGTTCTTGTAATAGGAATCACGACTTGCATGTCGATGAGCATGACAACCGACAGGAGCCATAGGAGTTGTCTTATTTTATTGTATGACCCGCGTGTCATTGAAAATACCATGTAATTACTTTACTTTATTTCTAACCGTTTGCCATAGTAGTATAAGTAACGTTTGGCTAGACAACTTCATGAAGACACGATGATGGAGATCATGATGATGGAGATCATGGTGTCATGCTGGTGATGATGATGATCATGGAGCCCCGAAGATGGAGATCAAAAGGAGCAAAATGATATTGGTCATATCATGTTACTATTTGATTGGATGTGATGTTTATCATGTTTTACATCTTATTTGCTTAGAACGACGGTAGCATTAATAAGATGATCTCTCACTAAAATTTCAAGAATTGTGTTCCCCCTAACTGTGCACGTTGCTATGGTTCGTTGTTCCAAAGCACCACGTGATGATCGGGTGTGATAGGCTCTAACATTCACATACAACGGGTGTAAGCTAGATTTACACATGCAATACACTTGGGGTTGACTTGACGAGCCTATCATGTACAGACATGGCCTCGGAACACAGAAGACCGAAAGGTCAAACATGAGTCGTATAGAAGATATGATTAACACGAAGATGTTCACCGTTGATGACTAGTCCGTCTCACGTGATGATCGGACACGGCCTAGTCGATTCGGATCATGTATCACTTAGATGACTAGAGAGATGTCTATCTGAGTGGGAGTTCATTAAATTTGATTAGATGAACTTAATTGTGATGAACATAGTCTAAAATCTTTACAATATGTCTTGTAGATCCAATGGCCCACGCTAATGTTGCCCTCAACTTCAATGCGTTCCTAAAGAAAACCAAGCTGAAAGACGATGGTAGCAACTATACGGATTGGGTCCGTAACTTGAGCATCATCCTCATAGCTGCCAAGAAAGCATATGTCCTTGAAGCACTGCTAGGTGACGCACCTGTTTTCCCAGCAACTCAAGGCGTTATGAACGCCTGGCAGTCACGTAGTGATGATTACTCCCTGGTTCAGTGCGGCATGCTTTACAGCTTAGAATCGGGGCTCCAAAAGCGTTTTGAGCAGCACGGAGCATATGAGATGTTCCAAGAGCTGAAAATGGTTTTCCAAGCTCATTCCCGAGTCAAGAGATATGAAGTCTCCGACAAGTTCTACAGTTGTAAGATGGAGGAGAATAGTTCTGTCAGCGAGCATATACTCAAAATGTCTCGGTTGCACAATCACTTGTCTCAGCTGGGAGTTAATCTCCCAGATGACGCGGTCGTTGACAGAATCCTTCAGTCGCTCCCACCTAGCTACAAGAGCTTTGTGATGAACTTCAATATGCAAGGGATGGAGAAGTCCATTCCCGAGGTATATTCAATGCTGAAATCAGCGGAGGTGGAGATCAAAAAGGAACATCAGGTGTTGATGGTGAATAAAACCACGAAGTTCAAGAAAGGCAAGGGTAAGAAGAACTTCAAGAAGGATGGCAAAGGAGTTGCCGTGCCCGGTAAGCAAGTTGCTGGGAAGAAGCCAAAGAATGGACCCAAGCCTGAGACTGAGTGCTTTTATTGCAAGGGAACGGGTCACTGGAAGCGGAATTGCCCCAAATACTTAGCGGATAAGAAGGCCGACAACGTCAAAGGTATATGTGATATACATGTTATTGATGTGTACCTTACCAGCGCTCGTAGTAGCTCATGGGTATTTGATATCGGTGCAGTTGCTCACATTTGTAGCTCAAAGCAGGAGCTGCGGAATAAGCGGAGACTGGCAAAGGACGAGGTGACAATGCACGTCAGGAATCGTTCCAAGGTCGATGTGATCGCCGTCGGCACACTACCTCTACATCTACCTTCGGGATTAGTTTTAAACCTCAATAATTGTTATTTAGTACCAGCTTTGAGCATGAACATTGTATCTGGATCTCGTTTGATGCGAGATGACTAGTCATTTAAATCTGAGAATAATGGTTGTTCTATTTTATATGAGAGAAATGTGTTATGGTCATGCCCCGCTGGTCAATGGTTTATTCTTATTGAATCTTGAACGTGATGTTACACATATTCATAGTGTGAGCGCCAAAATATGTAAGGTTGATAATGATAGTCCCACATATTTGTGGCACTGCCGCCTTGGTCATATTGGTGTCAAACGTATGAAAAAGCTCCACGCAGATGGACATTTGGAGTCTCTTGATTATGAATCATTTGACACGTGCGAACCATGCCTTTTGGGCAAGGTGACCATGACTCCGTTCTCCGGAACAATGGAGCGAGCAACCAACTTGTTGGAAATCATACATACCGATGTGTGCGGTCCAATGAGTGTTGAAGCTCGCGGTTGCTATCGTTACGTTCTCACCCTCACTGACGACTTAAGTAGATATGGGTATGTCTACTTAATGAAAGACAAGTATGAGACCTTTGAAAAGTTCAAGGAAATCCAGAATGAGGTTGAGAATAAACGTGACAGAAAAATAAAGTCCTTACGATCAGATCATGGGGAAGAATATTTAAGTCACGAATTTGGCACACACCTAAGGAAATGTGGAAGTTTTTCACAATTGACGCCGCCTGGAACACCTTAGTGTAACAGTGTGTCCGAACATCGTAATCGTACTCTATTGGACATGGTGCGATCTATGATGTCTCTTACTGATTTACCGCTATCTTTTTGGGGTTATGCTTTAGAGACTGCTGCATTCACTTTAAATAGGGCACCGTCTAAATCTATTGAGATGACTCCGTATGAACTATGGTTTGGGAAGAAACCTAAGTTGTCGTTTCTAAAAGTTTGGTGGTGCGATGCTTATGTCAAGAAACTTCAACCTGAAAAGCTCGAACCCAAATCGAAAAATGCGTCTTCATAGGATACCCTAAGGAAACTATTGGGTATACCTTCTACTTCAGATCCAAAGGCTTAAAAGAATGCATCCTTTCTGGAGAAATAGTTTCTCTCAAAAGAAGTAAGTGGGAGGAACGTGGAACTTGTGAGGTGATTGTCACCCCTCTCGAACGGAAAGTAGCGCAGCACAGGAAGATGTTTCTATCGTGCCTGCACCGACTAGAGAGGAAGTTAATGATAATGATCATGAAACTTCAGATCAAGTTACTGCCGAACTTCTTAGTGAAAGTGCAACTAATCCCCGGGTGGTTTTGGTAATTAATAACAACATATATATCATTGAACTAATAGTTACTTGAGAATCATTTCAGAGAAGTTCGATGATATGGGTATGGAAATGTCTGAAGAAGTGGACCCCTCAAAATGCTAAGACAAGCATTGGCAAAAGCTCAAGACTCCATTTTTGGTTTAGTGATCAAAGATCACATTGAGTCCATAGGAAAAGCCAATACTATTAAAAGGGGATGAGGTTGTGTTGATGATCTGGTTGCTCAAGTGCTTAGTGATTTAGCTCCTTCAACTATCAGCAACTTTCACTACTAAACACACTCATAAGTAATCTCGGACAAACCGATTCTACAAACTCAGTCCCACCGAGATGAACCACCTCAGCTATTCTTCCAAACCCTAGATATTTCGGTCCATCCGATTTTGAGTTCGGTCTCACCGAAACTGGACTGCCAACCTTTTGTAACCGTTTGTCATCATTTCGGAATATCCGAGTTGTTGATTTCGGTCCCACCGAGAATGGCAAGCTCCTACCTTTGACTCATATCGGACACACCGAGATGGTATTTTCGGTCCCACCGAAAACCCCAACGTTCACTATATTTGAACTTTCGGTCTGACCGAGTTTTCACTTCGGTCTCACCGAGATTGCTCAATTATGTGTGTAATGGTTGGATTTTGTGTGGAGGCTATATATACCCCTCCACCCCCTCTTCATTCGTGGAGAGAGCCATCAGAATGTCTACCACTCCTACCATACACTTTCTGAGAAGAGAACTACCTACCCTTGTGTTGAGATCAAGTTATTCCATTCCTACCATATGAAACTTGATTTCTAGCCTTCCCAAGTTGCTTTCCACTCAATCCTTTCTTCCACCACAGCCATATCAGTGAGGAGAGTTGAGTGTTGGGGAGATTATCATTTGAAGCACAAGAGCAAGGAGTTCATCATCATGAACAACATCTATTACCTTTTGGAGGGTGGTGCCTCCTAGATTGGTTAGGTGTCGCTTGGGAGCCTCCGTCTTCGAGATGTGGAGTTGAACCAAGAAGTTTGTAAGGGCAAGGAGATCGCCTACTTCGTGAAGATCTACCCCGAGTAAGGCTAGTCCTCCGTGGGCGTAGGCCATGATGGAATAGACAAGGTTGCTTCTTCGTGGACCCTTCGTGGGTGGAGCCCTCCGTGGACTCGCGCAGCCGTTACCCTCCGTGGGTTGAAGTCTCCATCAACGTGGATGTACGATAGCACCACCTATCGGAACCACGACAAAAATCTCCGTGTCTCCAAACTGCGTTTGATCTTCTCCACCTCTCTTTACTACATGTGCAATTTACTTTCCGCTGCTTATACTCTAGAATTGCATGTGTAGGGTGATACTTGAATTGATCATAATTGTGAAACTGCCAAAAACTGTTCATGATCTAAAGGCAGAATTTTTATATTGTCAAGTA
>LR738715.1:193709571-193723922 GCA_902687465.1 Secale cereale | reverse complement strand
AGCAAGAACTTTGAGGAAATTGTTCGCAAACAAGGAAGGCACCGGAAGAATCAAGGGATTGGTTTTGAGCGAAAGTTCAACGCCGAAGGTGTTGAGTGGGAAGAAGGTCAATACCCTACTCCACAGTTTGTTTCACAAAAGGAGAAGTATGATCCTACTTCTTCCAATGTGGAACAAGCTCAAGATGACCTTCCACCACAAGACCACAAGCTAAAGGCCAAGGACAAGCTTCAAGAGGAGATTGATGCATTCATTGAAGCACCTCAAGCCATGGTCAAGTGGGTTCCCAAGGACACATCAAGTTCTACTTCGTCAAGCTCAACTACAACTCCAAGGATTCCCATCAAGATGATGTGGATCCCAAAGAAGAAGAACTAGAAGGTTCTTGAGGGTGACTCCGCCAACATACTTCACTCATATTCATTTTGGCAAGAACTTGTGCAATCAACTTCCACATCATGCACTAGTTCATGGAGTCACAAACCCTCTTGTTGGTAAGCCAAGGGACAAGGTAATCATTGCTTTCATGGACATCATCTTTTGTGAACTTCAATCTATGTCTATGGATATCCTTGTTTGTTCCTTGTGGGACTAACCCATGTAGGTATTGAAAGTGCCCTAATCCAAAGGATAGCTCCCAACTCTTGATGATCTACATCAACATTGAGCATCCACATCTTCAACATCTACATGAAGTCTTCTACGACAACCCAAGGTTAGTTTGACCCATTAAAAGGGATTCTCACATCTAGGGGGAGCTTTGCTCTAAAAATTGAGCTAAAGCATCTCCAAATGATGTGAACACATAAATGCTTTATGTAAAAGTGGTAACCACACTTGTGCTTAAACGATGAGTATGACCTATGATCAAATGTTCTCATTTGGCTCCTAAGTCAATATACTCATATATAGATGACCTAGTCATCGACAAATTGTGTGCTAGTAGCTAGAGTATTGGTTGTGCATGTTTGACACATATTTCAGTTGCTATCTTATTGTGTGAGCATGTTGAATGCATGATTTCATCCATTCAAGGACATCCATTTGTTGTTTTGATTGTTTTGATCTTTTCTGGCCAAATGGATGGAGAATAATGCCTAAGCACCTTCCCTAGCTATCTATGCTTTCTTGTCTCAAATTCTATTCATGCTCATATCACAACTTTGAACAAGTCATTTTCGGACCCTCCGAGTGAGGAGCACTCGGAGCCACCGATCCGTCTAAGGCTGACTTCCAAAACCTTCTAAGTCCATTTCGGTCTGACCGACTTCTCCATCTCGGTCCAACCGAAACGCTTAGACTGATCTAGGTTTCATCTCGGTGAAACCGAGTTCAAAATCTCGGCGTGACCGATATGTGTAACTGCACAGCAGTTAGCCATTTCGGTGTCACCGAGTTTTTCAACTCGGTCCCACCGACAGTATGGGGATATATATATCTGAGGGCTGCGCGCGATTTAATTCTTCAAACCGTTTCGCCCCCAAGTCCCCTGCTGCCGTCGCCCTGGTCTTCGGATCGTCGCCGTCGTCGCCTGTGCGCCGTCGCCGCAGGTCTCCGCCGCCGTCAACGGTAATCCTCTCCGTGCCGTTGCCGCCGTAGAGGGACTCCACCAAGTTAGGGTGAGTCCCGATCCCTCTCGTGCTCCCCATCTGATTCTTGCACGATTGGTTTGCCATGTATCTATCCACGTTTGAGATATTCCCTAAACATCAGATCAGATCCTTTTAGTTTCGAGCGAAATTCTTAGGTTTAGGTTTCCAAGAAACACATCTCGGTGAAGCCGATTTTGAAAACTCGGAATGACCGATTTGGCCTCTGGCCATTGCACTGCACCGTTCGGTCTAACCGATTCGTGCAAATCGGTGTGACCGATGTAGAGTCTCAGTGAAACCCTAGTGTTTCGGTAGGACCGAAACCCATTTCGGTCTGACCGAAAGTGGTGTGTAGGTTTCTGTTATACACTTCGGATTTACCGAAACTGAAAATCGGTTTGACCGAAATGCATTCTGTGAAAACTCAAAACTAAGATTTGAACTCATTTTTTTTTGCAAAAACCTCTGCAGTTGTGATAACTCTTCTACTCTGCCTATACCTTATCTTTTCATAGGTTGTCAGCCATGTCAGATGTCAGTGACAGCCAGAACAGGTCTGAATCACCGTTTGCAGAAATTCCAGAGGCAGATACTAGTCCTGAGGCTAGTAGTTCCAGTGATGATGGTGAGAGGAGCACCCCTAGTGGTTTGCCTCCTGCAGCCACCAGAACTAGAAAGAAGAGAAATTCTGATGATGAGGACTCTGACTTCGTTGCTGAGGAAGTTACCTCCAAGCCCAAGAGGAATGTTGTTGCCAAAGAGCACCAAGGGCAGCAGTCGAGGAAAGGCACAAGCAAGGTCAAGCAATCAGCTATTGCAAAGAAGCTAAACTTGGAAGAGCCAGCTCCAAGTAAGGTGAAGAAAACTTCCAAGAGGAAGAGGGTAGTATATGCTGAACCTCATGTTGATGCTGCTGTAGAAGAAGAAGAAGATGCACCCCAGCCTCCTCCTCAGAAGGCTAAGTTCATGGGTGATGCTATTAGGGCTCAAGCCACTTCTAAGCCCAAGAAGCCTGCTCAAGCCAAGGCAGCTCCTGCCAAGCCCAAGAGGACTACCAGGAACATTCCAGCTTCTGAGAAGAACAAGGGTGATGTGCCACCATCTGAGTCTGAAGAAGAGCATGTGTTGCTGAAGCTCCGTCCCAAGTTGCCGCTCCACAACGATGCTCATCCTCAAGCCGAGGATATGAAGGCAAGGAAGGATAAAGGTCTCAGGCTATGGAGACAGTCTGATCCATATGCCGTGAGGAGAAGGACTGCTGTGGACCCCAGATTCCACACCAGAGAGCAGCAGGACTTCTATGAGACCGTGCTGATGGACAAGAAGCCTATTGTTGCTGACACCAGGTATGTTGACTGGAAGTACATTCACAGTGAAGAGCACCGAGACTTCTTTCCCCATGTGCATGAGAGCTTTACTGCATGTGGAGTTGCTGATTTTGTGGGTCAGGAGCTGACAGCTTGGAATGACGAGATGATCATGCAGTTCTACGCCACAGCCCACTTCTATCCTGATGGCAAGATCACCTGGATGACTGAAGGTCAAAGGTTTTCTTCGTCTGTTGAAGAATGGGCAGAACTTCTGAATGCTCCAGTACAGAGAGAGGACGACATTGATGTCTATGGGATTCCTAAGAAGAGCCATGATTCCATGAAGAACATGTACAAGGAGATCCTCGCTGCTGATTTGGAAGGGTGGAAGCTTGGCTCAGTGTACTATCTCCAGGCAGGTCTGACCACCACAAACACTATTTTGAGGCATACATTAATGCCCAAGTCTGGAGACCACCGCATGATTCGAGGCTATTCTATCAACATGCTGCACATTCTTGATGAGAAGGCACCTTTCAAGGTGATGGACTTAATGGTAGAGACCATTAAGAGGACTGCAGCTGACCAGAAGAGGTCGTGTGGATTTGCCCCGCAGATTCAGATGCTCATCAATGCCAAGTTTGGCACGGGCAAATTCATGTTGGATAGGAAGCACTTGTCACTGCAGCCAGAGCATGAGGACAACGTTGTTGTGATGGATGAGGAGGATCCAACCTCAGTTGAAGGACAAGCCAAAATTGAAGCTGCAAAGAAAGCTAAAGCTGACAAAGAGGCAGCAGCAGCAGCAGCTAAACCAAAGAGCTTCGGAGAGCAGATTCTTGAAGCTACCCAGAGGATTGAACAACGCCTGGCCAGCATTGAACAATCTCAGGAAAGCCTAGAGAGGATTGTTGAGGACAAGATCCACGCTCTGGACGTGAAGCTGACAGAGATTCAGGTGTCCGTCAACAAGCTTGAGGCGGACATGGAGGAAGCAAGGCAGGAGAGAGCAGAGCTCATGCAGGATGATCTAGTCCAGGACTCTCATCGCCAGACTGCTCAGGTTCCCAGAGGATCCCGATCTGCAGCTATCCCAGTGACTGACTCCAGGGCTACCACTTCAGCACCTCCTATAGCTCCAGCAGTTACTCCAGCTCCAGCTCCAGCATCCACTCCTCCAGCGCAGACATCAGCAGAAGTCTTCGCCGATGCCGTCATTTCTACTCCGACATCTACCCAGACGGGAGCAGCCAGCAGAGCCCACAGTGACGCTTAGCTCTATACCTTTTCGAACTTTTTTGTAACTTGTTGCCAAAGGGGGAGAAATTGTATAGATCATAGGGCTTCGAGAGAGAGAGTGCTCTTTCGTTCTTTTGCCGGTTTTCTTTGAGATACATTTGTTTCTTTTGGTCTTTCGATACTTTCAGTGTGCTTGCTACTACGTTTGATGCTACCTTAATGAGTGCTTGGTCATACTATGCTTTAATGTGTGCTTAATGCTTATCATATGCTATTCCTTATTGTATGGCTATTTACTCTTGTCTTGGTGATTGAGTGCATGTTATTCATTCTTATCATTTTGTGCGCTCCACCAAGATGTATGTGACATGGAAGAGTGACCCATAATCCTAATCGATTGTGCATTTGCATTCAAACGCAAATCTTAAATAATGCACAAATTTAGGGGGAGCTCTTGTTTATCACATACTTCTCAAAGCGACGATATTATTCATTGATTATATCTTTTGTCGAAGCTTTGATCTATATGTTGTCATCAATTACCAAAAAGGGGGAGATTGAAAGTGCAACTAATCCCCAGGTGGTTTTGGTAATTAATAACAACATATATATCATTGAACTAATAGTTACTTGAGAATCATTTCAGAGAAGTTCGATGATATGGGTATGGAAATGTCTGAAGAAGTGGACCCCTCAAAATGCTAAGACAAGCATTGGCAAAAGCTCAAGACTCCATTTTTGGTTTAGTGATCAAAGATCACATTGAGTCCATAGGAAAAGCCAATACTATTAAAAGGGGATGAGGTTGTGTTGATGATCTGGTTGCTCAAGTGCTTAGTGATTTAGCTCCTTCAACTATCAGCAACTTTCACTAATAAACACACTCATAAGTAATCTCGGACAAACCGATTCTGCAAACTCAGTCCCACCGAGATGAACCACCTCAGCTATTCTTCCAAACCCTAGATATTTCGGTCCATCCGATTTTGAGTTCGGTCTCACCGAAACTGGACTGCCAACCTTCTGTAACCGTTTGTCATCATTTCGGAATATCCGAGTTGTTGATTTCGGTCCCACCGAGAATGGCAAGCTCCTACCTTTGACTCATATCGGACACACCGAGATGGTATTTTCGGTCCCACCGAAAACCCCAACGTTTACTATATTTGAACTTTCGGTCTGACCGAGTTTTCACTTCGGTCTCACCGAGATTGCTCAATTATGTGTGTAACGGTTGGATTTTGTGTGGAGGCTATATATACCCCTCCACCCCCTCTTCATTCGTGGAGAGAGCCATCAGAAAGTCTACCACTCCTACCATACACTTTCTGAGAAGAGAACTACCTACCCTTGTGTTGAGATCAAGTTATTCCATTCCTACCATATGAAACTTGATTTCTAGCCTTCCCAAGTTGCTTTCCACCAATCCTTTCTTCCACCACAGCCATATCAGTGAGGAGAGTTGAGTGTTGGGGAGATTATCATTTGAAGCACAAGAGCAAGGAGTTCATCATCATCAACAACATCTATTACCTTTTGGAGGGTGGTGCCTCCTAGATTGGTTAGGTGTCGCTTGGGAGCCTCCGTCTTCGAGATGTGGAGTTGAACCAAGAAGTTTGTAAGGGCAAGGAGATCGCCTACTTCGTGAAGATCTACCCCGAGTAAGGCTAGTCCTCCGTGGGCGTAGGCCATGATGGAATAGACAAGGTTGCTTCTTCGTGGACCCTTCGTGGGTGGAGCCCTCCGTGGACTCGCGCAGCCGTTACCCTCCGTGGGTTGAAGTCTCCATCAACGTGGATGTACGATAGCACCACCTATCAGAACCACGACAAAAATCTCCGTGTCTCCAAACTGCGTTTGATCTTCTCCACCTCTCTTTACTACATGTGCCATTTACTTTCCGCTGCTTATACTCTAGAATTGCATGTGTAGGGTGATACTTGAATTGATCATAATTGTGAAACTGCCAAAAACTGTTCATGATCTAAAGGCAGAATTTTTATATTGTCAAGTAGTCTAATCACCCCCCTCTAGACATACTTTCGATCCTACACTTAGGTCCATGAAGACACATTCCGCGCCAGATGGTACGGTAACCCTATCCTGGAAATCATGTTGTTGGACAACGGTGAACCCTCGAACTATGAAGAAGCGATGGCGGGCCCGAATTCCAACAAATGGCTTGAAGCCATGAAATCCGAGATAGGATCCATGTATGATCACAAAGTATGGACTTTGGTTGACTTGCCCGATGGTCGGCAAGCCATAGAAAATAAATGGATCTTTAAGAAGAAGACTGACGCGGATGAAAATGTGACCATATATAAGGCTCGGCTTGTCGCTAAGGGTTATCGACAAGTTCAAGGAATTAACTACGTTGAGACTTTCTCTCCCGTAGCGATGCTGAAGTCCGTCCGAATCATGTTAGCAATTGCCGCATTCTATGATTACGAGATATGGCAAATGGACGTCAAAACGGCATTCCTTAACGGCTTCCTTAATGAAGAACTTTATATGATGCAACCGGAAGGTTTTGTCGATCGTAAGAATGCTAACAAGGTATGCAAGCTCTAGCGCTCCATCTATGGGCTGGTGCAAGCATCTCGGAGTTGGAACATTCACTTTGATGAGGTGATCAAAGCATTTGGGTTCATACAGACTTGGGGAGAAGCCTGTATTTACATGAAAGTGAGCGGGAGCTCTGTAGCATTTCTCATATTATATGTGGATGACATATTGTTGATGGGAAATGATGTATAACTCTTGGAAAGTATAAAGGCCTACTTGAATACGTGTTTTTCAATGAAGGACCTTGGAGAAGCTGCTTACATATTTGGCATCAAGATCTATAGAGATAGATCAAGACGCCTCATTGGTCTTTAACAAAGCACATACCTTGATAAGATATTGAAGAAGTTCAATATGGATCAGTCCAAGAAAGGGTTCTTGTCTGTATTGCAAGGTATGAGATTGAGCACAGCTCAATGCCCGACCTCGGCAGAAGAGAGAGAAAAGATGAGTGTCATCTCCTATGCCTGGGCCATAGGTTCTATTATGTATGCCATGCTGTGTACCAGACCTGATGTGAACCTTGCCATAAGTTTGGTGGGGAGGTACCAAAGTGATCCCGGAATGGAACACTGGACAACAGTCAAGAACATCCTGAAGTACCTGAAAAGGACTAAGGATATGTTTCTCGTTTATGGAGGTGACGAAGAGCTCGTTGTAAAGGGTTACGTCGATGTTAGCTTTGACACAGATTCGGATGACTCAAAGTCACAAACCGGATACATGTATATTTGGAATGGTGGGGCAGTCAGCTGGTGCAGTTGCAAGCAAAGCATCGTGGCGGCATCTACATGTGAAGCGGAGTACATAGCTGCTTCCGAAGCAGCACATGAAGGAGTCTAGATGAAGGAGTTCATCACCAACCTAGGAGTTATTCCAAGTGCGTCGGGCCCGATGACATTCTTCTGTGACAACACTGGAGCTATTGCCATTGCCAGGGAGCCCAGGTTTCACAAGAAGACCAAGCACATCAAGCGCCGTTTCAACTCCATCCGAAATTATATTCAAGATGGAGACATAGATATTTGTAAAGTCCATACGGATCTGAATGTCGCAGATCCGTTGACTAAATCTCTTCCACGAGCAAAACATGATCAACACCAGAACTCTATGGGTGTTCGATTCATCACAATGTAACTAGATTATTGACTCTAGTGCAAGTGGGAGACTGTTGGAAATATGCCCTAGAGGCAATAATAAAATTGGTATTGTTATATTTCCATGTTCATGATAATTGTCTGTTGTTCTTGCTATAATTGTATTATCCGGATATCGTAATGCATGTGTGAATACATAGACCACAACATGTCCCTAGTGAGCCTCTAGTTGACTAGCTCGTTGATCAATAGATGGTTACGGTTTCCTGACCATGGACATTGGATGTCATTGATAATGGGATCACATCATTAGGAGAATGATGTGATGGACAAGACCCAATAGTAAGCATAGCATAAGATCGTGTAGTTTGTATGCTAAAGCTTTTCCAATGTCAATTATCCTTTCCTTAGACCATGAGATTGTGCAACTCCCGGATACCATAGGAGTACTTTCACTACAAAAAAAAATACACTTCCGTGATGATACGTGTTTGTCACAGTAGGTCACGTTTTCTGTCATGCATGTACATCCATGACGATTTTATGACAGAATCAAGATAGTCATACCTGTGCTGTCGTAGAAGTGTTCCATGACATTACCAAAATTATCATCACGGAAGTGTCCACTTCCATGACGATAAATTGCGCGTTACAGAAGTGCTTTTGTCAAGGGTGACCGACACGTGGCATCCACCGTAACGGAACTCCGTTAACCTATCGGGTCCGGTTTTGGATCCGATAACCCGCTAACAGCCCCGACCAATGGTGATTTTCCACGTGTAAAATCATCATTGGCTGGAGGAAAAACGTGTCGGCTCACCGTTGGGACAGATGTCATTCACTCATTGGACCCAAAGCGCCTATGATACGCCGACACGTGGCACGGCCCAACAGAGGCCCATTCCTGTGAAAAGGGCGGCCCGTTTGACTTGGTAAAAAGGTGGCGGGCCGGCCCACGGCAAGCCTGTTAACGGCCTGTTCGCATATAGCCCATTTACAACCTGCTAGCCCAGGGCCCGTTTACGGCCTATCCGAATTAGGCCCAGTAGCGTCATCTGGGCCGTCCAATATAATTCCAGCCCGTTTTAATTTCCGGCCCATGTATGGCCCATGACGTCTTTCGGCCCATATGAGGCCCTTATTACTCTCGGCCCATTAACAGCCCGTGTTAAAACTGGCCCATAATGAACATTGCATCACTTTATACCCATTAACGGTCTTCCGTTGGGCCGTTTCCAGCCCATGTTATCTTTCGGCCTTCTCAGGGCCCACTTATTCTTGGGCTCATTTCCAGCATTCGTTTACTTTTGGCCCATTACTGTCATTTTCTGCTTGTGGGCCAAATACAACCCGTGGTTACAGTCGGCCCATTTGTAACCCATTGATACGTTGGGCCGTTTTCATAGCATCATCAAATACAACCCATTTATTCTTGGGCTCATTTCCAGCATTCGTTTACTTTCGGCCCGTTACTGTCATTTTCTGCTTGTGGGCCAAATACAGCCCGTGGTAACAGTTGGCCCGTTTGTGGCTCGTTAATACATTGGGCCGTTTTCATAGCGTCATCAAATACGACCTATTAACGACGGCCCGTTATGGTCGGCCCATGAACGGACGATTTCAACTCTAGTCCATTTACGGCCATAATGTGGCCTGTTATTGGCCCATGTTTGGCCAACTGATCATATGGCCCGTAGAAGGCCCATTGATGATACGGCCCGTGGAAGGCCCATTGATGATATGGCCCGTAGAAGGCCCATTGTGTCAACGACCCGTAGAAGGCCCATTGTTTCTACGGCCCTTAGAAGGCCCATTGTTTCTACGGCCCGTAAGAGGCCCATGTTAACTACAGTAAATATGTAGCCCATTGTTAATGTGGCCTAGTTTTAAAAAATATGTTATTCCGGCCACTAGCAAACCACGGAAAAAGAACAACACTGACTACAAGAAAACAAATAAACAAGCAATAAGGAAAAAAATAAGCAAGCAATTAACGCTAGCCTATTAGCGCTATTACACATATTACATCCACTGGTCATCAAAGTTCACCACCAGTGCAAATATAGGGAACAAAACAGTATATTACATACATTGGCCGTCAAAATTGGCCACCAGTGCAAATAAACGCGGCAGCAAAACATGAGCATAACTGAAACAACTTCAGAAGAGCTCAAGAAATGTGGTATGAACCATGCTGGCAATAAGCTTAGCAAGCTTATTAGCTTTGTCCTGTTTGGCGCTAAAATCCTCCAACGCTTGTTGTTGCACCAGAAAGTATGCATCTGAATGCTCCAAAACTTCCCCAATCCTTCCGCTTCTTGTTGCAGCACAGCTGATTGATGTCTTTCAGCTTGTAGTTGAGACTCAAGAAACCGAACTGATTCAGACAGTGAGTTTGAATAGCTTGTGCAAGCGGTAGTGGCCAGTAACTCCAACACTAAACCAAGACAGGACTTTCGAGTTGTCTCACCGTCTTCGAGATAGTCTTCCTTAGCTGTTTTATCAGCTTTGTTGGAGACTAACAAGGATGTGTCACTATCCTGAACCTTATCTGCATGACTTCCTTTACCATTGCTTAATAAGGCACTCTTCCCCGATATTCTGTCAGCATTCCAAAAGAAGAAACAAGTAGACACATAACAGTTTAGCATGTACTAGTATATGAAACTCATTTCGGTGAACCAGTTCATTAGTAAGGTGGACAGGGTTAAACTACCAAGTCTTCTATTGCCAAGTACTAGTACATTATAAAAGCATCAAACAAACATATATCTATGTCCTATGGTCACTGCATTCTCTTGCCCAATCAAAATAGAGACACGGTTCAAATCATACCAGTTCAAGACAAAGCAGCAGTGAAAGAATACAAAGCGTGGGAAACTACACGGCACAACAAGATTTCATATGGGTACCACGGGTCTACATGTACAACAACACTATTTGCTTTGTTGTGATGCTAGTAATGTGCATGATATGAGAAGTCAACTGTATACACAATTGAAATTGAAATCAACAGAGCTATTGATAAGAGCAAGCCTGTTAAAGAAACATGCGTGAACATACCTGCTGTGCCATTGGAGTTTCGATTGGATCCTTCAATTTAAAAATAAGTTTGTATGAGTAAATACAGTGATACAAGTGCAAAGCAGTATGCACGATAGCAATCATAGTTAAAAAAGGCGCGCCTAAGCGAGCGCTTAAGCGTGCCTAGGCTCTAGGCGTTGGCGAAACGCATTGTGCATAACTACGCTTAATTTGTGCATAACTGCGCATACGCATGCACTTTGGTCAGTAAAGCGCAAGGCGGTGGCAAAACACATAATTAACGCCTAGCGTTTTTTGGAACTATATAGCAATGGAATCTTAAATTAGAACAATTGTTCTTCAGGTTTAGGAACTTGTTTAACATGAACAGAGTACGGTAAGACGCAAGAATATAGTACTTAAAAATAGAAAATGAGCTCATAGACCTTACCACATTCTTGGTTCGGGACCAGTACAAAACAAGGCGTTCCCAGTCATCGTCCAGTAAACGTGTCTCAGGAGAACGTAAGGGAATTTGATGAGTTTCTTTGCCGGTGAAGTACGTTTTCTTCAGATAATTCCGATATTGCCACCAAGCATTCTTGAAGATAGCAGAGGTATTAGCACAGGTTACCTCATCCTGAGTTTCCAAATCGGTCCTTCTCTATAGAGAAAAATGGGAAAATTTGCTGTATTATAACCATCATGGAGGTAGGATGTATGGGACAAAGCAAAGTAATTGCCATGAATAATATTACTTACACATAACTCCTGGAAAAACACATGCAACTGGCATTTTCCTTCATCTTCAGTATAATATTTCCAAGATGCGAAGATATGCACATACGATTTAACAACATCAAATGCGATAGATGCTAAAGTACGACTAGCTGGTTGTGCTTCCACCACAGGAATAGGCATACTAACAGGTGGAGTTGGGGTTCGCCGTGGTAGTACTGGCCCTTTGGGCACTGGAGCTGCCTTACTAACTGCTCTTGTTTCGGAGCTATGTGGTGGAGATGGTGCTGTGTCAACAGGAACTGGGTTACTGTCTGTTGGGGTTAGATTGGGTGAAGCTGGTTCTCTGTCCATCGCAGTAGGGGTAGAATCTGCGATATTTGGGTTATGTGTGGTAGGGCTGCTTCTCGTGCACGTACAACCGGGGTGCTATCTCCACCAAGAGGTAGCACTGTTTTATTTGAAGACCGTGTTTTTAGTCCGCTAGATGCTGGCATCACCCGCTCCAATTCAAATGGCTGATAAACAGGAAACATAGTTGAATGTACAGACATTGTATGAGAGACATATGCAATAGATAGTGTGAAAAAAAGAGGACATGAAATAGTTGACATGTATATTGTTTAACTAAAACGGATAGCATGACATAATTTCACATATATGATGTTGCTACTTCTCGAGCTTGCGTTGTATTCCCTCGAAGAGGAAAGGGAGATGCAGCACAGTAGCGTAAGTATTTCCCTCAATTTTTGAGAACCAAGGTATCAATCCAGTAGGAGACCACGCGTGAGTCCCTCGCACCTGCACAAACAAATAAGAACTTCGCAGCCAACGCGATAAGGGGTTGTCAATCCCTTTACGGTCACTTACGAAAGTGAGATCTGATAGAGATGATAGTTTATATTTTTGGTTTTTTGGGTTTATAAGAACAACAAATAAAAGCGATAAAAGTAAAGTAGATGTAGATTGATATGTTGAGAATAGACCCGGGGGCCATAGTGTTCTCTAGTGGCTTCTCTCATGATAGCGATATTCTACGGCAGGTAAACAAATTACTGTCGAGCAATTGATAGAAAAACGAATAATTATGATACTATCTAGGCATGATCATTGTATATAGACATCACGTCCGAGACAAGTAGACCGACTCCTGCGTGCATCTACTACTATTACTCCACACATCGACCGCTATCCAACATGCATCTAGTGTATTGAGTTCATAAGAACAGAGTAACGCCTTAAGTAAGATGACATGATGTAGAGAGATAAACTCAAGCAATATGATATAAACCCCATCTTTTTATCCTCGATGGCAACAATACAATACGTGCCTTGCTGCCCCTACTATCACTGGGAAAGGACACCGCAAGATTGAACCCAAAGCCAAGCACTTCTCCCATTGCAAGAACTATAGATCTAGTAGGCCAAACCAAACAAATAATTCGAAGAGACTTGCAAGTATATTATGAGCATACATAAAAAATTCAGAGAAGAACCAAATATCTTTCATAGATAACCTTGATCATAAACTCACAATTCATCGGATCTCGACAAACACACCGCAAAAAGAGATTACATTGAATAGATCTCCTCGAAGACCGAGGAGAACCTTGTATTGAGATCCAGAGAGAGAGAACAAGCCATCTAGATACTAGCTATGGACCCGAAGGTCTATGGTAAACTACTCACAACTCATGGTGAGGGCGATGATGATGATGATGATGAAGAACTCCGTGATGGATCCCCCTCCGGTGGAGCTCCGGAACGGGCTCCAAGATGGGATCTCACGGGAACAGAAGGTTACGGTGGTGGAATTAGGGTTTTCTCTCTGTTCACGGAGATTTTGGGGTACGTAGACTTATATAGGAAGAAGGAGGGCACCGGGGAACGCTCGAGGGGGCCACGAGGCACGGGGGCGTGCCCCCCACCCTCGTGGGCCACCTCTTGATCCCCTGATGTGGTTCTCAAGCTCCGTGTGCGTGATTTTCTCCAAAAATATCTCTCGCGAAGGTTTCATTCCGTTTGGACTCCGTTTGATATTCTTTTTCTGCAAAACCCCGAAACAGGCAAAAAACAACAATCTGGACTGGGCCTTTGGGTTAGTAGGTTAGTCACAAAAATTATATAAAAGTGTATGATAAAGCCCATTAAACATCCAAGACTTCATAAATAATAGCATGGAACAATAAAAAATTATAGATACGTTGGAGACGTATCAGATGTCTATCTAAACTGGATAGCATAGCATAACATAATTCAAAGATATGATGAATAACTAAAACGCCATGCCAAGTTAGAGCATACACCTCGGTGCGGGGATAGGACTAGTCATCTGTCTCTGAATCCATCTCCGAGGAGCTATCGGGACCCAACAAGAGATCTGCTTCGACAGGTAGCACTGTCTGCTCTGAAGGCCTTGTTTTCACTCCAGATTTTTCAATCTCCCACCCAAATGGCTGATTCACAGGAAGAGTATTTTAAAGTACAAACATTGTCGACAAATGGAAATATAATGAATAAAAGGATGGGCAAGATATCATTCAAATATATGATGCCTGGTTAAACAGGATGGCATTGCACACATATATTATGGCTGGCTAAAAGACATGAGACTGCATAATTCCCATATATGATATAGAAACTAAACAGGTGGCGATAAAACATGTCTAAACTAAGCAGATGACATATATGATGTCAAAAGTAGGCACGGCAAGGCAACATATGCATGATATGACTAACATCATCATGCCAAGGTAGAGCAAACACCTTGGGGGGGGGGGGGG
>LR738715.1:193668950-193709488 GCA_902687465.1 Secale cereale | reverse complement strand
GAGTGGTCTGCGGCGTTTGAATCCGCCTCAGAACAGATATTTTCCTCTGGATTACAATCTGGAGAGGGGTGGGGAGGGTTTGCCATTGAACCCACCATGGAGCGATGTCTGCATGATATTGTATTGCCGCGCAAAACTCTTCTCTTTTTCTCTACATGTTCAGCATGACTGTGTACAATATCTGACATGCATACGAAAAAATATGGTGAGATTATGTAAGGAGAGCATGCAGATATTTAGAGTGATGGTAACAACCAGTGGATGGATCCAAAAATAATGATAGCAGGCTGATGATTGCTTTAATTTAATAAAAAGACAGATGATGATTGATTTACTATTTGTTTCCCACCCAAGACGAACAACATAGGCATACCCTAGGTGAACCAGATATTAGACATAGATACTATTCATTGCTTCCTCGATACGTGCCCCACAACTAATTTAGAACTCAAGTTTGAACATTAATTTGGACCTGACTTGGAGTCCAAGAGGTGAACAGGACAATAAAGTAGCAGGTAATTTTAAGCAATGCATAACATAAGCAGAATCAAAAGAGTGCGACCTCTCCTATGGACCCGTGTACTCCTCAGGTTCATCTGCTGAGTCGATGATGGTGATGCCGTTGCGGTGGGTGCCGGCGGTAGGGAAGGAGATCTGAGGCGGCGAAAGACGGTCAGGAGTCGTGATGTCTGGTTTGGTGGATGTTTCTGTCGATGGAGCACCTCAGGTGAGGTGGACAACGTCGCGGCAGGAGCAGGACAAACCACACAAAGTTCCCTTCGACACCTACCTGTAACTGAAGTAATTCTGTAAGGGCTCATTTGGCTTGCATGATTCCAATAACGCAGGGATAGGAAAACACCAGAATAGGATGGGAATGCACATGGTAAACAGAGCATTTGAAAACACAGGATTTCTGTCAACTTGGGTGTTTGGTTTACAGGAATTGGAAGAGCAGAGGAATGCAAAGAAACATGGCCAAAATAAAGCGAAACCATATGAAAGCGTGTACAGTTAGAATGTTATTCTGCCACTAATGCACTTGGTCTTGTTTTCATGCATAGGATTTTGAAAAGTAGGTCCAGGTGGATGTTTTGCTTCATTCCTTTCAAGAAAATGCATGAATAATTGAATAGTAGAGTGCCATTGGAAAATTCCCTATTGCTATGTTTTTCTGTCGAACCAAAATAGCCCTAATGGATCGACATGAATGTATAGTAATAAGTGATGCAACAAGTGTACAACCTCTTTGTAGTAGTCGTGTCGACCTCAACATCATTGGGTTTGTCGCTGAAGCAGTTGAGGCAGAGGTGGCTGTCGGAGGTGTGGAGGAAGATCTGAGGAATCTGTAGATGGCATCCAGGGCACTGCTCTGTTGTGATGGTTTGTTCTGTCGTTGGAGCAGCCCCGGTGAGCCGTAAGACGTCAAGGCTGAAGCAGCACAAGACATACAATGTCAATCTCAAGTGGGATTCTAATAGCATCTCCAATAGATGATGTAAAATAGATGTAAAATTTACATCACCAAAAACCACCTGACTACTACAGATGAGGTAAAAACTGTTGACTCTGAACTTAACTGTCGAAACTGAAATTTAGTGTGGAATCTGAATGTTACTGTCGAAACTGAACGCAATGGTAGCAGAGAGGCACTTGACATGTAGTTTAGGAAGGGCCTGCGGTTCATGTTCAAGCCAAACCCCCCTGAGCCGCCAGCTACCACCGGACGAACCGCCGGCCCCAGCGCCGCCTCACCGCCCCAAAACAACTCCCCACCGCCGGTCCGCCGCCGCCCCGGCCTGCCCTATAGGCCCCCCAACCCACCCTGAACCCTAAGATAGCATGACACCCCGAGACCGATGCGCCAGGTGTCAGCCAGTTATTCGTCGTCGTTGCCTTGTCATCTGCTTGCGTGTTGCATCTTGCCATGTCATCATGTGCATTGCATCATCATGTTTTTCAAAACTTGCATCCGTCCGAGCCCCCTCGTCCTTTCCGTTGTCCGTTATGAGCCCAGACACACTTGCACGCGCCCGCGGCACCTCAGAATATTTATTTTATGAGTGGTCAGAAAACGTTCTCAGAATGGGTTGAAACTTGGCGTGTGGTCTTATTATAGCATAGGTAGACCGCCTATCAAGTTTCGTCGCGTTCGGAGTTCGTTCGATAGCCCAACGGTTTACCGTGTTAACCGCCGTAAGCCTTTTCTTTTTTGGCCCAACACCCCTCTCCAACAGCCCACCAAGCCCATTCTAACCCCCTCCATGCTCTTGGCCGTTCGATCACGACCGCGTGGCCGTGAACCGCTCCTCATTTGGACTCAACTAGCTCCCTCTACCTATAAATATGTGTCTCCCCCGTATTTTTCTCGCAGATCAAACCCTAGCCCCGCTCCCACCGCGCAGCCGGACATGTCCGTCCACCTCCCGGACGTGTCCCCAGCCCTCCACATCGCCCGGAGCAACCAGACGTTGCCATGTCAGCGTCGCCGCCGCCTCCAGCCAATGGGCATCCGCCACGTGGCCGCAGCCACCTCCCGCCGCCAAGGCCCGCCGAGTCCATCGCGGGCCCGACGAGCCCATCGGCCGCCGCCGCGGCGCCCTAGCGTGCCTCCTCCCGAGCTCCTGCCTGCCCCGCCGCCGGCGCTCGTCCCCGCCGCCTGAGCCAGCTCCGCCGCCGCCTAGGCCTCGCCGGAGGGCAGCGTCGCCGCCGGAGCTCCTCCCGCCAGATTCGCAGCGCCGCCGCCCCAGCAACCTCGCAGCCGCCTCGGATCCGGGCCGGCGCCGCCCAGATCCCGCCGTGCCGCCGTCCCTTCTCCCCGTCTTCGCCCTTCCCAGCATCGCCGAACCGCGCCATCGTCGGCTTCCACCGCCGCCGGCAACCTCTGCTCGTCTGCGTCGGGCAGAGGAGCCCGACCTCCCGCCAGGGCCACGTGGGCCTCAACCACCGGCCCGCAGACCGGCCTTCTCTTCACCAGGCCCAACCCGCCAGGCCTGCCTCAGCCTCAGCCTCTCCTCTGACTTGGGCCAGGCCCAATGGTGAGCCCCGCCATTTCAACGCCCTGTGCGTAGAATAGCTATCATGCGTCCTTTGTGTTTTTTTCCTAAGTCTAATTTTGGCTAAGTCCCAGAAAACTTGTTGTATGTTGCATACTTGGCATGGCTGTAACTTTTTGTGTGTTGGTCCAAATTGAGCATATGATATGTCAAAATGATCGTGCTGATGTACTCTACATTTTGTTCCATTGTGACATGCTTGTTTGACTTTATCTAGATGCCCTAATCTCTGTTGCAAGAGTGCTATAAGTTTAAAATTGCCGCTATCTGTAATTTTGTTGCATGCTTGTGATGCTTGTAACTTTGTGAATGTTTATCCAAATGAAGCATATGATATGTCAAAATGTTCATTGTAAAGTGCTCTACATGATGGTTGCTGTAGCATTCATGTTAGGTGCCATATTGCTATGTTAATCTCTGTTGCAAAAGTGCATGTGGCTGTTAAGTGCTGAAACTTGTTATGAAATGCTGTTTTGACTTGCTCATTGCTATTGATGTGTTTGTCTTCATGCCACATGTCAAAATGTTTTAGAAGCACAATCATATGGTCTTTTCTGTGGTGCATTCCACTTTCCATGATATGCCTCGAGGTGACTTTAACAAGCTTGTAAACATGCCATGTCGTTGTTGCTGTTTTATACTTAGTGAAAAAACTACTAAGTCTGGAATCTGTTTAACCTGATGCTATGTTTGCTTGATGCCCCACTCAAATCCATGCATGTTTTAGTATGTCAAATGATCATGTCTTGTTGTCCATGTTATGCTCTATCCATGCATGTGCTTACTTGCACATATGGCCTGCCGTACCTTATTTATTTCTTGCTCTCAAGTTGCTATAAATTTTACCTGTCAGACTTTTATCAGTATGATCAATTAGGTGAAGCTTGTTGTTATTGATCCATGCCTCCAATGGAGTTGCTCCAATAGAGTTGTTTGATGTATGCTATGTCTATTACATGTCCTTGATCTTTATATGCTTAGTGGAGTTGATATGCTTGTTGTTTTGTGCCTCCGAAGGCAGCATCGTGATGATGTTTTTGCCTTCCTAGATTTTGACCAAGTCTGGATAAATTTATTGCAACTTGCCATGCTTGTTTAAATGTGTTCCAGCAAGCTTTTGGGGGTGTTCTAAGTTCATGCTTGTTAAGTATCATGTCTATTTCACATTCATGCCTCTTGTTATCATGTTTGGGTGCTGTAGCATATATTTACCTTGCTCCAAAGTTGCTATGTCGCTGTTAACTTCAGCTTTGCATTGTAACTTGTTTTGCTCGTACCTTTTAGCCCGTTGCTCCGTTTTGAGTGTGCCCTATATGGAACTTGTGTGATTTTGCATGTAGAAGCATAATATCATGTTGTTTACATGTTTGGAGTGTGTTTGCTTGATGTTTGGGTGCATCTTGCACCGTTGCCATGCTTGTCTTGTTTTGCTCATAACTTCTAGGCCGTAGCTCTGAATTGAACAAACTTTATATGAAACTTGACTAGAATTTCGAGTAGATCATCAAGGTGCATGTTAGCTTGCTGCTTAAACAACTTTAACATAAGGTTTGTTTAGATCTGGACCCAAATTCAAAATGTGCATATGAGGACTTACCGGAATGGCTATATGTTGATTCCGGCCTCACTTAAACTTGTTGGTTTGTGTTGTTCTTGTGTGCTTCATCCCTTGCCATGAATTTCATCATATAGACTTGTCTTGCATCATACTTGGTTGAGCTTCTTGTCATGTTCTTGAGTGGTGTGTTTACCATGTTGTGTGCTTTCTTCTCGCTAGTTCTTTTCCGTTGCGATCGCGAGGATTCATTCGTCTACACGTGGTTCGTCTTCGAGGCTTCTTCTTCGTCTGCTTCATGGATTCATTCTTCTTCCTTGCGGGATCTCAGGCAAGATGACCATCACCTTGGATACCTTTACTATCATTGCTATGCTAGATGTCTCAATGCTATCGTTATATGTCGCGCTACCCATCTATTTGTGAGCCCCTCTCCTTGTTGCCATGAAACCTCTAACCTTGACACCTTCCTAGCAAACCATTGTTTGGCTATGTTACTCGCTTGCTCAGCCCCTCTTATAGCGTTGTTAGTTGCAGGTGAAGATGAAGATTATTCCATGTCGGAACTTGAAGTTTTGGGAATATCACAATATGTCTTATATATATTAACACACCTATATACTAGGCATGGGTGGAAGGCTTGGCCTTTTGCTCGGTGTTTTGTTCCACTCATGCCACCTTAGGAGCCGATAAAACGACATTATGTTCCTTGATTTTGCGTTCCTTACACGGTTGGGTATATGGGGACCCCTTGACAATTCGTCTTTGAATAAAACTCCTCCAACAAGGCCCAACATTGGTTTGAATTTGC
Organism: Secale cereale; assembly: GCA_902687465.1. Classification (NCBI taxonomy): domain Eukaryota; kingdom Viridiplantae; phylum Streptophyta; class Magnoliopsida; order Poales; family Poaceae; genus Secale; species Secale cereale. The sequence goes on along the minus strand of LR738715.1, from coordinate 193,704,066 downwards.
CTCATAATAAAAACTTAATTAATTAATTAAATTGCATAGGGGGTCGCATCCCCGAGGATTCTTTCTACATAGAAGGGGGGGGGGCAGTGCTGATGGTGTTGATCCCAAACGGGGGTTCGACATGGCCGCCACGGGGAAACTCAAGGTATCTGGCTCCCGTAAAATCACCCATCCGGACGTGGCCTGAGACGAGATACGCGCGGCTACTATCAGGGTGTCGGCACGCCGGGAGGTCTTGCTGGACTTGTTTTACCATTGTCGAAATGTCTTGTGCACCGGGATTCCGACCTTGATCGTATTGTCCCTAAGATAAGGGGTAATATTATTATTACTTCTACTGATCGTGAGAGCTTGTGATGGGCTAAGTTGGGACACCCCTGCAGGGTTATGATCTTTCGAAAGCCATGCCCGCAGTTATGTGGCAGATTGGAATTTGTTAATGTCCGGTTGTAGAAAACTTGACAGAGGACCCGAAGTAAAACACACAACTGTGTGAGTATCCGTGACTGTCTCTTTTCACTTTGGGAAGAGAACACGGTGGGGTTATGTTTGACTCGTAGGTAGTTCCGGATCTTTAGCGATCATTAGTAGTTTGCGACCGCTTGCGTAGATGCTCATCTTATTCTTGTACTCGTAAGTTAGCCACCATATATTGCTTAGCCGTTGCTGCAACCTCACCACTTTACCTCTCCTTACCCACTAAGCTTTGCTAGTCTTGTTACCCATGGTTATGGGATTGCTGAGTCCTCGTGGCTCACAGATACTACAACAACAGTTGCAGGTGCAGGTTTCCGATGACTTGACGTGAGAGCGATGTTCTTTTGTTGGAGTTCTTTCTTCTTCTTCTTCGTTAGTCTTGGGTTAGGTTCCTGGTCGGCAGCCTGGGATAGCAGATGGATGTCATTCTGCTTTTCATGTTTGCATCCGTAGTTGGATGCCTTGTATTGATGATGTTGTATTCATGTGACTTGTATGTATTGTTGTATCCCCCATGTATGTATGTAATGGTACGATGTAATGATATCCATCTTGCTAAGCGCCCGAAATGCGGTTGTGCCCCAATCACGTAAGTGTCACGTGATCGGGATAGAATCGCATCTTGGGCCTGACAAGTTGGTATCAGAGCCTCGACCGACCATAGGAGCCCCCTTGGTTGATTGTAGTTTGGCCTTTGTTGAGTCTAGAAGAAAACTTTTTCGGAGTCTAGTTATATCGGAGAGTAGGAATTCTTTTTACTCCTCAGCCCCTTCGTCGCTCTGGTGAGGAATCTTGACGTAGGTGTTTTGAATTACTCCTCTTCCCCTTCAATTTTTTTAGGATCACGCGGTTAGTTTTCGTTCGTTGTGTTGTCAGTTCTTTCATCTGGTGCATCTCTCATGAAGTTGATTGACCCTCCTCTTCTTTTGCTTCAATCCTCAGTTCTTTCAATCGGTGTCATTTTCCCCGTCCGATGTGGTCTTTCTTTTTCCCACCCGCCGACCCTTTTTCTTCTCGGATCCGGAGTCCATAATCAAGTATCCATCTTACTCGTGTGAATCCTTTGCTTTGTTTCCTTAATTATTTCAACTGGTGAATTCTCGTCTAGTTCATCCTTCTTCATCTCTTTCTTTTGTGGTAGATTCAATTCAAGTATTCGGTGTTGTTCATATTCTTTTCCCTCGGCTCGGATATTGCGCTTGCTCGTTTACCTCTCGCCATTTAATTATTCCGGAGTTCCAAAGAAATCTCAGGATATTCGTCTGTGTTCTAATTCATTCGAGGTTGTCACCTCCTTCGTGTCTTTAATCATTTCCGGGGCATCATCTCCTTTTAAATCCTTCCAACAGTGTTTCTCTTCGGTGGGCTCATAACCCACAGGTTTATTCCCAGGATATTACCTGTCTCTTCTAAATTCTCGAAGTATTCCTAAATTCTTTTCAAAGTGTGATGTAAGTGTGGATTCCATCAGTCATGTGCCTTCTCCAAGATCGCTTTTAATTCTTTTCACCGTTGGTTCAACCTTTCTTCTTTTCATTCTTCCGGTGTATTTCATGAATTCTTTTCCTTATGTTCCTCCGAAGGCCATCATTTCAGAAGATTTCTTCGTTCTCAGTTTTCAACTTCGTCCTCCAAATATTCTTCTTTGAGGCCTCTTCGCTCGTCTCACATTCGCCCGGTGCTTCGTTCAAGTATTCTTTAATCAGTTCACGATCTCTTCGTTCTCGTCATTCTAATTCTCCAAGTGCTTTATTCTTCTCGGCGGTTCATCGTATTCACTCAATTTCAATTCGTTACGGTGGTTTGTTCTTTTCATCACTCGATTTTATTATTCTCGATGGCTTGTTCTTTTCTTCACTCGGCCTTAATTCTTACGGTGGTTCGCTCAAGAGTTCTTTTCCGGTGTTATCATATCAATCCATTCTTTTTATTCCAATCCTACCGGTGTTTCATGAAGATTTTCGCAAGTTCGCGATATATCCCTCTTTAATCATTTCAATGAGAATAAGTAGTATGCGAATCCATTGCTTCTCATCAATTTAATTGATGGAGGATAAGCATAACATAATTCTTATTCTTCAAGTTGTTTAATCCTTTCCTTTCAGTGTTTATTCATGATGAATAAATTCTAGTTCCAAGTGCTGTCATCTTTTCTTTTCCGGAGTTCAAATTTTCTCGGCTATCTCGTCGGACCCCGTCGAATCACTGCAAGGCTTTATTCTTATTCTTGAATCCTTCACTTCTATATCATCATCCTTTTTGCTACCGAAGTTCTTCATGGTGGTTCCTCATGTTTTAAATCATTCTTCGAGTGTTCGTCAAATTCTTTCGGATCAAGCTCAAGCATTATTCTTTTGCATCTCGAAGTGCAAATAATTCTCCCTATTCTTTTGGAATGGAGTTTTGCATTCCTTTTTTCATTCTCATCTATTCAATCTTTTGGTTGCGGCATAATTCACCTCAAGTTATGGGATGAATTCAATAAGTCTACAACAAGCTCTTTATTTTGTTGTTGATTTCACAACAATTCCGTTCAAGTTTTTCTTTTGAAGATGCTCTTTCGAATTCTTTCATGGGTGGAAGTTGTTGTTCTATTATCTGTTCTTTCATTCCACTTTTCCAATTCTTCCGGAGTCATTGTTCATCTTGTCATATATCGTTCGATATTCTTAAGTTCATGGTCTATTCCTTCCATATTGAGCCGGAGTGCTGCCTAAATTCTTTCATTTGAAGTTCTTTTCTATCTCTTTTAACCGGAGTGGTTTCGAAGTCATTCTTGTTCCTTCAGCTCTTGTTTCATATCCTTCAACCTTTTGGTTCTCGACGATTCCTTGTTCCTCTTGTATAACAAAGTCTTGAAACTTCGTTCACCTCCGTGGTGTTCTTTCTTCCAAGTTATTCAACCTCTCAAGGTTCTTTGGTTCACTCTTTTGTCCTCGAAGAACTTTGTTCTTCCTTTTTCCTCTCATGTCTCGTTCCTAAGATCTCGGACGAGATCTCTTGTTAGTACGAGAGTGTTGTGACACCCCGAGACCGATGCGCCAGGTGTCAGCCAATTATTCGTCGTCGTTGCCTTGTCATCTGCTTGTGTGTTGCATCTTGCCATGTCATCATGTGCATTGCATCATCATGTTTTTCAAAACTTGCATCCGTCCGAGCCCCCTCGTCCTTTCCGTTGTCCGTAATGAGCCCAGACAGACTTGCACGCGCCCGCGGCACCTCCGAATATTTATTTTATGAGTGGCCGGAAAACATTCTCGGAATGGGTTGAAACTTGGCGTGTGGTCTTATTATAGCATAGGTAGACCGCCTGTCAAGTTTCGTCGCGTTCGGAGTTTGTTTGATAGCCCAACGGCTAACCGTATTAACTGTCGGAAGCCTTTTCTTTTTTGGCCCAACACCTCTCTCCAACAGCCCACCAATCCCATTCTAACCCCCTCCGTGCTCTTGGCCGTTCGATCACGATCGCGTGGCCCCGAACCGCTCCTCATTTGGACTCTCCTAGCTCCCTCTACCTATAAATATGTGTCTCCCCCGTATTTTTCTCGCAGATCAAACCCTAGCCCGCTCCCACCGCGCAGCTGGACATGTCCGTCCACCTCCCGGACGTGTCCCCCGCCCTCCATGTCGCCCGGGCCAACCAGACGTTGCCACGTCAGCGCCGCCGCCGCCTCCAGCCAATGGGCATCCGCCACGTGGCCGCAGCCACCTCCCGCCGCCAGGGCCCGCCGAGCCCATCGCGGGCCCGACGAGCCCATCGGCCGCCGCGGCGGCGCCCGAGCGCACCTCCTCCCGAGATCCTGCCTGCCCCGCCGCCGGCGCCCGTCCCCGCCGCCTGAGCCAGCTCCGCCACCGCCTAGGCCTCGCCGGAGGGCAGCGTCGCCGCCGGAGCTCCTCCCGCCGGACTCCCAGCGCCGCCGCCCCAGCAACCTTGCAGCCGCCTCGGATCCGGGCCGGCGCCGCCTAGATCCCGCCGTGCCGCCGTCCCTTCTCGCCGTCTTCGCCCTTCCCAGCCTCGCCGCACCGCGCCATCGCCGGCTTCCACCGCCGCCGGCGGCCTCTGCTCGTCTGCGTCGGGCAGAGGAGCCCGACCTCCTGCCAAGGCCACGTGGGCCTTAACCACCGGCCCGCCGACCGACCTTCTATTCACCAGGCCCAGCCCGCCAGGCCTGCCTCAGCCTCAGCCTCTCCTCCGACTTGGGCCAGGCCCAATGGTGAGCCCCGCCATTTCCCCGCCATGTGCGTAGAATAGCTATCATGCGCCGTTTGCGTTTTTTTTTCTAAGTCTAATTTTGGCTATGTCCCAGAAAACTTGTTGTCTGTTGCATACTTGGCATGGTTGTAACTTTTTGTGTGTTGCTCCACATTGAGCATATGATATGTCAAAATGATCGTGGTGATATGCTCTACATTTTGTTCCATTGTGACATGCATGTTTGACTTCATCTAGATGCCCTAATCTTTGTTGCAAGAGTGCTATAAGTTTAAAACTGATGCTATCTGTAATTTTGTTGCATGCTTGTGATGCTTGTGACTTTGTGCATGTTTATCCAAAGGAAGCATATGATATGTCAAAATGTTCATTGTGAAGTGCTCTACATGATGGTTGTTGTAGCATTCATGTTAGGTGCCATATTGCTATGTTAATCTCTGTTGCAAAAGTGCATGTGGCTGTTAAGTGCTGAAACTTGTTATGAAATACTGTTTTGACTTCTCATTGCTATTGATGTGTTTGTCTTCATGCCACATGTCAATATGTTTTAGAAGCACAATCATATGGTATTTGCTGTGGTGCATTACACTTTTCATGATATGACTTGAGGTGACTTAAACAAGCTTGTAAACATGCCATGTCATTGTTGCTGTTTTATACTTAGTGAAAAAACTGCTAAGTCTGGAATCTGTTTAACCTGATGCTATGTTTGCTTGATGCCCACTCAAATCCATGCATGTTTTAGTATGTCAAATGATCATGTCTTGTTGTTCATGTTATGCTCTATCCATTCATCTGCTTACTTGCACATATGGCCTGCTGTAGCTTATTTATTTCTTGCTCTCAAGTTGCTATAAATTTTACCTGTCAGACTTTTATCAGCATGATCAATTTGGTGAAGCTTGTTGTTATTGATCCATGCCTCCTATGGAGTTGCTCCAATGGAGTTGTTTGATGTATGCTATGTCTGTTACATGTCCTTGATCTTTATATACTTAGTGGAGTTGATATGCTTGTTGTTTTGTGCCTCCGAAGGCAGCATCGTGATGATGTTTTTGCCTTCCCAGATTTTGACTAAGTCTGGATAAATTTATTGCAACTTGCCATGCTTGTTTAAATGTGTTCCAGCAAGCTTTTGGGGTGTTCTAAGTTCATGCTTGTTAAGTATCATGTCTATTTCACGTCCATGCCTCTTGTTATCATGTTTGGGTGCTGTAGCATATATTTACCTTGCTCCAAAGTTGCTATGTCGCTGTTAACTTCAGCTTTGCTTTGTAACTTGTTTTTCTCGTATCTTTTAGCCCGTTGCTCCGTTTTGAGTGTGCCCTATATGGAACTTGTGTGATTTTGCATGTAGAAGCATAATATCATGTTGTTTAAATGTTTGGAGTGTGTTTTCTTGATGTTTGGGTGCATCTTGCACCATTGCCATGCTTGTCTTGTTTTGCTCATAACTTCTAGGCCGTAGCTCCGAATTGAACAAACTTTATATGAAACTTGACTAGAATTTCGAGTAGATCATCATGGTGCATGTTAACTTGCTGTTTAAACAACTTTAAAATAAGGTTTGTTCAGATCTGGACCCAAATTCAAAATGTGCATATGAGGACTTACCGGAATGGCTCTATGTTGATTCCGGCCTCATTTAAACTCTTTGGTTTGTGTTGTTCTTGTGTGCTTCATCCCTTGAAATGAATTGCATCATATAGACTTGTCTTGCATCATACTTGGTTGAGCTTCTTGTCATGTTCTTGAGTGGTGTGTTTACCATGTTGTGTGATTTCTTCTCGCTAGTTCTTTTCCGTTGTGATCGCGAGGATTCGTTCGTCTACACGTGGTTCATCTTCGAGGCTTCTTCTTCGTCTGCTTCATGGACTCATTCTTCTTCCTTGCGGGATCTCAGGCAATATGACCATCACCTTGGATACCTTTCCTATCATTGCTATGCTAGATGTCTCGATGCTATCGTTATATGTCGCGCTACCCATCTATTTGTCAGCCCCTCTCCTTGTTGCCATGAAACCTCTAACCTTGACACCTTCCTATCAAACCATTGTTTGGCTATGTTACCCGCTTGCTCAGCCCCTCTTATAGCGTTGTTAGTTGCAGGTGAAGATGAAGATTGTTCCATGTCGGAACTTGAAGTTTTGGGAATATCACAATATGTCTTATATATATTAACACACCTATATACTGGGCATGGGTGGAAGGCTTGGCCTTTTGCTCGGTGTTTTGTTCCACTCATGCCACCTTAGGAGCCGATAAACCGGCATTATGTTCCTTGATTTTGCGTTCCTTACACAGTTGGGTATATGGGGACCCCTTGACAGTTCGTCTTTGAATAAAACTCCTCCAGCAAGGCCCAACATTGGTTTTAATTTGCCTCATAATAACAACTTAATTAATTAATTAAATTGCATAGGGGGTCACGTCCCCGAGGATTCTTTCTACATAGCAGGGGGGCCAGTGCTAATGGTGTTGGTCCCAAACGGGGGTTCGACGGGGCCGCCACAGGGAAACTCGAGGTATCTGGCTCCCGTAAAATCACCCATCCGGACGTGGCCTGAGACGAGATACGCGCGGCTACTATCAGGGTGTCGGCACACCGGGAGGTCTTGTTGGACTTGTTTTACCGTTGTCGAAATGTCTTGTGCACCGGGATTCCGAGCCTGATCGGATTGTCCCTAAGATAAGGGGTAGTATTATTATTACTTCTGCTGATCGTGAGAGCTTGTGATGGGCTAAGTTGGGACACCCCTGCAGGGCTATGATCTTTCGAAAGCCGTGCCCGCAGTTATGTGGCAGATTGGAATTTGTTAATGTCTGGTTGTAGAAAACTTGACAGAGGATCCGAAGTAAAACACACAACTGAGTGAGTAACCGTGACTGTCTCTTTTCACTTTGGGAAGAGAACACAGTGGGGTTATGTTTGACTCGTAGGTAGTTCAGGATCTTTAGCGATCATTACTAGTTTGCGACCGCTTGCGTAGATGCTCATCTTATTCTTGTACTCGTAAGTTAGCCACCATATATTGCTTAGCCGCTGCTGCAACCTCACCACTTTACCTCTCCTTACCCACTAAGCTTTGCTAGTCTTGTTACCCATGGTTATGGGATTGCTGAGTCCTCGTGGCTCACAGATACTACAACAACAGTTGCAGGTGCAGGTTTCCGATGACTTGACGTGAGAGCGATGTTCTTTTGTTGGAGTTCTTTCTTCTTCTTCTTTGTCAATCTTGGGTTAGGTTCCTGGTCGGCAGCCTAGGATAGGAGATGGATGTCATTCTGCTTTTCATGTTTGCATCCGTAGTCGGATGCCTTGTATTAATGATGTTGTATTCATGTGACTTGTATGTATTGTTGTATCTCCCATGTATGTATGTAATGGTACAATGTAATGATATCCATCTTGCTAAGCGCCCGAAATGCGATTGTGCCCCAATCACGTAAGTGTCACGTGATCGGGATAGAATCGCATCTTGGGCATGACAGATAGCTAGTGGGGTACCTCTCCAGCGAGCCCCCCATCCCCGCTGCGGGTGGCTCTTCCTTAACTCCGGCGAGCCCCCCACCCCCTGAAAATCGACTGACCCAAAAGTCGATTCAGTCGACTGAAGTGTAGCTAAATCGGAGCAGAGCAGCAACACGAGCGAGGGGGAGAGCAGCAGCAGCGCGAGCGAGAGCCGGAGCAGCAGCAGCTGGGCGAGCGAGCGATTGAGCGAGAGCCGGAGCAGCAGCAGCAGCGCGAGCGAGCGAGCGAGAGCCGGAGCAGCAGCAGCTGGGTGAGCGAGTGATCGAGCGAGAGCCGGAGCAACAGCAGCAGCGCGAGCGAGACCCGGAGCAGCAGCAGCAGATCCGGCTGGTATGGACGCCGCCGCCGAAGGGGCCTCAAACTGGGGGAGAGCCGCCGTGGAGATGTCGCCTCCAGCGCCGGCTTCAAGGTAGCCGCTCCATGGGGGTGCGGGATGGAGCACCGTCGGCACCGGGAGGTCGAGCTAAGGAGAAGGTGCGATGCGATGAGTGTGCAACCTCTTTGGTGGCGCCGAGTAGGCCTCGGCTTCGTCCGAGGAGTCGGTGAGGCTGCTGCGGTTCCGGTGGAGCAGGTTAAGGCGGCGCTGTGGGGATGGAGCAGCCGCGATAGACGAGGCGATCATCGGAGCAGCTCCTTGGAGGTGGAGGACGGGGCGATTGAACCGGCGGGACGACGAGATGGACGATGGATCCTCATCCGGGGAGGTGGACAAGGGACGTCGAGCTGTTGCGGTGGACGACGTCATCGGGGAAGAGGCTCCGGCGGGGCAGCGGTGAGGTGGCAGACGGAGGAGGGTGGGGTTTTGCGGCTGGAGCGGAGAGGTTATGGCGGCCTGGGATTTCGAATGGCAAAAAAGAGGCGATGGAGACACGCTTGTCCAAAATGTAGGGTGTGTTACAAAAGTACCCCCCACCGATGTGAACTAGCGGACCTTTCGGCTCAGGGTTAGATGGGGGATTTCGTGTGTCGGGATTTGGCAGCTGGAGGGAGTTTTCACGCGCATTGTAATTTCGGGATAGGAAGGCGCGGGTTGTGGAGGCGCCAGTTTTAGGAGCACGATATCTGAATTTTCGGGGCGCGGGTTAAATTTTAGGGACAAGCCTAACGTGTAATATGGCACTTGTACGTACAAAATCAATTCGCACTTCCCTCAACCAAAAAGAAAACGAAAAAAATAAAACTATTCACACCACACAAAGAGAGAGTCTTGCCCCGTTTTACTATAAAAATGCTATTTAAAGCTACTCATACCAACAATTTAGTGCAATTAAATGCTATTCGGTAGTATGAATCCATGTTATGCCCAATCAAATTTTTTCGTTCGCTGTATAATGCATGTAACCTACTCATACCAACATTTTAGTGCATTCCAAATGTCTATACTACCACTGCAATTCAAACTGAATTTGAATTCGTTTCTCTATTTCAATAACAATCTACAATCATGATTGTTGCCAACTTCAACCATCATTCGTGTATTACCTTAATAACACACCACATGATTACTATAGAGATAGATCTGAACTATGTGTACTACATGAACTCGAATTCTATTTTTTGAATACACTTGATGTTGATCCCAAATAATAGTACATTTGATGTACTAACTATATATTCATAATCTAAACCATGTTCCATACGTGTACACCGTGTTTATCACACATAGTATAGTGCCCCGCCCCCTACATTATGACAAGTATTTAGACCTGAGCTGCAAAAGCCACACATTAGCCCAAATTATGATCAATTTTCTATATGTTATACGTAGTACTAGCAAGATGCCCATGCGTTCCATAGAACATCAACATGATCAAGGGGAGGCCTTATTTGCAAATATGGAGAGGGGTGTGGGTATCTTTTTTCAAAATTGCCATAGTTTCCTTCCTATCCGTCAGATATAAATCGGACGGCCTATATTGCAGGATGGCACCATCATCAACAACTCCGTTTTTTTATAAGAGTAGAGATAAAATATATTATATGTAGTATAACATGTTCATAACCACACCATGTGTATCACCGTTATATATATTCACACATGCGTTAGTTTAAAACACTATGATAAATTCTTCAAATATCCAAATTCGCTTTTTATAATGAAGTATGATCTCTATTCGTGTTTTACACCCACACAATCCTCTTACCTTTGTAGCTAGCTACCGCTAATTTTCTCTCGTGCATGCAGACGCCCGCATCCCTCTCACCCTCCCTTAGCATTCTCTAGCTCCATCGCGCAAATTCATCTTTTCACTTTAGGTCGTTCACCCACGGTGTGTGTAGGCCCCCCATCTCCTTCTTTACGGCACACATCGATCGATATGCTTCTCTAGCCAGGTGTGCTAGCACAAAACACAAGCTTCCCCTCTTTTCTTCTCACCGTCCATGCCTCACTCCCACCACTCTCTTCATCGATCTCGTACTCTCACACTCCTCCCCCTCGATATAGTATGACTCTCGCACCACCTCCTAGATGCATCCCTCTTTCTCTATCCTTCTCCCCGTGCCTCATTTGCTTATAACACACACATGCATGTATACCGATCGATCTCCCAACATATACCTAGGTCGACTTTAACTATTCCCCCCCATCGATCGACGTACCTCACAAGTTATGTCTCTCCTTTCTCTTACAAAGGACAATTGATCTTCCTATGTAGTTCTGTCTGCTTACCACATCCATATCGCCCCCTCATCATTCGTGCATGCCTCCTGACCCGTCTCTCACACGCACTTGCACAGACAGACAGCCATCCCCTGTCTTATCGATATTGCAGGCGTGCCCTCCGGTTGTCTAGCAAGCCTATCCCACCATTTGTTAGAAGCAACTCCACTACCAGCCCCTCCAACACTCTAGCTCTGTCTCTCTCCCAACATTATTCCTCTCCTACACATATGCATGGATGCTGATCGATCTCCCTTAATACATGAGGTAGATCGATCTCCCTTAATACACGAGGTAGGCCTCTCTCCTCCTCCACACATATACCAACCATTGTACCTCTATAGTTAATTAGGCCTCCCTTCCCCCCCACCACACACCGATAGTCAAGCGTTGTAGGTAGGTGTCCATGCCACAGAGACAACCTACACCTGTCCCCTCTCACGTTCCAGTAGGTCATCCACTTTATATCTTTGACGTGGGCACACACAAATTCTATGGCACTCTTTATCGATTGCGCGCGCGCACACACACACACATCATCCTTCTCTTCGATTCTATGGACACCTCAAGCCGATGATACCTCCACTCACTTCTCGTGGATTGCCCCCTCTATATATATGACATATCCAGGACTCTATTTCACACACATTGCATATGTTACATTTTTTGATTGACCCCACCCCCCCAAAAAAACTCTCACGAACCCACACATTATATCTCTCTACGTATGTCTCTCTCACACAACCCAACGTAGGTGGTGTACATATACAAGAAGAGAATAGGTGCACCGTGCATGTACTCACGCTTCGTGCCCAGCCACACCCGTGCGGGTACATGGTGGAGCTCATTTCTGTATGAAATGGCAGCGCACATGCTAATTTGAACACGTGTAGCGGTTGTTTACCTACGGAGGTCGTGTACCACGCGTGCATGAAACAAAGTTCGACTTGATGCATTGGCGCGTTATTTTTAAATAAAGTTATATCGCTCAATGGCACATACACAGAATATAAAACGATTTTATGGAGAAAAAGGTCGTCCACTCCACTATATACAATGGAGCATGCCTGCCTGGTTTGTCTCTCTTCAGAGTATCTCACACAAGGCTGCAGTGGCCTCTCTCTCTCTCTCACCGTTGGTCACTGATCCGGCCACATCCCGTCCGTCGGCGGCGAAAGGGAGGACGTGCATCGTTTCTCCATTCGACGGCGCCGAGGCAGCACGTCCCGATCTGTGGTACACACCGTTCTCTCTGACCAAGCTCCGGCGTGGTAGGGCCTACGCCACCTGCTCGCTGCCGCAGTATGGGCAGATTCCGCCCGCCGCCGCTCACCTAGTTACATCCTGACGACCGCCAGGTATCCCCTCTGGCTTTGCTCCACTGCCCGTCTTCCCACATCGCTGCATGTGGATCTTCCATAGTTCTTTGCCCAAAATGTAGCTCGTTCGACGTACTTTCCATATTGCAATCTCGTCCTCACACCGTTTTAGACAAACACAACCGTGTTGTTATCTTCCCTTAGGACAATGAATATGCTTCTTTTTTGTCGTCGCATGTGTCATCAACTGTTATTGGCCAGTAATTGTTTCCTTTCTACCTCGTTTTTGCAAACAGGGCTATCCATTTCACCTCGTTGCTATTGCGACCTTTTGGTGAACTGCACAAATCACTTTTTTCTTAAGAGTGTTTTGTGTAGTTCTACCAAAATGTCATACGGGCAACGTCTCTACATTTCAGTGCGACTTCACAAAGGGAGATTGGTTTTGCTATATCCTCCTCATCCAACTCCGAGCCTAATCTTCTCCAACTAGTTAGTCTTAAGAGAGACTGCAAAGGTGACCGACTTCTATTTGTGTGTTTATTGTTTCATCAGCAGTCCTCTATTATCGTAATCACACTTAATATCGTTGGAACAGGGACGCTCAGCTCTATTTTAGTGGAACTGCACAAAATGATCGGAATGTTGCATGCTCCAGACAACTACTTTTTCACCAACATGCCTTGTTGATTTAGACAGAGCTGGGGGTACGTTGCTGCCAATGAAAGCATGGATCAATTTTAATTTAACACCTTCTCACAACTTTGTCTTCAGTTGTGATGTAAATATTAGCTCTGATTAGAAAGGAAGTTAGTTTTTTGTTGTTTCCGAAAGAGCATCGATGGCAAGACACACAAAACAAAAGCTGAAAGCTCACAACATTGTACAATTTCATGTCGCTGGAACATTATTTGTATAGTACGTCAATTATGTAAACAAATGCTGGAAACTTGATAGCATTGCCAGAAGCCTCTTCGGCATCCGGGTCCATGTGCCATGCACAAAATTATACTCCCTCGTTCCTAAATATTTGTCTTTTTACAAATTTCAAATGGGCATATTTTAGAGTGTAGATTCACTCATTTTGGCTCCGTATGTGTACTACCTCCATTCCTAAATATTTGTCTTTCTAGAGATTTCAACAAGTGACTACACACGGAGCAAAATGAGTGAATCTACACTCTAAAATATGTCTATATACATCCGTATGTAGTAGTCCATTTGAATCTCTAAAAAGACAAATATTTGAGTAGTAACTCGTTGGAATCTCTAGAAAGACAAATACTCCGGAGAATATTTAAGAACTGAGGGGTAGTGCATAGCCGCATGAGAGACTCAGACCAGTCGTTGCGCCGCATTAATAGTGAGCAATGAGCAGCCAAATCATAAGCCCCACCTTTCCCACTGTAAGTTGCTCGGAAGAAGCAACCATCAATACGCTCTTCTTTGAATCCGCTCATACTACTCCATCCGTCACTGTTTATAGTGTGCGCTTCAGAAAAAGAGAAAATCTGTGGGACCAAGGCGACTAGCGAACGGCCTGAAAAATAGCATTGGTAGTTATAGCACGGCGTCTATTACTAGAGGAAATAATGCGTACACACATGCATGCAGTGCTTCCACCCCGGGTACACACATGCATGCACTTACTCCACTCCGTAGTACTACATCGAGAGAAAATTGCGGTTACCAAGCCCTAATTAATTGAGCATTAAACCAAACGCGTCTAAAGTCTCTCCGGTGGTGGAAATGCATTGAGAGAAATGCATCATAATGAAGTGCGCCCTGTAAACTATGACGGAGGGAGGAGTAGTATGAAGGTGCAAAACCAAGTACGCGTACGGCCAGTCGGTCAATGCACCTCCTCTTGGCATATCACTGACATGTGGGACCGAAGTGTGAGCAAACCGATCTCAATTGACGGCAAAATGGCCAACCCGCCGTTCCTTGAGAGAGACGAGGAGCGAGAACACACAGACAGGCTCGCACGAAGGCCAAGATATATTCGAGCATGGTTGATCGATATCATCATTACATGTTGGGCTGCCGTTTTCCGCCCTTCTCCGGAATAAATTTGTACTTTATCAGAGATTAAATAAAGATAAGAGTACAGAGGCTCCACATGCGGTTCTAGTAGTAGTACTACTCGTACTACTAAACCTTGCGCTTGGCTCTTCGCCTCTTCGTGAAGTCGAACAATGATGGTACTCCGCATGTTCGGTACTATGTTGCATTAGTCAAAAGGCGTAAGCGAGCTTCACCTTGTCCTGCAAGAGTCTCCTCGTTCTGCGAGTTGACGGGACACACCAACAAGTAGTGCTAGTCCATACTCCCTCCTTTCCGGTTAATATGGCTTAATCTTTTTTTTTGCGGGTAAATGAGAGAGCTTTATTCATATATAAGCATTCTTAGGACGATCAGCCAAGACACTGGTCACTAGGAAGCGAGGTACCCCGCAAAAAAAGAGTAGGAAGCGAGGTGTTTCATCAAGCCAGCTCTCGGCCACATTCAAAGTGCAGCAAGCACGGTTCGCACAAAGATGCGCCGCAAGGTTTGCTGACCTGTTTACACGCTGAATAACAAAAAAAGAGGAAATATTACCGAGAGCTCATATATGTAACAAGATATGAGCCTGAATTAAGCGAGAATTGTGGAGAGTGTTCCATGCAATCAACTTCCATTATCACATGCGAGAACCCTCGAAGAGAACCAAATGTGTTGAAGATTGCTTTATCACATTTTAAAAATATCATAAGAGTGCAGACGCTCTTCCATCCGGTTCCTAGTGTACCTCTATAGACTACTACTATAAACTTTGCGCTTGGCTATTCGCCTCTTTGGGAAGTGCAACAATAATAGTACTACTAATATAGTGTATGCTTCTGGCAATCTGACACCGAATTAACTGTTGCACGTCCACCGCCTGAGCGAAGGACAACTTGCATTAGTCAAAAGTTTCTCCTTGTCCTGCGAGCGACCGCGCGCAAGCTTCTCCCGTCCTGCAAGCTTCTCCTCGTTCCACAAGTTGACGGGACATAGCAAAGTAATGCTAGTCCATACTGCCTCCTCTCCGGTTAATATGGCTTAATTTCAAACGAGATAAATACACTGTCTGTCACTGTATATTTATAAAAATCCGGTCAGTGGACTTCATAATACGCTCATTGCACTCAATATATACATTTTCCGGTGTTTATACGCTCACTAGCTCTCCCTGGCTGAGTATGTGTGTGCATGCACGTGTAGGTTGAGCACTTGAGCGTGACTATGTGTGTTCCGTCGTGTGCTCGGAGAGCCTCAGACATGCATGCATTAGGGCGCCGCGCGCGTTTTTGCGTCCATGTGTAGGTGTGACTGTCGCATACACGTAGGGGGAGTACGTGTAGGGGCCACTAAAGGAGCAGTCAAATCACATAGTAAGTTAGTCGGAAGAAGCAACCATCATTTCACTCTTCAATGACGGCCCCAGTGACAGGCCGCGTCCGCTCTGGCCGGGCATGAATGCGGCACTGACCGTTTCTGGCGGGAAGCATGCGCGGGTGATGAAGAGGGTTCAGGTTAGTCAGGAGCGGCCGTGGCAGCGGTCCGGACGCCCGCAAACAAGAGATGTTGTACGTTAATATTGCCGCACATATAATTAACAATGTAAATAATGTGCCAGTTGGACAAATATGATTGGAGATGGAGATGGAAATGGAATTTTACGTAAACACGGAGATGCATGTCCATGTCTATGTGTGTGCGCGACGACTCTCGCAACTTGGAAGCGGGGGCGTGTTTTCGATCGAGTTTTCTTTCTTGGTACGTTAAAAAATTGTCCGCCAGTTTTTGTTTCTTTTCTCCGGGAACGCACATATTCTATTTAAAACCACTGCTATGGAGAGATTGTTTTACTCCATTATAGCCTCTTGTTTGATAGAGTTCTCGCATCTCGCTCTCTCACCCTCTCCATATCAAAACAAGATGACAGTGTCCACACTATCTCTCTCCTCACCGGTGGTCAAAGATCCGGTCGAATCCCATCCGCTGCGGGAGGTGAGGAGGTGCAACGTTGACGTTGTTGCCGTCGGCGATGGAGGAAGCCGCTGCGCACCGTCCTCTCGGAGACGGCGCTGGCGCGGACGAAGGACCTCCGCGCCCTTGTTCGCTGCCGTCGTGTGGGCAGATCCCGCCCGCCCGCCTAAGCGACATCTCGCCCACCTGAGGTATAACTTCTTGTACTGGTCCAGCTCCCCAGGTCGCTGCATGCGGGTTTTCTTCTGTGCGACTACTCCCCAGCTCCCCATGTATAGTAGCTAGGGTTCATCGGCTGGTCCAACATCACCTACTACTATTATAAAGGAAATGCCACTCGAAAAGTTGTCCTGATTTATGCCTCGGTGGAGGTATACATGTTGTTTCGACAAAAAGTACATGGTGGTTGTGCTGTCATTGTCCATATGCTCCTATTGCTGCTGCTAATCTAATACTATCACTGGTTAAATGAAGAAATGCTTTTTTTCCCGGGTATCTTGGTTTAGTTCCCATCAAGATAATCATGATGCTTCTGTTTGTTGGTGTACTTTTCATAATTCTTATTGACAATTGAGTTGTCGTTGTTAATCTTGTAAAACAAAGTAACAACACTATATCCCTTTTTTAGATTTTTGGAAACAGCGATGCGTATCTCCATACCCAGGCATGTCTTCCTCAATTTTAGTGCAACTGCAGCAAATTGGATGGCCATTGTTGTTCCGCCTCACTGCCCTCTGCCATGTGGTTCTTCCTTCCTCGAGCTTGACTACTCAGAAGAAACAGACCACCGTGAGTCGAACTTCATAGGTGCCTCACCCAAACTTGATGCCAAATGGATGATGCATAACCACGATGACCTATCGATGCTCATTGTTGCGCCTCATGGTTGTGTCGGCTGGTGAAGCTGATCGATTTTCAATGAAAAACAAGCTGTCTTCCATCAGTGCTCTTTGCTTGTTACCCACAAAGATGATATCCTTCGTTAGTTCACCTTGGTTGCGTTGGAGATGCAGTCGTCTTTCACGTTGGTGCAATTTTATCACACAATTGGCTATGAACCAAATGTTTCCTCCAAGAAGGATCGAAGTTGGTACTAAGAGCATAAGTTTTGTATTGATTTCTAAGCCTTCTCACAACCTTGTCTCCAGCTCCCCTGTAATTTTATTTGTCCAGCTATTAACTTTGATTAAAAAATGGTGTAGACTAAAAACCCGGATGGACGTAGTAGCCCTCCATTTTTATTTACTTCGCATATTAGATTTGACTGAAGTCAAACTTTGTAAAGTTTGACCAAGTTTAGGCTGAACACAACAAACCATAATTATTAGAGAGGGAAAACTGTACATACTCTCAAACCTTTCCTATAGTTGAAATTAAAATTCTTTATTTGTACACACTCTCACACGTTTTCGATAATTTGGCGCATGTGTGGTTGTTCACTTAAGGGAGGGTAGTGTACCGTACGTGAAGGACAGGAAGTGCGACCAGGACGCGTGGATCGTTAGTTCATCGGAAGTACGTAGTAGTTTTCTTCACTAGTACGTTAAATAAAGAGTTTCGTTTCATACTTACACAATTTAAAACGATTGTTATGGAGAGAATAAGAAAAACACTCCACTATATATTAGTCGTATACACGAGTACTATATGGACGCAGCTTCATTGACTTCAGTGCACCTGCCTTTGGGTTTATGACAGGTGGGCCCAAAATGTGGCTAGCACACCTGTCATATAGCCAAAAGCAGGTGCAGTTAAGGCACCGGAGCTCAGTCCGTACTACAGTATATATATAAGCGGGAGCCTCAACGCTTGTTCGCTAGGGTTTGCACTCTCCACACTCTCGCCGCACTACATATATACGGTGGAGGCTCAGCGTTCCTTTGCTAGGGTTTGCTATATTCACTGTCTCTCACCCTCTTCACCAGATCTAAACAAGACTGCGTTGTGGCCTCTGTCTCTTTCACCCGCCTCATAGCCGGCGAAGGAGGCGTCCGGATCTCGTTGCACCGGGAAGGGGAGGAGGCGCAGCGTTCACTCTATCGCCTTCGGTGAGGGAGGCAATCCACTACCGGCTCCACTTTTCTCTTTCACCCAGTGCATGTGCGGGAGGGCCACCGACCCCTTCTTCCTCGCTGCCGTACGTAGTGTGGGCAGATCCGACCTCCCGCCACACGCCTTGCCACATCCCGACGACACTAAGGTATAAGTTTCTTTGAAACCATCATTGGTCTAGCTGCATGCTGATCTTTTTCGATTCTGTAGTTGAATATAGGTCTTGGTTCAAAGAGGAAAGAAGGGTGCGGTGGGTGGATCATGAATCTAGGACGTGGTTCAATGAGGAAAGGAGGGAGGGAAAGTAGTATAGACTAGCTATCCAGCCGCTTTGTTGGTCGAAAAGGGAAAAGGGGGGGTAACCTAGTACACACATCTGGAAGGAACCGAACTCTTTGTTGAAAAGGGAAAGAAACTGGGGGCCGGGTGGTTTGTGCAGGACTAGATTTGCTGCCCTCACATCGGAAAAAGTTTCAAAGAGAACAAATTTGGGACCAACGCAGATATGCTGCTTGGCTACATACTCTGCATCACCCATTTATACGTGTGGACGCACACGGTGCTGGCATGTCCCATGTCCCATGCATCCACATGATCGTGCAGTGTGTTTTGAGATGTTGTGCTACTTGTATTGGTACTATTTTAAATAAACTCCGCATCACCTCCTTTATAAGTAGATGGAATCACATGTTGTTGTTGTGCCCACTCTCCGCTGGAACTGTTTATGCTTTTTGTTAATGTAATGCCGCTGGTAAAATTAAGCAATGCCACTCTCAGAATTAACTAGTGAATCTTATTTCAAAACTGCAACACTTGTTAGGGTTTGGCGGGATTACCATTTTTGTGGCCGCATGTTTCATCGTCCTTTATTGGCCAGTAATTGATTCCTTTTTTGCCTCTGTTAATACAGGGATATCTATTCAACTTGTTGCTATTGTGACATTTTGCTTCGCTTAATTTTGGTGGAACCGCACAAAATGAGACTGGATTTCCATATATGTGTTGAGATCTCTTTGAGGTCTTCGTCACGCGTTATTTCAAATCTTGGTCTTGAAAGGTCAGTATCGAGTTTCCTCAGAATTAACTAGTGAATCTTAGTTCAAAACTGCAACACTTGTTAGGGATCGGCGGGAGTACCATTTCTGTTAGGGATCGGCCGGAGTCCATGTTTATGAAATGTATTGTTTAGATAATGTCTCTGTTATTATATATCAGTTATAGTGTTTTACAAATGGTACTATCCTGCTTTGTAGTTGTAATGCCCAGGATGGGACTATACCTCCTACGTGTCGAGGCACGACTTAAAGGTATAAGCCCATTCTGGAATGATCTCAAGTTCGGTATCTTTGCACATCTCATGTAAAAATAGGGATGAAAAACAAAAGAGATAGTTGGCTTACACTCGCCACGTCACACAATTCATTACATAGCAAATCATCATCCAAATAACATCACAACCCGACTACGGGTGAAGATCCAAATGAAAGATACCAAACATACATAAAGCCACAGGTTCGAATAGCCCCTAGTAGAAACCACTATTGATCATCGGGATAGTGCACATAGTAACGACTACGTTCCTCATCGTACTCCCAGTATAGCTCTGTGCCGTCACCTGAGTAGTTCGTCATGGTACCTGCATCTGGTGTGGTGTAGAATCTGTGAGCCACAGAGGACTCAGCAATCCCGTTCCCGGGTAGCAAAACTATCTAAGCCTTGGGTGTGGAACAAGGCTAAAGAAAGAATAAAAGGCTGCAGCTGCACTAGCACTAGCTTACGTGTTGAGAGCAAGAAGAGAAAAGCCACGGACGATAAGGTGATCACGAAGTGATCCTATCTAAGCACGTCAAACATAACCCCACCGTGTTCACTTCCCGAACCCCTTTCGGAAAATGACCGTCACGGTACTCACGCT
This sequence comes from Secale cereale, assembly GCA_902687465.1. Taxonomy (NCBI): domain Eukaryota; kingdom Viridiplantae; phylum Streptophyta; class Magnoliopsida; order Poales; family Poaceae; genus Secale; species Secale cereale. Next base: position 193,683,882 of record LR738715.1, on the reverse strand, counting down.
GGTAGTGTGTTCTGAACATGGTGTCATGTTTTCTACAACCAGATATTAACAAATTCCCATCTGCCACATAACCGCGGGCACGACTTTCGAAAGTTCAAAACCCTGCAGGGGTGTTCCAACTTGGCCCATTACAAGCCCACGATCCGCGGAGTCGCAACTCCAAGGTGGGAAGGCCCGAGTATTCTCGGAATCCCGTGCTCAAGATATTCCGACTAAGGTAAGGCTAATCCAGCAAATCCTCCCGGCGTGCCGACACCCTGATAGTAGCCGCGCGTATCTCGTCTCAGGCCACGACCGGATGGGCGATGCTACAGGTTTTTACCAGACCTCGGGTTCCCCCAAGGTGGCCCTGCAGGACCCCCAGTTTGGACCAACATTCATGTGGAGCACTGGCCCGGGTTGTTGATTAAGAAGAGGGTTAATTACTCCCTATGCAAGTTTTTAGTTGTTTAGGCAAATAGTACCAATGTCGGGACTTGCTGGAAAAGACTTAGCGCTAAGCGGTTTATCGAGGGGGTCCCATAACCCCAACCGTGTGAGGAACACATAATCAAGGAACATAACACCGGTTTATACGGTTCCTAGGGCGACATGAGTGGAACAAATCACTAAGCAAGAGGCTTAGCCTTCTACCCATTACCAATATATAGATGATTTCATTAAGAGTTTATATAGTGTGATATCCCAACAAGCTTCAACATGAAGCAAGAATCTTCAAATCTTCTCCTGCAACTAGCAATGCTATAAGAGGGGTTGAGCGAAGCCTACGTAGCCAAACAAAGGTTTGCATAGGTAGGGTGGTTAGACAGATTCATGGTTACAATAGGAGGCTGACAACCAAACATGGGCATCGAGGCAATAAGCTAAAGAGCGAGACTTCTAGCAATAGGCAAAGATAGTAATGATATCTGGGTCAGGTCATCTTGCCTGTCGAGTCGTCGATGGTATCGTAAGACGGCTCCTCGTTCTCAACCTCGGTAGTAACCTCGTTCTCATACTCGGTCTCGGCTTCCGCCTCTACTCAACACAAGAACACACGAGGCACGAAATCAAACAAGGTGCAATGCGCAAACTACAGGATGCATGGCTGATGCACTACGGAAGCAGTGCAGATGCACTTAGGATGCACAACCTGACAACATAGGAAGCACAGAGAAACAACACAAGAAACATGACAATATGCTCAAGCAAGTAGGATGCAAGAAAAGTCTATTTAGGATGCAAAACATGGCAATGTAGGAAGCACAGAAAAAACAACACAAGAAACAACAGGTTTAAATGAGGCCGGAAACTACTTAAGACAAATCCGGTAAGTCCTCATATGCATAGTTTGAAATTAGTCCATATCTGAGCAAACCTTAAGTTAAAGTTGTTAAACAGAAAGTTAACATGCACCATGACAATCTACACGAAATTCTAGTCAAGTTTCATATAAATTTTGTTTAAAACGGAGCTACGGTCTAGAAGATATGATCAAAACAAGATAAGCATGGCAACGGTGCAAGATGCACCCAAACATCAAGCAAAACATACTCCAAACATGTTAACAAGATGATATTATTAATCTACATGCAAAATCACATAAGTATCATATAGGACTTGCTCAAAACGGAGCAACGGGCTAAAAGATACACCCGAAACAAGAAACAATGCAAAGCTGAAATTAACAGCCACATAGCAACTTTGGAGCAGTAAAGATATATTCTACAGCACTCAAACATGGTGGCAAGAAGCATGGGCATGAAGTGGACATATCCTACAGCAAACAACTCCATTGGAGCATCTCCATAGGAGGCATGGATCAATAGCAACAAGCTACAACAATTTGAACATGACAATAAAAACCTGACAACAATATTTTATAGCAACTTGGGAGCAAGAATTAAATATGCTACAGCAACCGAAATGAGCATGTGAGAGCATGTATGGATAGCCAACAACCTATACATCAAGGAATGATCAATAGTCACCCCAAAACTAACATGGATTTGCCTAGAACAACAAGCAAACATAGCATCAGGATATTACATATTCTAGACCTGGTGAAATTTCACTAAGTGTTAAAACAACAATATTATCATGGCATGTTTGTGAGCATGTTTAAGTCACCTCAAGGCATAACATGGCAAATGGTTTGCACCACAGCAAAGAACACATGATGGGGAAACCAAAACATATAAGCATGCAACATGGGGACAACCACATCAATAGCAACGAGCTCCTCAACTAGGCATCTCGTAACAAGTTACAAAACCTAACAGCCATATGCACTTTTGCAACAGAGATAAACATGGCAATATGAACTCTAACATGCATGCTATAGCACCCAACATGTAGAGCATCTCATGATGAACATTTTGACATATCATTTGCTTCATTTGGATAAACATGCACCAACTTATCACATCACAAACATGGCATGAAAACAACTAATAGCAGCAGTTTATAACAAGTAGCACTCTTCTCATGAAGATTTAGACATCTAGATGATCTCAAACATGCATGACACAATGGAACAAAACATAGTACACATCACCACGATCATTTTGACATATTATACGCACAAAACGGACAAGCATAGTAAAAGTTATCATCATCACAAAATTGCATCAGACAACAAAGCTAAAAGGACAGCCAAAAAAAGACAGAGGAACCACCTCGCGGGTCGGGCTCACTGGCGGATCGGGCGATGCGGGTACCGGGTCAACGCGGGACCCGTTAGGGTTCGGGCCCCAGATCGGCCGATCTGGCTCCTGGCTCGATCGGGATCGGGCTGGTTCTCCGCGGCGGCGCGATCGGGGCCGGCGACTGCGGCAGCTCCGGCCGGAGGGGCCCGTCGGTGGCGGGGCAAGGGCCGGCCGGCAGCGAGGGTGCCTGAGGGGCGGCGGCGGCTGAAGCTTCGAAGGGCCGGCGCAGTCGCTGGACTCGGGGCCGGAGGAGAGCTCGGGGCGGCGCGGGCGAGGCCGGCGTCGGGCGGCGACGTGGCCGGTGCTGGCGGCGGAGGACGGCGACGCGGCGAGCCTGGCCGGCGGCGGCGTGGTGCGAACTGGCGAGGTGCGGGATATGCGGGGACTGGCCCGAAAGGCGGCGGCGGCGGGCCGGCGCTGGGCCTACGGGCCCGCGCGGTGGCGGAGGCTGCACTGTGCGGTGGCGGACTGTCCGGCCCGGGTCGGACACGTCCGCCCGGCATGGATTTCGAGGTGGGGGCTGGAGGAGGAAGAAGACTAGGGTTTGGACGAGAAAAATGGAGGGGTGGACGTTTTTATAGGCACAAGGAGCTAGGAGACTCCAAATGGGGAGCGGTTTTCGGCCACGCGATCACAAATCAACGACCGAGATGATGGAAAGGGTTGTGCTGGGTTGGTGGGCTGTTGTGGAGGGGTCTTGGGCCTCAAAGAGGAGGTACTTTTAGCCCACGAGGTTAACTGTTGGAGTACCAAACGAACTCCAAACGCGACGAAACTTGACAGGCGGGTTACACGTACCAAAACAACATCGCACGACAAGTCTCACGCCATTCCGAAAAGTTACACGGCCAAACACGAAAGAAGGACTCGGGGACGCCACAGGCACGTGTGAGAGCGTCTGAACTCGAAACGGACAACGGGAAGAGACGAGTGGGACCGGATGCAAGTGACAACACAAATGCAATGCAATGCACATGACAACATGACATGGATGAAAGCACACACGCACACGACAAAACGACGAAAACCCGAAAAGACGTAGAACCCGGAATGGAACTGATGAAGCCAAAGTTTATATATTGCCATATAGGGAAAGTGTTACATCCAGGGCATTACAAACTCTCCTCTACTACGAAAAGATCTCGTCCCGAGATCTAGGACTGGAAGAAGGAAGGGTACTCGGAACGAAGATGATCTTCTCGTTCCCACGTAGCTTCTCGGTCGGTATGGTGTGACCACTTAACTTTCAAGAACTTGATTGACTTGTTGCGGGTCTTGCGCTCGGTTTCTTCAAGAATAGCAACGGGATGCTCTCGGTAAGACAAGTCTTGTTGAAGATCAATCTCCTCAAACGGAATGGTGTGTTCAGGTGTCTTGAAGCACTTGCGGAGTTGAGACACGTGAAACACATCATGAACATTAGCGAAGTTGGAAGGGAGCTCAAGTTGATAGGCTAGATCGCCTCTTTTGCCAAGGATCTTGAAAGGGCCCACGTATCTAGGAGCAAGCTTGCCTTTGATACCAAATCTTTGGGTTCCTTTCATAGGAGAAACATGGAGATAGACATGATCCCCAATGCTGAAAGCCAAATCACGATGCTTGCCGTCATAGTAGCTCTTCTGACGCGACTGAGCGGCCTTGAGATTCTCACATATGACTTTGCACATTTCTTCGGCTTCTGAGATCAATTCATTGCCAAGAAGTTGACGTTCACCAGCCCCGGACCAGTTGAGAGGGGTACGGCACTTTCTGCCATAGAGGATTTCAAACGGAGCTTTGCCGGCACTTGCTTGGAAACTATTGTTGTAAGAGAACTCGGCAAACGGAAGACAGTCTTCCCACTTCATGCCAAAAGAGATGACACAAGCTCTGAGCATGTCTTCTAGAATCTGATTCACTCTCTTGACTTGACCACTAGTCTGAGGGTGAAATGCAGTGCTGAAACGGATCTTAGTGCCCATGGCAGACTGAAAGGAGTCCCAGAACTTGGATGTGAACAAACTTCCACGGTCTGAGGAGATAACTTGAGGAATGCCATGTAAGGACACAATTCTGGAAGTGTACAACTCTGCCAGTTGAGCTGCATTGATGGATTCTTTGACTGGAAGGAAGTGAGCTACTTTGGTAAGCTTGTCAATCACCACAAAGATTGAATCATTCCCCTTCTTGGACTTGGGAAAGGCAGTGACGAAATCCATTTCAATGTGTCGAATTTCCCCTCGGGAATAGGAAGAGGTTGGAGAAGACCGGCTGGACGTTGATGCTCTGCCTTCACTCTTCTGCAGACATCACATTCATTCACGAATTGGGCAATCTCCCTTTTCATGCGAGTCCACCAGTAAGATTGCTTGAGGTCTTGGTACATCTTGGAACTTCCAGGATGAATCGACAGGATGGAGTCATGTGCTTCGTTCATTACGAGCTTCCTGAGATCACCCTTGGGAACCACAAATCTTTCCTCAAAGAACAAGGTATCTCTCTCATCAACGCGATAGCACTTGTATTTGGGAGTACCCTTTGCAATACCATGTTTCACTTTCTGCACCATAGCATCACTGAGTTGGGCCTCACGGATCTGATCTTCCAAGGTAGGAGCAACTTGAAGATTTGCAAGAAAGCCTTGCGGAACAACTTGGAGGTTGAGCTTCCTGAATGCTTCACAAAGCTCAGGCTAAAACAGCTTGATAAGGAGACTGTTGCAATACGCCTTTCTTCTCAAGGCATCTGCAATGACATTGGCCTTGCCAGTTGTATATTCGATGCTTGGATCATACTCTTGGATCTTTTCTACCCAACGAGTCTGGCGAAGGTTCAGGTTCGGCTGTGTGAAGATGTACTTCAAGCTCTTGTGATCGGTGAAGATGCCGACTTTTCTGCCCAACAGAAGGTGTCTCCACGTGATCAAGGCGTGTACCACAGCTGCTGGCTCGAGATCATGTGTGGGGTAGTTCTTCTCCCTTGGCTTCAATTGACGAGAAGTGTATGCCACAATCTTCTTGTCCTGCATTAGAACACCACCAAGTCCTTGAAGAGAAGCATCACAGAATACTTCGTAGGGCTTGGACTCATCTGGAGGGGTAAGAACTGGAGCAGAGATGAGCTTTTCTTTGAGAGTTTTGAATGCCACATCACAATCCAGAGACCAGTTGTACTTGACATTCTTCTGCAGCAAGTTGGAGAGAGGCTTGGCAATCTTGGAGAAGTTCTCAACGAACCTTCTGCAATAGCTAGCAAGACCAAGGATGCTTCGGAGTTGCTTGACGTTCTGAGGAGGTTCCCAGTTGAAAACCGCTTCAACTTTCTCGGGGTTGACCGCAATACCGTCAGCAGAGATGATATGGACCAGATACAAGACCTTATCGAGCCAGAATTCACACTTGGAGAACTTGGCATAGAACTTATGTTCACGGAGTCTGTCGAGAACCAGACGGAGGTGCTTTTTGTGATCTTCTTCATTCTTGGAGAATACCAAGATGTCATCCAGATACACAAGCAGAAATTCGTCGATGTAGGGGTTGAAAATGTAGTGCATCATTCTCGAGAAGGTAGGTGGAGCATTAGCGAGGCCAAATGACATGACTGTATATTCATAGGAGCCGTAGCTGGTTCTGAATGCAGTCTTGTGGATATCTTCTTCATGAATGTGAATTTGATGATAACCCATTCGAAGATCGAGCTTTGAGAACACTTTTGCTCCTTTGAGCTGCTCGAACAATTCATTGATGTTGGGGAGCGGATACTTGTTCTTTATTGTCTTCTTGTTCAATGGCCAGTAATCGACGCAAAGGCGCTGGGCCTGCGGGCCCGCGCGGCGGCTGAGGCTGCACTTTGCGGTGGCGGAATGTCCGGCCCGGGTCGGACACGTCCACCCGGCACGGATTTCGAGGCGGGGGCTGGAGGAGAAAGAAGACTAGGGTTTGGACGAGAAAAAAATGGAGGGGTGGACGTTTTTATAGGCACAAGGAGCTAGGAGACTGCAAATGGGGAGCGGTTTTCGGCCACGCGATCACAAATCAACGACCGAGATGATGGGAAGGGTTGTGCTGGGTTGGTGGGCTGTTGTGGAGGGGTCTTGGGCCTCAAAGAGGAGGTACTTTTAGCCCACGAGGTTAACTGTTGGAGTACCAAACGAACTCCAAACGCGATGAAACTTGACAGGCGGGCTACACGTACCAAAACAACATCGCACGACAAGCCTCACGCCATTCCGGAAATGTTACACGGCCAAACATGAAAGAAGGACTCGGGGATGCCACGGGCACGTGTGAGAGCGTCGGAACTCGAAACGGACAACGGGAAGAGACGAGTGGGACCGGATTCAAGTGACAACACAAATGCAATGCAATGCACATGACAACATGACATGGATGAAAGCACACACGCACACGACAAAACGATGAAAACCCAAAAAGACAGAACCCGGAATGGAACTGATGAAGCCAAAGTTTATATATTGCCATATAGGGAAAGTGTTACATCCGGGGCATTACAGTAGTTCTTTCTACATGTTTAACCAAGGTATTGTTAAGATAATGTCTATGTTAAAATGAATCAGTCGCATTGTTTTAGGAATGATACTTTTCTGCTTCGTCGTTCTTTATACATGTTGAAACAACGCATTGTTAAGATAATGTCTCAGTTAATATGAATGAAGCACACTGATTGAGAATTGCTACTCTCCTGCTTTGTTTCCCTTTAAGATAAGGTAGATCAGTAGATGTTTTTCTTCTGGGAGTACAAGTCATCAACCGTTATTTCTCAGTAATTGTTTCCCTTATACCTTTTGTTGCTTACAGGGATATCAAAATCAAAGCTCGGTTATATTCCGACTTTGATTTTAGTTGAACTGCACAAAAGGAGCCAACGTGTCTAAAGCAAACCGCTGCATTAGTGGGTCCAGTTGGTCTTACCACTTTACAGAAAGAAGCAGTCACTGTTTGCGCTACATTACACAAGGAATGATCGAGAAGCTTTACAGAGTATTAGTAGAGAAGCTTTACAGAGTATTAGTAGACGCTGGTGACATGACTAGTCTGCAGAGAGCATAGGAAACTCTACAACACGTGGAGTGCACTGGGCAAAAAGTGCCCAAACAAGTACAGGAAGCCAGGACAGGACTCCAAATCTGTCAATGTCATTCTAAGCAACAATGATGGGGCATCTGGGTATGGTAATCTGTTTACCGTACTCTCAGTTTGTTAGTCCACCGATTGGTGGGTTGACACAGGGGCCTATATTCATGTGTGTGCTGATGTGTCTTTGTTTTCTGGTAGCATATAAGTACGAAATCCACATGGATGCTCAGCTTGATTTCAGTGGAACTGCACAAAATGTTAAGATGGTTCGTGTCCTCCATAATAAGACTTCATCATGCACAATACATCGAATGGTTCTCTAATCATTCGGCATCATCTTGAGCCACCGGACTATCAAATGACAAACTGATGACAAACCCTGCCCGTTCGACAATCATAGGCATTACATATTTTGAATGGGAAAAGCTTGTCAAAGTTGACATTAGTTTAATATATTGGAATTGGAAAACCTTGTCAATTTTTGCTCATTGATGTTAGCCAGAAGACATGCATTTGATATTTTTGAGTGGGACGCCCTTGCTGTGAGCAACGTCGATCGTTTTTTCCTATTCCTGTCTTGAGTTCAGAAGCAAACATTTACTCTGCTGAGATGCATAGTCACATGAATGTTCACTTATCTAAGATATTTTAAGAGTTTGTTCTGAATATTGTCTATGTAATGCCAGGCCTTGTGTTTGATTGCAAAGTTGAGCTTGGAATGTTGTGGCATGCGGCATCACGAGCTGTTCATCATGCCACCTGAGAATAATGCTTCGTATTGTTTTGCATGTCGATCTAATGCCAGTGATTTGCTTGTTAGGAAGATAATCCTCTTTTGTTGTTTCCGTGCTTAAGAAGTTCATCGTCTTATGTTTCATTGATAGCCTATACGACAAGTCGGGTAGGTTAGACGTGAAACCATATGATCTTCTGACCAACTCATCATCTTAGGCCGTGATTGGATCATCGTTTTCCAACCAAAACCGCTTGTAAAACTGACGCTTGAAAATAAAAGCAGATGGTCTCGGGCGAAGCGCTTGGTTGGTCGATTTCGAATAGTAAAATATACACCGGTCTCTCAAATTAAACGCGTAACTCGCCGGTTTTACTTACAGACCTCGGGCCCTCGGTTTCATTACGCCTGTATTTTACGCGTTGTTTTTGATGACGAGTAAATTACACTTGTATCTTAATACAGGTGTGGAATAAACCAGAGCTCTCAAGCGCGGCCTTACCGTTTCATGCCATCTCAGTCTCTCGAAGGTGCTCATAGGTGTCTGATGATCCTGGCTTCCTGAATGAGCAGCGGGTGCGGTATCACACCATCCGTAGGGCCTGCGAGGCCCTCTCCGTTGTCCTTCAAGTTGTTGCGCTCGCCGTGGCGCTGAGCATTGTTAACATGGTCAATGAACATGAGGATTCAGGAGATGACTTTATTTTGACTGGTTGACAGTAGGGGCCCACTAGGGCCATTGCCATACATACGCAAGTGCCTCCTTATTATGTACAACTATATTTTTTGCTTCCTCCTAGTTTCTTGACATCACGGTCCCACACCATTGTCAACCTATGTAGTCAATATAAATGAGAGAACTGCACAAGGTGCGGCCGACAGCTGGGACCAAGTAGCTCGAGCAATATTTGTGTTTCTGAGGCGTGAGCACTGCAGAGTTTTTCTTGGCGATGTTTTCGTTGTTGTTCAGAGGAGAGCAGGGTTTTAACTGGGCGGGCTGTGGCCCGTCTAGCCCAGGACAGATATCCAGCCTAGATATTAATTTTTCCAAGATGACAATGGCTAGCTCTGCTATATGTTTTTTTGAGGAATACCCACGCAAGGTCAACTTGTTATTCTCCGCCCCGCTGGGCTGCAAATATTTCCTAGGAGGGATGCATTAGGCTTAACATGAAAATGGGCTTTCAAAAATAATAAATGGGATGTAATTATAAAAACTGGGCAGTAACTATAAAAAAATGCACCAAGCACAAGATTAGTTTATAAAATATTATTTATGGATTTTGAAAATCTTAATTTTTAATTGTTGCACGGGCAACGTTTCGTTAGATTTTTACGTAATACAAATTTATATTTAATCTGACTAGAAATTTCGGGATAAAAATATTCGGATCCCATCAAAATGTGGGAAATTTTATTGAATTCTGTCTTGAACGGTTGGTTGAAATTATTAATCGTTGTACTACCTAGAAAATGGGCTGTACTTTTAAGAAACTATAAAACGAGCCCAGTTTATTTTTTCTAGATAATACCCAATCCAGGCCTATTTATTTTTCTACGCCCTGATAGGCTGCAACTCTTTCAAGACGCCTGCAAATCTTGAAAGTAATATGAAATTGGTTGTAAATATAAAAACAGATGACAAATTGGCAATTACTTTATAATTTCTTAATTTTTTCACATTTTCAGATTCCTATTCCACTGGGCATTAACCTAATTTAAACATATCTTCAAAGTACTTTAAATTTGGCTCGACATTTTAGTATTAAAAATAGTTTGGAACCCACAGAAATATGGGAAATTGGCCCTGGTCAACCTAAAAAAATGGACTGCAATAAATTGCATAAGAAGTCGCAATGAGCTATATATAATTTATTCAAAAAAGAGAGAGAATGGTCTAACTTATGGGCCAATTAAGTTGACGCGTATGCAAGATTTTTTTAGTTATTATATACGTCAACAAACGATTTTACCAGACGTAACCGTTCGATGTCACTTCAACGGCCGTCGTGTTTCTTCAATCTCTGATCTTCTTGCTCCAGCCGCCAAATCCAGGGTCGGCGGGACCGCCTGCTCCCACCTCCCATGCAGGCCTCCCCGCCCCCTACTACTCCCACCGCTGGCCAGGGCATCCCTCTGCTCACCCACACCCCCTGTTATTCTGCGGCGACGGCAGCCTCACACCGTAGCCGAACCAGTGAACCCTCGTACTCCTCTCCGCGTGGGCATCCACTGCCGCGTCTTCCCCGGCTCCACGTCATCCCCTTCTAGGCCTCGCCGTCGTCCACTGCCCTGGTGCTCTCGGCGCGGCCTGGTCAACGTGGTCAAGGAACGACTTCCATCGGAAGAGTACTGTCGTGGCGAGGCTGATAGCTGGGTCCACGACAGCCGCAAGGAAGTGCCTCTTTATTACGCGGAAAATAATTATTCCTCCACCTGACAGCAGGGACCCACCGTACGGGCCACCATATTTGGCGAAAAAACGTCTCCCCCTTGACTGCTGGGACCCACCGGACGGGCCATCGTATTTCGCGAAAAAACGTTCTCCCCGCTATCAGCTCGGACCCACCGAAAGTGCCTCCTTATTACGCACAAAAAAATGAATACTCCCCCCTGCCAGCTGGGACCCAGTATAGTGGGAGGCTGACTTCTGGGCCTACTAAGTTGACGGGGACGGAGGGCTTTGTCAACTTGTCAATATGCACGATTCTAGGTTCATTGACCGTACGATGTCCATCCAATGGTCGTAGTGCTTCTTCAACCTCTGGTCTTCTTGCTCCAGCCGCCCAAACCAGCGCCGGTCGTGCCTTGTGCTCCTGCCTCCCGTGGCCGACTGCAATACCGCAGAGGCCTCCCCGCCCCCTACTACTCCCACCGCTGGCCAGGCCATCCCTCTACTCACCCATACCCCCTGTTATTCTGCGGCGACGACAGCCTCACATCGCAGCCGAACCAGTGAACCCTCGTACTCCTCTCCGCATGGGAATCCACTGCCGCGTCTTCCCCGGCTCCGTGTCGTCCCCTTCCTAGGCCTCGCCGTCGTCCACCGCCCTGGTGCTTTCGGCACGGCCTGGTCAACGTGGTCAAGGAATTACTTCCATCGGAAGAGTACTGTCGTGGAGAGGCTGACAGCTGGGTCCACGGCAGCCGCAAGGAAGTGCCTCCTTATTACGCGGAAAATAATTATTCCTCCACCTGACAGCAGGGACCCACCAGACGAGCCACCGTATTTCGCGAAAAAACGTTTCCCCCTAACTACTGGGACCCACCGGATGGGCCACCGTATTTCGCGAAAAAAAACGTTCCCCCGCCGTCAGCTCGAACCCACCGGAAGTGCCTCCTTATTGCGCACAAAAAAATGAATACTCCCCCTGCTAGCTGGGACCCAGTATAGTCTGAGGCTGACTTGTGGGCCTACTAAGTTGACGGGGACGGAGGGCTTTGTCAACTTAGTCAATATGCATGATTCTAGCTCCATTGACCGTATGATGTCCATCCAATGGCCGTAGTGCTTCTTCAACCTCTGGTCTTCTTGCTCCAACCGCCCAAACCAGCGCCGGTCGTGCCTCATGCTCCTGGCTCCCGTGGCCGGCTGCGATGCCGCGGAGGCCTCACCGCCCCCTACTACTCCCACCGCTGGCCAGGCCATCCCTCGACTCACCCACACCCCCTATTATTCTGTGGCGGCGGCAGCCTCACACCGCAGACAAACTAGTGAACTCTCGTACTCCTCTCCGCGTGGGATTCCACTGCCGCGTCTTCCCCGGCTCCGCGTCGTCCCCTTCCTAGGCCTCACCGTCGTCCACTGCCCTGGTGCTCTCGGCGCGGCGTGGTCAAGGAATGACTTCCATTGGAAGAAAGTGTACGTGGAGAGGCTGACAGTTGGGTCCACGGCCGCAGCAAGGAAGCTCCTCCTTATTACGCGCAAAATAATTATTCCTCCACCTGACATCAGGGACCCACTGGACGGGCCAATGTATTTCGTGAAAAAAACGTTTCCCCCTGACTGCTGGGACCCACCAGCTACATCTTCGCATGCAAGGAAGTGCGTCCGGGCAAAAAAAGAAAATGATTCGCCCCCCTGACTACTCGGACCCACCAGCTACATCTTCGTAGGCAAGGAAGTGCCTGACAGTCGGGACTCACCTGGTCGAAGCGTACGTAGCGTTGTCATTCTGGTCGCAAACGTGTACGTAAATACTGGTCGATGTAGAGGCGCGCACGTAGCATGTACACGTACGTACAGCGGCAAGTGTGCAAGAAAGAAAATACGGCCACATACGTACATACGAGCAGGGTCTCGAACGCCTACTCGCGCATACGTATGGCCAGGGCTCGTGTACATAGCTGGGTCGGAACGGAGAAACAACATCGTCGTCGTGTTCATGGGGAGCCAACCGGCTGGGTCGGAACGGAATGTGTCGTCGTGTTCATCGGGAGGGCTTGGACGAAACAGCCGATGGAAATGAGGCCTGGCGTACCGCAGAATGTAGGAAACGGCCTTGTGTTCGACCGGCCACGTTCGAAACAGGATCCTGTTCATCGGGAGGGGTCTGGTGTACCGCAAAACGAAGGAAACAGACCTCCTACGGTCGAAACGGGGGTCCTGTTGATCGGGAGGGGTGTGGCGTACCGCAAAACGAAGGAAGCAGACTTGTGTTGGAGGGCTACGGTCGAAACGAGGGTCCTGTTCATCGGGAGTGGTGTGGCGTACTGCAAAACGAAAGAAACGAACCAGTGTTGGAGCGCTACGGTCGAAACGGGGGTCCTGTTCATTGGGAGGGGTGTAGCGTACCGCAAAACGGAGGAAACAGACTTGTGTTGGAGCGCTACGGTCGAAACAGGGGTCCTGTTCATCGGGAGGGGTGTGGCGTACCGCAAAACGGGACTCCACGAGATACTGTTCATCACCACCGTCGACCCCCTCCAGCGTCCAGGGCTACTATTCATCCACCGTCGACCTCCTCCAGCCTCCACCTGCGACTGTTTAGCCTCCACCGCGCGCTACTCCACCGGCTACTATTCAACCAGCCCTTTCCACGGGCTCCTGTTCAACCACGCCTCCACGGGCTACTATTCATCTAGCCCTCCACCGTCTACTTTTCATGCAGCCCTCCACGGGGTGGTCCTGTTCATGCAGCCCTCCACGGGGTCCTGTTCATGCAGCTCGAACCGGCTCGATCGTACGGGGTCCTGTTCATGCAGAGGCAACACCACGGGGTCCTGTTCAGCCACCCCCACCGGGAACTGTTCATCCAAACCCCCCATAAACGCTCATTGTTCATGCAGAGGCATCATCGATCGGCTTCAGTTAGCAGCAGTAGTGAAGGAATCGCTCGATCGAGTTTAGTTAACAGCCATCGAGCGATCACTCGGGTTCAGTAACGCGTAGCCTGCAGTGCAATCGCTCGGGTTCAGTTAGAGCCCAATGCCTAGCTCGGGTTCAGTTAGAGCCCAACGCCTCGCACCCACGCGCGTGCGTGTATGAGAGAACGCGCATCGCTCGGCCCCGACCACCCACCGTAATCGGGAACACCCCTATATTTTCCTCGCCCTCGCTTCTAGCACGGTTTTTTCCGTCATGGACGGCCCAAAGAATGTCATGCAGCTGCGTCTCTGGCCCGCCCAGGACGAAAAGCCCATTTTCTGTCATGATTTTTTGTCATAGAAGTAGGACACCACCACATCTATGATGATACCGTTATTTTTCACAATTATTGTCATAGAAGTGTCATAAGTATGACAGAAAAAAGTTTCGTTCAAACCAAAGTGTCACGGATGTGTCTTTTCTTGTAGTGTTTGGGTGTGCCAAACGTCACAACGTAACTGGGTGGCTATAAAGGTACACTACGGGTATCCCTGAAAGTATCTGTTGGGTTGGCACGAATCGAGACTCAGATTTGTCACTCCGTATGAGGGAGAGGTATCTCTGGGCCCACTCGGTAAGACATCATAGTAATGAGCTCTGTGTGACTAAGGAGTTGGTCACGGGATGATGTGTTGCATAAAGTGTAAAGAGACTTGCCCGTAACGAGATTGAACAAGGTATCAGTATACCAACGTTCGAATCTCGGGCAAGTACAATATAGGTAGACAAAGGGAATCATATACGGGAATAATTGAATCCTTGACATCGTGGTTCATCTGATGAGATCATCGTGGAACATGTGGGAGCCAACATGGGTATCCAGATCCCGCTGTTGGTTATTGGCTGGAGAGATGTCTCGGTCATGTCTGCATGATTCCCGAACCCGTAGGGTCTACACACTTAAGGTTCGATGACACTAGGGTTATAGGGAATGTATGTACATGGTTACCGAATGTTGTTCAGAGTCCCGGATGAGATCCCGGATGTCACGAGGAGTTCCAGAATGGTCCAGAGGTAAATATTTATATATGGGAAGTCACTATACGGTCACCAGAATAATTGGGGGGGG
>LR738715.1:193593752-193668767 GCA_902687465.1 Secale cereale | reverse complement strand
ACCAAGGAAGGGGTTCCGGGGGTCCATCGGGAGGGTCCGCCTACCCCGGAGGGCCCTATGGGCTGTATATGGAGAGGGACCAGCCCCTAAGTGGGCTAGGCGCCTCCCCCTAGGGCCCATGCACCTAGGGTTTGGGGGAACCCTAAGGGGGGGGGGGCGCCCTCCTTGGCTTGGGGGGCAAGCCACCCCCCTCTGGCCGCGCCCCATCCTCATATTAGATCTGAGGGGGCTGGCACCCTCTCCCTTGCCCCTATATATATGTGGGGGGTGAGAGGGCAGCCGCACCCAAGTCCTGGCGCAGCCCTCTCCCTCTCCCAACTCCTCCTCCTCTCCTGCGAAGCTTGGCGAAGCCCTGCCGGAGTACCACGCTCCTCCACCACCACCACGCCGTCGTGCTGCTGCTGGACGGAGTCTTCCCCAACCTCTCCCTCTCCCCTTGCTAGATCAAGGTGCGGGAGACGTCACCGGGCTGCATGTGTGTTGAATGATGAGGCACCGTTGTTCGGTGCTTAGATCGGATTCGGCCGCGATCAGAATCGCTTCGTGTACGACTCCACCTACCGCGTTCTTGCAACGCTTCCGCATCGCGATCTTCAAAGGTATGAAGATGGAGTCCCCTCTCGTTGCTAGTGAACTCCATAGATAGATCTTGGTGATGCGTATAAGTTTTTGAATTTTTGCAACGATCCCCAACAAATAGAACAACCATTATTCTCAGATTTTAATGAGTAGCCATCTCGCATTAAACGAGATCCAGATACAATGTTCATGCTCAAAGATAGAACTAAATAACAATTATTGAGTTTCTAGTAAACTCCATAGATAGATCTTGGTGATGCATATAATTTTTTGAATTTCTGCAACGATCCCCAACAAATAGAACAACAATTATTCTCAGATTTAAATGAGTAGCCATCTCGCATTAAACGAGATCCAGATACAATGTTCCTGCTCAAAGCTAGAACTAAATAACAATTATTGAGGTTTAAAACTAATCCCGAAGGTAGATGCAGAGGTAGCGTGCCGACGGCGATCACATCGACCTTGGAACCATTCCCGACGCGCATCGTCACCTCGTCCTTTGCCAGTCTCCGCTTATTCCGCAGCTCCTGCTTTGAGTTACAAATATGAGCAATTGCACCGGTATCAAATACCCAGGAGCTACTACGAGCGCTGGTAAGGTACACATCTATAACATGTATATCACATATACCTTCGACGTTTCCGGCCTTCTTATCCGCTAAGTATTTGGGGGCAATTCCGCTTCCAGTGACCCGTTCCCTTACAATAAAAGCACTCAGTCTCGGGCTTGGGTCCATTTTTTGGCTTCTTCCCAGCAACTGGTTTACCGGGCGCGGCAACTCCTTTGCCGTCCTTCTTGAAGTTCTTCTTACCCTTGCCTTTCTTGAACTTAGTGGTTTTATTCACCATCAACACTTGATGTTCCTTTTTGATTTCCGCCTCTGCTGATTTCAACATTGAATATACCTCGGGAATGGACTTCTCCATCCCTTGCATATTGAAATTCATCACAAAGCTGTAATGCCCCGGATGTAATACTTTCCCTTTTGGGCATATAATATATCTCCGGCTTCATCTATTCCATTTCGGGTTCTTTGTCTTTCGGGTTTTCGTCGTTTTGTTGTGTGCGTGTGTGGCATTCATTCATATCATGTAGTCATGTGCATCGCATTGCATTTGTGTTGTCGGTTACATCCGGTTCCACGCGTTCCTTCCCGTTGTCCGTTTCGCGTTTCGGAGCTCCCTCACGTGTCCGTGGCGTCCCGTAGGCCTACTTTGGTGTTTGGCCGTGTGTAACTGGTTTGGCGCGAGACTTGTCGTGTGTTGTTGTTTTGGTGTGTGTAACCCGCCTGTCAAATCTCGTCGCGTTTCGAGTCCGTTTGCTACCCCAACAGTTATTCTCGTGGGCTCAAACTGCCTCCACTTTGAGGCCCAAGACACCCCTCCAACAGCCCACCAAACCACTCCTAGCCACTTCTATCATCTAGGCCATCCAAATCTGATCCGGTGGCCGAAAACCGCACTCCATTTGGACAACCCTAGCTACTTGTGCCTATATATTTATCCACTCTCCCAAATTTGTGCCCCAAAACAAGGAAACCCTAGCTCCCCTAGTCACTTCTCTTCCACCTCCAGCCACCTCGCCGGAGTTTCGCCGGAGCTTCGCCGGAATCTCGCCGGAGCTCGCCGGAATACCACCACCTCGCCGACATCCTCATCCCACCTCACCATCCACTCATGCCGCCCTAGTTCCGGCCGCCCCGGCCATTCCCCGCACCGGATCCAGCCCCTCCGGCCCTCCCCTCGCTCAAGACAGCAGCCGCTCCTCTGGATCGGGCGAAGGAACCGATCTGGATCCCCATCGGCCTCCGCCTCCCTCCGTTCCGCGAGTCAATGCCGCCGCCAGCCACGAGGTCGGGCGGATCCAGCGATCCGATCGACCGATCGAGCCGCTGGGCTTCTCCAGCGCCTCACCTCCAGCCTGGGCCGTCGCCATCCGACCCGCGCGGCCAATCCTCCCGCGCCGGGCGACCAAAGCCAGCGCCTCCCCGCTCCATCCCGCTCGCCAGCGTCGCAGGCCGCCGCTCCTCTCCGCGCGAGCTGGGCCGCCTGCTCCAGCCCAGTCGCCACCGCCCTGCCAGCAGTGCTGGGCCACCGCTCCCGAGCCGCAGGCCAGATCCGTCCCGCCTCCCTCCGGTCCCGCGGGCCGCCGTCATCAGCTAGGCCGAGCGCCGCCTTCCAGCCGCCCGAGGCCTAGGGCGCCTTCGCCGCTCGAACCAGGTCGGGCCGCCCCGAGGCGCCGATCCAGCCGCCGCAGATCCGCGGGCCGAGGCCCGTAGCCCGTTTTTTTTCCAGATCTGAGATCTAGGTTATTTCAAATCCCCTAAGTCCCAGATTTTATATGTCTGATACAATTTTAGAACTGCTATAACTTTTTGTGTGTTGCTCCATTTTGCGCAAGTGAGATGTCCAGACGTTCGTGGTGACTAGCACTACGTTTCATTCCTTTGTGCCATGCATGTTTGAGATCATCTAGATGCTTATTTTTCTGTTGCAAGAGTGCATCCCGATATAAACTGCTGCTATGTGTTGTTTTTATGCCACCTTTGCATAGTGATAACTTTTAGCTCGTTTATCCGAATGATGCAAATGACATGTCCACGTGTTCGTCTTGCCATGCTCTACATGTTGCTTGTGTTAGGTTGCATGATAGATTTATTCTTGCCATGTATATCTTCGTTGCAAAGTGCCATGTGGCTGTGATGTTGTTTAACTTGTTATGAAATGCCATCTTGTTGAGCTCATTGCTATTGTTGTATTTATCTCCATGATGCATGCTTGTATGTTTCGGAATCACCATCATGTGTACTTTGATGTGGTGCTTACCACTTGCCATGTTTAGTTTTGAGGTGACTTAAACTTGCTCTTATAGATGCCATGATGAAACTGCTATTTTAACACTTAGTGGATTTTCACTAAGTCTGTAATCTGTTATTCTCCGATGCCATGTTTGCTTGCTGCTCTAGGACAAACCATGATAGTTTTGGGGTGGATCTTGATGGTTCCTTGTAGTATATATTGTTGGCTATCCATTCATGTTCTCACATGCTTATTTAAGTGGCTGTAGCACATTTAACTTTTGCTCCAAAGTTTCAATAAAATTTTGCTGTCAGGATTTTATTGTCAAGTTCAATATGTCCAAGCTTGTTGCTATTGATCCGTGGCTCCTTTGGGGGTGCACCTTTGGACTTATTTGCTGTATGATATGTCTAGTTTATGTTCATGTTCTTTGCCATGGTGTTTGAGTGCTGTAGCTTAATTTTCTAGTGCTCCGAAGTTGCTATGTTGCTGTAATTTTCAGCTTTCGCTCGTTTCTTGTTTCGGGCATAACTTTTAGCCCGTAGCTCCGATTTCAGCGAGTCTTATATGAAACTTGATTGATTTTCTGTGTAGATTCATAATATCCAATTTTTATCATGTTTTGAGGTGTTTTGCTTGAGTGCTATTTTCCGTGCTCCGTGTGCTCTTGTAGTGCATCCATCATGCATCCATCATTTTGGTGTGCGCATTGCATCTTGTTGATTCGTGCCTTGTGTGATTGTATTGTTTAGAGCCGGAAGTTGAGACCGAGTACGAGTACGAGCACGAGGTTACCAACGAGGTTGAGCACGAGGACCCTTTTTACGATCCGAACGACAACTCTTCAGGCAAGATGACCGAACCCCGATAACATTACTATCTTTGCCTATTGCTAGTAGTTCCGCTCTATAGTTTTGCCTCGATGCCCATGTCTTTCCTGTCAACCTCCTACTTGTAACCATGAACCTGTTTAACCACCCTACCTATGCAAACCGTTGCTTGGCTAAGTACGCTTCGCTCAGCCCTTCTTATAGCATTGCTAGTTGCAGGTGAAGTTGAAGATGCTTGCTTCATGTTGAAGATTTATTGGGTTATATCACACTATATAAATGCTTAAAAATGAAATCATCTATATATTGTCAAGGGTGGAAGGCTAAGCCTTTTGCTTGGTGATTTGTTCCACTCATGCCGTTAGGAACCGTTTAAACCGGTGTTATGTTCCTTGATTATGCGTTCCTTACAGGGTTGGGGTGTATGGGACCCCCTCGATAAACCGCTAAGTGCTAAGTCTTTTCCAGCAAGTCCCAACATTGGTACTATTTGCCTAATAACTAAATAACTTGCATAGGGAGTTATAAACCCTTTTTCCTTAATCAACAACCCCGGGCCAGTGCTCCACATGAGTGTTGGTCCGAACTGGGGGTCCTGCAGGGCCACCTCGAGGAAACTCAAGGTCTGGTAAAAACCTGTAGCATCGCCCATCCGGTCGTGGCCTGAGACAAGATACGCGCGGCTACTATCAGGGTGTCGGCACGCCGGGAGGATTTGCTGGATTAGCCTTACCTTAGTTCGGAGTATCTTGAGCACGGGATTCCGAGAATACTCGGGTCTTCCCACTTTGGAGTTGCGACTCCGCGGATCGTGGGCTTGTCATGGGCCAAGTTGGAACACCCCTGCAGGGTTATGAACTTTCGAAAGCCGTGCCCGCGGTTATGTGGCAGATGGGAGCTTGTTAATATCCGGTTGTAGATAACTTGACACAATGTTCCAATACACTACCAGCGTGTGTACCGTGACTGTCAATTTCCGAATAGGGATTCGGGAGTTGAAAACGGTGGGGTTATGTTTGTTGAGTTTTAGCTAGGATCACTTCGTGATCACCTCTCAACTGAGGCACTTCTCTTCTCGCACTCTTTCACGTAAGCTAGTGCTAGTTGCTGCTGTAGACACTTATTCTTTTCTTCAGCCTTATCCTCTCCCAAGGCTTAAATAGTCTTGTTACCCGGGAACGGGATTGCTGAGTCCTCTGTGGCTCACAGTTACTTCACCACACCAGATGCAGGTCCGATGGTGAGCTATCTAGGTGATGGCACCGAGCTAGACTGGGAGTATGACGAGGAGCGTAGTCGATACTATGTTCGTTATCCTGATGATCAGTAGTGGAGACTTCTACTAGGATTCGATCCGACCTGTGGATTTATATTATGTTTGGTATCTTGTCATTTGGATTTTACCCTTAGAGGGCTGTGATGTTTTATTGTATGATGATTGGGACATGTATTGTATTTGTGTGACGTGGCGAGTGTAAGCCAACTATTTTATGTTTTCCATCCCCATCTTTTACATGAGTTGTGCAAAGATTACCAAACTTGCGATCATTCCAGAATGGGGTTATGTCTCTAAGTCGTGCCTCGACACGTAGGAGATATAGTCCCATCCTGGGCATTACAAAAGCTCTTGTAGCTAGCTGGGAGCGACTGAAGGATTCTGTCAACAACCGCATCATCTGGAAGATTAATTCCCAGCTGAGACAAGCGGTTGTGCAACCCAGACATTCTGAGTATAAGTTCGTTGTCAGAACTATTCTCCTCCATCTTACAACTGTAGAACTCGTTGGAGACTTCATATCTCTCGACCCGGGCATGAGCTTGGAAAACCATTTTCAGCTCTTGGAACATCTCATATGCTCCGTGTTGCTCAAAACACTTTTGGAGCCCGATTCTAAGCTGTAGAGCATGCCGCACTGAACCAGGGAGTAATCATCACTACGCGACTGTCAGGCATTCATAACGTATTGAGTTGCTGGGAAAATGGGTGTGTCACCTAGTGGTGCTTCAAGGACATATGCTTTCTTTGCAGCTATGAGGATGATCCTCAAGTTACGGACCCAATCCGTATAGTTGCTACCATCGTATTTCAGCTTGGTTTTCTCTAGGAACGCGTTGAAGTTGAGGGCAACATTAGCATGGGCCATTGGATCTACAAGACATATACTAAATATTTTAGACTATGTTCATGACAATTAAGTTCATCTAAACAAATTTAATGAACTCCCACTCAGATAGACATCTCTCTAGTCATCTAAGTGATACATGATCTGAATCGACTAGGCTGTGTCCGATCATCACGTGAGACGGACTAGTCATCAACGGTGAACATTTTCATGTTGATCGTATCTTCTATACGACTCATGTTCGACCTTTCAGTCTTCTGTGTTCTGAGGCCATGTCTGTACATGCTAGGCTCGTCAAGTCAACCCTAAGTTTATTACGTGTGTAAATCTGGCTTACACCCATTGTATGCGAACGTTAGAGCCTATCACACCCGGTCATCACGTGGTGCTTCGGAACAACGAACCTTAGCAACGGTGCACAGTTAGGGGGAACACAATTCTTGAAATTTTTAGTGAGAAATCATATTATTTATGCTACCGTCGTTCTCAGCAAATAAGATGTTAAACATGATAAACATCACATGCAATCAAATAGTGACATGATATGACCAATATCATTTTGCTCCTTTTGATCTCTATCTTCGGGGCTCCATGATCGTCATCATCACCGGCATGACACCATGATCTCCATCATCGTGTCTTCATGAAGTTGTCTCGCCAAACGTTACTTCTACTACTATGGATAACAGTTAGCAATAAAGTAAAGTAATTACATGGCATTTTCAATGACACGCAGGTCATACAACAAAATAAGACAACTCCTATGGCTCCTGCCGGTTGCCATGCTCATCGACATGCAAGTCGTGATTCCTATTACAAGAACATGATCAATCTCATACATAACATATATCATTCATCACATCCTTTTTCCGAGTCACATCACACGACACATGTTGCAAGAACAAGTTAGACGTCCTCTAATTGTTGTTGCAAGTTTTTATGTGGCTGCAATTGGTTTATAGCAAGAACGTTTCTTACCTAAGCCAAAACCACAATGTGATATGCCAATTACTATTTACCCTTCATAAGGACCCTTTTCATCGAATTCGATCCGACTAAAGTGGGAGAGACAGACACCCGCTAGGCACCTTATGCAACTAGTGCATGTCAGTCGGTGGAACCTGTCTCACGTAAGCGTACGTGTAAGGTCGGTCCGGGCCGCTTCATCCCACGATGCCGCCGAATCAAGATAAGACTAGTAGTGTCAACTAAATTGACATAATCTACGCCCAGAACAATCTTGTGTTCTACTCGTGCATAGTAACTACGCATAGACCTAGCTCTGATACCACTGTTGGGGATTGTTGCAGAAATTAAAAAAAATTCTATGCATCACCAAGATCTATCTATGGAGTTTACTAGCAACGAGAGGTCAGTGCATCTTCATACCTTTGAAGATCGCGATGCGGAAGCATTGCAAGAACACGGTCGGTGAAGTCGTACATGAAGCGATTCAGATCGCGACCGAATCCGATCTAAGCACCGAACAACGCTGCCTCCGCGTTCAACACACGTGCAGCCCGGTGACGTGTCCCACGCCTTGATCTAGGAAGGGAGAGGGAGAGGTTGGGGAAGACTCCATCCAGCAGCAGCACGACGACATTGTGGTGGTGGAGGAGCGTGGTACTCCCGCAGGGCTTCGCCAAGCTTCGCAGGAGATGAGGAGGAGTTGGGGGGGAGGGCTGCACCAGGACTTGTGTGCGGCTGCCCTACCACCCCTCACATATATAGGGGCAAGGGAGAGGGGGGCCGGCCCCCTCAGATCTAATCTGAGGAGGGGGCGGCGGCCAGAGGGGGTGGCTTACCCCCCCCCCCAAGCCAACGGGGGCGCCCACCCTTAGGATTCCCCCCAAACCCTAGGCGCATGGGCCCTAGGGGGGAGGCGCCCTGCCCACCTAGGGGCTAGTCCCTCTCCATATACAGCCCATAGGGCCCTCCGGGGTAGGTGGACCCTCCTGGTGGACCCCCAGAATCCCTTCGGTGGTCCCGGTACAATACCGACATACCCTCGAACACTTTCGGTGACCGTATGATGACTTCCCATATATAAATCTTTACCTCCTGACCATTCTGGAACTCCTCATGACGTCCGGGAACTTATCCGGGACTCCGGACAACATTCGGTAACCACGTACATCTATTCCCTATAACCCTAGCGTCATCGAACCTTAAGTGTGTAGACCCTACGGGTTCGGGAATCATGCAGACATGACCGAGACTTATCTCCGGCCAATAACCAACAACGGGATTTGGATACCCACGTTGGCTCCCATATGTTCCACGATGTTCTCATCGGATGAACCACGATGTCAAGTATTCAATCAATCCCGTATACGATTCCCTTTGTCTACCGGTATAGTACTTGCCCGAGATTCGATCGTCGGTATCCCGATACCTTGTTCAATCTCATTACCGACAAGTCTCTTTACTCGTTCCGTAACACATCATCACGTGACCAACTCCTTAGTCACATAGAGCTCATTACGATGATGTCTAACCGAGTGGGCCCAGAGATACCTCTCCGTCATACGGATTGACAAATCCTAGTCTTGATTCGTGCCAACCCAACAAATACTTTCGGGGATACCCGTAGTGTACCTTTATAGCCACTCAGTTACGTTGTGATGTTTGGCACACCCAAAGTATTCCTACGGCATCCGGGAGTTGCACAATCTCATGGTCTAAGGAACAGATACTTGATATTGGAAAAGCTTTAGCATACGAACTACACGATCTTGTGCTAGGCTTAGGATTGGGTCTTGTCCATCACATCATTCTCCAAATGATGTGATCCTGTTATCAATGACATCCAATGTCCATGGTCAGGAAACCGTAACCATCTATTGAACAACGAGCTAGTCAACCAGAGGCTCACTAGGGACATGTTGTGGTCTATGTATTCACACATGCATTACGATTTCCGAATAATACAATTATAGCATGAACACCAGACAATTATCATGAACATGGAAATATAGTAATAACCATATTATTATTGCCTCTAGGGCATATTTCCAACACACCTTCCTTCGTCTCAAGTCATGCCACGTCGGGCTGGGAGACGTGTGTTACCCTGAAAGGGCCTTCCCACATGGGCGAGAGTTTGTGGAGTCCTTCTCTGGAGAGGATATTGCGGAGGACGAGATCGTCAGCCTTGAGGGTGCACAAGAGAATGTTGTGGCTATGGTAGCATCGCAATGCCCGCTGGTATCTTGCTGTGCAGAGGGCCGCTTGGCGGCGAGCACCCTCAAGGAGGATAATTTCCTCTTCCCGCAGGTGTCCTGGCGGGCCTCGTCGAAGGCCAAGACCCGCGGGGATTGGTGCTTGATCTCATCAGGGAGAACCACCTCGGCCCCGTTGACAAGGAAGAAAGGTGTCTCGTCATGGGCTTGGTCTCCATGATGCAGATGGACCATAGCACAGAAGGGAGTTCATCGAGCCAGCCCTCGACGCAAGCCGCGAGCTTTTTGTTGCAACTTCTTGTCTTGAGGCCCCTTTAGACCTCAACGTTCGCGCTCGGTCTGGCCATTGATCCTTGGATGTACTACAGAGGTGTACCATATGTCTGTGCCAATGCCGGTGCAGTAGGACTTGAAGATGCCAATGGCGAACTGTGTGCCGTTGTGTGTGATGATGCGGGTGGGGACTCCAAAGTGGAAAACTCGGCCCTTAATGAATTTGAATGCCGACCCCGCGGGGATGGTGCAGACGAGCTCGACCTCTATCCACTTGGTGAATTTGTCGATGGACACATGGAGGTAGTGATAGCCGCCTACAGCGCGAGCGAAGGGTCCTAGGATATCTAGCCCCCATACCGCGAAGGGCCATGAGAGAGGGATGGTGTGTAGTCCGGCCCTACGCGGGCTGGTGGATCTGCTTGGCGTGAAACTGGCAGGCCTCACAGAACTTGACGAGCTCGGTGACATCCTCGAGGGTGCTGGGCCAGTAGAAACCACTGCAGAAGAAATTACCTTCTAGCGTGCAAGACGACGAGTGATGGACGCAGTCTCCGCCAAGGATGTCGGCGAGCAGATCGCGCCCCTGCTCCTCCGAGATGCAGCACAAGGCCACTCGGTTGTGGTGATGGCGGTAGGTCGTCGCCCCTCAGGCTGTAGAGCACCGCTTGGTATGACACGTGCTCAGCCTCGTCGTCGACCACTGGCAAGGTGCCGTCCTGCAGGTAAGCCTTGATCTTTGTGATCCAGCTTTCTGGCTCCGACTATAATGCTAGCAGCAAGCGAGCCCTTGAGGGCTGGCCGTAGTCTGGTGCACCTGAGGGTGGAGGGGACGGGAAGTTCTCAGGTGGCGGCGTGGGGCCGGCGGCGGGAGGCATCGCCGAGGGCCTTAGGAGGCGCTCCTCAAAGACGCCAGGTTTCTGGGGCTCGCGGTGAGATGCGCGCTTCGCAATGTCGTCAACCTCTTTGTTGTCGCCGCGAGGGACGTGCTGGAGCTCCATGCCTAGGAAGCACTTCTTGAGCTTGTGTACCTCCTCCAAGTATGCATCCATGTGCTCGTCCTTTGGTTTGTACCTTTTGTTGGAGAAGTTGACGAGAAGCTGCGAGTCACCCTTAATTAGGATGCGCTTGGTGCCGAGGGAGATGGCGGCCTTGTTGGGTAACGTAGTATTTTAAAATTTCCTACGATCACGCAAGATCTATCTACTAGATGCATAGCAACGAGAGGGGAGAGTGTGTCTACGTACCCTTGTAGACCGGGAGCGGAAGCGTCAAGTGACGCGGTTGATGTAGTCGAACTTCTTCGCGATCCAACCGATCAAGCACCGAACGTACGACACCTCCGCGTTTAGCACACGTTCAGCTTGATGACGTCCCACGAGCTCTTGATCCAGTTGAGCTTCACGGGAGAGTTTCATCAGCACGACGGCGTGGTGACGGATATGATGTATCTACCGGCGCAGGGTTTCGCCTAAGCACTCCAACGGTATGACCGAGGTGTGTTTCTGTGGAGGGGGGCACCGCACACGGCTAAAACAATTCAACTTGTGTGTCTTTGGGTGCCCCTGCCCCCGTATATAAAGGAGCAAGGGGGGAGGCTGGCCGGCCCTCCTATGGTGCGGCTAGGGAGCAATCCTACTAGGAATAGGATTGCAATCCTATTCCTAGTAGGAGTCCACCAATGAAGGAAAGGGGGGAAGGAAAGAGAGGGAGAGGGAGAGGGAAAGAGGGGCCGCGCCCCCCTCCCCTAGTCCTATTCGGACTCCTCCTTGGGAGGGGGCGCGCCACCTCCTGGCTGCTGCCCTCTCTCTCCCCTATGGCCCACCAGGGCCCATCATTCCCCGGGGGGTTCCAGTAACCCCCCCCCCCCGGTACTCCGGTAAATTCCGAAACTTTCCAGAACACTTCCGGTGTCCGAATATAGTCGTCCAATATATCAATCTTTACGTCTCGGACATTCTGAGACTCCTCGTCATGTTCGTGATCTCATCCGGGACTCCGAACTACCTTCGGTACATCAAAACTCATAAACTCATAATACCGATCGTCATCAAACGTTAAGCGTGCGGACCCTACGGGTTCGAGAACTATGTAGACATGACCGAGACTCATCTCCGGTCAATAACCAATAGCGGAACCTGGATGCTCATATTGGCTCCTACATATTCTACGAAGATCTTTATCGGTCAAACCGCATAACAACATACGTTGTTCCTTTTGTCATTGGTATGTTACTTGCCCGAGATTCGATCGTCGGTATCTCTATACCTAGTTCAATCTCATTACCGGCAAGTCTCTTTACTCATTCCGTAATACATCATCTCATGACTAACTCATTAGTCTTTTGCTTGCAAGGCTTATTATGATGTGCATTACCGAGAGGGCCTAGAGATACCTCTCCGACACTCGGAGTGACAAATCCTAGTCTTGATCTATGCCAACACCACGAACACTTTCGGAGACACCTGTAGAGCATCTTTATGATCACCCAATTACGTTGTGACATTTGATAGCACACAAGGTGTTCCTACGGTATTCGGGAGTTGCATAATCTCATAGTCATAGGAACATGTATAAGTCATGAAGAAAGCAATAGCAGTAAAACTAAATGATCATAGTGCTAAGCTAACGGATGGGTCTTGTCCATCACGTCATTCTCCTAATGATGTGACCCCGTTGATCAAATGACAACTCATGTCTATGGTTAGGAAACATAACCATCTTTGATCAATGAGCTAGTCTAGTAGAGGCATACTAGGGACACTCTGTTTTGTCTATGTATTCACACATGTACTAAGTTTCCGGTTAATACAATTCTAGCATGAATAATAAACATTTATCATGATATAAGGAAATATAAATAACAACTTTATTATTGCCTCTAGGGCATATTTCCTTCAGTCTCCCACTTGCACTAGAGTCAATAATCTAGCTCACATCGCCATGTGATTTAATACCGATAGTTCACATCGTTATGTGAATAACACCCATAGTTCACATCGCCATGTGAGCAACACCCAAAGGGTTTACTAGAGTCAATAATCTAGTTCACATCGCTATGTGATTAATACCCAAGAGTAATAAGGTGTGATCATGTTTTGCTTGTGAGAGAAGTTTAATCAACGGGTCTGTCACATTCACATCCGTATGTATTTCGCAAATTTCTATGTCTACAATGCTCTGCATGGAGCTACTCTAGCTAATTGCTCCCACTTTCAATACGCATCCAGATTGATACTTAGAGTCATCTGGATTTAGTGTTAAAGCTTGCATCGGCGTAACCCTTTACGACGAACTCTTTATCACCTCCATAATCAAAAAACATTTCCTTAGTCATCCAGTTACTAAGGATAATTTTGACCGCTGTACAGTGATCTACTCCTGGATCACTATTGTACCCCCTTGACAAACTCATGGCAAGGTACACAACATGTTTGGTACACAGCATGGCATACTTTATAGAACCTATGGCTGAGGCATAGGGAATTACTTTCATTCTCTCTATATTTTTCTGCCGTGGTCTGGCTTTGAGTCTTACTCAACTTCACACCTTACAAGTCAGGTAAGAACTCCTTCTTTGACTGATCCATTTTGAACTACTTCAAAATCTTATCAAGGTATGTACTCATCGAAAGTCTTATCAAGCGTCTTGATCTATCTCTATAGATCTTGATGCCCAATATGTAAGCAGCTTCACCAAGGTCTTTCTTTGAAAAAATCCTTTCAAACACTCCTTTATGCTTTCCAGAAAATTCTACATCATTTCCGATCGACAATATGTCATTCACATATACTTATCAGAAAGGTTGTAGTGCTCCCACTCACTTCTTGTAAATACAGGCTTCACCGCAAGTCTGTATAAATCTATATGCTTTGATCAACTTATCAAAGCGTATATTCCAACTCCGAGATGCTTGCACCAGTCCATAGATGGATCGCTGGAGCTTGCACATTTTGTTAGCACCTTTAGGATTGACAAAACCTTCTGGTTGCATCATATACAAGTCTTCTTTAATAAATCCATTAAAGAATGCAGTTTGGTTATCCATTTGCAAGATTTCATAAAATGCGGCAATTGCTAACATGATTCGGACAGACTTAAGCACCGCTACGGGTGAGAAAGTCTCATCGTAGTCAACTCCTTGAACTTGTTGAAAAACTTTCGCAACAAGTCGAGCTTTGTAAACAGTACCATTACCGTCAGCGTCAGTCTTCCTCTTGAAGATCCATTTATTTTCGATGGCTTGCCGATCATCGGGCAAGTCAACCAAAGTCCACACTTTGTTCTCATACATGGATCCCATCTCAGATTTCATGGCCTCAAGCCATTTTGCGGAATCTGGGCTCATCATCGCTTCCTCATAGTTCATAGGTTCATCATGGTCCAGTAACATGACTTCCAGAACCGGGTTGCTGTACCACTCTGATGCGGAACGAACTCTGGTTGATCTACGAAGTTCAGCAGAAACTTGATCTGAACTTTCATGATCATCATCATTAGCTTCCTCACTAATTGGTGTAGGAATGACTGGAACTAGTTTCCGTGATGTTCCACTTTCCAATTCGGGAGAAGGTACAATTACCTCATCAAGTTCTACTTTCCTCCCACTCACTTCTTTCGAGAGAAAACTCCTTCTATAGAAAGGATCCACTCTTAGCAACAAAGACCTTGCCTTCGGATCTGTGATAGAAGGTGTACCCAACAGTTTCTTTTGGGTATCCTATGAAGATTTACTTCTCCGATTTGGGTTCGAGCTTATCATGTTGAAACTTTTTCATAAGCATCGCAGTCCCAAACTTAAAGAAATGACAACTTAGGTTTCTCGTCAAACCATAGTTCATACGGTGTCATCTCCATGGATTTAGATGGTGCCCTATTTAACGTGAATGTAGCTGTCTCTAATGCATAACCCCAAAAGTGATAGTGGTAGATCGGTAAGAGACATCATCGATCGCACCATATCTAATAAAGTACGGTTATGACGTTCGGACACACCATTACACTGTGGTGTTCCAGGTGGCGTGAGTAGTGAAACTATTTCACATTGTTTTTACTGAAGGCCAAACTCGCTAACTCAAATATTTTACCTTTACGATCATATCGTAGAAACTCTTATTTTCTTGTTACGATGATTCTCCACTTCACTCTGAAATTCTTTGAACTTTTCAAATGTTTGAGACTTATGCTTCATTAAGTAGATATACCCATATCTGCTCAAATCATCAGTGAAGGTCAGAAAATAACGATACCTGTCGCGAGCTTCAACACTCATTGGTCCGCATACATCAGTATGTATGATTTCCAACAACTATGTTGCTCGCTCCATAGTTCCGGAGAACGGAGTTTTAGTCATCTTGCCCATGAGGCATGGTTCGCAAGTAGCAAGTGATTCATAATCAAGTGATTCCAAAAGTCCATCACTATGGAGTTTCTTCATGCGCTTTACACCAATATGACCTAAACGGCAGTGCCACAAATAAGTTGCACTATCATTATTAACCTTGCATCTTTTGGCTTCAATATTATGAATATGTGTATCACACGATCGAGATCCAACAAACCATTTTCATTGGGTGTATGACCATAGAAGGTTTTATTCATGTAAATAGAACAACAATTATTCTCTAACTTTCATGTATAACCGTATTGCAATAAACATGATCAAATCATATTCATGCTCAATACAAACACCAAATAACACTTATTTAGGTTAAACACTAATCCCAAAAGTATAGGGAGTGTGTGATGATGATCATATCAATCTTGGAACTACTTCCAATACACACCATCACTTCATCCTTTAACTAGTTTCTATTCATTATGCAACTCCCATTTCGAGTTACTACTCTTTAGCAACTGAACCAGTATCAAATACCGAGGGGTTGCTATGAACACTAGCAAAATACACATTAATAATCTGTATATCAAATATACCTTTGTTCACTTTGCCATCCTTCTTATCCGCCAAGTATCTAGGGCAGTTCCACTTCCAGTGACCATTTCCTTTGTAGTAGAAGCACTTAGTTTCAGGCTTGAGTTTAGCTTTGGGTTTCTTCATGGGAGTGACAACTTGCTTGTCATTCTTCTTGAATTTCCCCTTCTATCCCTTTTGCCCTTTACTTGAAACAAGTGGTCTCATCAACACTTGATGCTTTTTCTTGATTTCTACCTTCGCCGATTTCAGTATCGCGAAGAGCTCGGGAATTACCTTCGTCATCCCTTGCATATTATAGTTCATCACGAAGTTCTACTAACTTGGTGATAGTGACTAGAGAACTACTTTATCAATTACCATCTTATCTGGAAGATTAACTCCCACTTGATTCAAGTAATTGTAGTACCCAGACAATCTGAGCACATGCTCACTAGTTGAGCTATTCTCCTCCATCTTGTAGGCAAAGTATTGTTAGAGGTCTTATACCTATTGACACGGGCATGAGTATGAAATACTAATTTCAACTCTTGGAACATCTTATATGCTCCGTGGCGTTCAAAACGTTTTTGTAGTCCCGGTTATAAGCCGTAAAGCATGGTGCACTAAACTATAAAGTAGTCATCATTTCAAGCTTTTGTGAAAACGTTCATAACGTTTGCATCTGCTCCTGCAATAGGTCTGTCACCTAGCGGTGCATCAAGGACATAATTCTTCTGTGCAGCAATGAGGATAACCCTCAGATCACGGAACAATTCCGCATCATTGCTACTAACATCTTTCAACTTAGTTTTCTCTAGGAACATATAAAAAATAAACGGGGAGCAACATCGTGAGCTATTGATCTACAACATAGATATGCTAATACTACGAGGACTAAGTTCATGGTAAATTAAAGTTCAATTTAATCATATTACTTAAGAACTCCCACTTAGATAGACATCCCTCTAGTCATCTAAATGATCACGTGATCCAAATCAACTAAACCATGCCCGATCATCACGTGAGATGGAGCAGTTTCAATGGTGAACATCTTATGTTGATCATATCTACTATATGATTCACGCTTGACCTTTCGGTCTCCAGTGTTCCGAGGCCATATCTGCATATGCTAGGCTCGTCAAGTTTAACCCGAGTATTCTGCGTGTGCAAAACTGGCTTACACCCGTTGTATTTGAACGTAGAGCTTATCACACCCGATCATCACGTGGTGTCTCGGCACGACGAACTTTCGCAACGGTGCATACTCAGGGAGAACACTTGTACCTTGAAATTTTGTAAGGGATCATCTTATAATGCTACTGTCGTTCTAAGCAAAATAAGAAGCATAATAAGATAAACATCACATGCAAATCAAAATATGTGACATGATATGGCCATCATCATCTTGTGCTTTTGATCTTCATCTCCAAAGCACCGTCATGATCACCTTCGTCACCGGCGCGACACCTTGATCTCCATCATAGCATCGTTGTCGTCTCGCCAACTATTGCTTCTACGACTATCGCTACCGCTTAGTGATAAAGTAAAGCAATTACATGGCGATTGCATTTCATACAATAAAGCGACAACCATATGGCTCCTGCCAGTTGCCGATAACTTTACAAAACACGATCATCTCATACAAAAACGTATAACTCATCATGTCTTCACCATATCACATCACAACATGCCTTGCAAAAACAAGTTAGACGTCCTCTACTTTGTTGTTGCAAGTTTTACGTGGCTGCTACGGGCTTTAGCAAGAACCGTTCTTACCTACGCATACAAAACCACAACGATGTTTCGTCAAGTATGTGCTGTTTTAACCTTCACAAGGACCGGATGTAGGCACACTCGATTCAGCTAAATTGAGAGAGACAGACACCCGCCAGTCATCTTTAAGCAACGAGTGCTCATAATGGTGAAACCAGTCTCGCGTAAGCGTACGCGTAATGTCAGTCCGGGCCGCTTCATCTCACAATACCGCCGAAGCAACGTATGACATGCTGGTAAGCAGTATGACTAGTATCGCCCACAACTCATTGTGTTCTACTCGTGCATATCATCTACGCATAGACCTGGCTCATGATGCCACTGTTGGGTAACGTAGTATTTTAAAATTTCCTATGATCACGCAAGATCTATCTACTAGATGCATAACAACGAGAGGGGAGAGTGTGTCTACGTACCCTCGTAGACCGGGAGCGGAAGCGTCAAGTGACGCGGTTGATGTAGTCGAACTTCTTCGCGATCCAACCGATCAAGCACCGAACGTACGGCACCTCCTCGTTTAGCAAACGTTCAGCTTGATGACGTCCCACGAGCTCTTGATCCAGTTGAGCTTCATGGGAGAGTTTCGTCAGCACGACGGCGTGGTGACGGATACGATGTGTCTATCGGCGCAGGGCTTCGCCTAAGCACTGCAACGGTATGACCGAGGTGTGTTTCTGTGGAGGGGGGCATCACACACGGCTAAAACAATTCAACTTGTGTGTATTTGGGTGCCCCCTGCCCCCGTATATAAAGGAGCAAGGGGGGAGGCCGGCCGGCCCTCCTATGGTGCGGCTAGGGAGCAATCCTACTAGGAATAGGATTGCAATCCTATTCCTAGTAGGAGTCCACCAATGAAGGAAAGGGGGGAAGGAAAGAGAGGGAGAGGGAGAGGGAAAGAGGGGCCGCGCCCCCCTCCCCTAGTCCTATTCGGACTCCTCCTTGGGAGGGGGCGTGCCACCTCCTGGATGCTGCCCTCTCTCTCCCCCATGGCCCACCAGGCCCATCATTCCCCCGGGGGGTTCCGGTAACACCCCCGGCACTCCGGTAAATTCCGAAACTTTCCAGAACACTTCCGGTGTCCGAATATAGTCGTCCAATATATCAATCTTTACGTCTCGGACATTCCGAGACTCCTCGTCATGTCCTTGATCTCATCCGGGACTCTGAACTACCTTCGGTACATCAAAACTCATAAACTCATAATACCAATCGTCATCAAACGTTAAGAGTGCGGACCCTACAGGTTCGAGAACTATGTAGACATGACCGAGACTCATCTCCGATCAATAACCAATAGCGGAACCTGGATGCTCATATTGGCTCCTACATATTCTACGAAGATCTTTATTGGTCAAACCGCATATCAACATACGTTGTTTCTTTTGTCATTGGTATGTTACTTGCCCGAGATTCGATCGTCGGCATCTCTATACCTAGTTCAATCTCATTACCGGCAAGTCTCTTTACTCGCTCCATAATACATCATCTCGTGACTAACTCATTAGTGTTTTGCTTGCAAGGCTTATTATGATGTGCATTACCGAGAGGGCCCAGAGATACCTCTCCGACACTCGGAGTGACAAATCCTAGTCTTGATCTATGCCAACACCACGAACACTTTCGGAGACACCTGTAGAGCATCTTTATGATCACCCAGTTACGTTGTGACGTTTGATAGCACACAAGGTGTTCCTATGGTATTCGGGAGTTGCATAATCTCATAGTCATAGGAACATGTATAAGTCATGAAGAAAGCAATAGCAGTAAAACTAAACGATCATAGTGCTAAGCTAACGGATGGGTCGTGTCCATCACATCATTCTCCTAATGATGTGATCTCGTTGATCAAATGACAACTCATGTCTATGGTTAGGAAACATAACCATCTTTGATCAATGAGCTAGTCTAGTAGAGGCATACTAGGGACACTCTGTTTTGTCTATGTATTCACACGTGTACTAAGTTTCCAGTTAATACAATTCTAGAACGAATAATAAACATTTATCATGATATAAGTAAATATAAATAACAACTTTATTATTGCCTCTAGGGCATATTTCCTTCAGGCCTTTAGTCCTGCAATCAGGCCCTTGTACTCGGTGATATTGTTGGAGACCTTATGGGCACATCCGAAGCAGAGTTGTACGAGATAGTAGAGCTTGTCGCCTGTGGGCGTGGTGAGCACGATGCTAGCCCCCGCGCCGTGATGGGCGAAAGCCCCGTCGAAGTGCATGGTCTAGACATTCGAGGATGCGGCGGACGATAGAAAGAAGTCCTGCTCGCGGGGCACCTCCTGCCACGTGTTCGTCCATTCCATGGGGAAGCCCACCAACGGTGCGCTCTTGATGGTCCTGGTGGTGAGGAAGCTTAGCTCGAAGGGCTGCAACTCGATGTTCCATTCGGCGATGCGGTCGATAGCGTTAGGGTTGCGTAGGACCCGCTCCAAGGTATATGAGGAGACAACCTTTACAGGGTGACCGTGAAAGTAGTGTCACAACTTCCTGGAGGCCATGAGGAGTGGGAGTAGAAGCTTGTGCTGCATGGGGTACCGCTCACGCGCATCCCGCAACATCGTGCTGACGAAGTAGAAAGGGTGCTCGATGAGGCGCGTGGCTGTGGCGCCTGCTCCCCACCGCTCGGGGGGCTCGAGAGGTAGAGTGCCAGAGACCTTCCGAGGCTGCCCCGCGGGCCCCTGGAGCGGGCCCTTCGTAGGCGCTGGGGCAGGGTCGTTGGGTCCAGAGATGGCCTTGGCAGGTGCCGCCGCGGTGAGCTTCTTCTTGGCGGAAACTTGCTCCTCCCGCTCCACTACAAGGGCTGCGCTGGCCGTCTTCAGAGTGGACACCAAGTACACAACCAAGGCTCGCGAGGATGAGGGGCGACCATTACTGAGGGCTCATCAAGTACCTCTTGAGGCCCTCGAAGGCGGCATCGGCTTCGGGAGTCCAGCTGAAGGGGCCTGATCTCTTCATAAGCTTGAAGAACGGCACAGCTTGCTCGATGGACTTGGAGATGAAGTGGCCGAGCGTGCACCGTGGGAGGCGCTGCATCTCCTTGAGGGTTTGGGATGGGAGCATTTCCTCGATTGCCCTGATATTGTTGGGGTTCGCCTTGATGCCCTGGTGGGACACAAGGAAGCCGTGGAGCTTTCCGGAGGGAATGCCAAAGATGCACTTGCCGGGGTTGAGCTTGATGTTGGCCTTGCGTAGGTTGGCGAAGGTTTCTTTGATGTTCTCGACGAGGGTGCGCGCCTCGCGCATCTTAATCACAATGTCGTCGGCGTAGGCCTCTGCATTCCGTCCCATCTGGCATCCCAGGAAGATGCGTATCAGCCTTTGAAGGTTGCGCCTGCGCTCTTGAGGCCGAAAGGCATGAAAGTGTACCAAAACACTCCGCTGGGGGTGATGAAGGTGGTTTTCTCCTCATCTTCCCACTCCATCTTGATCTGATGATAGCCCGAGTCTGAAGGCATCTAGGAAGCAGAGCACGTCGCACCCGACGGTGGATTCTACGATCTGGTCGATCCTCGCCAGTGGAAACTAATCATTGGGGCAGGTGTTGTTAAGGCACGTGAAGTCGGCACACATGCGCTTGCCGCCATTGGGCTTGAGGATGATGACGGGGTTGGCGATCCACTCGGGTGGAGCACCTCATGGATGATTCCTGCCTCTTGGAGTTTTTCCACTTCTTAGACGATGAATTCTTGCTTCTCGAGTGCCTGGCGCCATGCTTTTTGCTTGCTGGGCGTGCGTTTGGACACACGATCGTGGTGCTCGATCATCTCCCTCGGTACACCGGGCATATCTAATGTTGTCCAGGCAAAAATGGCGGCATTTTCCCGGAGGAAGGCGACGAGTGCACTTTCCTATTTGGGACCGAGGCCATTGCCGATTATGAGGGAGGGGCCGGAGCTGCTCCCATCCACAAACACCCTCTTCATCTCAGCTCTCTCTTTAGAGAACTAAGGCTTCTTCTTCGTAGGAGGAAGCTCGGCAGGCTCCGCCTCGTCCTCATCAGCGGCGTATGCGGTGGCCGCGACCTTGTTGTTGGGGAACATAGTATTTCAAAAAAAATCCCTACGCACACGCAAGATCATGGTGATGTATAGCAATGAGAGGGGAGAGTGTCGTCCACATACTCTCATAGACCGTAAGCGGAAGCGTTAGGACAATGCGGTTGATGTAGTCGTACGTCTTCACGATCGACCGATCCTAGTACCGAACGTACGACACCTCTGCGATCTGCACATGTTTAGCTCGGTGACGTCCCATGGACTCACGATCCAGTAGAGCTTCGAGGGAGAGTTCCGTTAGCACAACGGGGTGATGATGGTGATGATGAAGTTACCGACGCAGGGCTTCGCCTAAGCACTGCAACGACATGACCGAGGTGTGTTTCTGTGGAGGGAGGGCACCGCACATGGCTAAAAGATCAATGATCAACTTGTGTGTTCATGGGGTGCCCCCACCCCCGTATATAAAAAGAGTGGAGCAGGGGGAGAGGCCGGCCCTCTATGGCGCGCCTAGGAGGAGTCCTACTCCCACAGGGAGTAGGATTCCCCCGTTCCCTAGTTGGACTAGGAGAGAAGGAAGGAGAGGGAGAGAGGAAGGAAAGGGGGGGGCGCCACCCCTCCCCCCCTAGTCCAATTCAGACTAGAGAGAGAGAGGGGGCATGCGGCCTGCCATGGCCTCCTCTCTCTCCCCCACTTTGGCCCAATAAGGCCCATATAATTACCGAGGGGTTCCGGTAACCTCCCGGTACTCCGATAAAATCCTGATTTCACTCGGAACCACTCCGATGTCCAAATATAGGCTTCCAATATATCGATCTTTATGTCTTGGACATTACGAGACTCCTCGTCATGTCTATGATCGTATCTGGGACTCGGAACTACCTTCGGTACATCAAAACTCATAAACTCATAATACCAATCGTCACCGAACGCTAAGCATGCGGACCCTACGGGTTCGAGAACTATGTAGACATGAACGAGACTCATCTCCGGTCAATAACCAACAGCGGAACCTGGATGTTCATATTGGTTCCTACATATTCTATGAAGATCTTATCGGTCAAAACCGCATAACAATATACGTTGTTCCCTTTGTCATCGGTATGTTACTTGCCCGAGATTCGATCATCGGTATCTCAATACCTAGTTCAATTTCGTTACAAGGAAGTCTGTTTACTCGTTCCATAGTGCATCATCTCATGACTAACTCATTAGTCATTTGCTTGCAAGGCTTATAGTGATGTGCATTACCGAGAGGGCCCAGAGATACCTCTCCGACACTCGGAGTGACAAATCCTATTCTCGATCTATGCCAACACCACAAACACCTTCGGAGACACCTGTAGAGCATCTTTATAATCACCTAGTTACGTTGTGACATTTGATAGCACACAAGGTGTTCCTCCGGAATTCGGGAGTTGCATAATCTCATAGTTATAGGAACATGCATAAGTCATGAAGAAAGCAACAACAGTAAAACTAAACGATCAAGTGCTAAGCTAACAGAATGGGTCAAGTCAATCACATCATTCACCAATGATGTGATCCCGTTAATCAAATGACAACTCATGTCTATGGCTAGGAAACATAACCATCTTTGATTCAACGAGCTAGTCAAGTAGATGCATACTAGTGACACATTGTTTGTCTATATATTCACACATGTATTATGTTTCCGGTTAATACAATTCTAGCATGAATAATAAACATTTATCATGATATAAGGAAATACAAATAACAACTTTATTATTGCCTCTAGGGCATATTTCCTTCAGTCTCCCACTTGCACTAGAGTCAATAATCTAGATTACACAGTAATGATTCTAACACCCATGGAGTCTTGGTGTTGATCATGTTTTGCTCGTGAGAGAGGCTTAGTCAACGGGTCTGCAACATTCAGATCCGTATGTATCTTGCAAATCTCTATGTCTCCCTCCTTGACTTGATCGCGGATGGAATTGAAGCGTCTCTTGATGTGCTTGATCCTTTTGTGAAATCTGGATTCCTTTGCCAAGACAATTGGACCAGTATTGTCTGAAAGCACATTTGCTCTCCGGGTGGTTTTGGTAATTAATGACAACATACTTTGTGGTTGGACTAATGCTTTTATCAAGTATGTTTCAGGAAATCCAATCACATTGGTATGGCAAGATGACTGAAGAAGTGGACCCCTCAAATGCTAAGGCAAGCATTGGAAAAAGCTCAAGACTCCATTTTTGGTTTAGTGATCAAAGATCACATTGAGTCCATAGGAAAGCCAATACTATTAAAAGGGGATGAGGTTGTGATGATGATCTGGTTGCTCAAAGTGCTTAGTGATTTAGCTCCTTAAACTATCAGCAACTTTCACTTCTATACACACCCATAAGTAATCTCGGACAAACCGATTCTTCCAACTCAGTCCCACCGAGATGAACCACTTCTGCCATATTCCAAACCCTAGAAAAATCGGTCATACCGAGTTTGAGATCGGTCTCACCGAAACTGAACTGCCAACCTTCTGTAACCATTTCACATCATATCGGAATAACCGAGTTTGCATTATCGGTCTTACCGAGATTGACAAGCTTCTGTCTTGGCTCAAATCGGTCTCACCGATAATTCATTTTCGGTCTCACCGATTCTGGCATGTTCCTATTCTTTCTCAAATCGGTCCAACCGAGTTTTCTTTCTCGGTCCCACCGAAAACTCCAACGTTCATATCAGATACACTTTCGGTCCCACCGAGATGGTATTTTCGGTCCCACCGAAAATCCCAACGTTCACTATATTTGAACTTTCGGTCTGACCGAGTTTTCACTTCGGTCTCACCGAGATTGGTCAAATGTGTGTGTAACGGTTGGATTTTGTGTGGAGGCTATATATACCCCTCCACCCCCTCTTCATTCGTGAGGAGAGCCATCAGAAAGTACCACCACTTCTACCATACACTTTCTGAGAAGTGAACCACCTACCCTTGTGTTGAGATCAAGCCATTCCATTCCTACCATATGAAACTTGATTTCTAGCCTTCCCAAGTTGCTTTCCACTCAAACCTTTCTTCCACCACAGCCATATCAGTGAGGCGAGTTGAGTGTTGGGGAGATTATCATTTGAAGCACAAGAGCAAGGAGTTCATCATCATCAACACCATCTATTACCTTTTGGAGGGTGGTGCCTCCTAGATTGGTTAGGTGTCGCTTGGGAGCCTCCGTCTTTGAGATGTGGAGTTGAACCAAGAAGTTTGTAAGGGCAAGGAGATCGCCTACTTCGTGAAGATCTACCCCGAGTAAGGCTAGTCCTCCGTGGGCGTAGGCCATGATGGAATAGACAAGGTTGCTTCTTCGTGGACCCTTCGTGGGTGGAGCCCTCCGTGGACTCGCGCAGCCGTTACCCTCCGTGGGTTGAAGTCTCCATCAACGTGGATGTACGATAGCACCACCTATCGGAACCACGACAAAAATCTCTGTGTCACCAAACTGCGTTTGATCTTCTCCACCTCTCTTTACTATATATGCAATTTACTTTCCGCTGCCCATACTCTAGAATTGCATGTGTAGTGTGTTACTTGACTTGATCTTAATTGTGAAACTGCCAAAAACATTGCATGATCTAAAGGCAGATTTTTTTATATTGTCAAGTAGTCTAATCACCCCCCCTCTAGACATACTTCTTCGATCCTACAATTGGTATCAGAGCTTTGGTCTCCATTGCTTTGGTTTACACACCATTGGAGGAAGATGGACGTGTCTACGGATGGGAGTGTTAGCCATAGAGTGCCTGTTCTTAATGGAAGGTTCTATAACTCATGGAGGTTTGAAATGCTTAGTATCTTTAAAATGTACAATTTGTGCAAATATGTTGAGACCCCCTATGTGCCTCCATTTGATCCCTTGCACCCTACCATGGATGAAGAGCTTGATTTGCTTCGTAACCTTATAACTGTAAATCTTATCATTAGAGGGTTACCCGATGACTTGCTTAATCTTGTTACAAACTTTGAGTGTGCCTATGCTATGTGGAAATTTTTGGAAGAACTTTATCCAGACTACTCTTTGAGAAGTCTTGATGAAATTCTACACAAGACTATTGAATTTGATAAGTTGCACCCCAATGATCCCAACTTTGATAAATGCTTCTTTGAGCTTCGTGATCTTATGAAAAAGAAGGGTGATCCCGGTCTTATCAATATTATCATTAGAAATGCTCTTGCATTGCATTCCGAAGATTATTGTTCCATTGACCAAACTAATGCAAGTACTTATCAAATTGACCTAGGTGTTGATGATGAACAATCTATGGGTCAATATGATGATGAGCATGAGCATGATGATGATTACTCCGATTCGGACACCGAGCTAGACAAGGTCATGAAGAGTCTCAATCTTATGGCAAATATGAGAGACTACATGTCCGGCGGAAAATAGTGGATTCTTGATAGTGGATGCACTGATCACATGACCGGAGACAAAGACATGTTTCGAGAGCTTGCAAAGAACGATGGTCCACGCAAGTATGTGACTTTTGGAGACAACTCCAAGGGTAAGGTACTTGGCCTTGGTAAGGTGGCCATATCTCATGATAGCTCTATTCAAAATGTCATGCTTGTAGAATCTCTTGGATACAATTTACTTTCCGTGTCTAGATTAGCTGACTTTGGATTCAATGTGCTATTCACCAAAGTAGATTGCCAAGTCTTTCGGCGTGATAATCAAAACATGGCTTTTACTGGTATCCGTAGAGGTGATCTATATATTGTTGATTTCACTAAGAAAGCCCAACCTAGAGCTTGTTTCATTGCTAAATCCTCTAAAGGTTGGTTATGGCATAGAAGGCTAGGACATGTTGGTATGCGTAATTTAGACAAGCTGATCAAAGGTGATCATATTCTTGGTGTTAAAGATGTTTTCTTTGACAAAGATAGACTTTGTAGTGCTTGTCAAGCAGGAAAACAAGTTGGTGGAAGTCATCCCGTGAAAAACATCATGACCACTAGGAGACCGCTTGAGCTTCTTCATATGGATCTCTTCGGTCCCAATGCTTACAAAAGCCTTGGTGGTAACTCCTTTGGTCTAGTTATAGTTGATGATTATTCCAGATTTACGTGGGTATTTTTCCTTGATGATAAATCGCAGGTTCAGAGGATCTTCAAGACCTTTGCCAAAAAGGCCCAAAATCAATTTGAAGTGAAGATCAAGAAAGTTCGGAGTGACAATGGAACGGAGTTCAAGAACGCCAATGTAGACTCTTTTCTCGATGAGGAAGGAATTCTACATGAGTTCTCGGCTACGTACACGCCTCAACAAAATGGAGTTGTTGAGAGGAAGAACCGAACGCTCATAGAGATGGCAAGAACGATGCTTGATGAATACAAGACACCGAAGCACTTTTGGGGAGAAGCAGTCGAGACAGCTTGTCATGCTATCACCAGGCTTTATCTTCATAAGCTCCTCGGCAAGACATCATACGAGCTTCTCACCGGTAACAAACCCCAAGTGGGATACTTTCGTGTCTTTGGTTCAAAATGCTATATCCTTGACAAGCATCGTCGATCTAAATTTGCTCCTAAATCTCATGAAGGCTTTCTTCTTGGTTATGGATCAAACTCCCACACCTACCGTGTCTACAATAATTTCACCCGAAAGGTTGAAGAGACGGTAGATGTGAAGTTTGATGAATCTAATGGCTCGCAAGTAGAGCAAATGCCTATTGATGTAGGAGACAAGGACCCATCGGAAGCAATCCAAGATTTATCTATTGGAAAGATCCGTCCCATGGAAGTGAAGGAGAGTACCTCATCTACATATGTGGAGCCACCTACCTCACGGCGAGATGAACCTCAAGGCAACATGGAGGCCTCCACAAGTGGAACTCACCAAGATGAGGAAATGCAACAAGAAGATCCACCGCAACCTCCTTCTCCACCACCTCAAGACAACACCAACAACAATGAAGAAGAAGAAGAGGAAGATGAAGATGATGAGGAAGCTGAGCCACAACATCAACAAAAGCTATCCCGAGTTCGAGCAAGAGTCAAGAAGAATCATCCCGTGGAAC
Organism: Secale cereale; assembly: GCA_902687465.1. Taxonomy (NCBI): domain Eukaryota; kingdom Viridiplantae; phylum Streptophyta; class Magnoliopsida; order Poales; family Poaceae; genus Secale; species Secale cereale. The sequence continues at coordinate 193,641,245 of LR738715.1, read as the reverse complement.
AAATGATGAACGACATCAACTCCGGGAGAATTACTCGCTCTAAAACTCGCTTAGCTAACTTTTGTGAGCATTACTCATTTATCTCTAGTATTGAACCTATGAAGGTAGAAGAAGCACTTAAAGACCCGGATTGGGTGAACGCTATGCACGAAGAACTACACAACTTCGAGAGGAACAAGGTATGGACTTTGGTAGAGAAGCCCAACGATGATCAAAACATCATTGGAACCAAATGGGTGTTTCGGAACAAGCAAGATGAAGATGGACAAGTCATCCGCAACAAGGCTCGTCTCGTAGCTCAAGGTTACACTCAAGTCGAAGGTATGGACTATGGTGAGACCTATGCCCCCGTTGCTAGACTTGAGTCCATTCGCATTCTTCTTGCTTATGCCAATCATCATGATATTACTCTCTATCAAATGGACATCAAAAGTGCTTTTCTAAATGGTGAAATTGAGGAGGAAGTATTTGTAAAACAACCTCCCGGATTTGTGAATCCTAAAAAGCCTAATCATGTTTACAAGCTGCACAAAGCTCTTTATGGTCTTAAACAAGCTCCTAGAGCTTGGTACAAATGCTTAACTAGCTTTCTTCTTGAAAAAGGCTTTGAGATTGGAAAGATAGACTCAACGCTGTTCACAAAAAGGGTTAATGGTGAACTATTTGTGTGCCAAATATATGTTGATGATATTATCTTTGGTTCAACTAACCCCCATTTTAGCAAGAAGTTTGGACAGCTCATGTCGGAGAAGTATGAGATGTCCATGATGTGTGAACTCAAATTCTTCCTTGGGTTGCAAATCAAGCAATCTAAGGAGGGTACCTTTGTCTCACAAACAAAGTACACCAAGGATCTCTTCAAGAAGTTCAACATGCAAGAAAGCAAAGGTATGAGTACCCCCATGCCTACTAGTGGACATAATGACTTGACAAAAGATGGAGAACCCGTTGATCAAAGAGTTTACCGTTCTATGATTGGTTCTCTACTATATCTTTGTGCTTCTCGTCCTGACATAATGTTGAGTGTATGTATGTGTGCGCGATATCAAGCAGCCCCTAAAGAATGTCATCTTAAAGCTGTTAAAAGGATAGTGAGATACTTGATACACACACCAAACTTTGGCATTTGGTATCCTAAGAGGGCTTCTTTCGATCTTGTTGGCTATTCCGACTCGGACTATGCCGGTGACAAGGTTGATAGAAAGTCAACTTCGGGTACGTGTCAATTCCTTGGTCGATCCCTTGTATCTTGGTCCTCCAAGAAACAAAATTCGGTATCTTTATCCACTGCCGAAGCAGAATATATTGCTGCTGGTTCGTGTTGTGCTCAATTGCTATGGATGACACAAATGCTTAAAGATTATGGGATACATGTGAGACGTGTTCCCTTGCTTTGTGACAATGAGAGTGCAATTAAAATTGGACACAATCCTGTGCAACACTCTCGAACAAAGCATATTGAAGTTCGTCACCATTTTATTCGTGATCATATTGCCAAGGGTGATATTAATCTTAAGCATGTTCGTACTGACAAACAACTTGCTGATATCTTTACAAAACCTCTTGATGAGAAGGTGTTTTGTCGCTTAAGGAGTGAGTTGAACATCATTGATGCTTCAAACTTGGAGTGATAACTCCATTGATGCATGCAAGGCATGAGCCTCTTGACTAATCCTTGATATTTCTCTTATGATGATGATCATATGTCTTGGACACATTTGCCTCCTTGTATTGCATCTAACTCTTTGCAGGTACTTGAATGATCTACATTCCACAAGATTACCACGCACTCAAATCATGAGTAATCTTGTCATTGACCAAGTATCTAGCCCTTTGGGATGTTGAGTTCAAGGAACAAAATTCCACATATCCTTTTTGACATCTTATACATCTAGTATTTCACTCTTGTCATCTTGGATATTCTTGAGTATTTCCTTGCTTGCCTAACCCATGTAGGAAGATGAACTACACAAGTAGAAATGGCGCTCCAACTTCACATTCAATGAGCACCTACATCGAGCTTACCTACATGAGCAAAGCAACAACAAGCCCAAGGTATGTTCTTCACATCTTTGAGGAGCTTTGCTCAAAGTCATGAGTACAAGCAACTTCATAAGATGTGATCACATCAAATGCTTAATCGAAAAATGGCAACCCCATTTTGAGCTTAAACGATGAGTATGACCTATGATCAAATGTCCTCATTTGACTCCTAAGTCAATATACTCAAACATAGGTGACTTTGTCGCCGACCTTTATCTAGATGAAGTACATATGCTTTTGGAGTTTTTCTGTTTTCTCTTATGTTCTCTCATTGAGTTTTCTTTAAACAAAAAAAAACTTCATCTAGGAAACTTTTTATTTCTTTTCTTATGTTTCTTTGTGAATATCCTTCTGGAAATCCTTTTATGGCTCTGATCAATTCCTTGAAAATCTTTTACAAATTCATTGCAAATCCTTTGAAACTTTCCTCGCAGAGTGAGCTGAATTATTTTTATATTTCCTTGGAATTAAACTCGGCGTCACCAATTCATATTTCGGTCTAACCGAAAAGGGTCTACCCTAACTCAATTTGGTGTCACTGATCTATCTTCCAGGACATCAACTTCTGCAGCTCCACTCAAATTCAGATTTTAAGGGGGAGAAGACTCAAATTTAAATTCTCAATGTTGAATGTTCTTATTTGCCCTATTGTGATTCTTAAGGATCCCACTTATTTCTTTCTTTCTTTCTTTCTTTCCATCTTTCCTGTCCTACCTAGTTTGCTGTCCTTTTCGGCACTTGATGTCAAAGGGGGAGAGGACTTAGGGGGAGTAGGGGGAGTAGGGGAGAAGAGAAGACTTAGGGGAAGAAGAAAAGCAATCTTATCTTAAGGGGGAAAGAATCACATCAAAGCTTTGTCGTGTTTTACATTGGACATTACAATTGGCATCATTCTTTTGATTTTGCTTTTTCCATCACACTCTTTTGTTCTCACAATTGGTATCTTATGAAATCTTTTAGTTTAGGGGGAGAAGACTTAGAGGAATCGTCACAATTGATATCCTATGAAAAGCAAAATCTCTTAGAGTTCATTGAAAATCTTTTAGTTTCGGAGACATGTTTGCTGATTCAAGCCTGTGCTCAATATGAGACACTCTTTATACATGTCCTCCCTGGCTTGGTACTCTTGATGTTCTTGCAGTTGGTTGAAGGAATACTCTTGTGTTATCTAACCTTGTTTTCTCAAGTTTATCCCTTCAGGTACAAATGCCAAGGAACCTCAAGGTAAGTATATGCATCTTGCAGAATGTGCATGATGGTGACTTGCTTGTAAATACTTGTTTGCAAGAAATCACCATGCACATATGCATTATCACTCACTTCCTTTTTCTTCTGCTCTGATGCATATAGCCAAGCTGCATGTAGCACATCCTGCTTATCTCTCTTGTGTGCTTGTGGTAGTCCAAAACCATAAGTTATGAAAATCTTGCACACTTGTAGGGGGAGCCTGTGTACTACATGCTTGTCAAAGCTTTCATAATAATTCTGTCTTTCTTTCAATAAGCTTTGATGTTTTGTTTAGTATAATTTCAGTGTGTTGCCATCAATTACCAAAAAGGGGGAGATTGAAAGCACATTTGCTCTCCGGGTGGTTTTGGTAATTAATGACAACATACTTTGTGGTTGGACTAATGCTTTTATCAAGTATGTTTCAGGAAATCCAATCACATTGGTATGGCAAGATGACTGAAGAAGTGGACCCCTCAAATGCTAAGGCAAGCATTGGCAAAAGCTCAAGACTCCATTTTTGGTTTAGTGATCAAAGATCACATTGAGTCCATAGGAAAGCCAATACTATTAAAAGGGGATGAGGTTGTGATGATGATCTGGTTGCTCAAAGTGCTTAGTGATTTAGCTCCTTCAACTATCAGCAACTTTCACTTCTATACACACCCATAAGTAATCTCGGACAAACCGATTCTTCCAACTCAGTCCCACCGAGATGAACCACTTCTGCCATATTCCAAACCCTAGAAAAATCGGTCATACCGATTTTGAGATCGATCTCACCGAAACTGAACTGCCAACCTTCTGTAACCATTTCACATCATATCGGAATAACCGAGTTTGCATTATCGGTCTTACCGAGATTGACAAGCTTCTGTCTTGGCTCAAATCGGTCTCACCGATAATTCATTTTCGGTCTCACCGATTCTGGCATGTTCCTATTCTTTCTCAAATCGGTCCAACCGAGTTTTCTTTCTCGGTCCCACCGAAAACTCCAACGTTCATATCAGATACACTTTCGGTCCCACCGAGATGGTATTTTCGGTCCCACCGAAAATCCCAACGTTCACTATATTTGAACTTTCGGTCTGACCGAGTTTTCACTTCGGTCTCACCGAGATTGGTCAAATGTGTGTGTAACGGTTGGATTTTGTGTGGAGGCTATATATACCCCTCCACCCCCTCTTCATTCGTGAGGAGAGCTATCAGAAAGTACCACCACTTCTACCATACACTTTCTGAGAAGTGAACCGCCTACCCTTGTGTTGAGATCAAGCCATTCCATTCCTACCATATGAAACTTGATTTCTAGCCTTCCCAAGTTGCTTTCCACTCAAACCTTTCTTCCACCACAGCCATATCAGTGAGGAGAGTTGAGTGTTGGGGAGATTATCATTTGAAGCACAAGAGCAAGGAGTTCATCATCATCAACACCATCTATTATCTTTTGGAGGGTGGTGCCTCCTAGATTGGTTAGGTGTCGCTTGGGAGCCTCCGTCTTTGAGATGTGGAGTTGAACCAAGAAGTTTGTAAGGGCAAGGAGATCGCCTACTTCGTGAAGATCTACCCCGAGTAAGGCTAGTCCTCCGTGGGCGTAGGCCATGATGGAATAGACAAGGTTGCTTCTTCGTGGACCCTTCGTGGGTGGAGCCCTCCGTGGACTCGCGCAGCCGTTACCCTCTGTGGGTTGAAGTCTCCATCAACGTGGATGTACGATAGCACCACCTATCGGAACCACGACAAAAATCTCCGTGTCACCAAACTGCGTTTGATCTTCTCCACCTCTCTTTACTATATATGCAATTTACTTTCCGCTGCCCATACTCTAGAATTGCATGTGTAGTGTGTTACTTGACTTGATCTTAATTGTGAAACTGCCAAAAACATTGCATGATCTAAAGGCAGATTTTTTTATATTGTCAAGTAGTCTAATCACCCCCCCTCTAGACATACTTCTTCGATCCTACATTGTCACAAAAGATTTTCATTGGATCCGATGCATCGGGTATGACACCTAGATCGGATATGAACTCCTTCATCCAGACTCCTTCATTTGTTGCTTCTGAAGCAGCTATGTATTCCGCTTCACATGTTGATCCCGCCACGACGCTTTGCTTAGAACTGCACCAACTGACAGCTCCACCGTTCAATTAAAATACGTATCCGGTTTGTGACTTAGAGTCATCCGGATCAGTGTCAAAGCTTGCATTGACGTATCCATTTACGCCGAGTTCTTTGTCACCTCCATAAACGAGAAACATATCCTTAGTCCTTTTCAGGTATTTTAGGATGTTCTTGACCGTTGTCCAGTGATCCACCCCTGGATTACTTTGGTACCTCCCTGCTAAACTAATAGCAAGGCACACATCAGGTCTGGTACACAACATTGCATACATGATAGAGCCTATGGCTGAAGCATAGGGAACACCTTTCATTTTCTCTCTATCTTCTGCAGTGGTCGGGCATTGAGTCTTACTCAACATCACACCTTGTAACATAGGCAAGAACCCTTTCTTTGACTGAACATTTTGAACTTCTTCAAAACTTTATCAAGGTATTTGCTTTGTGAAAGTCCATTTAAACGTCTTGATCTATCTCTATAGATGTTGATGCCTAATATATAGGCAGCTTCACCGAGGTCTTTCATTGAAAAACACTTATTCAAGTATCCTTTTATGCTATCCAGAAATTCTATATCATTTCCAATTAATAATATGTCATCTATATATAATATCAGAAATGCTACAGAGCTCCCACTCACTTTCTTGTAAATACAGGCTTCTCCAAAAGTCTGTATAAAACCATATGCTTTGATCACCTCATCAAAGCGTATATTCCAACTCCGAGATGCTTGCACCAGTCCATATATGGATCGCTAGAGCTTGCACACTTTCTTAGAACCTTTAGGATCGACAAAACCTTCGGGTTGCATCATATACAACTCCACTTTGAGGTATCCATTAAGGAATGAAGTTTTGACATCCATTTGCCAAATTTCATAATCATAAAATGCGGCAAATGCTAACATGATTAGGAGAGACTTAAGCATCGCTACGGGTGAGAAAGTCTCATCGTAGTCAACTCCTTGAACTTGTCGAAAACCTTTCACAACAAGTCGAGCTTTGTAGATAGTAACATTACCGTCAGTGTCGGTCTTCCTCTTGAAGATCCATTTATTTTCAATGGCTTGCCGATCTTCAGGCAAGTCAACCAAAGTCCACACTTTGTTCTCATACATGGATCCCATCTCAGATTTCATGGCTTCAAGCCATTTTGCGGAATCTGGGCTCATCATCGCTTCCTCATAGTTCGTAGGTTCATCATGGTCTAGTAACATGACTTCCAGAACTGGGTTGCCGTACCACACTGGTGCAGAATGTACTCTAGTTGATCTACGAAGTTCATCAGTAACTTGATCCAAAGTTTCATGATCATCATCATTAACTTCCTCACTAATTGGTGTATGAATCACTGGAACTAGTTTATGTGATGCACTACTTTCCAATTCGGGAGGGGGTACAATTACCTCATCAAATTCTACTTTCCTCCCACTCACTTCTTTCGAGAGAAACTCCTTCTCTAGAAAGGATCCATTCTTAGCAATGAATATCTTTCCTTTAGATCTGTGATAGAAGGTGTACCCAAGAGTCTCCTTTGGGTATCCTATGAAGAAACATTTCTCCGACTTGGGTTCGAGCTTATCAGGTTGAAGCTTTTTCACATAAGCATAGCATCCCCAAACTTTAAGAAACGACAACTTTGGTTTCTTGCCAAACCACAGTTCATAAGGCGTCGTCTCAATGGATTTAGATGGTGCCCTATTTAACGTGAATGCAGTTGTCTCCAAAGCATAACCCCAAAACGATAGTGGTAAATCGGTAAGAGACATCATAGATCGCACCATATCTAATAAAGTGCGGCTACGATGTTCGGATACACCATTATGCTGTGGTGTTCCGGGTGGCGTGAGTTGTGAAACTATTCCACATTGTTTCAAATGAAGACCAAACTAGTACTCAAATATTCACCTCCATGATCAGATCGTAGAAACTTTATTTTCTTGTTACGATGATTCTCTACTTCACCCCGAAATTCTTTGAACTTTTCAAATGTTTCAAACTTGTGTTTCATTAAGTAGATATACCCATATCTGCTCAAATCATCAGTGAAGGTCAGAAAATAACGATACCCGCCATGAGCCTAAGTTGCTCGCTCCATTGTTTCGGAGAATTTTAGTCATCTTGCCCATGAGGCATGGTTCACAAGCACCAAGTGATTCATAATCAAGTGATTCCAAAAGTCCATCAGTATGGAGTTTCTTCATGCGCTTTGCACCAATATGACCTAAACGGTAGTTCCACAAATAAGTTGCACTATCATTATTAACCTTGCATCTTTTGGCTTCAATATTATGAATATATGTATCACTACGATCGAGATCCAACAAGAATAGACCACTCTTCAATGGTGCAAGACCATAAAAGATATTACTCATATAAATAGAACAACCATTATTCTCAGATTTAAATGAATAACCGTCTCGCAATAAACAAGATCCAGATATAATGTTCATGCTTAGCGCTGGTACCAAATAACAATTATTCAGGTCTAAAACTAATCCCGAAGGTAGATGTAGCGGTAGCGTGCCGACGACGATCACATCGAGTTTGGAACCATTTCCCACGTGCATCGTCACCTCGTCCTTAGCTAATCTTCGTTTAATCCATAGCCCATGTTTCGAGTTACAAATATTAGCAACCGAACCAGTATCAAATACCCAGGTGCTACTACGAGCATTAGTAAGGTACACATTAATACCATGTATATCATATATACCTTTGTTCACTTTGCCATCCTTCTTATCCGCCAAATACTTGGGGCAGTTCCGCTTCCAGTGTCCAGTCCCTTTGAAGTAGAAGCACTCAGTTTCAGGCTTGGCTCCAGACTTGGGTTTCTTCATGGGAGTAGCAACTGTCTTGCTATTCTTCTTAAAGTTCCCCTTCTTTCCCTTGCCCTTTTTCTTGAAACTAGTGGTCTAGTTAACCATCAACACTTGATGCTCTTTTTTGATTTCTACCTCCGCAGCTTTGAGCATAGCGAAGAGCTCTGAAATTGTCTTCTGCATCCCTTGCATGTTATAGTTCATCAAGAAACCTTTATAGCTTGGTGGCAGTGATTGAAGAACTCTATCAATAACACTATCTTCATCAAATTTGCAACCAAGTTGAGTCATGTGATTGTAGTACCCAGACATTCTGAGCAAATGTTCACTGATAGAACTGTTCTCCTCCATTTTATAGTTCATCAGGAAATCCCTTGCATGTTATAGTTCATCAGGAAACCTTTATAGCTTGGTGGCAGTGATTGAAGAACTCTATCAATAACACTATCTTCACCAAATTTGCAACCAAGTTGAGTCATGTGATTGTAGTACCCAGACATTCTGAGCAAATGTTCACTGATAGAACTGTTCTCCTCCATCTTTGAGCTGTAGAACTTATTGGAAATCTCATATTTCTCAATCCGGGCATTTTCTTGAAATATTAACTTAAACTCCTGGAACATCGCATATGCTCCATGACGTTCAAAACATCGTTGAAGTCCCATTTCTAAGCCGTAAAGCATGTCACACTGAACTATCGTGTAGTCATCAGAACGAGCTTGCCAGACGTTCATTACGTTCAGAGTTGCTCCTGCAGTAGGCGTGTCACCTAGAGGTGCTTCAAGGACATAATTCTTCTGTGCAGCAATGAGGATAATCCTCAAGTTACGGACCCAGACCATGTAGTTGCTACCATCATCTTTCAACTTAGCTTTCTCTGGGAACACATTAAAATTCAACGGAACAACAGCACGGGCCATCTATCTACAACAACATAGACATGCAAAATACTATCAGGTACTAAGTTCATGATAAATGAAAGTTTAGTTAAACAAATTACTGAAGAACTCCCACTTAGACATACATCTTTCTAATTATCTAAGTGATCACGTGATCCATATCAACTAAACCATGTCCGATCATCACGTGAGATGGAGTAGTTTTCAATGGTGAACATCTTATGTTGATCATATCTACTATATGATTCACGCTCTACCTTTCAGTCTCCAGTGTTCTGAGGCCATATTTGCATATGCTAGGCTCGTCAAGTTTAATCCGAGTAATCTACGAGTGCAAAACTGGCTTGCACCCGTTGTATGTGAACGTAGAACTTATCACACCCGATCATCACGTGGTGTCTCGGCACGACGAACTTTCACAACGGTGCTTACTCAGGGAGAACACTTATACCTTGAAATTTAGTGAGAGATCATCTTATAATGCTACCGTTGATCTAAGCAAAATAAGATGCATAAAAGATAAACATCACATGCAATCAATATAAGTGATATGATATGGCCATCATCATCTTGTGCCTTTGATCTTCATCTCCAAGGCACCGTCATGATCACCATCCTCACCGGCGCGACACCTTGATCTCCATCGTAGCATAGTTGACGTCTCGCCAACTATTGCTTCTACGACTATCGCTACCGCTTAGTGATAAGGTAAAGAAATTACATGGCGATTGCATTTCATACAATAAAGCGACAACCATATGGCTCCTGCCAGTTGCCGATAACTTTGTTACAAAACATGATCATCTCATACAATAAAATTTAGCATCATGTCTTGACCATATCACATCATGATATGCCTTGCAAAAACAAGTTAGACGTCCTCTACTTTGTTGTTGCAAGTTTTACGTGGCTGCTACGGGCTTAGAAAGAACCATTCTTACCTACGCATCAAAACCATAATGATATTTCGTCAAGTATGTGATGTTTTAACCTTCACAAGGACCGGGCGTAGCCACACTTGATCCAACTAAATTGGAGAAACAGACACCCGCCAGCCACCTGTGTGTGAAGCAGGTCGGTAGAACCAGTCTCGCGTAAGCGTACGCATAATGTCGGTCCAGGCCGCTTCATCCAACAATACCGCCGAATCAAAGTATGATACGCTGGTAAGCAGTATGACTAGTATCGTCCACAACTCACTTGTGTTCTACTCGTGCATATAACATCTACGCATAAACCTGGCTCAGATGCCACTGTTGGGGAACGTAGTATTTCAAAAAAATTCCCTACGCACATGCAAGATCATGGTGATGTATACCAACAAGTGGGGAGAGTGTCGTCCACGTACCCTCGTAGACCGTAAGCGGAAGCATTATGACAACTCAGTTGATGTAGTCGTGCGTCTTCACGATTGACCGATCCTAGTACCGAACATACGACACCTTCGTGATCTGCACACGTTCTGCTCGGTGACGTCCCACGAACTCACGATCCAGTAGAGCTTCGAGGGAGAGTTCCGTCAGCACAACGGCGTGATGACGGTGATGATGAAGTTACCGACGCAGGGCTTCGCCTAAGCACCGTAACGATATGACCGAGGTGTGTTTATGTGGAGGGGGGGCACCGCACACGGCTAAAAGATCAATGATCAAATTGTGTGTTCATGGGGTGCCCCCACCCCCGTATATAAAGGAGTGGAGGAGGGGGAGAGGCCGGCCCTCTATGGCGCGCCTAGGAGGAGTCCTACTCCCACCGGGATTAGGATTCCTCCTTCCCTAATTGGACTAGGAGAGAAGGAAGGAGAGGAAGTGAGGAAGGAAAGGGGGGGAGGGCGCCGCCCCTCCCCTCCTAGTCCAATTCCGACTAGAGGGAGAGGGGGCGCGCGGCCTGCCCTGGCCTCCTCTCTCTCTCTCCCCACTTTGGCCCAATAAGGCCCATATAATTACCGGGGGTTCCGGTAACCTCCCGGTACTCCGGTAAAATCGCGATTTCACTCGGAACCATTCCGATGTCCAAATATAGCCTTCCAATATATCGATCTTTATGTCTCGGACATTCCGAGACTCCTCATCATGCCCATGATCATATCCGGGACTCCTAACTACCTTCGGTACATCAAAACTCATAAACTCATAATACCAATCGTCACAGAACGTTAAGCGTGCGAACCCTACGGGTTCGAGAACTATGTAGACATGACCGAGACTCATCTCCAGTCAATAACCAACAGCGGAACCTGGATGCTCATATTGGTTCCTACATATTCTACGAAGATCCTATCGGTCAAAACCGCATAACAATATACATTGTTCCCTTTGTCATCGGTATGTTACTTGCCCGATATTCGATCGTCGGTATCTCAATACCTAGTTCAATCTCGTTACCGGCAAGTCTCTTTACTCGTTTCGTAATGCATCATCTTGTGATTAACTCATTAGTCATTTGCTTGCAAGGCTTATAGTGATGTGCATTACCGAGAGGGCCCAGAGATACCTCTCCGACACTCCGAGTGACAAATCCTATTCTCGATCTATGCCAACAGCACAAACACCTTCGGAGACACCTGTAGAGCATCTTTATAATCACCCAGTTACGTTGTGACGTTTGATAGCACACAAGGTGTTCCTCCGGAATTCGAGAGTTGCATAATCTCCTAGTTATAGGAACATGCATAAGTCATGAAGAAAGCAATAGCAGTAAAACTAAACGATCAAGTGCTAAGCTAACGGAATGGGTCAAGTAAATCACATCATTCACCAATGATGTGATCCCGTTAATCAAATGACAACTCATGTCTATGTCTAGGAAACATAACCATCTTTGATTCAACGAGCTAGTCAAGTAGAGGCATACTACTGACACCTTGTTTGTCTATATATTCACATATGTATTATGTTTCTGGTTAATACAATTCTAGCATGAATAATAAAAATTTATCATGATATAAGGAAATACAAATAAAAACTTTATTATTGCCTCTAGGGCATATTTCCTGCACTTGTAGGCACACTCGAGGGTGCGCAGCGCCTCCTGCTCATCACAGCGGATAGTGAGGGTGCCGCTGCAGCCCTGCATCTTGACGAGGCCGAAGGCGTGGTGCGTCACCGCCATGAACTTGGTGAGTGCGGGGTATTTGGAAATATGCCCTAGAGGCAATAATAAATTGGTCATCAACATATTTCCTTGTTCATGATAAAGGTTTATTACTCATGCCAGAATTGTATTGACCGGAAACTTAAATACATGTGTGAACACATAAACAAATACCATGTCCCTAGTGAGCCTCCACCAGACTACCTCGTTGATCAAAGACTGTTAAGGTTTCCTAATCATAGGCATGAGTTGTCATTTGATAACAGGATCAAAACATTAGGAGAATGATGTGATGGACTAGAACCAATCGTAAGCTTAGCATCAGATCATTTAAGTTATTTGCTATAGCTTTCTTCATGTCAAGTATCTGTTCCTTTGACCATGAGATCATGCAACTCCCGGATACCGTAGGAATACCTTGTGTGCTATCAAACTCCACTTCGTAACTGGGTGATCATGAAGATGCTCTACAGGTATCTCTGAAGGTGTCTGTTGGGTTGGCCTGGATCGAGACTGGGATTTGTCACTTAGTGTGATGGAGAGATATCTCTGGGACCTCTCGGTAATACAACATCGTAAAGAGCGTGAAAGCAATGTGCCTAATGAGTTAGCCATGGGATCTTGTATTACAAAATGAGTAAAGAGACTTGTCGGTAATGAGATTGAACTAGGTATGGAGATATCGATGATCGAATCTCGAGCAAGTAACATATCGCCACACAAAGGGAATGGCATACGAGATTAACTGGATCCTTGACATCGTGGTTCAATCGATAAAGATCTTCATGGAATATGTGGGAACCAATATGGGCGTCCAAGTCTCGCTATTGGTTGTTGACCGGAGAGGAGTCTCGGTCTTGTCTACATGATTCTCGAACCCGTAGGGTCGTACGCTTAACGTTCGGTAGCTTAGGGTAGTATTGAGATATTGATAGCAGAAAGTCCGAAGGTTATCCGGATTCCCGGATGGGATGCGGGATATCATGAGGAGCTGCGAAATGGTCAGAAGGTAAAGATTGATATGTAAAGATTGATATATGGGAAGTCATATTTTGGGTTCCAGGAAAGCTTGATTTTTTCGGTATTGTACTAGAAAGGTTCTAGAAGGTTCCGGGGGTTCCATCGTGGCGCCCAACGACCTAGAAAGGGCCCACGTGGACTGAGGAGTGGTGCTACAACCCACATAGGCCATCTGCCCCATTCGCCATTGCACATGTTTAAATCTAGAGATAAGGTCTTATCTCTAAATTTAAAGGGTTGAATTTAGAGATAAGATGTTATCTCTAAATTTAAAGGGATTTCAACCTTGTGGCTGTCCCTAGATGGGTTTTGAATGCCATCCCCTGCCCCTAGCCTATATATAGATGGGACAGGTGCATGGTGGCAGCCACCCCTTGACCCTTGTCGGCGTTCTGGGAACCAGGGTACCCAGACTTGCCTGCGTGCGGCCCGCCCCATGGATCCACCAACGGCCTGGTATGGCCCATCTTCAACATCGACAAGGCAAGACCCTCGAGAGGGGCCAAGCTTCGCGAGGCGGATGACGCCAAGACCTCCGAAGGAAGCGGCCTCCTTAGGCTGCCTCTTGAGGAGTGGAGTTTCCTATGAAAGCGCCCACCTCGCGAGGATCAAGTGACGCAAGCCATGACGACCTAGCCCAGGCGGGCGCCAACGGGCGCAGAAGGGCAGGTTTCCACTTTGGTGCTAAGAAGGCAAGCACATTCGCGGAGTCCCGAGGAATCAGCCAAAGGTTTCCATTTCGGTGCAACAAGACCAAGACCGCCAGGACGACATGACGGATGTCATCGCCGAGCCCACCACGGCGTCATGGCCAGAAGCTTTGCACATGAAGACAACCTGTCGTCAGGATAAGATGTACTTCTTGTCCCCTTTCAAATTTCCCATTGTGGAATCCCTTCCCACCATCATATTCGGGGAAGAGGACCAAGGCCACTATATATATAGCCTAGCCACTACCGTAGTAGGAGATCAAAACGAAGGCAGATAGGAAGTAGCCACTCACCCAAGAATAGACCTCCGAAGGTTGTTCTCCCCCTTGTACTAGTTCATCCTCAGCCCACCTCAAGGCTAATCCACCACAAAGCAGGAGTAGGGTCTTACACCGCAAGGTGGCCCGAACCTGGGTAAACTGCCGCGTCCCTTGTCTTTCTTGTTCATCGAGCTAGGCTATGAGATCGATGATTGGGTAGACGAGAGGGGTTGAGTTCTTCGTACACACCCCAGAGTTCGAACCTTCTTTGGTATGCGGAGCCCTGAATCCGACATTTGGCGCGCCAGGTAGGGGCGTGTCGAAGGATCGCCTCCGCATTGGCCGCTCTCCATCCTCGTCGCTCGGCCCCCATGGAAGACGCTGCTCCGTTCGCTGGACCGCCGGGCATGTTTGGGGGCGTCGCGCGCCCCCAGGCTCTCGCCCTTGCCTTGCGCCGGGTGCAGTGGCCACCGAAGTTCAGGCCGGCATTGATACTGCGATACGATGGCACGGCAGACCCCGCGGGATTCCTCCACACGTACACGGATGCTATCTGGGCAGCCGGCGGCGACGACAAGGTCATGGCAAATTGGCTCCCTATGGCCCACATAGGTGAGCCACATGCTTGGTTCCTCAACTTGCCAGAGTCCTCGGTGGCCTCCTGGGAAGAGGTGCGCAATTTGTTCATCACACGCTTCATGGTGCTCCTCAGCGGTTTGCGGGCGTTGGCCTCGGGCCGCCACGTCAAGCAGTTCATTCGCCAGGTGGGGGCAGCGCAGTCGCCTCTGGGTTGGGCGTCCCCCAAAGCTGACCTCACCTTCAACTCCAGCGACCACCCCAAGACCACAGCCGGCGCAGGCGCGCTCCCAATGCTCTGCACCACAACTATGTGCAACATGGCAGTAACCAGGACCCTTATCGACAGGGGTGCCGGCCTCAACATCTTCTCCGTGGAGGCATTCGTCCTACTCCATGTGCCCCACGACCGGCTCCTCCCCACCAGGCCCTTCTCCAGGGTCGACGACGGCTCCACCTGCCCCGTGGGGGCAAATCCGCCTCCCCGTCACCTTCCACACGCACGACAACTACCGTACTGAGCTCATCGACTTCGACATCGCTCGCATAAAGCTTCCGTGCCATCCATGGGTATCCGGCTCTCGCCAAATTCATGGCGGCGACTCACCCCGGCTACAGCGTGATGAATATGCCGGAAAGCAGCGGCGTCCTCACCATCGCGGGGGACACCAAGGCTACACTAACGACTCTCAAGCTCGCTTTCAAGGCCGCGGCAGCCGCGCGACCCAACCTGGAGGGCGCTCCGGAGGGCTCGGGCTGAGCCAGCAAAGAAGAAGCAGTTGTTCTCTCAGGACCGCACAAAGACGAAGCAGGTGCAGGTTGACGAAGGCGGGGATCCCGACCCTACTTTCACTATAGGCGCTGGCCTCCCCCCGGACCAGGAAGGGGCGCTGGTCAGCTTCCTCCACGCGAACAAGGATGTGTTCGCATGGAAGGTGACCGATCTGGTCGGCGTCCCGTGCGGAGTGATCGAGCACCAACTAATGGTGTGCCCCAATGCGTGCCCGGTGAAGAAGAAGGCGTGGCGGCAGACCTCGGAGAAGCAGTCATTCATCGCTCAGGAGGTCCGCAAGTTGCAAGAGGCCCGGGTCATTCGGGAGGTGAGGCACCCCGAATGGCTGGAGAACCCGGTCATCGTCCCCAAGAAGGATGGAAAGGAGCGCATGTGCGTCAATTTTACGAGCCTCAACAAGGTTTGCCCACATGACCCTTTCCCCCTTCCGCGCATCGATCAGATCGTCGACTCCATCACTGAATGCGATCTGCTCTGCTTCCTGGATACCTTCTCGGGCTATCACCGCATCAAGATGGCAAAGTAAGATGTTGAGAAGACGGCCTTCCTGACCCCGTGCGGGTTGTACTGCTACACCTGCATGCCTTTCAGGCCGCACAACGCCGAAGCAACCTTCCAGCGATTGATGCACATTGCTCTGGATCAGCAGCTTCGAAGGAACGCCTAGGCATACGTCGATGACATAGTGGTAAAATCTCGGGAGGTGAGGACCCTCATCGAAGATGTGGAGGAGACGTTTGCAAGCTTGTGTAAAGTGAGCTTGCGGCTCGACCCAGAGAAGTGCGTATTTGGCGTTCCATTCGGTAAGCTTCTAGGCTTATTGGTTTTGCATAGAGGAATCGAGGCCAACCCGGAGAAGATCAAGGCCTTGGAAAGGATGAGCCCACCACGGACCCTCAAGGAAATGCAGAAGCTGGCGGGCTGCGTGACTCGCTCGGGCGCTTCATTTCCAAGCTTGACGAGCGCCCCCTCCCATTCTTCAAGCTGATGAAAAAGAAGGGCCCGTTTGAGTGGACTCCCAAGGCCGACGCGGCCTTCCAGGACCTCAAGAGGTACCTCACTAGCCCTCCTGTGATTGTCGCGTCACGCCCTCTCGAACCCCTTGTACTCTACCTAGCCGACACGCATCACTCTGCCAGCGCGGCGCTTATGGCGGTCCGGAAGGAGTGTGCAGTTGGGGGTGCACGGCACGATGACGCGCACCCAACCAAGGCTCCGCGGCCCCACGAAGACACCATGAAGACCACAGGTGCCTCACGAGATGGCAGAACTCGTGAGGCTACCGACCCCGGGGCCGCGGCCGCTCGCCTGATGATCAGGCTCCTGAGTTCCCTTTACCTCATGAGGAACGGGACCCTGCCGGCACCTCTGTTGGAAATATGCCCTAGACACAATAATAAAATGGTTATTATTATATTTTCTTATTCATGATAATTGTCTATTGTTCATGCTATAATTGTATTAACCGGAAACCATAATACATGTGTGAATACATAGACCACAACATGTCCCTAGTGAGCCTCTAGTTGACTAGCTCGTTGATCAATAGATGGTTGTGATTTCCTGACCATTGATATTGGATGTCCTTGATAACGAGATCACATCATTAGGAGAATGATGTGATGGACAAGACCCAATCCTAAGCATAGCACAAGATCATGTAGTTCATTTGCTAGAGATTTTCTAATGTCAAGTATCATTTCCTTAGACCATGAGATTGTGCAACTCCCGGATACCGTAGGAATGCTTTGGGTGTATCAAACTCCACAATGTAACTGGGTAACTATAAAGCTGCACTAGAGGTATCTCGGAAAGTGTCTTTTGGGTTGGCACGAATCGAGACTGGGATTTGTCACTCCGTATGACAAAGAGGTATCTCTAGGCCCACTCTGTAATGCATCAACATAATGAGCTCAATGTGACTAAGGAGTTAGTCACAACATCATGTGCTATGGAACGAGTAAAGAGACTTGCGAGTAACGAGATTGAACAAGGTATGGGGATACCGACGACCGAGTCTCGGGCAAGTAACATACCGATGGACAATGGGAATTGTATACAGGATTGACTAAATCCCCGACATCGTGGTTCATCCGATGAGATCATCGTGGATCATGTGGGAGCCAATATGGGTATCCAGATCCCGGTATTGGTTATTGGCTGGAGAGGTATCTCGGTCATGTCTGCATGGTTCCCGAACCCATAGGGTCTAGACACTTAAGGTTCGGTGACGCTAGAGTTGTAATGGGAATTGTATGTGGTTACCGAACGTTTTTTAGAGTCCCGGATGAGATCCCGGACATCACGAGGGGTTCCAGAATGGTTCGGAGGTGAAGATTTCTATATGGGAAGTCCATTTTCAGTCGGCTGAAAAGTTTCGGCGGTTGTCGGCATTGTACCGGGAACACCGAAAGCGTTCTGGGGGTACACCGGGAGGGGCCACTTTCCCCGGGGGACCAAGTGGGATGAATATGGGTGGGAACCAGCCCCCTAGTGGGCTGGTGCGCCCCTGCAAGGGGCCCAAGGCACCTAGGGTTAAAACCCTAGGGGTGGGGGTGCCCCCCAACCAACTTGGGGGGCAAACACCCCCTTGGCCGCCGCCCCCCTCTAGATGCATCTAGGGGGTGGCCTCCTCACCCCTTCACCCTATAAGTAGAAGGGGGGTGGGAGGGCAGCCACATCTGAGCCCTTGGCGCAGCCCTCCTCCTCCTACACCTCCTCCTCCGTTGAGCTTGGCGAAGCTCTGTCGGAGAACCACGAGCTCCACTGCCACCACGCCGTTGTGCTGCCAAAGTTCTCCCTTAACTTCTCCTCCCTGTTGTAGGATCAAGAAGGAGGAGACGTCCCGGGCTGTACGTGTGTTGAACGCGGAGGTGCCATCCGTTCGACGCTAGATCGGATCTTCCGCGATTTGAATCGCCGTGAGTATGACTCCATCAACCGCGTTCTTTGCAACACTTTTGCTTAGCGATCTTCAAGTGTATGAAGATGCACTCCCTCTCTCTCGTTGCTAGCATCTCCTTGATTGGTCTTGGTGACACATAGGATTTTTTTGAATTATTACTATGTTACCCAATAGTGGCATCATGAGCCAGGTCTATGCGTAGATTCTATGCATGAGTAGAACACAAGTAGTTGTGGGCGATGATTTGGTCAATTTGCTTGCCGTTACTAGTACTATCTTGATTTGGCGGCATTGTGGGATGAAGCGGACCGGACCGACTTTACACGTACGCTTACGTGAGACTGGTTCCAACGCCTGACATGCACCTGTTGCATAAGGTGGCTAGCGGGTGTCTGTCTCTCCCACTTTAGTCGGACCGGATTCGATGAAGACGGTCCTTATGAAGGGTAACTAGAAATTGGCATATCACCATTGTGGCTTTTGCGTAGGTAAGAAACATTCTTGCTAGAAACCCATATCAGCCACGTAAAACATGCAACAACAATTAGAGTAGGTCTAACTTGTTTTTGCAGGGTATGATATGTGATGTGATATGGCCAAAAGGATGTGATGAATTATATATGTGATGTATGAGATTGATCATGTTCTTGTAATAGGAATCACGACTTGCATGTCGATGAGTATGACAACCGGCAGGAGCCATAGGAGTTGTCTTAATTTATTGCATGACCTGCGAGTCAATAAAAAACACCATGTAATTACTTTACTTTATTGCTAACCGTTAGCCATAGTAGTAGAAGTAATAGTTGGTGGAGACCATGATGATGGAGATCATGGCGTCATGCTGGTGACGATGGTGATCATGCCGCGCCTCGAAGCAGGAGATCAAAGGCGCAAGATGATATTGGCCATATCGTGGTACTTTATGATTTGCATGTGATGTTTATCATGTTTATATCTTATTTGCTTAGAACGATGGTAGCATAAACAAGATGATACGTCACTAAAATTTCAAGAAATGTGTTCCCCTTAAGTGTGGACCATTGCGAAGGTACGTTGTTTTGAAGCACCACGTGATGATCGGGTGTGATAGATTCTAAAGTTCGCATACAACGAGTGTATGCCAGTTTTACACATGCAAAACACTTAGGTTGACTTGACGAGCCTAGCATGTACAGACATGGCCCCAGAACACGAGAGATCGTAAGGCCGAACATGAGTCATATAGTAGATGCGATCAACATGGAGATGTGCACCGTTGATGACTAGTCCGTCTCATGCGATAATCGGACACGACCTAGTCGATTTGGATCATCTATCCCTTAGATGACTAGAGGGATGTCTATCTGAGTGGCAGTTCATTAAATAATTTGATTAGATGAACTTAATTACCATGAACTTAGTCTAAAATTTTCTTTACAATCTATCTTGTAGATCCAATGGCCCACGCTAATGTTGCCCTCAACTTCAACGCGTTCCTAGAGAAAACCAAGCTGAAAGACGTTGGAAGCAACTATATGGACTGGGTGAGTAACTTGTGGATCATCCTCATAGCTTCCAAGAAAGCATATGTCCTTGAAGCACCGCTAGGTGACGCACCCATTTTCCCAAGAACTCAAGACATTATGAACGCATGGCAGTCGTGTAGTGTTGATTACCCCCTGGTTCAGTGCGTCATGCTGTACAGCTTAGAACCGGGGCTCCAAAAGCGTTTTGAGCAACAAGGAGCATATGAGATGTTCCAAGAGCTGAGAATGGTTTTCCAAGATCATTCCTGGGTCGAGAGATATGAAGTATCCGACAAGTTCTTCAGTTGTAAGATGGAGGAAAACAGTTCTGTCAGCGATCATATACTCAAAATGCCTGGGTTGCACAACCGCTTGTCTCACCTGGGAGTTAATCTTCCTGATGACACGGTCATTGACATAATCCTCAAGGTGCCTCCACCTAGCTACAAGAGATTTGTGATGAAATTCAATATGCAAGGGATGGGAAGTCCATTCCTGAGTTATATTCAATGCTGCAATCAGCGGAGGTGGAGATCAAAAAGGAACATAAGGTGTTGATTGTGAATAAGACCACTAGTTTCAAGAAAGGCAAGGGTAAGAAGAACTTAAATAAGGACGTCAAGGGAGTTGCCGCGCCTGGTAAGTCAGTTGCCGGGAAGAAGCAAAAGAATGAACCAAGCCCGAGACTCAGTGCTTTTATTGCATGGGAAATGGTCACTGGAAGCGGAATTGCCCCAATACTTAGCGGACAAGAAGGCAGACAATGTCAAAGGTATATATGATATTATATACATGTTATTGATGTGTACCTTACTAGCGCTCGCAGTAGCTCTTGGGTATTTTATACCGGTGCGGTTGTTCACATTTGTAACTCTAAACAGGAGCTACGGAATAAGCGGAGACTGGCGAAGGATGAGGTGATGATGCGCGTCGGGAAAGGTTCCAAGGTCGATGTGATCGCCGTCGGCACGCTACCTCTACATCTACCTTCAGGATTAGTTTTAAACCTCGATAACTGTATCTGGATCTGGATCTCGTTTGATGCGAGATGACTACTAATTTAAATCTGAGAATAATGGTTGTTCTATTTATATGAGAGATATGTTTTATGGTCATGCCCCACTAGTCAATGGTTTATTTTTATTGAATCTCGAACGTGATATTACACATATTCATAGTGTGAATGACAAAAGATGTAAGGTTAATAATGATAGTCCCACATACTTGTGGCATTGCCGCCTTGGTCATATTGGTGTCAAACGCATGAAGAAACCCCATGCACATGGACTTTTGGAGTCTCTTGGTTATGAATCATTTGACACGTGTGAACCATGCCTCCTCGGCAAGATGACCAAGACTCCATTCTCCAGACAATGGAGCAAGCAACCAACTTGTTGGAAATAATTCATACTGATGTATGCAGTCCAATGAGCGTTGAGGCTCGCGGTGGCTATCTTTATGGTCTCACCCTCACTGATGACTTAAGTAGATATGGGCTACTTAATGAAAAACAAGTTTGAGACCTTTGAAAAGTTCAAGGAATTTCAAAGGGAAGTAGAGAATCAACGTGAGAGGAAAATAAAGTTCGTACAATCTGATTGTGGAGGAGAATATTTGAGTCACGAGTTTGGTACACACTTAAGGAAATGTGGAATTGTTTCACAACTCACGCCGCCTGGAACATGTCAGTGTAATGGTGTGTCCGAACATCGTAATCGCACTCTATTGGATATGGTGCGATCTATGATGTCTCTTACCGATATACCGTCATCATTTTGGGGTTATGCTTTAGAGACTGCTGCATTCACTCTAAATAGGGCACCGTCTAAATCTGTTGAGATGACACCGTATGAATTATGGTTTGGGAAGAAACCTAAGCTATCGTTTCTAAAAGTTTGGGGATGCGATGCTTATGTCAAGAAACTTCAACCTGAAAAGCTCAAACCCAAATCGGAAAAAGTGCATCTTCATAGGATACCCTAAGGAAACTATTGGGTATACATTCTACCTCAGATCCAAAGGCAAGATCTTTGTTGCCAAGAATGGATCCTTTCTTGAGAAAGAGTTTCTCTCGAAAGAAGTAAATGGGAGGAAAGTAGAACTTGATGAGGTAATTGTACCCCCTCTTGAACCGGAGAGTAGCGTAGCACAAGAATATGTTTCTGTGGAGCACGCACCGACTAGAGAGGAAGTCAATGATGATGATCATGAAACTTCGGATCAAGTTGCCACTAAACTTTGTAGGTCCACAAGGACACGTTCCGCACCAGAGTGGTACGAGAACCATGTCCTGGAAATCATGTTGTTAGACAACGGTGAACGTTTGAACTATGAAGAAGCGATGGAGGGCTCGGATTCCAACAAATGGCTTGAAGCCATGAAATCCGAGATAGGATTCATGTATGAGTACAAAGTAAGGACTTTGGTGGACTTGCCCGATGATCAGCAAGCCATAGAGAACAAGTGGAATTCTAAGAAGAAGACTGACGCAGATGGTAATGTGACCGTCTATAAGGCTCAGCTTGTCAGTAAGGGTTATCGACAAGTCCAAGGAGTTGACTACGATGTGACTTTCTCACCCGTAGCGATGCTAATGTCCGACTGAATCATGCTAGCAATTACCACATTTTATGATTATGAGATCTGGCAAATGGACATCAAAATGGCATTCCTTAACGGTTTCCTTAAGGAAGAATTGTATATGATGCACCCGGAAGGTTTTGTCGATCCTAAGAATGCTGACAAGGTATGCAAGCTCCAACGCTCCATCTATGGGCTGGTGCAAGCATCTCGGAGTTGGAACATTCGCTTTGATGAAATGATCAAAACGTTTGGATTTATACAGACTTATGGAGAAGCCTGTATTTACAAGAAAGTGAGTGGGAGCTCTGTAGCATTTCTCATATTATATGTGGATGACATATTGTTGATGGGAAATGATATAGCAATTTTGGAAAGCATAAAGGCCTACTTGAATAAGTGTTTTTCAATGAAGGACCTTGGAGAAGCTGCTTACATATTAGGTATCAAGATCTATAGAGATAGATCGAGACGCCTCATTGGTCTTTCAAAAAGCACATACCTTGACAAGATATTCAAGAAGTTCAATATGTATCACACCAAGTAGGGGTTCTTGCCTGTATTGCAAGGTGTGAGATTGAGCGCAACTCAATGCCCAACCTCGGCAGAAGATAGAGAAAAGATGAGTGTCATTCCCTATGCCTCAGTCATAGGCTCTATTATGTATGACATGTTGTGTACCAGACCTGATGTGAACCTTGCCATAAGTTTGGTAGCGAGGTACCAAAGTGATCCTGGAATGGAACACTGGACAACGGTGAAGAATATCCTAAAGTACTTGAAAAGGACTAACAATATGTTTCTCGTTTATGGAGGTGCCTAAGAGCTCGTCGTAAAGGGTTACGTCGATGCTAGCTTCGACACAGATCCGGATGACTCCAAGTCACAAACCGGATACATGTATATTTTGAATGGTGGGGCAGTCAGCTGGTGCAGTTGCAAGCAATACGTCATGGCGGCATCTACATGTGAAGCAGAGTACATAGCTGTTTCAGAAGCAGCGCAGGAAGGAGTCTGATTGAAGGAGTTCATCACCGAACTAGGAGTGATTCTGTGACACCCCGAGACTGATGCGCCAGGTGTCAGCCAGTTATTTCGTTGTCTTTGCCATGTCATCTGCTTGCGTGTTGCTCTTTGCCTTGTCTTCGTGTGCATTCCATCATCATGTTCTCAAACTTGCATCCGGCTGAACCCCCTTGTCCTCTCCGTTGTCTGTTTTGAGCCCAAACACACATGCACGTGCCCGCGGCACCTCCGAATATTTAATTTATGAGTGGCCGGACAACGTTCTCGGAATGAGATGAAACTTGGCGTGTGGTCTTATTATAGTGTAGACAGGCCGCCTGCCAATTTTCATCGCATTTGGAGCTCGTTTGATAGCCCAAGCGTTAAATATAGGGGCACTAGTTGCCAGTTAAGTCGACAGACGTTTTTAGTCTCCGATAACCTCTGCGGGCCTCTCTCTCTTCTCTCCACATAGCCTAGCCCATCTAGACAGCCCACTAGGCCCAGCCTACTCCCCTCTCTGCTCCGTTGCCGTTGGATCGTGATCCGATGGCTTCGAAACGGACTAAAACTACCCCAAACCCTAATCCCTAGACCCCTGCCTATTTAAGCACCCCCCCATGCGAAAAATGGCCTCCACCAACCTCCTCCTCAATTTCCGTGCGCAGCCAACCCTCCTCCTCCTCCAAATCCGGCGCCTCCACCTCACCGCCGCCACGTGGCGCCTCCCCACTAGCTGGCGCCGCCACATCAGCCGCATGCGGCCAATGGGCGTGCGCCACGTCGCCCTCTCTCTCCCATCGCCGCTGCCATCCCGTTCCGGCCCGGGCCAGGCCCGCCCTCGGGCCAATCTGGGCCCCGAGCCGCCGACCGGCGCCCGCTCGCCTCCCTCTGCTCCTCCGCCGCCCTCCGCTGATGCAGCCGCCGCTCCGCCTCCCCGGCGAGCCGCCGTTGAGGTTCCCCTCCGCCGCCACAGTGGCCAACCCCGCCGCCTCATTCCCTCCGTTCTCTGTTGTGTGCTTTCTTCTCGCTAGTCCTTTTTCCGTTGCCATCGTGAGGATTCGTTCGTCTACATGTGGTTCGTCTTCGAGGCTTCTTCTTCGTCTTCTTCCTGGATTCGTTCTTCTTCCTTGCGGGATCTCAGGCAAGATGACCATCACCTTGGATATCTTTACTATCATTGCCATGCTTAGTTGTCTCGATGCTATCGTTACATGTCACGCCACCCATCATTTATTGTCAGCCTCTCCTTGTTGCCATGAAACCTCTAACCTTTGACACCTTCCCAGCAAAACCGTTGTTTGGCTATGTTACCTGCTTGCTCAGCCCCTCGTATAGCATTGTTAGTTGCATGTGAAGATGAAGATCGTTCCATGTTGGAACTTTTTGTTGGAATATCACAATATGTCTTATATATATATTAACACGCCTATATACTGGGCATGGGTGGAAGGCTTGGCCTTTTGCTCGGTGTTGTGTTCCACTCATGCCGCCTTAGGAGCTGATAAACCGGCGTTATGTTCCTTGATTTTGCGTTCCTTACACGGTTGGGTATATGGGGACCCCTTGACAGTTCGTCTTTGAATAAAACTCCTCAAGCAAGGCCCAACATTGGTTTTAATTTGCTCATAATAACAACTTAATTAATTAATAAATTAATTGCATAGGGAGTTAGCGCTACCCGAGGATTCTTTCTACATACCAGGGGGCCAGTGCTGATGGTGTTGGTCCCAAACGGGGAGCCTGCAGGGCCACCTCGGGGAAACCCGAGGGCTGGTTTTTACCTGTAGCATCGCCCATCCGGTCGTGCCTTGAGACGAGATACGCGCGACTACTATCAGGGTGTCAACACACCGGGAGGTCTTGCTGGACTTGTTTTACCATTGTCGAAATGTCTTGTGCAGAGGGAATTCCGAGTCTGATCGGGCCTTCCCTAAGATAAGGGGCAATATTATTATTATCTCTGCTGATCGTGAGAGCTTGTGATGGAATAAGTTGGGACACCCCTGCAGGGTTATGATCTTTTGAAAGCCGTGCCCGCGGTTATGTGGTAGATTGGAATTTGTTAATGTCCGGTTGTAGAAAACTTGACAGAGGATCCGAAGTAAAGCACACAACTTTGTGTGTAACCGTGACTATCTCTTTTCACCTTAAGAAGAGAACACAGTGGGGTTATGTTTGACTCGTAGGTAGTTCAGGATCTTTAGCGATCATTACTAGTTTGCGATCGCTTGCGTAGATGCTCATCTTATTCTTGTACTCGTAAGTTAGCCACCATATATTTGCTTAGATGCTGTTGCAACCTCACCACTTAACCTCTTCCTACCCATTAAGCTTTGCTAGTCTTGATACCCATGGTTATGGGATTGTTGGGTCCTCGTGGCTCACAGATACTACAACAACAGTTGGAGGTGCAGGTTTCCAATGACTTGACATGAGAGCGATGTCCTTTGTGTTGGAGTTCTTTCTTCTTCTTCTTCTTCTTCTTCTTCTTCTTCAGTCTTGGGTTAGGTTCCTGGTCGGTAGCCTAGGATAGCAGATGGATGTCATGTGCTTTTCATGTTTGCATCCGAAGTCTGATGCCTTGTATTGATGTTGTTGTATTCATGTGACTTGTATGAATTGTTTTATCCCGCATGTATGTATGTAATGGTACGATGTAATGATATCCATCTTGCTAAGTCCCCGAAATGCGGTTGTGCCCCAATCACGTAAGTGTCACCTGATCGGGATAAAATCGCATCTTGGGCCTGACAGATTCCCAATGCGTCGGGCCCGCTAACTCTCTTCTGTGACAACACTGGAGCTATTGCCATCGCCAAGGAGCCCAGGTTTCACAAGAAGACCAAGCACATCAACCGCCGCTTCAACTCCATTTGTGGTTATATTCAAGAGGGGGACATAGATATTTGTAAAGTGCATACGAATCTGGATGTCGCAGATCCATTGACTAAACCTCTTCCAGTAGCAAAACATGATCAGCACCAGAACTCTATGGGTGTTCGATTCATCACAATGTAACTAGATTATTGACTCTAGCGCAAGTGGGAGACTGTTGGAAATAGGACCTAGAGGCAATAATAAAATGGCTATTATTATATTTTCTTGTTCATGATAATTGTCTATTGTTCATGCTATAATTTTATTAACCGGAAACCGTAATACATGTGTGAATACATAGACCACAACATGTCCCTAGTGAGCCTCTAGTTGACTAGCTCTTTGATCAATAGATGGTTGTGGTTTCCTGACCATGGACATTGGATGTCGTTGGTAAAGAGATCACATCATTAGGAGAATGATGTGATGGACAAGACCCAATCCTAAGCATAGCACAAGATCATGTAGTTCGTTTATTTAGAGATTTTCTAATGTCAAGTATCATTTCCTTAGACCATGATATTGTGCAACTCCCGGATACTGTAGGAATGCTTTGGGTGTATCAAACGTCACAACGTAACTGGGTGACTATAAAGGTGCACTACAGGTGTCTCTGAAAGTGTCTGTTGGGTTGGCACGAATCGAGACTGGGATTTGTCACTCCGTATGACGGAGAGGTATATCTAGGCCCACTCAGTAATGCATCATCATAATGAGCTCAATGTGACTAAGGGGTTAGTTACGGGATGATGTGTTACAGAACGAGTAAAGAGACTTGCCGGTAATGAGATTGAACAAGGTATGGGGATACCGACAATTGAATCTCAGGCAATTAACATACCGATGGACAAAGGGAATTGTATACGGGATTGATTGAATCCCCGACATTATGGTTCATCTGATGAGATCATCATGGAACATGTGGGAGCCAATATGGGTATCTAGATCCTGCTATTGGTTATTGGCCGGAGAGGTGTCTCGGTCATGTCTGTATGGTTCCCAAACCCGTAATGTCTACACACTTAAGGTTCGGTGACGCTAGAGTTGTAATGGGAATTGTATGTGGTGACCGAAAGTTTTTGGAGTCCCAAATGAGATCCCAGATGTCACAAGGAGTTCCGGAATGGTCTGGAGGTGTAGATTTATAATGGAAGTCTAGTTTCAGTCGCCGGAAAAGTTTCGGGGGTTGTCGGTATTGTACCGGGATCACGGAAAGGGTTCCGGGGGTCCACCGGGAGGGGCCACCTGCCCGGGGGACCAAGTGGGTTGAATATGGGTGGGAACCACCCCCCTAGTGGGCTGGTGCGCCCCGAAGGGGCCCAAGGCGCCTAGGGTTAAAACCCTAGGGGTGGGGGCCCCACCAACTTGTGGGGCAAGCACCCCCCTTGCCCCCCTCTAGATGCATCTAGGGGGCTGGCCCCCTCTCCCCTTCACCCTATAAATAAAGGGGGGTGGGAGGGCAGGCACACCTCAGCCCCTGGGGCAGCCCTCCCCCCTCCTACACCTCCTCCTCATCCGTTGAGCTTGGCGAAGCTTTGCAGGAGAACTACGAGCTCCACTACCACCACGCCGTTGTGCTGCCGGAGTTCTCCCTCAACTTCTCCCCCTCTTGCTGGATCAAGAAGGAGGAGACGTCCCCGGGTTGTACATGTGTTGAACGCGGAGGCACCGTCCGTTTGGCGCTAGATCGAAGCTTTCCGCGATTTGAATCGCCGCGAGTACGACTCCATCAACCACATTCTTTGCAACGCTTCCGTTTAGCGATCTACAAGTGTATGAAGATGCACTCCCTCTCTCTCGTTGCTTGCATCTCCTAGATTGATCTTGGTGACACGTAGGAATTTTTTTTGAATTATTACTACGTTACCCAACAGCCTCCTCCCTCGTAGCACCCCATGTACTTCATCAGCACTGTGCTGCGCGATGCACGAGCACGCTACCCGATGTCACAGAAGCTCGTGCTCGCGTTCCTTGTCGCATCCAGGAAACTACGCCACTACTTCCAGGGGCACCCCAGCAAAGTCATCTCAGCCTATCCCTTGGAGAGGGTACTCAGGAGCCCCAACGCCGCAGGAAGGGTCGCCGATTGGAACATCGAGTGCAGGCGTTCCAATTCGAGTTCAACACCACCAGGGTCATCAAGGGCGCGACCCTCGCTGACTTTGTGGCAGAATGGGCTGACACCCCTAGCCGTGAAGTAAGCGAGGATCGTTCCCTCATGCCTGGAGAAGAGGCACAAGACGGCTAGGCCATGTACTTCGACGACGCGTTCGCGCGCCAGGGCGCCGGGGCCGTGCTCATCTCCCCCACCCAGGACAAGCTCTACTACGTGGTGCAACTCTGCTTCCAGAATGGGGAAAAGGTCTCCAACAACATCACCGAATACGAGGGCATGATCACCGGCCTCAAGGTTGCGGCAGCTCTAGGGGTCAGGCGCCTCACTATCAAGGGCGACTTCCAGCTCCTCGTTAACTTCTCGAACAAGGCGTACAAGCCAAAGGACGAGCATATGGAGGTGTATCTTGAAGAGGTACGTAAAATTGAAAAACGATTCTTAGGCCTGGAGCTGAAGCACGTGCCGTAAGGCACAAACAAGGAGGCAGACAACATCGCCAAGAGGCCATCTAGACGATTGCCTCAGGAGCCCAGCGTCTTCGAGGAGTGGCTTCTCAAACCATCGGTAGCTCCCCCCATGGCAGGGTCGGCCCCGCCCTGGGAGGAGCTACCCTCGGCGCCTTCTTCGGGCACCCCGTCCTGCAGCCCGACGTCAGGAGCCGGCCTGCTCCTCGCGCTCGAGCCCCAGGAGGGCCGCTAGACCGAGGAGTTCAAGGTGTACCTGATCCAGGGCGCCTTGCCAGAGAAGGAGGAAGACACTGAGCGTGTGGCCCACTAGGGCACCGCATACTGTATCCAAGACGGCGAGCTTTACAGTAGGCGCCCGAACGATGTCTCCCTATGATGCATCTCCAGGGAGCAGGGGTGCGAGCTGCTGGCCGACATACACGGCGAGGACTGCGGGCATCACTCCTCGTCTCGCAACCTCGTGGGAAAAGCATTCCGCAATGGATTCTACTGGCCCACGTCGCTCAACGAAGCCATTGAATTGGTAAGAACTTGTGAAGCTTGTCAGTTCCATGCTAAGAAGATCCACCAGCCGGCTCAGGGCCTCCAGATCATCCCGCTCTCGTGGCTGTTCGTAGTTTGGGGGGTGATATCCTGGGCCCGTTACCGCGGGCACCTGGCGGCTACCACTACCTCTATGTCGCCATTGACAAATTAACCAAGTGGGCGGAGGTGGAGGCCGTCCGCACCATACCCGCTGGCTCAACCGTCAAGTTCGTCAAGGGCCTCGTGAGCCGCTTTGGAGTCCCCAACTACATCATCACCGACAATGGCTCTCAGTTCATGAGCAACCTTTTCAAAACATATTGCGTTAACCTTGGAACACATATATGATATGATTTGGTGGCACACCCGTGGAGCAATGGTCAAGCCGAGAGCGCCAACGCGAAGGTCCTGAGGGGCCTCAAGGAGAGGAGCTTCAAGAAGAAACTCGAGGCCTGCGGTAGGGGCTGGCTCGACGAGCTCCAGGCAGTGTTGTGGTCCATCCGCACCACAGTCACCAAGCCCACCGACGAGACTCCGTTCTTCCTCGCCTACGGAGCCGAGGTGGTCCTCCCTCATAAGGTCAAGCATCGCTCCCTGCGAGTCTTGGCGTTTGACGAGGCACGCCAAGACGCCTCGTGGGGGATGGACCTCGTGCTGGGGGAGGAACACCGCCGCCAGGCTCACTCCGGGCGGCAAGGTACCAGCAGGCGCTGCGGCGGTACCACTGTCGCAGCGTCCGCTCCAGGACCCTCGAGGTGGGCGACCTCATCTTGGGGCGGGTGCTCTCCAGGGAGGGGCTTCACAAGCTCTCGCCCATGTGTGAGGGCCCGTTCAGGATCGCCCGTGTCTCCAGGCCTGGCACCGCGCGCGTGGAGACGCAGGACGGGGTCCCCATCTAGAAAGCCTGGAACATCCAGCACCTCCAGAAGTTCTACCTATGACCAAGACCTTGAGCACGTGAAGATCTCCGCTCCTGACACTCTCACGTAATAATATGTGGGGCTGTACATGCCCCGGAGTCTCGTGAGTGCCGCCCTCGGGCCTCATGGGGGCTCCCACCCACGTCCTAGTGGAGGCCCCATGCTCCGCGCTGGTGGGAAGACAAGAAGACTAGTGTAGGTGTTGGACGCGGCTGTTGTTTTGCTTGCTTTATGTAGCTGGTTTGCATTTTCTCGAATAAAATTTGAAGTTTCTCGCATTTTGTTTGAGGGCTGGGAAATTTCTTCTTGCACCGTTGCTCTTTCTAACCTTGCCTCAAGAGGGGTGGCCTTGGCCCATCGCTCTTTCTCGCGTGTCTCGCGAGTGGGGGCTGGGCGGGTGTGTGCGCTCGGGCCCGCCCGCGAACACACTGTGCCAAAGTACCTCGGCCCTTTGGTGCCTCTTTCGTCCTCGCACAACGCCCTCAAACAAGCTCGCGGGCACTACGACTCTGGAGGACTTCTAACCTTACAGCTGCAGGGTGCCAATTGATGAGGCTCATCGGCTCCCGAAGCCTCCTCGCAGCGTGACACGCCCCCGCGGCAGGAGGGTACACACAAGAACGCCAAGCTAAGTCACTCTAATCATAATCAGTGCCGATGGAGGAATTGCACTTTTACATAGAAACGATAACATAAACGGCCAAAAGCCATGGTTCATTACATGCCCCAACTGGGCCTTCTGTATTTTCAGCGCAGGGGGCAGGAAACAAAAGTAAGCTGCACAACCACAACAGCTCTCGAGGCACAGTTCCGGTGGTGCTCGGGCTCAGCAGGAGTCTTCCTCCTGCTTCACTGGGGCGTGATGGCGGCGCGGTTCGCTCCTCTCCCCGGTCCGGGCCCAGAGGCGTGGCAGCTCATCGTACTTGTCGTCACGGTGCTCTCCTCGAAGGCAGAATTGTTGCCGCTGGAGGGGACGCGGCCATCTCCAAGGGCAAGCTCACCACCAACGATGGCGCTACCACTCTGGTCATCATCGCCATCGTCATCGTCGCTGTCACCCTCTGGCAGCACCCCGCGCGCCGGCCGTCTTCCCCGAACACCCTCACATAGAGGTTCGAGACGCCGTCGTACCTGAAATGGAGGGCACACCTCCCATGCAGGCCTCGCGCACGGGCGAACGGCTGCCACCCGCGGGCCAGTGACACGTTGCCCGTGGCGGAGCCTCGACCTCCAGCCACGAGGCCCTGTAGCAGCAGCCATCGGCCTGCACCCAAAGGCCGTCAGGCCCTTCGACCGGCAGCGCACCCACGAAGAATCACGGGAGTTGGAGCCAGGTGCCCACGGGCCTCTTCGCCCACACGACGAACTCCGGGGCCGTGTCGGCAGCATGGGAGCACGTCTGCGGTGGCCGGAAGGCTGTCACACGCCTTCCCCCGTCGCTAGAGTCGCCTCGTCCGCGGCAGACCCCACCGCGGGAGGAGACCCCGCCGCGGCCGCGTGAGGTGGCACCAACCTTTGAAGGGGCGCGCTTGTGCTCCCGAGGGGTTGCCTCCGAAGTAGTGACATGCTTACGGGGGCGTCCACGACCCCTCTTGGGAGGTGGAAAATCCGGCCCCTTCTTGGGGGTTTTTCCCTTCTCCGCGGCGAAGAACCTCCTCGTCGGTGCCATGGGCGCTACGCAAGACAGAGGGGCGAGGAACAAGAAGGAGGAGCAAGCAGGGAGAAGTTGGAGACAGGCAAGGGGCTTCGCCCCCCATTTATAGCGAGAGGGAGGCCAACCGCCGGCCTCCCACGATTCGTGGTAATGATGATTTTCTCTGCATGGATCGGGCGGCCGTCAAGTCAAACGGTTGCCGAGGCGGTGTAGCGAAGTGGAGACGCCCACATATCATTGAGCACCACGCATCGGTTCGGTCTGCAGGTGATTGGGGCCCGCGGCGCTTCGTCCTCGCCTCTTGGCTTCACCTCGAAGCCAAGTCCAAGCGTGCCTTGGGCCCGGGGGCTACTGTCGGCGTTCTGGGAACTAGGGTACCCAGACATGCCTGCCCGCGGCCCACCGCGTGGCTCCACCAACATCGTGGTATGGCCGATATTCAACAAAAACAAGGCAAGAACCTCGCGAGGGGCCAATCCTCGCGAGGTGGACGACGGCAAGACCTCTGAAGGAACTGACCTCCTTAGGCTGGGAGCGGAGTTTCCTATGCAAGCGCCCACCTCGCGAGGATAAAGTGATGCAAGCCATGACGACCTAGCCTAGGAGGGCGCCAGCGGGCGTAGAAGGGGAGGTTTCCACTTTGGTGCTAAGAAGGCAAGCGCAGTCGCGGAGTCCCGAGGAATAAGCCAAAGGTTTCCATTTTGGTGCAACAAGACTAAGACCGCCAAGACAGGAGGACAGATGTCATCATTGAGCCCACCACAACGTCATGGCCAGAAGCTTTGCAGGCGAAGGCCACCTTTCATCAGTATAAGATGTACTTCTTGTGCCCTTTCAAATTGGCCATTGTGGAATCCCTTCCCGCCTTCATTTTTGGGGAAGAGGACCAAGGCCACTATATATACATCCTAGCCACTACCATAGTAGGAGATCGAAACGAAGACAGATATGAAGTAGCCACTCACCCAAGAACAGACCTCCGGAGGTTGTTCTCACCCTTGTACTAGTTCATCCTCAGCCCACCTCGAGGCTAATCCACCACAAAGGAGGAGTAGGGTCTTACACCACAAGGTCGCCTGAAACTGGGTAAACTGTCGTGTCCCTTGTCTTTCTAGTTCATCTAGCTAGGCTGTGAGATCAACGATTGGGTAGACGAGAGGGTTGAGTTCTTCGCACACGCCCCAGAGTTCGAACCTTCTTGGGTATGCGGATCCCTGAATCCGACTACCCTGGCCTGTTAACACTCCCAATTCCTCCCATGCCCCTCCGGTACACGCTTGGCGAAGTCCTGCCAGAATTCCATTGTTGCCACCACCACCATACCGTCTTGTTGGTTCAGATCTCATCTACCTCCTCTCCCTCGCTTGCTAGATCAAGGAGAGAACACCATCGAGCTAAACATGTGCTAATCTCGGAGGTGCCGTCCGTTTGGCACTAGATCGGATTGGACAGTGAAGAGTATGTGGGGACCCCAACTCATCGGTCGAGATCACCAAATGCACGTGTACAGTGATCCCAGAGATCAATGCTCACTGAACACACAGAAGCTGAATAACAAGAGTCTTACATCCATACATACCGTATTACACAAATAGGACCATAATGGTCAAGTCTTGAGTATATCGTTGCAGCGGAAATCTTCAATGGCAACATGGACCCATGCCATCTGCCTTAACCCTACAGGCGTTCTGACTGGGAAGCGTCCTAGCTCGCATGCTCGTCACCAAGAAATCTTCATCTTAACCTGTTCTCTCATGCCTGGCCAATAAAATAACCAGTGGCAAGCCAATGAGTACATTGAATGTACTTGCAAGCAACCCAAGTGTGATAACAGAATAATTATGCAAGGCTCTACTGCTAAATTGGCAGTTTTGCGGAAAGCTAGTTTTTGATATGCAAGCATGATCAACATATAACAAGGGCATGCATGTGTCTGCAACAAGTATCAGGAGGTCACATACATCATTATCGAGAAAGAGTTGTAATTAACTCATGCTCAAGCTTATTGTGACTTCCTCAAGAATCACATCATCAACATTACTGAACCATGTTGTTTCCTCACACACACACCAGGTTTCGCAAACATTGGACGTAGCCCAAGAGCGGTTACCCAACTGTCCTTGACCGCGGACACGACTATTCGAATAGTTTTACACTCTGCAGAGGTTGCACACTTTACCCACTAGATCCGGGAAACATCTGTGACATCCACGACCCGCGGTACCTCAAGTACCCGGGGTAAGCACCTGATCACTATCTTTCCCTAGACGACACTAACATAGAGTCCACTCGATTGGTAACAGCCCCGTGCCCCACATTTCACATCTTATAGATTGTGGAGCCTTGCTCCCATATTCATCACATACCACTGACACGGGGTACCAACGGTGTGTCCGGTGCCCTGTGAAAACAGTCATGGCCGCCTATCCGAGCACGACCCTGTCCCGAGAGTGACCTCATGTCACCCCCGTCACTAGTAATGCGGGCACCATGCTAGTATCGACCTAGGTAATCAATAATGCCCTTTCCCATATAAGGGTAGAGTGGTTGCGCATGTAAGGTTGGAATAACGGTCGCAACTTAAACCAATCCGTTTTCAAAACAACACACACACTTACCTCGGTACACCACTTCGTCATCAAGTGGTTACCCCTCTCACCACCTCCCTCGGGCATAAATGGCACCCGACGGGGTTTTCGAAAAGTCTTTGAAAGTATTCTGCCTCCGCCACCATGCATATACCCGTCCCATTTGCGTAGCCACTATTAAAGCAACCTAACTACTCCCACCCACATAACCCTCATAGGAAGGTAGGGTAATGTTTGATGCAAGTTCAATAGCAAAGTAACAAGGGCACCAACCAAAGTGGTCTCCTCTTCTACATGATTCCGATGCATTGATAATAGGGTACTATGAGACATGCATAAAAAGTTTTCTCGAACATGGTCAAAGGGCTGCTTGCCTTATTCTCACGAGTCTTCAAACCTTCTGGTCCATCTCCGAGTACTCCGTCTATTTCGTCAACTAACGATGGAAACAATCATAATAAGCAACACAACAAGGCAAAAATAAAAGTGCTCTAAAAATGGGAGTTGGACTTTTCTAGGATACCTCTGGTCATATGAAAAATAACCAAGGTGATTTCATAGGCATTGGATCATTGGATAGTTTGGAACATTTCAATATGATGGAATCAAGGGTTTTATAGATTTGAAAGAAGTGTACAGAAATATATTCTTGAATGATGTGCAAGGGCACCCATCAACAAGTCATGATTTTAGAAGCATCTAGGAGTTGGTTTCACTGGATTTGGAATTCAAATGAATTTCCTAAGATTTTGCAAAGTTGATAAATATGAAGAAATGGCTCATTAATTGGTGGGGTACAGAAAGTATTAATAAAAATGTTCCAAAACTAAGTTTGGATATGACAAGCATCTAGGAATTTGAACCACTGTATTTGGATCAAAATTGAGCTCTCTGTGATTTTCTAAATTCCATCACAGAAAATGAAATATTGGCATTTGATAAATATGTGTGAAGGAAATGTCTCTGGAAAAATGTGCATGTTGCACCATGTGATAGAGCATGATTTATGGAGCCATAGGAAATTTGAATCATCAAGTTTGGAGTTTATTTGAATTATTTAAGCATTTTTGAAGTTTTCTGGAAAAGAAAAAGAAACAGGAAAAAGGGTTATACCCTTTACTGCGCACTGGCGACAGATGGACCTTGGGCCGGCCCGGCGGCTCGGCTGAGCGGGGAGATGCGGTGATGCCGAAGACGTACTTCGGTGATCCTGTTTTCGCCGCGCGGACACGGGAAGTGTCGGACCCGTCTCCACTTAAAATGTCGGGCCCGCCCCGCTGGGTCACCGACGAGCGGGCCCCACCAGCAGGCCTTCTCCTTCCTCCCGCCCGCGACAGAAGAGGCAGGGGCCTCGTCGACGGGAGGTTGCTGCTCCTGCCCCCCGGCGGCTCAGGCCACCTCCGGCCAAGCGGTGGCCACCGGAGGGGTCACTGGAAAGCGGCGCATCGGGGAAGGTCGGCGAGGCCGGCAGGAGACGACCGTGGTGTGCTCGGCACTGCCTCGGTGGATGCCCATTCGGGCGACGAGCAGCTGGGGGGTGTGGTGCCCCGGCGGTCTGGGAGAAGTAGGGGAAAGGGTCGCCGGACCCTCGCATCTCTTCTAGTGGAGGAAAGGGAGGGAGGCGAGCTCGGGATGGCGAGAATTCGAGCGGAGGCCGGCGGCGGGACTCCGGCCAGAAGGGTGGCTGCGAGGCACGGGAAGAGCGATGAGTTGGCCTTGGAGGCGTATGAGAGAAGGGAAGGGCCAAAGGAGCGACAAGGGGGCTCGGGGGCGGTCTATAAATAGGTGAGCGGCGGTCCACCGAAGACGCATGCGCCGGCGAGGCCGTTGCTGTCGTTGCAAGCCACGGGGGCACCAGTGGGCATGTCCAGGGCGTTCGTTGGGCTGGTCCACGCCTAGAGGAAGAGAGAGGAGGAGCGGAGAGGCGCCAGAGGGGTCGCGCGTGTGAGCTTGCTCACTGGAGCCCGTGGTCGGCCGGTGCACGTGCGAGCAGAGGTAAGAGAGGGGGAGAGAGGAGAGGGCCGACCGTCCAGCAGGTCGCGGACGTCGAGGCAGCCTCAGGGGACACGAGGGGGAGGCCCCAGGCTGTCGGGAGCAGCAGATTGGAGGCGGCTACAGTGCGGGAGCGCACTGTAGCGCGCTCCAGAGCGCCCGAATGGCTGGCACGGTCGTGTCCTCGCCGCTCTGGTCATGTCCATCGTGCCCAAGGTTGTCTAGAAGGTCAGGGGAGGACTAAAGTAATGTGGGATGGTCTTGGTTGCCCTGGGAAGCCACTTGAATGAGGAGGGAGGTGAGGGAGGAGGAGACTGCTGCTGTCCAGGGGAGTAAAAATGGGGTTTTCACCCCCCAATCATTGAGCTGAGGACATGGGGGAGTTACTGGGGGTAGAAGATGATCAGGATAAGTTGTGGTAAGAATTTGAGGTGAAGGGAAAAAGTAAAAGGGGTCCAAACAAGGATTTTGGTAATTTGACAGAAGGTGTTTGATCATGTTTTGGGCAAGCAAAATAGCTCCACTTGACATGAGACTTAACAAGAACAAATGTCACATATAATTAGGCCCCTCCACCAAATTTGAGCTCATTTGGGCAAAATTGCCAGTGTAACTTTGGTGAACCCTAGAAATCAACAGAAATGGTTTCACCTTGTTTGAGTCAAGCTAATCATCTCCCCTTGATGCACCACTTGGTGTAGTATCATCATTTGGGGTTATGATCATGCTCACAAAGTTTGAAGCCCCAGGTAAAAAGTTGGTAATGTAAAGTTGTTCAAATTTGAGTTTGAACAGAAGTGGTTTTGGGGCACTTAGATCAAATTATGCCTCTCCAAAACTTGTGCCATTTGG
The DNA here is from genome assembly GCA_902687465.1 of Secale cereale. NCBI lineage: Eukaryota > Viridiplantae > Streptophyta > Magnoliopsida > Poales > Poaceae > Secale > Secale cereale. Next base: position 193,603,690 of record LR738715.1, on the reverse strand, counting down.
CATGGATGCATGATTACATCATGTTAGCATGTTCACCAAGTTTGAGAGCATTTGGACAAGTTTGGCAATGTAGAGTTGCTCAAACTTCAAATATGGACAGAATGGTTTTGAGGGGATTAGATGATGTTTCCTTGATCTTCAAGGCATGAGGCTTTGCAAGATCATCAAATATGTCATATTTGACATGATAGAATTTCCCTGGAATTTTTGGAGAATATTTCCTTTGTAAATATTTCCAAAGCTTGAAATATCCAGAAAGGGTTTTTGAAGGATTTGCCCAATATTTTGAACATGACCATGTGCTGAAACTCTTATATATGGACAATATATGTCCTATGAGTCTCCCTGAATTTTGGCAAATACTTTTCAAATAGTTAAATAATTTTTCCCTATTAAAGACCATTTCTGGCCTTAAGAAAAAGCTTTTAAATAAAATATAAAAATAACTTTTAAAATTATACTTTTGTGGTTTCTGGGAGTCCTATACATAATAGGATTCAAATATACTTTTTGAAAGATTTTTCACACCCTAAATAAGGTACTTGCAGTGCAAACCTCAATTCAGGGGTTTTTGGAAAACTAATTTTAGAAAATACTATTTGGCCAAAATATTTTTATAAGAAAATTCTATATTGGTCTATACACATGGCATGATCATTGGGGAAAGGTTTTGGATCAAGGAGATGAAGTATAAGAGTTGGAGGATTTATTTGATTTTTAGAGCACTAGCAAACAGCAGACAAAAGTCAAATCAAGCAAAGTCAAAAACACTCAAAAGTTTTTGTAAATCCACATTTTTAACATGATAATTAGCTTAAGCAATGTGACATGAAAATCTGGGTGTGACAGACCTACCCCCCTAACAAGAATCTCGTCCCCGAGATTCCCAGACTAGGCGTGGAAAGAAATAAGGAGTCTTGGATACGGGGTAGTCTTCACTTCTTCTTGCTGGTTCTGCTCCCGACTGGTGCTCCATGGATTCTTGAAGTACTTGGTGGTGTGGCTTCTCGCTTGCTGCCTTCCTTGACGGAGGTTGCTGAGGGGTCTCTTGCGTAGGTTAGGTTGAGTTAGTTGTCAAAGGCTCGGTGATCAATGTCCTTGCGGGCACCGGCTAGCTAGGAAGTAAGAAATACTTCCAGAGTGGGGACTCGTGGAATATTTGGTGCACGGAGGGTATCTCAAGTGGTAAATCTAGCTGGGGAGCCGTCTACTATATGACTTGCAGTGGTCTTGAAGAAGGGTCGATAAATCTTGGTGTGAGCGTTCCTTCGATGCGGAAATGCTCGGTCCCTCGAGAGGAGTGGTTTGCAGATACGCCCGGTCTTCGACGCGGAAGTTTACTTCTTGATGACGGTGGTCGGTGTAGATCTTCCTTCTTGACAGGGCGGTCTTCAAATGTCTTCTATCCAGCTGTCCATCTCTTCTTTTGTCTTCGGGCAGACAAGTAGGCCATCAAATAATGATGTTACCCAACTTGTCCAATTACTCCATGAGGTCTTTGGGGGTACGCAAGGTAGGCTGGGGTATTGGGGGTGGTCTCCGTTGAGTATTTGCAAGGTCTTTCGGACTTAGAGCGAATGCCCGTGGTCAGAATCTGACTAGGTTGTGACTTGATAGGGCTTAAGGGTTTCAAGGATTCTAGTGAGTGAGTGAACTTTTATCATCTTATCCTTAAGAACGGTTTCTGAGATGCCATTAGCTCTTTCTAGAACTCCAAACGAAAAAGCATCTTCTCGCAGAGACCAACTTCAATCACCACTCATGCCATACATACCCTCATGATTCTCAAGAGACGGTCTAACAAAATTATACTTGTCTACGATCCCCAAATCCATATGTATGTCTACCCCTAAAATCCATGGGTAGGTCACACATGCTGCTGAGCTTAAATTAAACTCCACAATCCAAGCACTCAACCTATTCTTGCAAGGCTCACGATATTGCATCTCTATTCTAAGGAAACACGTCATATGCCACTCCAAGATTTTGTTTCCTTCCTATAGATCAACTCCAATAGCCCGGTAGTCTCCATAAATCACCACATAATCCAACAATTCTACAAATCTGATGTCTATGGTGTTCCACAAGGTCTCAAGTCCCTATAATACCCAAATACTTGGAAGGACTATGCACTATGATAGTAAGTCCACCAAATTCTTATCATCCGGGCCAAGTAAACTCCAAGATCACGATCATATAGATCCCTAAGTCATCTCCGACGAATAATCCAATCTCCTAGGTTATTGTCCATCAAGAAGCATGGTATCATAATCAGGATCATCGGTCTAAATCCAATTTACTCCGAACCATGCAGACATATCAAGCATTTATACCAACCAGGATCACATACATAAATCTAAATCTCATGCCCAACGGGTACTTCTACATACATCCCCAAAGTCATGATCCCACCAATATGAAATCTCACAATCCACCAAGGTCTCAGATAATTCCTCGAAGTCACTAATATAAAGCCACCAAGTCATCTGTCTTATCTCCTCAAATTGGTCTATCTATGGCATCGTCAGTTCTTGTGCTATATTAGGATGAAAATGTGCTCGTTCACTACGTCCACTAGCTCCTTTACGTACCCAGTGTTGTGCAAGGTTACAAGAGCTTAACAGGTTTTCTTGCAATACTATAGGTTAGGCACATGGTTAAGGGTTCGTGCTGGAGTGTCTCGTGAAGTCTCAAAGGGTCTAGGAATGGGTTATTAGTCTGGAGGGTTAAACATAATTCTACGGGGTTGCACTTGGTCACGGAGGTTGTAGCAGAAGTCTTTAGTGCCAGTTGGTTGCCGAGGTAGAATCCTTGGTGCATCTTGTCTTGCAGGTCTTCAGTTGGGGAGAGAGAAGAGAGGGAAAAAGTGGCGTAGAGGAGGGGAAATGCCTAAAGGGGGTTCTGTAGTGTAGGTGCAACAGATAGGTGCAAAAAGGTCGAAACAAAAGAAACAAGGCAAGGAGGATGTCATAGCCATGCACTTGTTGCCTAGGGAAAAAGTGCGACTTATATCAAAACACAAACAAATAAAAGCAACAACACACAATCATGGTTCTATTCGAACCATCATACGGACTCGACTGCGCATAGGGGGTACACGACTCATCCTACCCTAGGGGTTCTCGGACTCAGTGTCGTGACTTGTGCCTCGTGCAGTCTTCTGAGTTTTCCTCATGTGTTGCTATGTCCCTTGTAGTTGTTTGATAAACGATCTGGGTTGAGCCTGAAGAATCTTCAACAACTTCTCGCCTGATGAGGTGATGTCGTGAAGGTGCCTCCTTGTAGCTGGCGTTGGCTTGGTCTTCTCTTGTCTCTTTAATCATGACGACCCCTTGTGCCTTCTGGGGCGTCGAGGGTACCAGGTAGGCAATCCGTATGTAATGACAATAACAAGGCATAATAGAGGTCCAACATGTCGGCTTTGTTGATGACAACATCGACACCAAGAGCGGGGGACGAAGAGAACCGTTTTCCTGCTCACTATAGTGAGGCGGACCAAATGGCGAGGTTCTCATCCACCGGTGGTTGCCGATACAGCAACGATAGTGACAGGATTACTCTACTAGCGATGCATATCAGGATCTGGCATAACCTACACCTGGTCATCATAGGCCAATGTTGCATCCTCTTGGGGCTCTGTCAAGGGTATCACCTTCTTCTGGGTCTTCATGCCCTCATTCATCGAGGATGGATTTTCCGTTGACATCGTCTTGTCGTGGTGTCGCCACTCTTGCGTGCAGAAGTGGTGGGTGAGTGTTTGGCAAGGTGCACTCCACAAGGATTACAGAAAATCCAGTGTTCAGGGGCATAGGGGTTCCAACGACCACAAGTTTTGAAGGGGAAGAGATCAAGTATATCCTAGTTTTCGAAAAACTGAGAAGGGAAGAGAAGTATAGATAGTTTTGAAAACTAGCAATAGTTTTGAAAATAGTTTTACCCTAACTAACGACCATGCTAACTAAGGCTTCCTACAGTCAGGATGGCTCTGATACCAGCTCTATGGGGACCCCGACTCATAAGTCGAGATCACCGAATGCACGTGTACAGTGATCCCAGAGATCAATGCTCACTGAACACACAGAAGCTGAATAACAAGAGTCTTACATCCATACATACCGTATTACACAAATAGGACCATAATGGTCAAGTCTTGAGTATATCGTTGCAGCGGAAATCTTCAATGGCAACATGGACCCATGCCATCTGCCTTAACCCTACAGGCGTTCTGACTGGGAAGCGTCCTAGCTCGCATGCTCGTCACCAAGAAATCTTCATCTTAACCTGTTCTCTCATGCCTGGCCAATAAAATAACCAGTGGCAAGCCAATGAGTACATTGAATGTACTCGCAAGCAACCCAAGTGTGATAACAGAATAATTATGCAAGGCTCTACTGCTAAATTGGCAGTTTTGCGGAAAGCTAGTTTTTCATATGCAAGCATGATCAACATATAACAAGGGCATGCATGTGTCTGCAACAAGTATCAGGAGGTCACATACATCATTATCGAGAAAGAGTTGTAATTAACTCATGCTCAAGCTTATTGTGACTTCCTTAAGAATCACATCATCAGCATTACTGAACCATGTTGTTTCCTCACACACACACACCAGGTTTCGCAAACATTGGACGTAGCCCAAGAGCGGTTACCCAACTGTCCTTGACCGCGGACATGGCTATTCGAAAAGTTTTACACTCTGCAGAGGTTGCACACTTTACCCACTAGATCCGGGAAACTTCCGTGACATCCACGACCCGTGGTACCTCAAGTACCCGGGTTAAGCACCCGATCACTATCTTTCCCTAGACGACACTAACATAGAGTCCACTCGATTGGTAACAGCCCCATGCCCCACATTTCACATCTTATAGATTGTGGAGCCTTGCTCCCATATTCATCACATACCACTGACACGGGGTACCAACGGTGTGTCCGGTGCCCTGTGAAAACAGTCATGGCCGCCTATCCGAGCACGACCCCGTCCCGAGAGTGACCTCATGTCACCCCCGTCACTAGTAATGCGGGCACCATGCTAGTATCGACCTAGGTAATCAATAATGCCCTTTCCCATATAAGGGTAGAGTGGTTGCGCATGTAAGGTTGGAATAACGGTCGCAACTTAAACCAATCCGTTTTCAAAACAACACACACACTTACCTCGGTACACCACTTCGTCATCAAGTGGTTACCCATCTCACCATCTCCCTCGGGCATAAATGGCACCCGACGGGGTTTTCGAAAAGTCTTTGAAAGTATTCTGCCTCCGCTACCATGCATATACCCGTCCCATTTGCGTAGCCACTATTAAAGCAACCTAACTACTCCCACCCACATAACCCTCATAGGAAGGTAGGGTCATGTTTGATGCAAGTTCAATAGCAAAGTAACAAGGGCACCAACCAAAGTGGTCTCCTCTTCTACATGATTCCGATGCATTGATAATAGGGTACTATGAGACATGCATAAAAAGTTTTCTCGAACATGGTCAAAGGGCTGCTTGCCTTATTCTCCCGAGTCTTCAAACCTTCTGGTCCATCTCCGAGTACTCCGTTTATTTCGTCAACTAACGATGGAAACAATCATAATAAGCAACACAACAAGGCAAAAATAAAAGTGCTCTAAAAATGGGAGTTGGACTTTTCTAGGATACCTCTGGTCATATGAAAAATAACCAAGGTGGTTTCATAGGCATTGGATCATTGGATAGTTTGGAACATTTCAATATGATGGAATCAAGGGTTTTATGGATTTGAAAGAAGTGTACAGAAATATATTCTTGAATGATGAGCAAGGGCACCCATCAACAAGTCATGATTTTAGAAGCATCTAGGAGTTGGTTTCACTGGATTTGGAATTCAAATGAATTTCCTAGGATTTTGCAAAGCTGATAAATATGAAGAAATGGCTCATTAATTGGTGGGGTACAGAAAGTATTAATAAAAATGTTCCAAAACTAAGTTTGGATATGACAAGCATCTAGGAATTTGAACCACTGTATTTGGATCAAAATTGAGCTCTCTGGGATTTTCTAAAGTCCATCACAGAAAATGAAATATTGGCATTTGATAAATATGTGTGAAGGAAATGTCTCTGGAAAAATGTGCATGTTGCACCATGTGATAGAGCATGATTTATGGAGCCATAGGAAATTTGAATCATCAAGTTTGGAGTTTATTTGAATTATTTAAGCATTTTTGAAGTTATCTGGAAAAGAAAAAGAAAGAGGAAAAAGGGTTATACCCTTTACTGCGCACTGGCGACAGATAGACCTTGGGCCGGCCCGGCGGCTCGGCTAAGCGAGGAGATGCGGTGACGCCGAAGACGTACTTCGGTGATCCTGTTTTCGCCGCGCGGACACGGGAAGTGTCGGACCCGTCTCCACTTAAAATGTCGGGCCCGCCCCGCTGGGTCACCGACGAGCGGGCCCCACCAGCAGGCCTTCTCCTTCCTCCCGCCCGCGACAGAAGAGGCAGGGGCCTCGTCGACGGGAGGTTGCTGCTCCTGCCCCCCGGCGGCTCAGGCCACCTCCGGCCAAGCGGTGGCCACCGGAGGGGCCACTGGAAAGCAGCACATCGAGGAAGGTCGGCGGGGCCGGCAGGAGACGACCGTGGTGTGCTCGGCATTGCCTCGGCGGATGCCCATTCGAGCGACGAGCAGCTGGGGGGGTGTGGTGCCCCGGCGGTCTGGGAGAAGTAGGGGAAAGGGTCGTCGGACCCTCGCATCTCTTCTGGTGGAGGAAAGGGAGGGAGGCGAGCTCAGGATGGCGAGAATTCGAGCGAAGGCCGGCGGCGGCACTCCGGCCAGAAGGGTGGCTGCGAGGCACGGGAAGAGCGATGAGTTGGCCTTGGAGGCGTATGAGAGAAGGGAAGGGCCAAAGGAGCGACAAGGGGGCTCGGGGGCGGTCTATAAATAGGTGAGCGGCGGTCCACCGAAGACGCATGCGCCGGCGAGGCCGTTGCTGTCGTTGCAAGCCATGGGGGCACCAATGGGCATGTCCAGGGCTTTCGTGGGGCTGGTCCACGCCTAGAGGAAGAGAGAGGAGGAGCGGGGAGGCGCCAGAGGGGTCGCGCGTGTGAGCTTGCTCACTGGAGCCCGTGGTCGGCCGGTGCGCGTGCGAGCAGAGGTGAGAGAGGGGGAGAGAGGAGAGGGCCGACCGTCCAGCAGGTCGCGGACGTCGAGGCAGCCTCGGGGGACACGAGGGGGAGGCCCCAGGCTGTCGGGAGCAGCCGATTGGAGGCGGCTACAGTGCGGGAGCGCACTGTAGCGCGCTCCAGAGCGCCCGAATGGCTGGCACGGTCGTGTCCTCGCCGCTCTGGTCATGTCCATCGTGCCCAAGGTTGTCTAGAAGGTCAGGGGAGGAGTAAAGTAATGTGGGATGGTCTTGGTTGCCCTGGGAAGCCACTGGAATGAGGAGGGAGGTGAGGGAGGAGGAGATTGCTGCTGTCCACGGGAGTAAAATGGGGTTTTCACCCCGCAATCATTGAGCTGAGGACATGGGGGAGTTACTGGGGGTAGAAGATGATCTGGATAAGCTGTGGTGAGAATTTGAGGTAAAGGGAAAAAGTAAAAGGGGTCCAAACAAGGGTTTTGGTAAATTGACAGAAGGTGTTTGATCATGTTTTGGGCTAGCAAAATAGCTCCACTTGACATGAAACTTAACAGGATCAAATGTCACATATAATTAGGCCCCTCCACCAAATTTGAGCTCATTTGGGCAAAATTGCCAGTGTAACTTTGGTGATCCCTAGAAATCAACAGAAATGGTTTCACCTTGTTTGAGTCGAACTAATCATCTCCCCTTGATGCACCACTTGGTGTAGTATCATCATTTGGGGTTATGATCATGCTCACAAAGTTTGAAGCCCCAGGTAAAAAGTTGGTAATGTAAAGTTGTTCAAATTTGAGTTTGAACAGAAGTGGTTTTGGGGCACTTAGATCAAATTATGCCTCTCCAAAACTTTTGCCATTTGGCATGGATGCATGATTACATCATTTTAGCATGTTCACCAAGTTTGAGAGCATTTGGACAAGTTTGGCAATGTAGAGTTGCTCAAACTTCAAATATGGACAGAATGGTTTTGAGGGGATTAGATGATGTTTCCTTGATCTTCAAGGCATGAGGCTTTGCAAGATCATCAAATATGTCATATTTGACATGATAGAATTTCCCTGGAATTTTTGGAGAATATTTCCTTTGTAAATATTTCAAAAGCTTGAAATATCCAGAAAGGGTTTTGGAATGATTTGCCCAATACTTTGAACATGACCATGTGCTGAAACTCTTATATATGGACAATATATGTCCTACGAGTCTCCCTGAATTTTGGCAAATATTTTTAAAATAGTTAAATAATTTTTCCCTATTAAAGACCATTTCTGGCCTTAAGAAAAAGCTTTTAAATAAAATATAAAAATAACTTTTAAAATTATACTTTTGTGGTTTCTGGGAGTCCTATACCTAATAGGATTCAAATATACTTTTTGAAAGATTTTTTACACCCTAAATAAGGTACTTGCAGTGCAAACCTCAATTCAGGGGTTTTTGGAAAACTAATTTTAGAAAATACTATTTGGCCAAAATATTTTTATAAGAAATTCTATATTGGTGTATACACATGGCATGATCATTGGGGAAAGGATTTGGATCAAGGAGATGAAGTATAAGAGTTGGAGGATTTATTTGATTTTTAGAGCACTAGCAAACAGCAGACAAAAGTCAAATCAAGCAAAGTCAAAAACACTCAAAAGTTTTTGTAAATCCACATTTTTAACATGATAATTAGCTTAAGCAATGTGACATGAAAATCAGGGTGTGACAGAGTACGACTACATCAACCGCATTACGACGCTAACGGTTTCGGTCTACAAGGGTATGTAGACACACTCCCCTCTAGTAGCTATGCATATCCTAGATTGGATCTTGGGTGCTTCGTAAGATTTTTTTTCATTTTCATGCTCCGTTCCCTAACACGGGTAGCCCAAGACGACGTTGTACGACAGGCCAATGTGGGTGACGTCAAAGTCTATGAACCCAGTGCGGTAGTTTCTGTGGGTGAAGAAGGTGACAGGAAGGCGTACTTGCCCTGGAGGTAGCGTGGAGCCGTCCGTCACACCCGTGAAGGGTCTGGTGGGCATCAGGCACTCACAGGGCTCTTGGAAGTTTCGAAGGTCTCCACAGAGATCACGTTGAGACCAGCGCCTCCATCGATGAGCGTCTTGGTGACGGCGACGTTGCTGATGGTGGGAGTGCACAACATAGGGACAACCCCCACAACCCTGGTGGACATGGGGTGGTCGCTGGAGTCGAAAATGATGAGGTACTCCGACCACTTGAGGCGCGGACGAACTCGAACGCTGGGAGGGCCGCGTTGACCTCGCGGGAGAACTGCTTGAAGTGGTGGTTAGAGGGAAGGGCATCAGACCCGTCCAGGATGCACGCCACCACCCTATGAGGCTATAGGTAGCCCCCAACGTCCTCGGCAGGCTGGTCATCATCACCCTCGGGGGCATGAGGCCTGCCGGTGTTTGCCCGTGGGCTGGCCTGTGGAGGCCGATCACGTGAGCCCTGGCGGCTATTGTCGCTGCGACGGTCACTGCCGCCGCGGTCTCCCCAAAGATCGCTACCTCGGTCGCCACTGTGGCCCCTGCTGTGCTCTCCGCGGTTGCTGTGGCGCTCAGGGCGATTCTCACGAAGTAGCTTGAGGTCGTGACAGTCTTTAGTGTTGTGGGAGCTGACGTTGTGGTAGGCGCATAATGGGCGATCACCTTTGATGGCCTCTCCGTGGTCGTGGCCGCACTTCTGGCCAGGCTCCAGTGCAAGCACAAAGTGACCCTTGCGCTTGGCGTCCTTGGCCTTGAGCTTGGAGGTGCCAAGCTCGACATCAGGAACATTGTGGAGGATGAGGCATTGAAACGATCGGCAAGAGGGGTCTAGAGGG
>LR738715.1:193508941-193593649 GCA_902687465.1 Secale cereale | reverse complement strand
GGGGGGGGTGATTAGACCCTTAACAAGTAAAGTGACAATTTTTAGTTCCTTCAAGTTAAGGTAGAGTTTAACACATGTTAATGAGCACACAATACATTTTACACAAGCATGGCAAGAGTATGAGCAGCGGAAAGAGTAAAGCATGCAAGTGCAAGAATGTAAAGGGATGAGATTGGAGTGTGCAAACACAATGGAGACGCGGATAATTTTTGGCGTGGTTCTGATAGGTGGTGTTATCGTACGTCCACGTTGATGGAGACTTCAACCCAAGAAGGGTAACGACTGCGTGAGTCCACAAAGGGCCCCAACCACGAAGGGTCCACAAAGAAGCAACCTTGTCTATCCCACCATGGCCATCACCCATGAAGGACTTACCTCACTCAGGTAGATCTTCACGAAGTAGGCGATCTCCTTGCCCTTACAGGTTCAACTCCACATCATGTCAGACGCTCCCAAGCGAAACCTAAACAATCTAGGAGCACCACTCTCCAAAAGTTAATAGATGGTGTGTTGATGATGAACTCCTTGCTCTTGTGCTTCAAATGATAGTCTCTGGATATGGTGGAAGAAGGATTTGAGTGGAAAGAAACTAGGGGAAGGCTAGAAATCAAGGTTCAAATGGTAGGATTGGAATCTCTTGATCTCAACACATGAGTAGGTGGTTCTCTCTTAGAAAATGAATGGTGGAAGTGTAGGCACGTACTGATGGCTCTCTCCTATGAGGAAGAGGGGGTCGAGGGGTATATATATCTTCCACACAAAATCCAACCATTGCACACTTTTGACCCATCTCGGTGGCACCGATTAGAGAACTCGGTGGCACCGATCTATGCAAAATTATGAATGCTAGGAATCTCGATCGGACCGACTAGGACACTCGGTGGGACCGAGGTGCAAGGGCTTAGGGCAAACCTCATCTCGGTGGCACCGATTGCATCGTCTCAGTGGGACCGAAGCAAAGTAATAAGGCAACATAGAATCATTCAAGCCATCTCCATGAGACCGATTACAACATCTCGGTGGTACTGAAATGATTGCAACAAGGCAATAGTGAGTTGGCGAGGCCATCTCGGTGGGACCAAGATCCATATTGGCGAGACCGAATTGTTAGGGTTTTCGCAGTGGCTATGTCCAGTGAACTCAGTGACTTCGGGTAGGAAATATTGGTGGCACCGAGTTTGGAATTTAGGGTTTGAACATATTTGGATGGAGAAAGTGGCCGAGGGTTTTGGAGCAATATCACTAAGCACTTGAGCAACCAGGTCATCAAGCAATACCGCATCCCCTTTTAATAGTATTGACTTTCCTATGCACTCAATGTGATCTTGGACCACTAAAATGAAAATGTAGAGTCTTGAGATTTTTTTCAATCTTTTTCTTCAGTATTTCGAAGGGGTTACACATCCTATTGTCCTTGCCACGCCATTGTTGAACTTATCTAAAATGTATTGGATAAAACTATTAGTCCAACAAAAGATATGTTGACATTAACTACCAAAATCACCTAGGGAGGACTTGTGGTTTCAATCTCCCCTTTTTGGTAATTGATGACAACATACATGAAAGCTTCAAGTAAATAATATGAAGAGTAGTAAGCAAAGCTTTGGAAGAACATGTAACATGCATGGGCTCCCTGAGGGAGTCCTGGGTTTAGGGGTGCTCAGATGTCCGGGTCGATGAAGCTGGGCCATATTGATGGGCCGCAAAGATAGAAGCAGAAGACTCTCCCCCGTATTCGGCTAGGACTCCTATGTGCGTAGAAAGGCAGGCATGATGTTCGGATGTAGCTATTACTTCCTCCCCAAGTCACCTTTGTAACCCTAGGCCCCCTCCAACGTGTATATAAGCCGGAGGGTTTAGTGTGTAGAGGCTAACGACAGAATCATTACATCCACATAGGCTAGGCTCTAGGGTTTAGCCATTACGATCTCAAGGTAGATCAACTCTTGTAACACATATTCATCAATATCAATTGAGCAGGAGTAGTGTTTTACCTCGATCGAGAGGGCCCGAACCTGGGTAAACATTGTGTCCCATGTCTCCTGTTACCATCGGTCCTTAGACGCGTAGCTTGGGCCCCCCTACCCGAGATCTGCCGGTTTTGACACTGATAATGGTGCTTTCATTGAGAGCTCCGCTGTGCGCTCGCAATAAGCGATCGATGGCTCGTCTCGTCATCAACGATGAGATCATCCTGGGAAACAACTTGGCCATTGGCCAGGTTCTCTAGCTCGGTGGGTTCGCTGTATACGCCCGCATGGCCTCCGGGTCGGCCGCACTTCCTGCGGTCATTGAATATCACCCTTATGTTGACTCTGGCCACTCCGATGACGCGACCTCGGCAAATCTCTTGCCCTTAAACGATCTACTGGATCGCATTGCCGCTCTGGGGCTTTCATCGCCAGGAGACCATATCGGACTCAAATCCGGTCAGGGTGAGATTGATCCCATCCCGATAACTCATCTAGTGGCGGCAGTCGAGGACGGAGCCGAAGATACTCCCCCTCTTGAGACGGAGACCGTCATAGTTCGGATCTCCGAAGCCATCGAGCCAAACACGCCCCTGTCGGGTGGCACTTTGTGTTTTTTGAGCTTTGGGATTGACGCCGGGCCCACGGAACGTTCAAATCCTGCTGAGCCCAGATCGTCCACACCGGAGGTTGTCAAAACCCCAAATACCACGTTGGGTCAGGACTTAAAATTACCAACACCCACCCACTTTGGGAAAAACTCTCCAAGTAAATCCGGATTCCCGGACATAAACGATCTCGCGAACATACAACAGCAGCCCGAGGAGACGGTCAACCACTTTTTGGTCAGATTCCTGCTTGTCAAGAACAAGATTAAGGACTGCTGCGATGATGATGCGGTCCCCTTATTTCACCGCAACTGTACGGATGAGGGAGTTTTGAATGCCCTCAACCGAAATCGTGTTCTGAGTTTCACAGACCTGTCACACTTAGTACGAAAGTACTACACAATGGAAAACACTTGGAAAGCCCAAAATACACCTCTAGAACAGTCCACATTCGGACAACACACTGTTAAGGCTAAACGGACGTACCCCAACAGGTCATCTGATAATATGCCTATCGGCAAGAAGAACAAACCTTCTACAGGACGCAGGTCCGTAGTGGATGAACTGCTCCATAAACCTTGACAAATACATGCAGCCCCGACCAATATCCCAAACCACTGCCTTAAGGCATGTTGGGTACTCCGGCAGGTAGCAAAAAGCGGTGCAACAATCCTTGCCACCGCAGTATCAGGGGAGAAAGACGTCGGTGTCTTCACTATCTTCGAGACGTTCTCCTCAAACAATCGCCGCAAGAGAGCAAATCACGAACTTGCCGAGGTGATGAGGACATCCCAACCATGGGCACCACATCACCAATCACCAATGGTCCAATCACAAGAAGGCGCGCAATGCAAATACATATCAGGTGTACGCTAACTTAAGTCTATCATTTGACCTTGAAAACATGGTTATACCTTCACCTCCTTTGTTGTTGGTTGAACTCAGGTGTGATATTGAAGAAGGCCAAACACATTTCGGTCCGCGCAAAACAATGTTTTATGGCGAAGAAACAAAGTTAGGAATCCATGAAGAAAAGACTTGTCTGCTGAAGAAACATTGTTCCGATTCTGACGAAACAATGTTTTGCACGAGTTTGGATATCCCGACTTGCGAAAGGTTCCAGAACTCCAGTTTTCTGCTGAAGGAAACATTGTTCGACCCCAGTGAACAATGTTTGGCCGGAAACTGCCAACTACCTCCAACGAGAGTTTTCCAGAAGCTACCTCATTAAGTCTCTAAGCCATTTAGTCAAACCAAAGCTGGTTCTCTTTCACACCTAAGCTGGTTCCCAAATCTAGTTTAATTTCACACCTATCTAGGGGGGTGTCCCGATTATAAATAGGCTAGCTCTTCCCTTCGTTGGGGACTTTTGCCATTTCTATCAAAGACCAAAGACATAGACTCCTCCTGAGATTGGAGAGATCTTGTTACACTTATTCTCGTTATTCCTTGAGAAATTGCTCCTAATTCGTGCTCCGCGACTAGATCGTGTTGTGTGGGTCAGTGTTCGTGCTTTCCCTTGCGGATTGCACCTATCTCGTGCTCCACGACTTACGAGCGTGGTTGTGTGGGGTAGTATTGCGGGTTGTGGATCGGCGAATGTTCAGATTGTAAGCTTCGGTGAACATCCTCCTCGTCGGGTCATAATCTCTTATTTTCTATTTTTCGGCTGCTTGCAGCTAGTTATCCCCATCCACTTATCGATCCTACGCCGTGAAGATCGGACCTCCCCCTTGTTCACCCTCTTCTTTGAAGACGCTGGCATATCATCTGGTATTCAGAGCGAGGTTTACACGGTAGGATCTATATCTTTGTTGCTAGATCTATCCTTTTTAGTTTGTTTTTCCCCATCCTAAAGTCTAAAGCCAGAAAAGCCACAAAAAAAAATCCAAGCCTTTGTTTGCTGAGATCTAGTTGTTTGCTTTCCTCTTTGTGTTGGCACCAAGTTCGGTCCGAAGTTGATGTTGTTTTCTTTGAGTCTTATTGTTGGATCTTTTGTGTTGCAAAAAGAGAGCAAAAAGAGAGAGAGAGAGAAAAAAGAGCAAAAAAAAGAGAAGATAAAGAGTTGAACAAGTGTGCAATCTTATTCATTTCGGTGAGAAATTTCAGAAGTTGCAATGACAAGTGTTGCAGCTCAAACGTGGTGCAAAGATCTACATATTTTTCTTGGTTATTTGGTTTGCATCGATTGGATCTCAGCACTAGTCCTCCCCATTTTTACCCCACCTAGATCAGCTTCCTTCCTTTCATTCGCCCATCCACTCCTAATTTTCTACCACCGCATAGCCGCCAAGGAATCATTAGAATTTGGGTAAGCAAGAAGGTGAGCTGACTGTTTTCCACATATATTTTATTCTTTTGTCCACTTGTTTCCGAGAGTTAACATGACAGGATCCAACTCGAGTGTACATGGACATCAACATATGGAAGATGAACTCCCAAAAATTCGTGCGACACTTGGTGAAATTATTGAGGAGAGTATAGCTGCAGCTATGCGAAGGTTGTTCTGAGGTTGTCTTCCTATCGCGGGTAATGGGGATCAACATCATCACAGCCCCGCTGCCTCGCTGGCGGCTGACAACCGATGATTTAAAGAAAACGAGGATCGTTGCGATGGTCGTGGAAGAGCGGCAGGAGTTGCTTCCCACGACACCCCTGCTGTTGGGGCTCAACAGAGGCATGGAGAATTTCCCGCCCCTCGCGAGGGTGGACTGCATGTAGGAGAAGCTCGCGGGCGAGGCCATGACTCTCGCGGGTTTCCTGCTGATCACCAGCGACGAGCTGCACATGATGGTGATGACATCTCTCATGACGATCTCTCCGAGCATGGTAACGAAGATGAAGGCATGGGGAACTATGTACCCTACTCCCTGCCACGTCGTGGTGCTGTTTTTGGTCGCAATGGTCATCATTATAACCATCATGATCAAGATGACCGTGACAACCAAGCGAGAGTGAAGCTGCATGTGCCATCATTCACTAGAAAAGAGGATCTGGATGCATATATTGAGTGGGAGGAGAAGTGTGATCAAATCTTTTGCATCCATGGGTTTTCTGAAGCCAAGAGAGTTGATCTTGCTGTTATGGAGTTCTCTGGTTATGCTCTTACATGGAGGAATCAGCTGCAAGACGATCGATTGCTATCAGGCAATAATTATATCCGTAGCTGGACTTTGATGAAGCAAGTCATGAGGCGCCGTTTTGTTCCATCATACTATGAGAGGCAACTGTACAAGAGATTGCAGGAGCTCACTCAAGGGCCCCGCACCGTTGAGGAGTACTATAAAGAGATGGAGGTGCTGCTAATTCGAACAAGAACCCGTCAAAGTGATGAGGCGAAGATGGCAAGATTTTTACATGGGCTGAATGATGAAATATCAGACTTTGTGGAGATGTTTCCTTATGATACACTACAAGATGTGGTACATCAAGCCATACGAATTGAGAAGAAGAATATGCGTAATGGTCGTACTCGTGCTTTCCAAGGCTGCGCCACGACAGCCATATGGTTCTCAGTTTGAGGGTGCACCACCTAGGCACCCACATGTCTCGACGGCTTCCTCACCTGCTGTTCGCAATCAAGATAAGAGGTCATCACCTATAGCAGGAGTATCCTCCACTCCACCTGTAGAAAAGAGTTCTACACGTAGCAGTGGCATCCAATGCCTCAAGTGCAAAGGAAGAGGTCACATTTCTTCGAAATGTCCGAGCAAAAGAACTATGATCCTCAATGAACGAGGTGAATGGGAGTTTAAAAGTGACCCTGAATGTGGCAATGACAAAGTGGAAGAGCAGCAAGATTGGGAAGTAGGAGGAACTATTTTATCTCATGAAGAACTCAATGCTAAAGCTTTGGTTGTATGTCGTTCACTTAATGCCCAGGTTGTGGAGGAGGAAAAGGGTCAACGGCATAATATTTTTCACACTCATTGCCTTATCAACTCAAAGATATGTCGAGTGATTGTTGATAGTGGCAGCTGCAACAATATTGCAAGGACGGAGATGGTTGAGAAGCTTCAACTACAAACAAAACGTCACCAACACCCATACCGCATGGAGTCGTTGAATGATTATGGCGCCATTAAAGTGATTAGCAGCGTGCGAATACCAATTTCAGTAGGGACATATCATGATGATGTTGAGTGTGATGTGCTGCCGATGCACGCTTGTCACTTGCTTCTTGGACGACCGTGGTTGCATGACCGTGATGTGCAAATCAGCGGACGTGCGAATCGCTTATGTTTTGTCCATAGAGGAGAAAAGTTGACTTGGCTGCCCATGACACCCGAGGAAGTCTATCTTGATGAGATGAAAATAAAAGGAAAGAAAAAGGGAGAGAGTGATCATACACAACGAGTGAGCCACCAACATAGTGAGGGAGTGTTTCCATAGCCAAAAGCTCCACAACCAAATATGACCAAGCCCCGGGAAAAACAGGGATTAGTTATGATGGCTAGGAAAAGGGATATGCGGGAATTGAGAGAACCTAATACTCCATTCTTTGTACTCATGTACAAGGAAACTTTATTGGCTGCTAACGAATTACCCTCCACTCTTCCTAGTGTTATTTTTGATCTTTTGCAGGAGTATGAGGATGTGTTTCCCAAGGAGGTGTCACCAGGTTTGCCACAGAAGCGGGGCATTGAACACCAAATCGACTTGGTTCCGGGCGCCCAACTACCAAACCGACCACCATACCGAGCAAACCCAGAGGACACGAAGGAAATTCAAAGGCAAGGAGAAGATCTTCTTAACAAAGGGTATGTAAGGGAAAGTCTTTCTCCTTTTGTTGTTCCCATTCTTTTAGTTCCAAAGAAAGACGGTACTATGCGCATGTGCACTGATTGTAGATCCATTGACAACATAACTAAAAGATATCAGCACCCTATTCCTAGAATCGATGACATGCTTGATTAACTTTGAGGCTCCACCATAGTTTCCAAAATTGATTTGCGAACTGGATACCACCAAATAAGAATGAAAGACGATGATGAATGGAAAACTGCATTCAAGACAAAATTTGGCTTGTATGAATGGTTGGTTATGCCTTTTGGATTAACAAATGCACCTAGTACTTTCATGAGATTGATGAATCATGTGCTTAGATCCTACATTGGCAAGTTTGTAGTGGTTTACTTTGATGACATATTGATTTATAGCAAAACTTTGGAGGATCATGTTGAACGTATAAAATGTGTTCTTGCTGTCCTACGTGAGGAAAAGTTGTACGCTAACGTGCAAAAGTGCACATTTTGCACAAACAAGGTTGTGTTTCTTGGCTTTGTTGTTTCAGCAAAAGGTGTGGAGGTCGATGACGAGAAGATCAAGGCTATTCGTGAGTGGATGCCTCCACAAAATGTGAGCCAAGTACGTAGCTTCCTTGGACTTGCAGGTTTCTATCGTCGGTTCGTGAAGGATTTCAGCACCATTGCTGCACCCATGAATGAGTTAACAAAGAAAGACACTTCATTCCAATGGGGTGACACCCAAGACAAGTCCTTCCAAGAACTGAAGATGAGATTGACATCAGCCCCATTGCTTTCACTTCCTGATTTTGGTAAGACATTCGAGATTGAATGTGATGCAAGTGGTGTTGGCATTGGTGGAGTTCTAATGCAAGAAGGTAAACCCATTGCCTACTTTAGTGATAAGCTTAATGGCCCGACTCTTAATTATTCCGTCTATGATAAAGAATTGTATGCACTTGTTCGATCTTTGGAAACATGGCAACATTACTTGTGGCCAAAAGAATTTGTAATACATTCTGACCATGAATCTTTAAAACATCTAAAGGGCCAACACAAACTGAACCGTAGACATGCAAAATGGAGTGAGTTCATAGAGTATTTTCCTTATATTGTCAAGTACAAGAAAGGGAAGGATAACGTTGTTGCCAACGCATTGTCTAGGCGTCACATTTTACTTTCCCAACTTGATGTTAAAATCCTTGGTTTAGAAAATACCAAAGAATTGTATGCTAAGGACTCATACTTTGCTGAACCATTTTCAAAGTGTGACAAGGGAAAGGGATGGGAAAAGTTTCATTTGCAGGATGGATTTCTATTTCGAGCTAACAAATTGTGCATCCCAGATTGTTCTGTTCATTTTTTGCTCTTGCGGGAGGCTCACGCTGGTGGTCTCATGGGACATTTTGGAGCCAAGAAAATTGAAAGTGTGCTTGTTGATCACTTCTTTTGGCCGCGCATGAGACGTGACGTAGAACGCTACGTGATGAGATGCGATATTTGCCACAAAGCTAAGTCTCGTTTGAATCCTCGTGGTTTATATACTCCTCTATCTATTCCAAATACTGTGTGGGAAGATATTTCTATGGATTTTGTTCTTGGTTTACCACGGACTAAGATGGGGAGTGACTCGGTGTTTGTGGTAGTTGATCATTTTAGCAAAATGGCACATTTTATCCCATGTCATAAGAGCGATGATGCTTCACACATTGCTAATCTGTTTTTCAGGGAAGTTGTGCGGCTACATGGAGTTCCACACACAATTGTGTCAGACCGCGAAACCAAATTTCGGAGGTACTTTTGGAAGACCTTGTGGGGAAAACTTGGCACCAAGCTACTATTTTCCACGACCTGCCACCCACAAACTAATGGACAAACTGAAGTTGTCAACCGAACGTTGTCCATGATGCTACAAGCAGTCCTCAAGAAGAATTTGAAGATGTGGGAAGAGTGCCTACCTCATGTGGAGTTCGCCTATAACAGGGCATTACATTCGACCACTAAATTTTGTCCATTTGAACTTGTTTATGGATTCAAACCTATTGCTCCCATCAATCTTTTGCCTTTGCCCCTACAGGAACGAACCAGCCTTGATGCAAGTAAGCGTGCTGATTTCGTCAAGAAACTTCATGGCCAGGCAAAGGAGAACATTGAGGAAATGAGTGAACAATATACGAAGTGGGTCAACAAGGCCAGGAAGAAGATGGTGTTCGAGCAAGGCGATTTGGTATGGGTACACCTTCGGAAGGACCGTTTTCCTGAGAAACGCAAGTGCAAGTTGCAGCCACGCGGTGATGGACCATTCGCGGTGCTCGAGCAGATCAATGACAATGCTTATAAGATCGATCTTCCGAAAGAATATGGTGTTAGCTCAACCTTCAACGTCTTCGATCTTTCCCCATACTTTGGGCCTTTAGAGTCGAGGATGACTCCTTCTCAAGAGGGGGAGGATGATGAGGACATCCCAACAATGGGCACCACACCACCAATCATCAATGGTCCAATCACAAGAAGACGCGCAATGCAAATACATGATCAGGTGAACGCTAACTTAAGTCTATCATTTGACCTTGAAAACATGGTTCTACCTTCACCTCCTTTGTTGTTGGTTGAACTCAGGTGCGATATTGAAGAAGGCCAAACACATTTCGGTCCACGCAAAACAATGTTTTATGGAGAAGAAACAAAGTTAGGAATCCATGAAGAAAAGAGTTGCCTGCTGAGGAAACATTGTTCCGATTCTGACTAAACAATGTTTTGCACGAGTTTGGATATCTCGACTTGTGAAAGGTTCCCAGAAATCGAGTTTTCTGCTGAAGGAAACATTGTTCGACCCGAGTGAACAATATTTGGTTGGGAACTGCCAACTACCTCCAACGAGAGTTTTCTAGAAGCTACCTCATTAAGTCTCTAAACCATTTAGTCAAACCAAAGCTGGTTCTCTTTCACACCTAAGCTGGTTCCCAAAGCTTGTTTAATTTTACACCTATCCAGGGGGGTGTCTCAATTATAAATAGGCTAGCTCTTCCCTTCGTTGGGGACTTTTGCCATTTCTATCAAAGACCAAAGACATAGACTCCTCCTGAGATTGGAGAGATCTTGTTACCCTTATTCTCGTGATTCCTTGAGAAATTGCTCCTTATTCGTGCTCCATGACTAGATCGTGTTGTGTGGGTTAGTGTTCGTGGTTTCCCTTGTGGATTGCACCTATCCCATGCTCCACGACTTACGAGCGTGGTTGTGTGGGGTAGTATTGCGGGTTGTGGATCGGCGAATGTTCGAATTGTAAGCTTCGGTGAGCATCCTCCTCGTCAGGTCATAATCTCTTATTTTCTATTTTCCAGCTGCTTGCAGCTAGTTATCCCCATCCACTTATCGATCCTACGCCGTGAAGATCGGACCTCCCCCTTGTTCACCCTCTTCTCTAAAGACGGTGGCATATCACGAGGTCTATCAAATTTGCCCTACAAGCCCATGGTGCGGCACAGCAATCACTTTTTCTGCCGCAGACGCACCTCGAGTCCGGCCGGTCCGAGCAACAATAGCTCTTGTACTATATCCAATAGTAGACGGCTTTCGCCTCACTAAAGTACTCATGGACGGAGGAAGCGGACTCAACCTCATATACGAGGTAACGCTTGCAAAAATGCAGATTGACAAATCCCGCATTGAGCACACTAACACAACCTCCAGAGGAATTATTCCCAGCCGGGAAGCCCAATGTTCGGGAAGCATTAAGTT
This sequence comes from Secale cereale, assembly GCA_902687465.1. Taxonomy (NCBI): domain Eukaryota; kingdom Viridiplantae; phylum Streptophyta; class Magnoliopsida; order Poales; family Poaceae; genus Secale; species Secale cereale. The sequence goes on along the minus strand of LR738715.1, from coordinate 193,582,585 downwards.
TGACATAGTATTCGGCACATCCGAGAACTACAGGTCAGAGGAATTGCTCTTCCACATTGTTCCCTTCAATAGCGGATACCACGCCCTTATAGGACGGGACGCTTTTTACACGCTTTCAAGCCATACCCCATTATGGCTACATGAAGCTTAAAATGCCAGGGCCCAATGGAGTAATCACATTAACAAGCGATCCGGACAGAGCACTCTGTGCCGAAAATAAAACGACATATTTAGCCGTAGAGGCATTATCCGAAGCCCTCGCGGCCGAGGAATTAACCACCTTACGATCCACGGTGGACAAGGATGATGTAATCCTTGCCAAAAGATTGAAATCTACCTCCTTCAAGCCTGCAGATGAAATTATAAAATTTCAAGTGCACCCAACGGACCCTAATAAGACAGCGTCTATCGGGGCACAACTGGATCCGGCGGTAGATAGCGCGTTGCACGCCTTTATTTGCGAGAATTGGGATATGTTCGCCTGGCACCCTTAAGATATGCCAGGAATCCCACGCGCGCTGGCCGAACACAGCCTCAACATTATCAAAGGTTTCAAACCAGTTAAGCAGTCACTGCAACGATTTTCCGAACCCAAAAGACAAGCAATAGGAAAGAGGTAGCCAAGCTATTGGAGGCCGGATTCATCAGAGAAATTAAACATCTGGATTGGCTAGCCAACTTAGTCATGGTACCGAAGAAGGATAAATCCTGGCGCCTCTGTGTCGACTTTATAGATATAAACAAGGCGTGCCCTAAGGATCCCTTTCCTCTGCCCCGCATTCATCAGATTATCGATGCAATGGCCGGACATGACTCATTGTGTTTCCTTGATGCTTACTCCGGATACCATCAGATAAAGATGAAGGAATCCGATCAGGCCGCAACGACATTTATCACCCCGTACGGTACCTTATGTGTCAACACTATGCCCTTTGGACATAAAAACGCTGGTGCCATGTATCAACGCATGATTCAAACATCCTTAGAAAAACAAATTGGCAAGACAGTGGAGGTATATGTTGACGACGTAGTCGTTAAGACCAAACACGTCGAGGCATTGGTGGATGATCTCCGCCTTACGTTTGATAACCTTCGGGCATATGCCATAAGGCTGAATCTGAAAAAATGCGTCTTCGGCGTTTCGGTCGGAAAGCTATTAGGGTTCATTGTATCCCATAGAGGAATCGAAGCTAACCGAGCTAAAATCCGGGCCTTGTCACAGCTCAAAACGCCAACCGATCTCAAACAAGTGCAAAAACTAGCAGGCTGTGTAGCGGCCTTGAGCCGCTTCATCTCCAGGTTAGGAGAGAAAGCATTGCCACTTTATAGATTTCTACAACGCACTGAGAACTTCGAATGGAAGGATGTGTCCACAGCTGGATTAGAAGAAATATAAACTCTACTACCGAGCAACCCAATCCTAGCCGCCCCAGGTGTTGGCGAACCAATGATGCTGTATATATCAGCCACTCACCAGATAGTGAGTGCCGTGCTCGTCGTCGAACGAGCCAAAGAGGGACATAAGTTCCCCGTTCAAAAACCCACATACTACGTATCCGAGGTTCTCACACCGTGTAAATCACGGTACCCCCACTATCAGAAAATTGCCTATGCAGTCTTCATGTCATCTTGGAAACTCCGACACTACTTTCAAGAGTGTTCGATCATAGTGGCATCCGAAGTACCTCTTAACAATATCATCAACAATAAAGACGCCACAGGACGCATAGCCAACTGGGCCATCTAACTATTACCATTCGAAATATCATATAAGCCGCGCCACACTATTAAATCCCAGGTGTTGGCTGACTTCGTCACAGAATGGACTGAAGCCGAACTCCCTAAAGAGTACGGCTCATATTCCCACTAGACAATGTACTTCGACGGTTCCAAAATGCTAGCCGGATTGGTGGCCGACGTCATCCTGATATCTCCAACAGGGGATACAGTCTGGTACGTACTACAAATCATGTACATGGACTCAAACAATGCAGCCGAATATGGAACTATTGCCTGGTCCCTGCCTAGCTGTATCCATGGGCATACAACGCCTCGAGGTACGCGGAGACTCAAACCTCACTATCCCTCAAATAAACAGAGAATTTGATGCGAAGGATTCAAAGATGGCAGCTTATCACAATGCCATATTGAAAATATCTATCGATTTGAGGGGTTGGAATTCCACCATGTAGACCGGGATAATAACCAGGCGGCAGATATACTCGCTCGTATGGGCGCTAAACGTGACCCAGTCCCGCCTAACACCTTCAAGGAAAGGCTGTTTAGGCCATCAGTAACATGGCAGGATGAGAGCGGCCATACTAATTCGGATCCAAACACACCCCCAGCCGAACTTACCCAAACATCATCAGGGACTCAGACATGGAGATAACATCTTCGACTCACGAGATCATGGATGTCATAGCCCCCTGGACAAAGCCCTTCTTAGCTTACCTTAACAGGCAAGAGTTCCCCGATGACCAAAATGAGGCCCGCCGCATAATTCGGCGTTCTAAAGCCTACAAAGTTCACAAAGGTGAACTATATAAGAAAAGCACTACTTGTGTTCTCCAAAGGTGCATCTCTGAAGAGGAGGGACGACAACTTCTCACTGAAATACACGCAGGAATGGGCGGCTGTCGGTGTCAAAACTGGCGGATCTCGGGTAGGGGGTCCCGAACTATGTGTCTGAGGATTGATGGTAACAGGAGACTGGGGACACGATGTTTACCCAGGTTCAGGCCCTCTCGATCGAGGTAATACCCTACTACCTACTATATTAATATGGATGAATAAGATTACAAGAGTTGATCTACCTCGAGATCGTAATGGCTAAACCCTAGAGTCTAGCCTATGAGGATGTTATGATTCCCTATTATCCTCTACGGACTAAACCCTCCAGTTTATATATGCACCGGAGGGGCCTAGGGTTTGTACATAACCATCTTGCAGAGGAAGGAAATATTACACTCGAACCTAAAACTTGCCATTATACGAACACATGAGTCCTATCCAGATATGATATATGATCTTCAACAATGATATTCACGGCCCACCAGTCCAGCCCACCAAGAGTTATCCGGCCACCCGAGGACCCCTCAATCCAGGACTCCCTTCGTAGCCCCTGAACCTGTCTTCGATGTCGATGAGTTTGGCTTTCGTATTGTCTTCGGCATTGCAAGGCGGGTTCCTTCCTCCGAATATATCTTCTGCAAAAAGGTGTATTGTGTTCGGCTCTGCATGGTTTGTACAACCCTTAACCTCGAAGGCAAGGTCTTGAAAGAAAACGAATATTGTGTCTTTACTGACGGCCTTTTGGTGAAGCCTCGTGTCCATCCCATTAACATATCGAACTGTTTTACTTGGCCCTAGTTTCGTGTTTCGAGGTACAACCTCATTGACAGGTCTTATCAGAGCAGAGATCGTGCCCGCTTATTGTGGAATCCTTATCAACATGACGTGAGCATCTAAACCGCACATTACGCACGACCGCTTTGGGAACCGACGAGGTTCATGGCTAAAGTGGGGGGACGTTCTGTATTCACAGCGTTATAAAAGGATATCAATCCCTTTCATCAGCCCCACGCTTTCCTCAAGCTCGAGCTCTCCAATCTCCCTAGCCCCAGCATCCCCATCTCTTGCGCCTACCGCTCTATGTTCCCCAACCACTACTTCCTTCCCGAGCAATGGCTGGATCCGGTGCCAGGGGCAAGTGGGAGGCCTCCACGGTCATTGAGAAAACCGTGGAGGATCTTTGGAGCGCAGGCTATCTCGTTGTCGACATCGCGCATCGAGTCCCCGCTGAGGGCCCGGTAATTCCCATCCCAGAGGCGGGCGAGAGGGTCGTGTTCCTTTCGCACTTTCTTAGGGGGCTAGGATTCCCGCTCCACCCCTTTATTCGGGGTTTACTGTTTTTCTACGGGCTAGATTTCCATGATCTGGCCCCGAACTCAATCCTTCACATATGCGCTTTTATAGTGGTGTGTGAAGCTTTCCTCCGCATCCCTCCACACTTCGGCCTATGGCTTAAAACCTTCAACGTGAAGCCGAAGGTGGTGGACGGGCAGCACACGGAGTGCGGGGGCGCTATGATAAGCAAGCTCCCGAATGCGACTTGGCCAAAAGGGTCGTTCGTAGAGACGAACAAAGTCTGACAGCAAGAGTGGTTTTATATCACTAAACCCCGCGATGCTAAATGGGCGGCGGAACCTGCTTTCAGATCTGGACCCTCGGAGAGGTTGACCTCTTGGGCTGATAAGAGTCCGAACTGGGGGTCCCAAGTTGAGGTGACGACACTCCAGGGCCGTGTGTCCATCATGATTTCTAAGGGCTATCAGCTCTCGACCTTGGTCCAGGTAATGCTGGCCCGGCTTGTCCTTCCTTGCCAAAGCCGGGACTCCTCCCTATGGGAGTTTGATCCGGCAGGAGATTGGCCTTTGAAGCATCTCTTTGGCTTCACGCACAAAGAGATCTGGAAGCATATCTTCAAGAGGCAGATGGAGTGGACGAAGGAAACCGAGGACGCGGGCTATAGTACTACGTTCTCCACCCCAGAGGTAATAGAAAACTCCGCCGAACATATATCCCCTTTCTTATTTAATGATAATAGGAATTGGAGTTCTTGCGTGATATACAAGGCTGGATGAAGAAGGCAATCCGGATGAAGTGTCCGGCGCCTTTGCCTGAAGACCCAGAATCGCCTCGACTGACGGCGATGCTGGTCCCGACGCAATACAAGACGCCGGCCAAGAAGCCCATGAAGAAGGACATGGAGGCCGAAGACGGCCCCCGCCCTACGGACAAGAAGTCCGAGAAGATCAACATCCTCTCCTCCAAAGAGGAGGAGGATAACGAAGAAGAAGAAGAAGAAGAGGAGGAGCCTCCCGCGCAAGGTAGGGGGACGAAGAGGGGGCCGCCGCTGACGCGGGCACGGCCGCACCCTGGAGGAGGCTAAACCTCTCTACTCGTTCAGACTCATCACCCGAACAGAGCTTTGTGGTGAAGCTCAGGGAGAAGCCCCCAACCGAAACATAAGTTTGTCCGTATATATTAATTGTTGCACCTTATTTGTTTAGTGTTTTGATATTTATTTAGTATTTCTTACCTGCTGACCTATATCCCTCCTCGAGGACACCCCGACGCCTCCTTATCGGAGGGGAACTGTCTAGCGCCTAGAGAGATGGAGAGTGACCCGCTGGTCCGGGCTCCATCACCCATGATTGGCGGGGACACCGAAGTGTCCTCCCAGCAGGTGTCCTCCGCTCACGGACATGAGGGCGGGGCAGGTGACAGAGCGACCGGGGATAATACCTTGGCTGCCGCTGACCATGGGGGAACAATCCCCATGGAGATCGAAGACGGGGGGCCAAACAATCCGGGGCCCTCCCGAATACTGACCCGGGGCCTAGTGCGGCTCCGGGGTTCAAAGACCAGACCCCCATGCGGGGGTGGATACGACGGCGCACAGAGTTAATCCGGAGGCGCCAAACCATATGGAGGGAGCACTTCAAAGTGCTTCCGTCTTGGAGGAGCACCGCACTGTAATGGGTGCGGTGATGAAGAAGATTCAGTCTGTCAACGGCGGATTGAATGAAGCTTTCAATAGCCTGTTAACAAGCTTTGAGGTAAGCAATGTAATGTTCTTTTATGGAACTTTATCTGTTTTAAATACACATATATAGCCAGTAGCCCCTGATGCTTTGTGTGATTCTGAACAGAATCGAATGAAGTATCCATAGTATAGCATATTCTAGAGCTGAACTGTATGTTTTATTATTTGAGCAGGCTTCACTAGTTGCGGCAACTGCATGAGATGCAGAAGTTGCCGAACTAAATCGGAAGCTCTTGTTGGCCAACGCGGACCTTGACCGCGTCAACCAGCATTTAGATGAAACGCAAGGTATGTGGATTTTAAGAATTTAGGAAGACTAAGAACATAAATTGAGTATGAGTATAAACTCGCATACGATATTCTGTATTACACAGTTGGCGCCACTAAGCTCGAGGCTCTCAAGGGCGATCTCGTGAAGGCCAAGTAGGAGGCCGAAGCAAGCAAGGTGATCGCTAATAAAGCGGTTGCCGAACTAGAGACCAAAAAGGCCGCGTGCCAACAACACGTGGCTCGGGTATCCGAAGTCGAGGACGAACTCAGAGATGCTATTCGCAACTGTGAAGCGTTGGAGTTAAATACTTCAGAACAAGCGTCCGAGCTGAATGTGGTAGTTAGGGCTGCCCAGGATGCGCGAAGCAAGTCGCGCAGCGCCTGTGAAGAAATCAAGCAGGCGCGGCAGATAGCATCTGGTAAGACCTTTCTCTTACAGAGCATCTTCGGAGGGCAGAAGTATCTTGGGCTGACACGGTTATGGAGTTCTCCAGGCGTGTTTGCTGATCTTCCGACGAGCAGTGCTGACGCCGCCCAATACTTCCGAGCTCAGGAGGGGAACAACACGGAGAAGTTGTTTTGGTCGCAGTTCTATGCGCCAAAACATCCAGTGCCCCTCAACGACCTGATGAAGCAGTTGGTCGAGATGCACAATATGGCGGGTTCGGCCATGAAGGACTTGATAGTTCGGCTATGGCCCACTGATCCAATCCCAAGCAGCTACTTCGGATTGGTGAAGCGGCTCGTTGAGGTGAGTCCGCGGGTTGACACATTGAAGCGCTCGGCCTGCATAGAAGAGCTCGGATGGCCTTCGCTCACGTGAAGGTGCACTGGGCGAAGATGAGGGCGCATGACCTAGCTACTGCTAGCCCGCCCGCAGGTAAGGAGCACCGCAAGCCAGAGAAATACTTCGAGGACGTCCTAGAAGGCGCACGCCTTGTAGAAGGCCAGTGATCAAAGGATGTTATCTTTGAGTAATTGTATCCGGTTGTAAAGATATAAGCTTATGAACCAATGTGTATAACTTTTGAACTATTATATTATGAGCGACTTTTATCTCCTGTGTGGCTGTTTATATAAATATGAAAGTTTCCAGTCATCGGCTTCAGCCCCCATGTACATAGTACTGGGGTGTTCGGTCATATGCATATACACTCTTTATCCAACGTCTTGGTCCGTGTAGGAGGTGTATGTGGAGCGAACAAGGCAATCGGACTATGCGATGTTATTGCTTTCACTTAGCCGTAGGAATTTGACAAGTGGGGCTAGGTACTAGCCCCTGGTGCAGATATGATATTCCCTAATTAAGGTATCCAATTGCATCTGGCTGGGCGAAAAAATCAACTCTTCGTATAACACGGGGTAGATCTCTATCGATCGTAGTATAAAACTAAGTCACCAGATTGCCGACCAGGTTATCTCCTATCATGACAGTCAGTTTTCGACTTTCTCTACTAAGGTTCTTGACCGGACGAGCCAGAAGTACAGTCGCAGTAATTCTAAGTTTACACCCTAGCCGAACAATTGGTAACGTAGGGGTAAGCACAGCAGCCGGGCAACCCAACTATTGACCCAAGACATGATTCGGAACTGATGCATGTAAGGCGAATATCCAGGACGCGGGACACTCCTTATAGGTGTTCGGACTTCTTGACATATACCGGGCTGAATACGACCCCTGGTAATAGACCATGTTGACAAGGCACATGTGGCAATCTGACGTGGGGAGAGAACATTTATGGTGAGTGAATAAAACTCCAAATACAATGTGAATCAAGCTGCTCTATTAATATCCCTTTATATACGGCGATCCGTAAGCTTATAGATAAAACAAGAAAGAGATAAAAGGTTTACACAGGGTCTTAATCTAAAAAGAAACCTTAGCGCGGGTCCTGCTGCACGTCTGTGCTGTTTCCTCCTCTGTAATGTGTCCTTGAAGGGGGAGTGTGATGGCCATCTATAAAAAGGAAAAGAAAAAAGAAACCTGGAAAGGAAAAGAAATCCAGTGTGGCCATAAATAAGACTGGTTCGTTTAGTGAACCTTAAAAGATAATTTTAGAGTCCGAATAGGGTCGAGCCGAACTATGCACTATATGCATGCAGTGTGCCCCCAGCATCGCCCAAGGTATTTTGAGGGCATAATTATGTACCCGAGGCACGTATGCTACCACCTTATGGGGTAATCGATGGGGGCGTAGCTGCTAATCTAGCTCAGGTTCATCTGAGCTGCCGCACTGCGGTGTATGCCGGACACGTTTAGCTATATCCGCGACCGATAGGTTATCTGGCTTGAATATGCCATTTTGGACTTCAGCTCCTAAGGCCGCAGTGTCCTCCTCCGTACGGAGAGAGCGCTCCATATTTCCATTGACTGTGATGACGCCACATGGTCGGGGCATTTTGAGCTTTATGATAGCATAATGCGGGACAGCATTAAAGCGGGCGAAGGCCGTTCTTCCAAGTAGTGCATGATAGCCACTTCAGAATGGAGCTATGTCGAAGATTAACTCTTCGCTTCGAAAGTTATCAAGAGAGCCAAATACGACCTCAAATGTTAAGAGCCCGTGCAGTGGGCTTCTACGCCTGGTATCACTCCTTTAAAGGACGTGTTGCTTGGCTTTATTCTTGACGGATCGATCCCCATATTGCAGATAGTGTCCTGATATATCAGATTGAGACTGCTGCCGCCGTCCATAAGGACTCGGGTGAGATGGTATCCATCGATTTGGTTCGAGCACTAGGGCTGTCGAACCCCCATGACGGATACTAGTCGGGTGATTCCTGCGATCAAAAGTGATCGGACAGGCCTATTGATGGCTTCTCGCCCCTCGTTGGTTACCCCAAGTGGAAGGTTTGAGATGCAGTGTAGCGGAAGTTTTCCCTTGGCAATACCAAGGATCGATTTCCCTGAGACTCCCAGTTTCAACAAGAAGGTGTCAACTGCTAACGGCGCCAGATATTTAGCAATCAACGTGGACCTGCACACAGATACAAATAACTTTGCTCCCAACGAGTACAGAGAGGTTGTCAATCCCTCCGGCCTTGTAGTTTACAAAGGATCAAACGCAAGTGATAATAGTGATAGGTATAATTGCAATAGTAAGTAAAAGCAAAAAGTAAATAGCGGATGTGATCAATGATGGTAATATGGACCGGAGTCTCATGATGTTCACTAGTGATGTCTCTCTTCCAAAAGACGATAAAACAGCTATGTGAGGTAAACGAATTACATCTGGGCAATTGACAGGACTATGTGCGCAAACCAATGCTGACTAAGTTGCAAGAAAGGTAGAGGTTCAAAGCATAGGCGGTACGCCGAGGTAAGTAGACCGAAATCCATCTGCATCTACTACTAATCATCCACCTTGAGATATCTATCCATAACATCTCGCTGGTATTGAGTTGCGAGTCCCACCCATAGTGTAAACTCAAAGCAACAGACAACTGCATTAAAAGAACTTTGCGTAAAGTAAACAATCCTTGCACCGGCGGGCACAAGCACCGTTGTTTTCCCCCTTGTGGCAACAGCACATCCCCTAGACTCATGTTTCTGTCACTCAAGCTAGTCATCGAGGGGCATGAACCCACAATCGAGCATAACGTTCCCTCTTGGAGTCACTACCTACTACTTGGCCAAAGCAATAAATAACAACGGAGAAGATGCAAGAATTACTTACGAACATAAATATAAAAGAGGTGAATCAAATATATTACTCAAACACAATCTAAACATAATCTCACAATCCATCGGATCCCAGCAAACTCATCATAGCAACAGCATAAGGATTACATATGTGCCTCGATCATGTAGGGCAGCTCACGAGGACTAATTAGTGAAGCACAAGAACGGGAGGAGAACATCACATAGCTACTGGTCATGGACCCATGGTCCAAGGGAGACTACTCACAACTCATCCGGGAGGCGTCCATGGTGGTGGAGAAGCTCCCGGTGGTGATCCTCCCCTCCGGCAGGGTGCTGGGAAGAGTTCTCCTGGTGCTCCCGATCTTGGAAGCGGCGGCGGCGGCGGAACAGAGATGAGATCGCGAAAAAGAGTTCCCGTCTCGAGGGTTTCGGGAGACGCTTTAAATATATGCCAAAGGGGGGCATCAGACGAAGCTCGGGGGGCCCAGGCGCCCCCCCGGCGCGGCCCAGGGGGGGCGCGCCACCAGGGCGCCTGGGGCCCTGGTGTCCCCCCTCCGGCTGTGCTTCGGGTGCCTGGTAGTTTCTGGAACGCTGATTTTTTATAAAAATTTTCTGGATTTTTTTCTGGCAGTTCTCGTAATGTGAAAACCTGAAATACAAAAACAGCCGAAAACAGAAACTGGCACTGGGGTGCACTGAGTTAATAGGTTAGTCCAAATATGATCAAAAGTGTATGGAAGTGTATAAATAACATAGCAATATCACCCAACAGAGGCATGGAGCAAGCAGAAATTATAGATACGTTTTGGACGTATCAACATCCCCAAGCTTAATTCCTGCTCGTCCTCGAGTAGGTAAATGATAACAAGAATAATTTCTGTGGAGACATGCTATTAACCATATAGGACTTTTTCATAGTCATATGACAAAAGCTTACTGAGACAATGAATCTATAGTTATTAAGTTGCCTCATGAGAAAATCACAAAGAACTGAAAGTTCTACAATATGATACTGAAACATCAAAAAGATTTGTAATGAACATGGTGTGCAAATATGATAAAGTGATATCTAGCTTGCCCCCTTTAGTGAAGCAAAACATAAATGCAGGGGCACCTCCAAGGTTTAAGTGATGACTAGATACAATGATTTCAAAATAAACGATATCACAATCATGCAAAAGACAATGCTACTTTGGGACAATGCACATTACACTCAGAATGACAATCATGCTCTTAGTAGTTGGTGCTTTTAAAAGAAGGTGGAGACTCTCGAACCGTGGCTTTTGTTGGCAAGGTTGAAAACCCGTAGTCGGAAACAAAGACAAAACATGTACCAGAGCTCTTGGTTTTAAAATAGAGGTAATAATTATTATTTTTTATTATGCATGTTCCGTCAACGAATGCTAGCAGACAACTCAATCACTTCTTGAGATGGACAAGTTTCGAGGAACGGCTCCCGAATGAGGACGATCACATCCTCTTAATCTCCTTTGTTTATCACTGCCAAAGTTTTCTGATTTCTCATGAACAAAGCGTGATGGAGGGTTTGTTTGTTATATTATCTTTTTGAGCCGGGCGCACTCAATGCCAGTTCCTTCTCGTATTATGGGTTTGCACATTATACATGCAATCCCGGGGTGAAGCTTGTCAAACTTAAAAAGATCATGAATTAACTACTACTTTCTCATGAACTTAAAACAGAGGCACAAAATAGGAATGCTTTTTCTTTGAATAATTTCGAGATGGCACATGCAAGTCTTCGTTAGGAATGGCAGGTAAATACCATGTAGGAAGATATGGTGGACTCATATGGCATAACTGGATTAAAGGAATGTGGGTGCACAAGCAGTCAGTCCGCTTAGTACAGGTGAAGGTTAGCAAAAGACTGGGAGCGACCAACTAAGAGAGCAATGACGGTCATAATCATGCAGAGCGACAAAGCAACATTGAATCAGGCATGGAAGTTATATCGCTACTCAGAAACAAAAGATTATCAAGGCTTGACAGACTTTCTTTACAGTCTTAAATATGCGTGAGCATACGCCAAGTCAATCAAAATAAATTCTCGAAGGAAGATATTACTAAACCATACCGCATCATAGGCAAACAAATCATGTTGGTACTCCAATAACACATTGGAAATCCCCCAGCTAATTGAGACTAACCATAAGAAAACATGAACTACTAAGCGCCATTATGCACGTATCATCTTTATCATAGACATATCAACCAATGCAACGGAAGCAAACTCTCTTAATAAGATAAGCATGATAACTAAAGAGAGTTCAAGCAACCAACTAAACAAAAGCTCTTTAAAAAGATAAGCATGAAAGTTAAGAGCTAAGCATGATAGTAGCTATTGAAAGACAAAGAACACACACAATAAAGGTAGACATGAAAATTATATGTTATGTTCTAGGTAGAAGTGGAGCGTGTTTCTCTCCCACATAAAGAAAGCTGAGTTCCGACTCGTTATGAAAAGCTAAAGAAAACTAAAAAGGAAAACTAAAACAAGACGCTCCAAGCATAGCACATAACACATGAAGTGATTAAAATATAGTGGAACGAAAGACGAACTGATAATGTTGATGGAGAAGGGGATGCACGGGGGCATCCCCAAGCTTAGCCGCTTGAGTCTCCTTGAATATTTCTTGGGGGTGCATGGGGGCATCCCCAAGCTTGAGCGTTTGACACTCTTGAATCTTTTTATCATCTTCCCTCGCACACTTGAAAACTCCCTTCATACATAACTCATCATAATCTGATTAGCGAGGTTAGTACCCATAATAAAATAATTGTTCCTTGCTGGAAATAAAGATATTCTTGAAGGTCTACTGTTTCTCAAGATTGCCAAAAGGTTTTTGCAAAGAAAAAGCAAGCTCTAGGTTTGCAAAATGAAGGAAAGGCAAAACAGGACAGAATCTGTGAAAAACAGAACAGCAGGTAGTAAATGATTTTTCCGGGGCACTTCTGCAACTCTAATCAAAAAACTCAGAACAGGCGCACGAAAGACAATTATATAGAGCACACTGTCGAAAAAATTCAGACCAAAAAGATGATCTGGTGATTTTATACGAATTTTTCTGTCCAAGGACATAATCTGTTTCTTGGACAGCACGTCACAACTTTTGAACTTTCTTGCAATCAGAGGCTACACTTGGCACAAAATTTGAGAAGCAAAGATACAATGATGATGCAACAGTAGTAACAACATCAAGACACAACAAAAGCAAAATAAATTTATTCATGTGGGTTGCCTCCCAAAAGCGCTTTCTTTTATGCCTTTAAGCTAGGCATAATGCATAGAGGTCAAGTTGTATCAATTGAACCATCATCAAGATCATCAAAAAGCTCTTCAATAATACAACTAGTCTTAAGAGGACTCTCAAATAAAGGCCTCATAAGAGATACTTCTAGGGAGAAGACCAAAAGGATAAAAGTCAAGGGAAGATTCATTTATAAATTCATCAAAGAGAGGTGTTTCTTCCAAAGTCTTTACAGTTTCAACCCCTTTAGCAATAGATGGATTACTTTAAGAACGGGGAGCCTTTGGAACGTGAACGAACTTAGGCTCCCTCCTTGCAGGAGTTTCTACCTTCTTGGTTTTGATCGAGGAGAAAGTAGTTCCTAGAGTATCAAATATTTCCTCAATCTTATCTATCCTAGAAGAGTCCAAGTCATGGGATTTGATGGTCTCCAAAGATTTGAAAAAATTATGCATGGAGCTATCAAGCCTATTAAAATTCCCTTGGATCTTACGATCCAACTCATTAATCTTATTGATGTTTGGCATCTCTAACTCTATCTTTTCAAGTTTTTTCATAATGTGAGCTAGAGTGATGTCCTCTTGAATGCTAACAACAGGGGGGATTCCCAACAAGATTTTCAATAATACTAAGAGACTCCCAAACTGGGGCCTCTAGGAAATTTCCATTGATAGCAGTATCTAGAATAAACCTATTCCAAGAAGTAATTCCAACATAAAAATTTCTAAGCAGGATAGTAGTAGGTTGCTTCTTGGTGGCTCTTTTTTTAGAATCATTAATTCTATACCAAGCATCTTTCAGACTTTCCCCACCTCTTTGTTTAAAGGTGAGAACTTCTGCCTCGTCAAAGACAAAAGGACCCGACATAATGACGACTAAAGAATAAGATAACTATTTTTGTGATTTTCGATAAAAGATACTAAAGCAAAAACTGAAAGGTAAACTAACAAGACTAAAAAGCAAAGGTAAAAGATAGCGTGCAACTCCCCTATCCTGAAGAGTGGAGTCCCCGGCAACGGCGCCAGAAAACTTTGCTTGATGGCTTATCGCCCCTCGTTGGTTACCCCAAGTGGAAGGTTTGAGATGCAGTGTAGCAGAAGTTTTCCCTTGGCAATACCAAGGATCGATTTCCCTGAGACTCCCAGTTTCAACAAGAAGGTGTCAACTGCTAACGGCACCATATATTTAGCAATCAACGTGGACCTGCACACAGATACAAATAACTTTGCTCCCAACAAGTACAGAGAGGTTGCCAATCCCTCCGGCCTTGTAGTTTACAAAGGATCAAACGCAAGTGATAATAGTGATAGGTATAATTGCAATACTAAGTAAAAGCGAAAAGTAAATAGCGGATGTTATCAATGATGGTAATATGGACCAGAGTCTCATGATGTTCACTAGTGATGTCTCTCTCCCAAAAGACGATAAAACAGCTATGTGAGGTAAACGAATTACAGCTGGGCAATTGACAGGACCATGTGCGCAAACCAATGCTGACTAAGTTGCAAGAAAGGTAGAGGTTCAAAGCATGGGCGGTACGCCGAGGTAAGTAGACCGAAATCCATCTGCATCTACTACTAATCATCCACCTTGAGATATCTATCCAGAACATCTCGCTGGTATTAAGTTGCGAGTCCCACCCATAGTGTAAACTCAAAGCAACAGACAACTGCATTAAAAGAACTTTGCGTAAAGTAAACAATCTGTCAGGACCCCGATCCTAGGTCACACCGATCTAGCTGTAACACGTCATATCACTTTGCGGCCTCACGCACGGTAACCCCACGGGTGCCACCTTACCTGGCCCGGGACCGTTTGCGCATTTTGGCACACGTATATGACAGTGTCGCTAGCATCCATATGACAGAGAACCCGGGCCGACATGGCTAGTTATAAACCAAAAGTGGCACTAGATTATAGAGACAGGCATCCATGACCTAGCAACGAACGTGTCGGTCATCAACGTATGAACCCAAGTCGTAGCAAGCTACATGGACATAAAGGAACAACGCGTGACATTTCCCCTAAGGGACAGACACAGGAACGAAGAAGGACACATGCCGGCCAGCCTACGTGTTCCGAGCAGTAGCAAGCTACCAAGGCTCATTGGAATCACTAGGAGGCATTTCCCTGTAAGGTAGGCTACCAAAGGAAAACAACTAGGTGTCGGATCCCACACATACCAAGCATTTCAATCATACACGCAATATGCTCAATATGTGCAAATACAACAGTGCATCACAACAGAACTCTATGACTCAAAGTACTTTATTTAAAAGGCTCCAAGAGCCATACATAACATATCCATACAGGTAGGGGTCACATGACCCAACACCCAAGTCATACAGTCATACAAGCACAAGCGGAAGCTACATGTCTGAGTACAGACAACTTAGAAAATAAAACAGGCTTGGTGTAGCCTGACTATCTACAAGGCCCTTCACAAGCTCCAGATCTCCGTCTGGGTGTCAAGCTACTCGTCGACATCAACGTCTATGTAGAACCCATCAGCGGGGGCAGGGTTCTCCTCTGCAACAGTTATTAAGCAAACATTAGTACAATGGTACTCAACAAGTCTTACCACAGAACCTATCATACATGCAACATTATCAAAGGGGGTAGTGGGGTTCATAGCAGAATGCCAGCTTTGACCTTGGCTAACCTATACTACAACTCTCAACAGATTGCAAGATGTTATTACGAACATGAGTCCTCTACTCACCACATCAATACACCACCGAGGATCCTCTTCCGTCATCCTACGGAAGAGCCATCCACGGCACTCACACTTATCTTGAGGCTTTTAGTAGTATCCATCAACTTGTCTATGAACTGTAAGAGTATCCAAGTAGTCCGTACCGCGAACAACGGCTATTCGAATAGATTGATAACCCTGCAGGGGTGTACTTCTTCACACATGTTTTCACCACTTATCGTCTGCACACGACATGTGCTCGGCAGACTTCAAGCGAAAGCCGACGTGGGTGTAGACCACGACCTAACCAACCACTCAAGTCTCTCGTCCAGGTTTATCGCCTATTTGGGTTCCATCCGTGGGGAGATCCGGCCGGGGTGTCGCTCACGGCCCCAAACGATGTGTACAGGGTTCCCGAGTCACCAAACGGGCAACCGGTACACCGTGCCACGTACCTGTCGCATCACAGCCCACCCCGAGGGTCAGCGCTGTGCACGACCTCCAGTAAACTATAAACACCAGAAACTAGTTGCAACTCCTGGACAGAGTACAAGGGCAGTCAATAAGTCGAGCGGGGTCATATTTCAGGGCCCAATGTGTGGTAGTAACTGTAACTTGGGTCACACACACAGATCTCGGGTCCTATGGACGATTCCAATGAAACAACCCACCATGTACTCCTACATGGCCTTTCATCGATACCTTTACCAAGCGTATTCCACACTTCCTTCTCTTTATCGGTATGATCATTTCACTCTGATCCATCACCCAGATGAACCAGACCTGACACAACTCTAAGCATAGCAGGCAACATAAACAAATAGCATGGTGGATCACACATCACATGGCTCAATCAACTCCTACACATGCTAGTGGGTTTCAACTATTTACTGTGGCAATGACAGGTCATGCAAGGGATAGGGTTCAACTACCGCAGCAAGTAGCAGTTCACACGTTGTTGCCTTAATGCAGTAAAGGAGAGCAGGAGCGAGAAGATTTGGGTTTGTATCGGAATGATCAATGATTGCTTGCCTGACAAGGTAGTTGTCGGGTACTGCTCTTCAACTGGATACGCAGCAGTATCCTCGGGAGCAGGACCTAACACAGAGAATACCGGCGATACAATCATTAACAAACAAATGCAACAATATGATGCATGCTCATCACATGGCAAGATGCATGTGTGTTGGCTAATGCAACTAAAACCAGACGGGTTTGAGCTTATTTGAATCGAAGATTCAAATTGGAGTTCAAACTATTATTTTAATAAGTGCATTATCATGTTTTTGATGTATACATCAAGTTAACTTGTTCAAACATGCATGAAACCAGTGCCATTAGAAAGATTGGATTTTTCTGATCATTTTTCATATATAAATATTTTCCATCTGAGCTATGGTTGATTTTATATGATTTTTAGAAGTTTTGGGTATTTTCTGGAATTTCCTGAACTATTTTTAATCTAAAAAATCCCAGAAAAACCTTTACTGCATCAGCATGACATCATGCTGGCGTCAGTCAGTCAACAGGAGCTAGTCCAAGTCAAACATGACATGTGGGCCCTGCATGTCAGTGTCACAGCTAATTAACTAAGTTAATTAGAGTTAAACTAAAACTAATTAGCTGTTAGTGGGGCCTGGGCCCACGGGTCAGTGGCTAAATTAATTAACTAATTAAATTAACAGAAACTTAATTAAACTAACTAATTAGCAAGAGGTGGCCCACACGTCAGTGACCCAGGGGTGGTCAACCCCCTGGTCAAACAGGTCAAACCCGCCGGCGACGTGACGCCGGCGAGGCCAAGTACGGCGGCGTGCTTCGGAAAACGTCTACGGGGCACGGCTCGAGCTGCGGCTAGGCGCGTTGGAAAGCTCTTTCCCTTGCACGTCGAATGGTGGTGGTCGCCGGACCTGGGGTGGCCGGAGACGACGGCAACAAGCTCGACGGCGGCGACCAGCGTCGGGCGTGTGTAGAGAAGCAGCTACAGAGGCCTAGGCAATGCGTGCATAGCACCTATCGCATCTACGCGCTGCGGTGAGTGTGATGGACGTGTGCCAGTGACCAAATGGTCACCGGAGCATCGCCGGCGGCGAGCACGGTGGCGGTGCGTTTCGGTGATCAACGGTGCGACGGCTACAAGGTGCAAACGAGGCGGAGGAAGGAGGGGTTCGACGTAGAAGCTCACTACGGAGCTAACGAGCTCGACGGAGGGGTCGGGGACGCGCTGTAGCTTCGTAACGGTGGCGAGGTGCTCCGGCGATCCGAGGAAGGGGACGGCGGCGTGTGGACGTTGCAGGGCTTCCGACGGCTCGTGGCTCAGCGAGGAGGAAGAGGACGACGCGACGGATCTTCTGGACACACTCACGGGGCGAGGGGGTGGCTCTAGGTGCGGCTACGGCGAGCGGCGGCGACGGCGGCTCGGTGATGGAGGAGGAGAGAGCCAGGGGAGGGCGATGGAGACGAGGGGGAGAAGTGAGAGCGGTCGGGGCAGCTGCGTGTCGATTCGTGGAGTCATCGAGGCCATCGGGGAGGCAGGCAAGCAGCCTGGAGGTGGCCGGGCGCGTGCCGGCGCGCAGCGGCCACGCGCGCGTCCTTCTGGCGCGAGGAGGAAGACGACAGAGGAGGGCTGGTGGGCTGGGCCGGCCTGCTACAGGGCTGGGCCCGAGGTAAGTGCTTCTTCCTATTTTCCTTTTCCTATTTTCTTTTCTGTTTCATTTGTTTTGCATCTTTGTTTAATTAATAAAAATGCTAGAGCATTTTTATAACTCATGAAACTTGTCATACCCACTGTATATAATATGAACAGTAGGAAACATTATAGTTCATGATTATTTGAGCATTTAAAATATTTAAAAGTATTTAAATGCCCAAATACAAATACCATATGATTTAATCCAGTGACCTTGGATGTCCTAGAAAATTGTGCACCATTTTTAGCAAAGGTTTGAGACCAAGGCAGAAATGATGAACATTTTTGAAGGGCATTTTGGGTACATTGGAAAATATTTTATCAAACCCTAGTTGTTAGAAGAGGGGTGCTGGGGTTTCTGTCATTCCCATTTCAAATTTCTTTGAAAAGTAAACATGGTGCACACACCAACTAACCCTAATGCAAGTGCTAACTAGGGATGTGACAACTCACCCCCACTTAAAAGAATCGCGTCCCGAGATTCGGGTTCCTCCGGAAAGAGGGTGGGGTACTCAAGTCGAAGCGATCCTCCCTTTCCCAAGTGGCTTCACTCTCGGAATGATGTGACCATTGAACCTTGAGAAACTTGATATTGTGGCGTCGAGTGGTGCGCTCGGTTTGATCAAGAATACGAACGGGGTATTCTCGATATGTAAGATTGTCCTAGAGATCAAGCGTTTCGTGGTCCACTCCGCGGATAGGATCCGAGAAGCAACGCCTGAGTTGAGAAACGTGGAACACGTCATGAACTCTGGATAGGTGCGGAGGTAGTTCCAGTTGGTAGGCAACTTCTCCTCGTTTGGCAAGAATGCGAAAAGGACCGATGTAACGAGGGGCCAATTTGCCTTTGATACCGAAGCGATGGGTTCCCTTAAGAGGAGTAACCCAAAGGTAAGCCTTATCGCCGACTTCAAAAGTCACAGCCTTATGATGACTATCATATTGGCTCTTTTGGCGAGACTGGGCTGTTTTCAATCTCTCACGAACGATGCGAACTTGTTCCTCTGCTTCCTGGATCATATCCGGGCCAAAGAATTGTCTTTCCCCGGTCTCTGACAAGTTAAGAGGTGTTCGACACCTTCGTCCATATAGAACTTTGAAGGGAGCTTTGCCCAAGCTGGCTTGATAACTATTGTTATAAGCGAATTCGGCAAATGGAAGACACTTTTCCCATTCCATACCGAAAGAAATGACAGAGGCTCGAAGCATGTCTTCCAGAATTTGATTGACTCGTTCCACTTGACCACTTGACTAGGGATGGAAGGGCGGTACTGAAGGAGAGATGGGTTCCCATAGCATTCTGGAAACTTTCCCAAAATCGTGAAGTAAAAAGACTTCCACGGTCTGAGTTAATCTCCAACGGCACACCATGAAGTGATACTATCCGAGAGACATACAAATCTGCTAGCTGGCTAGCGGTAATACTCTCTCGAACAGGCAGGAAATGAGCTACTTTAGAGAGGCGGTCGATAACGACGAAGATAGCATTATTCCCTTTCCTGGTCCTGGGAAATCCGGTAATGAAGTCCATACCGACTTTGTCCCATTTCCATTCAGGAATAGCTAAAGGTTGAAGGGTGCCAGTAGGCCGTTGATGCTCTGCTTTGACTCGACGACAAACGTCGCAGTTAGCAATGAATTGAGCGATTTCTCTCTTCATCCTAGTCCACCAGAATCTCTGACGTAGATCCTAATACATTTTAGTACTACCGGGATGAATCGTGAGAGGGGATTCATGAGCCTCCTTAAGGATTAATTGCCGTAGATGGTGGTTCTTGGGAACCACTACACGGTTCTCAAAGAAAACAACACCTCGATCATCCATAGAGAAACTTTTAGCGAGTCCGCTAGCAATGTTCTCTTGGAGTCGGGATATACCTTTATCACGCTTCTGGGCAGCTATAACTTGATCCATAAGGGTAGGTTTCGCCACCAAGGTGGAAAGGAATCCTCGAGGAACAATGTGAAGGTTAAGCTTACGGAATTCCTCGTGGAGAAGTGGTTGACTTTGTTGTAACATTAAGTTGTTACAATATGACTTACGACTTAGTGCATCAGCCATGACATTGGCTTTTCCAGGGGTATAAGTGATTCCTAAGTCGTTGTTTGTGAGCAACTCAACCCAACGTCTTTGCCTGAGATTTAGATCCGGTTGGGTGAAGATATACTTCAAACTTTGGTGATCAGTGAAGATTTCACAGAGATTACCAAGGAGGTAATGTCGCCATGTTTTGAGTGCATGGACTACAGCTGCAAGCTCTAGATCATGAGTAGGATAGTTATCCTCATGTGGACGCAACTGTCGAGATGCGTATGCAATCACTTGACGATCTTGCATGAGTATGCAACCTAGTCCTTGTCGCGAGGCGTCGCAATAGATTATAAAATCCTTGGAAAAGTCTGGTGGTACCAGTACAGGTGCAGATGTCAGGTGTCTTTTCAGTTCCTGAAAACTAGACTCGCACTATGGGGTCCACTCAAACTTTTTATCTTTCTTGAGGAGTTCAGTTAGAGGTTTAGCAACCTTGGAGAAGTTCTCGACGAAACATCGGCAATAGCTCGCTAAGCCAAGAAAACTCCTAACTTGCTTGACCGATTCAGGGGGAGTCCAATCAAGTACGGCTTGAACTCGCTCGGGATTGACAGCAATACCCTTGCCAGAGATCACATGACCTAAATAGGTTACTTCTGGCAACCAAAATTCACATTTAGAGAATTTGGCATAAAGGCGGTGCTCTCGAAGTTTCGTCATTACCAGCCTTAAATGCTCGGCATGATCTTCCTTGTTCTTGGAATAGATGAGTATATCATCGAGGTATACCACGACGAACTTATCCAAATACAACATGAATATAGAATTCATTAACCGAGAGAAGGTAGCTGGGGCATTGGTTAATTCGAAGGACATAACGGTGTACTCATATTGGCCATAACGAGTAACAAAAGCCGTTTTAGGAATGTCCCCGTTCTTGATTTTGATTTGATGGTAGCCCAACCTCAAATCCATCTTAGAGAAGACTGAGGATCCAGCGAGCTGATCATACAGGTCGTTGATCCTGGGGAGCGGATACTTATTCTTTATGGTGACCAGATTGACAGGTCGGTAATCTACAACCATCCGCTCCATTCCATCCTTCTTCTTGACGAAAAGGACGGGGCAAGCCCAAGGGGAAGAACTAGGACGGATGAAACCTTTCTGCAAGGACTCATCGAGTTGTTTCTTTAGCTCAGCTAATTCTAGTGGTGCCATCTTATAAGGTCTCCTAGAGATTGGGACAGTTCCAGGGATAAGATCTATCACGAACTCGACATCTCTGTCAGGTGGAACTCCTGGCAGTTCTTCTGGAAAAACATCTGGAAAGTCACGGACTACCGGAATATCTTCGAGCTCTGGTAGAGGGCTGGCATTAAGAGAGTAGAGCTGACGCTCAGCCATTCGGTCAAGACATTGACTATCTTGCCGGATGGATGTGTAAGTTGAACGGTCCTAGTATAGCAATCAATTTTGGCATAATGAGTTGTCATCCAATCCATACCCAAAATGATGTTTATGTCCGAGGACTTGAGAGCGATTAAAGATGCTAGGAAAACAAGTCTATCGACAAGGATTTCATTTCCATGGCTTACCCTAGAGGTTTGCCACTTTGAACCAGGAGTTTGAATAACCATGGAAGTAGGCATGTCACAAAAAGTCATGTTGTGCAATCGAGCATAGCTCTCAGATATGAACGAATGGGATGCTCCAGTATCAAAAAGAACAGATGTCGGATGGCAATTAACGAGAAGCGTACCAAGGACGACGTTAGGATCCTCATAAGCTTCTTCAGCAGAGACATAGTTGACATGACCACGTGTAGTGGGGATTGGCTTGACATAATTCACCTTGCCGGTTGGCTTACCACGGCCAACGGGTTTTCCTGGTTGGTTCTGAGGACACTCACGCATGTAGTGCCCCGGTTCTCCACACTTGAAACATGTCACTGTTGGGGAACGTAGCATAATTCAAAAAAAAATCTACGCTTTCACCAAGATCCAACTATGGAGACATCTAGCAACGAGCAAGTAAGAGTGCATCTACATACCGTTATGGAGATTGCGAGCGGAAGCTTTCGAAGAAGCGTGGATGAAGGAGTCGTACTCTTCACGTTCTTCGTCACCGATGATCTAGCGCCGAACGGCCGGCACCTCCGCATTCAACACACGTACGGTGCAGCAACGTCACCTCCTTCTTGATCCAGCAAGGGGGGAGGATAAGTCGTTAGAGATCCGGCAGCACGACGGCGTGATGACGGATGCAGTGGAGATCGCAGCAGGGCTTCGCCGGGCGCCCTGCGTGGGAGTATGGAGGTGTGACGGGAGGGGGAGAGGCGCCAGGGCAAGGGTGCGGCTGCCCTCTCCCTCCCCACATATATATAGGGGCCAGGGGGGTGCGCCAGGGCCCCTGCAGATCCAATCTACAGGGGGGGGCGGCGGCCAGGGGGGAGTCCTTGCCCCCCAAGGCAAGTGGTGGCCCCCCTCCCCTTAGGGTTTTAACCCTAGGCGCATGGGAAGGTGGGCCCCTAATGGTGCGCCAGCCCAGAGGGGCTGGACACTTCCCCTCGCGGCCTAGGGGCCCCACCAGGATGGGTGGCCCCACCCGGTGGACCCCCGGGGCCCCTCCGGTGGTCCCGGGACACTCCCGGTGACCCCCGGAGATGACCCGTTGGCCGAAACTGGACTTCCTATATATCAATCTTTACCTCCGGACCATTCCGGAACTCCTCGTGACGTCCGGGATCTCATCCGGGACCCTGAACAACTTTCGGGTTTCCACGTGCATTTATCTCTACGACCCTAGCGTTACCGAACCTTAAGTGTGTAGACCCTACGGGTTCGGGAAACACGTAGACATGACCGAGACCACTCTCCGGTCAATAACCAACAGCGGGATCTGGATACCCATGTTGGTTCCCACGTGTTCCTCGATGATCTTCATCGGATGAACCACCGTGTCAAGGATTCACTCAATCCCGTATGTTATTCCCTTTGTCCATCGGTACGGTACTTGCCCGAGATTCGATCGTCGGTATTCCCGATACCTTGTTCAATCTCGTCATGACAAGTCTCTTTACTCGATCCGTAATCCATCATCCCGTGACTAACTACTTAGTCACATTGAGCTCATTATGATGATGTCTTACCGAGTGGGCCCAGAGGTACCTCTCCGTCATACGGAGTGACAACATCCCAGTCTCGGTTCGTACCAACTCAACATACACTTTCGGAGATACCCGATGCGTACCTTTATAGCCACCTAGTTACATTGTGACGGTTGGCACACCCAAAGTACTCCTACGGTATCCGGGAGTTGTACAACCTCATGGTCTAAGGAATAAATACTTGACACCGAAAAGCTTATGCATTACGAACTATACGATCTCGTGTTATGCTCAAGTTTGGGTCTTGTCCATCACATCATTCTCCTAATGATGTGATCCCGTTATCACTGACATCTCATGTCCATGATCAGGAAACCGTGACCATCTGTTGATCAACGAGCTGGTAACTAGAGGCCTACCAGGGACTCATTGTGGTCTATGTATTCACACATGTATCGCTGTTTTCGTACAATACAATTCAAGCATGAATAACAAACAATTATCATGAACAAGGAGATATAATAATAATGCTTTTATTATTGCCTCTAGGGCATATCTCCAACAGTCTCCCACTTGCACTAGAGTCAATAATCTAGTTACATTGTGATGAATCGAACACCCATAGAGTTCTGGTGTTGATCATGTTTTGCTCGTGAAGGAGGTTTAGTCAACGGGTCTGCGACATTCAGATCCGTTTGCACTTTACAAATATCTATGTCTCCGTCCTGAACATAATTTCAGATGGAGTTGAAACGGCGCTTGATGTGCTTGGTCTTCTTGTGAAACCTGGGCTCCTTGGTAATAGCAATAGCACCAGTGTTGTCACAGAAGAGAGTCATCGGGCTTGACGCGCTTGGAATGACTCCTAGGTCGGTGATGAACTCCTTCATCCAGACTCCTTCCTGCGCTGCTTCAGAAGCAGCTATGCACTCCGCTTCACATGTAGACGCTGCCACCACGCTCTGTTTGCAACTGCACCAACTGACTGCCCCTCCATTCAAAATATACACGTATCCGGTTTGAGACTTAGAGTCATCCAGATCTGTGTCGAAGCTAGCATCGACGTAACCCTTTACGACGAGCTCTTCGTCACCTCCATAAACGAGAAACATATCCTTAGTCCTTTTCAGGTACTTCAGGATGTTCTTGACCGCTGTCCAGTGTTCCACACCGGGATCACTTTGGTACCTCCCTACCAAACTTATGGCAAGGTTCACATCAGGTCTGGTACACAGCATGGCATACATGATAGAACCTATGGCCGAGGCATAGGGAATGACACTCATCTTTTCTCTATCTTCTGCCGTGGTCGGCGACTGAGCCTTGCTCAATCTCGTACCTTGCAAAACAGGCAAGAATCCTTTCTTTGACTGGTCCATATTGAACTTCTTCAATATTTTGTCAAGGTATGTACTTTGTGAAAGACCAATGAGGCGTCTCGATCTATCTCTATAGATTTTGATGCCTAATATGTAAGCAGCTTCTCCAAGGTCCTTCATTGAAAAACTTTTATTCAAGTAGGCCTTTACATTTTCCAAGAATTCTATATCATTTCCCATCAGCAATATGTCATCCACATATAATATGAGAAATGCCACAGAGCTCCCACTCACTTTCTTGTAAATACAGGCTTCTCCATAAGTCTGTATAAAGCCAAACGCTTTGATCACTTCATCAAAGCGAATATTCCAACTCCGAGATGCTTGCACCAGCCCGTAAATCGAGCGCTGGAGCTTGCATACCTTGTTAGCATTCTCTGGATCGACAAAACCTTCCGATTGCATCATATACAACTCTTCCTTGAGGAAGCCATTAAGGAATGCTGTTTTGACATTCATTTGCCATATCTCATAATCATAGAATGCGGCAATAGCTAACATGATTCTGACTGACTTCAGCATCGCCACGGGAGAGAAAGTCTCGTCGTAGTCAATCCCTTGAACTTGTCGATAACCCTTAGCAACAAGCCGAGCCTTATAGATGGTCACATTACCATCCGCGTCTGTCTTCTTCTTAAATATCCATTTGTTTTCTATGGCGTGCCTATCATCAGGCAAGTCCACCAAAGTCCATACTTTGTTTTAATACATGGATTCTATCTCGGATTTCATGGCTCCAAGCCATTTATTGGAATCCGGGCCCGCCACTGCTTCTTCATAGTTCGAAGGTTCACCGTTGTCTAACAACATGATTTCCAGGACAGGGTTGTCGTACCACTCTGGTGCGGAACGTGCCCTTGTGGACCTTCGAAGTTCAGTAGTAACTTGATCTGCTTCTTCATGATCATTATCATTAACTTCCTCCCTTGTCGGTGCAGGCACCTCAGGAACAGTTTCCTGCGCTGCGCTACTTTCTGGTACAGGAGGGGTGACTGTCACCTCATCAAGCTCTACTTTCCTCCCACTCACCTCTTTTGAGAGAAACTCTTTCTCCAGAAAGCATCCATTCTTGGCAACAAAGACTTTGCCTTCGGATCTATGGTAGAAGGTGTACCCAATTGTTTCCTTTGGGTATCCTATGAAGACGCATTTTTCCGATTTGGGTTCGAGCTTTTCAGGTTGAAGTTTCTTGACATAAGCATCGCAACCCCAAACTTTTAGAAACGATAGCTTCGGTTTCTTGCCAAACCAAAGTTCATACGGAGTCGTCTCAACGGATTTTGATGGAGCCCTATTTAAAGTGAATGCGTCAGTCTCTAAAGCATAACCCCAAAAGGATAGCGGTAAATCGGTGAGGGACATCATAGATCGCACCATGTCCAACAGAGTACGATTTCGACGTTCGGACACACCGTTACGTTGAGGTGTTCCGGGCGGTGTCAATTGTGAAACAATTCCACAGCTCCTAAGGTGTGTGCCAAATTCATGACTTAAGTATTCACCCCCACGATCCGATCGCAAGAACTTTATTTTTCTGTCACGTTGATTCTCAACCTCATTCTGAAATTCCTTGAACTTTTCAAAGGTCTCAGACTTGTGTTTCATCAAATAGATATACCCGTATCTACTCAAGTCATCTGTGAGGGTGAGAACATAACGATAGCCTCCGCGAGCCTCAACACTCATTGGACCGCACACATCGGTATGTATGATTTCCAACAAGTTGGTTGCTCGCTCCATTGTTCCGGAGAACGGAGTCTTGGTCATCTTGCCCAAGAGGCATGGTTCGCACGTGTCAAATGATTCATAATCAAGAGACTCTAGAAGTCCATCTGAATGGAGCTTCTTCATACGTTTGGCACCAATATGACCAAGGCGGCAATGCCACAAGTATGTGGGACTATCATTATCAACTTTACATCTTTTGGCATCTACACTATGAATATGTGTATCACTACGTTCGAGATTCATCAAAAATAAACCATTGACCAGCGGGGCATGACCATAAAACATATCTCTCAAATAAATAGAACAACCATTATTCTCTGATTTGAAAGAGTAGCCATCTCGCATAAGACGAGATCCAGAAACAATGTTCATGCTCAAAGCTGGTACTAAATAACAATTATTGAGGTTTAAAACTAATCCCGAGGGTAGATGTAGAGGTAGCGTGCCGACGGCGATCACATCGACCTTGGAACCATTCCCGACGCGCATCATCACCTCATCCTTCGCCAGTCTCCGTTTATTCCGCAGCTCTTGTTTTGAGTTACAAATGTGAGCAACTGCACCGGTATCGAATACCCAGGAGCTACTACGAGTGCTGGTAAGGTACACATCAATAACATGTATATCATATATACCTTTGACGTTGCCGGCCTTCTTGTCTGCTAAGTATTTGGGGCAGTTCCGCTTCCAGTGACCCGTTCCCTTGCAATAAAAGCACTCTGTCTCAGGCTTGGGTCCATACTTTGGCTTCTTCCCGGCAACAGGCTTGCCAGGCGCGGCAACTCCCTTGCCGTCCTTCTTGAAGTTCTTCTTACCCTTGCCTTTCTTGAACTTAGTGGTTTTATTGACCATCAACACTTGATGTTCTTTCTTGATGTCCACCTCCGCTGATTTCAGCATCGAATACACCTCGGGAATGGACTTCTCCATCCCCTGCATATTGAAGTTCAGCACGAAGCTCTTGAAGCTTGGTGGGAGCGACTGGAGGATTCTGTCAACGACCGCTTCATCTGGGAGATTCATTCCCAGCTGAGACAAGCGGTTGTGCAATCCTGAAATCTTGAGGATGTGCTCACTGACAGAACTGTTCTCCTCCATCTTACAGCTCTAGAATGTGTCGGAGACATCATATCTCTCGACTCGGGCATGAGCTTGGAAAACCATTTTCAGCTCTTCGAACATCTCATATGCTCCGTGGTGCTCAAAACGCTTTTGGAGCCCCGATTCTAAACTGTAAAGCATGCCGCACTGAACCAGGGAGTAATCATCACTACGCGACTGCCAGACGTTCAAAACATCTTTGGCCGCATCGGGAGCAGGTGCATCACCTAGCGGTGCTTCTAGGACATATGATCTCTTGGCAGCTATGAGGATAATCCTCAGGTTACGGAGCCAATCCGTATAGTTGCTACCATCGTCTTTCAGCTTGGTTTTCTCTAGGAACGCGTTGAAGTTGAGGGAAACTGGAGCGTGGGCCATTTGATCTACAAGAGATATTGTAAAGAATTTAGACTAAGTTCATGATAATTAAGTTCATCTTAATCAAATTTTAATGAACTCCCACTCAGAATGACATCTCTCTAGTCATCTAAGTGATACACGATCCGAATTGACTAGCCCGTGTCCGATCATCACGTGAGACGGACTAGTCATCAACGGTGAACATCTTCATGTTGATCGTATCTTCTATACGACTCGTGTTCGACCTTTCGGTCTTCCGTGTTCCGAGGCCATGTCTGTACATGCTAGGCTCGTCAAGTGAACCCTAAGTGTATCGCGTGTGTAAATCTGTCTTACACCCGTTGTATGCGAACGTTAGAACCTATCACACCCGATCATCACGTGGTGCTTCAGAGCAACGAACTTTAGCAACGGTGCACAGTTAGGGGAAACACAATACTTGAATTTTTTTTAGTGAGAGATCATCTTATTTACTACCGTTGTTCTAAGTAAACAAGATGCATAAACATGATAAACATCACATGCAATCAATTTAAAGTGACATGATATGGCCAATATCATCTTGCTCCTTGGATCTCCATCTTCGAGGCACCATGATCATCTTGTCACCGGCTCGACACCATGATCTTCATCATCATGATCTCCATCATCGTGTCTTGAAGAAGTATTCACGCCAACTATTACTTCTACTACTATAGCTAACGTTTAGCAATGAAGTAAAGTAATTACATGGCGTTATTCAGTGACACGCAGGTCATACAATAATTAAGACAACTCCTATGGTTCCTGCCGGTTGTCAAGTTCATCGACATGCAAGTCGTGATTCCCTATTACAAAAACATGATCAATCGCATACATCACATATATCATTCATCACATCTTCGTTTTGGCCATACCACGTCACATAGCACATGCTGCAAAAACAAGTTAGACGTCCTCTAATTGTTGTTGCAAGTTTTACGTGGCTTCTATAGGATTTCTAGCAAGAACGTTTCTTACCTACGCCAAAACCACAACGTGATTTGTCAACTTCTATTTACCCTTCATAAGGACCCTTTTCATCGAATCCGATCTGACTAAAGTAGGAGAGACAGATACCCGCCAGCCACCTTATGCATCTAGTGCATGTCTGTCGGTGGAACCAGTCTCACGTAAGCGTACGTGTAAAGTCGGTCCGGGCCGCTTCATCCCACAATACCGACGAATCAAGATTCACTAGTAACGGTAAGAAAGTTGAACAAAACCAAACGCCCACAACTGCTTTGTGTTCTACTCGTGCAAGATGCTACGCATAAAACCTAGCTCAGATGCCACTGTTGGGGAACGTAGCATAATTCAAAAAAAATTCTACGCTTTCACCAAGATCCAACTATGGAGACATCTAGCAACGAGCAAGTAAGAGTGCATCTACATACCGTTATGGAGATTGCGAGCGGAAGCTTTCGAAGAAGCGTGGATGAAGGAGTTGTACTCTTCACGTTCTTCGTCACCGATGATCTAGCGCCGAACGGACGGCACCTCCGCATTCAACACACGTACGGTGCAGCAACGTCACCTCCTTCTTGATCCAGCAAGGGGGGAGGAGAAGTCGTTAGAGATCCGGCAGCACGACGGCGTGATGACGGATGCAGTGGAGATCGCAGCAGGGCTTCGCCGGGCGCCCTGCGTGGGAGTATGGAGGTGTGACGGGAGGGGGAGAGGCGCCAGGGCAAGGGTGAGGCTGCCCTCTCCCTCCCCACATATATATAGGGGCCAGGGGGGTGCGCCAGGGCCCCTGCAGATCCAATCTACAGGGGGGGCGGCGGCCAGGGGGGAGTCCTTGCCCCCCAAGGCAAGTGGTGGCCCCCCTCCCCTTAGGGTTTTAACCCTAGGCGCATGGGAAGGTGGGCCCCTAGTGGTGCGCCAGCCCAGAGGGGCTGGAAACTTCCCCTCGCGGCCTAGGGGCCCCACCGGGATGGGTGGCCCCACCCGGTGGACCCCCAGGGCCCCTCCGGTGGTCCCGGGACACTCCCGGTGACCCCCGGAGATCACCCGTTGGCCGAAACTGGACTTCCTATATATCAATCTTTACCTCCGGACCATTCCAGAACTCCTCGTGACGTCCGGGATCTCATCCGGGACCCCGAACAACTTTCGGGTTTCCACGTGCATTTATCTCTACGACCCTAGCGTTACCGAACGTTAAGTGTGTAGACCCTACGGGTTCGGGAGACACGTAGACATGACCGAGACCACTCTCCGGTCAATAACCAACAGCGGGATCTGGATACCCATGTTGGTTCCCACGTGTTCCTCGATGATCTTCATCAGATGAACCACCGTGTCAAGGATTCACTCAATCCCGTATGTTATTCCCTTTGTCCATCGGTACGGTACTTGCCCGAGATTCGATCGTCGGTATTCCCGATACCTTGTTCAATCTCGTCATGACAAGTCTCTTTACTCGATCCGTAATCCATCATCCCGTGACTAACTACTTAGTCACATTGAGCTCATTATGATGATGTCTTACCGAGTGGGCCCAGAGGTACCTCTCCGTCATACGGAGTGACAACATCC
This sequence comes from Secale cereale, assembly GCA_902687465.1. Classification (NCBI taxonomy): domain Eukaryota; kingdom Viridiplantae; phylum Streptophyta; class Magnoliopsida; order Poales; family Poaceae; genus Secale; species Secale cereale. Next base: position 193,552,146 of record LR738715.1, on the reverse strand, counting down.
CAGTCTCGGTTCGTACCAACTCAACAGACACTTTCGGAGATACCCGATGCGTACCTTTATAGCCACCCAGTTACATTGTGATGGTTGGCACACCCAAAGTACTCCTACGGTATCCGGGAGTTGTACAACCTCATGGTCTAAGGAATAAATACTTGACACCGAAAAGCTTATGCATTACGAACTATACGATCTCGTGTTATGCTCAAGTTTGGGTCTTGTCCATCACATCATTCTCCTAATGATGTGATCCCGTTATCAGTGACATCTCATGTCCATGATCAGGAAACCGTGACCATCTGTTGATCAACGAGCTGGTAACTAGAGGCCTACCAGGGACTCATTGTGGTCTATGTATTCACACATGTATCGCTGTTTCCGTACAATACAATTCAAGCATGAATAACAGACAATTATCATGAACAAGGAGATATAATAATAATGCTTTTATTATTGCCACTAGGGCATATCTCCAACAGTCACAGTGGTGGTGCGTGGAGCAAAGTTGGAAGGTGGTCCTCCATAGGTCTTAGCAGGTGCAAACTGTTGAGTTGGGCGAGGCGCCTCATAGGATGGCCTCGGTGTGTACTTGGGTGGCAGAGCAGTGTTAGGAATCCACACACGGCGCTTGTGAGAGCCAGAGCCGGATGAGGAACCATAGTCTCGGGTATGCTTGCGGGTGGCCTCGAAGTCGGTCTGGCCTGTTTCAGCACTGATAGCCTTGTTTACCAACTTCTGGAAGGAAGTGCACTCGTGCAGACGTAGATCTCGGCGGAGTTCAGGGCTGAGTCCCTTACGGAACCTCGCCTGCTTCTTGGCATCGGTGGATACTTCCTTAGGTGCATAGCGTGCCAAGTTGCCAAACTCGCGACTATAGCCATCCACAGTTAACCGGCCCTGGGTGAAATTGCAGAATTCCTCCCGCTTGCGATCCATGAGACCTTCTGGAATGTGGTGTTCACGGAATGCCTCACTGAACTCAACCCAAGTAGTGATTTGGCCAGCAGGACGCATAGCTTCAAAGTTTTCCCACCAAAGACTGGCAGGGCCCTCAAGATGGTAGGCGGCGTAGGTAACCTTGTCAGATTCGGCCACACGGGCAGAGTGTAGCTTGTGGGTGATACTACGTAGCCAGTCATCAGCATCCAGAGGTTCAGTGGAGTGATGGAACTTCGGTGGACACATCTTGATAAAGTCATTGATTGACACCACGTCATTCCTCTGACGGAACCCAGTGTTCTGCTCTATGCGTTCCAGCAGACGGTTGGTCTCTCTCTTGTTCCGTTCTGCTTCAAGCATAACTTCCGCCAAGGAGGGTGGCTGGGGAAGATTCCCATCTCTAGCCCTACTAGCCTCACCCTGCTCCTGAGCAGCAGGAGTGTTGCGAGTGTTGACCATCCTAGGAAAACAAAACAACGGCTTAGACAAGGATGGCAAAAATTTGACACGGAATGTAATGGATGACACGGAATGCAAGGATGTTCATCCGTACGACATGGTAATATAGGAACTGCTATATATACACCAGTGGTCATACACACCATACAAAGTTTAGTACAAGCCAAGGCTAAAGTACAACTACGGTGAAAGACGATACATCCCATCAGAGGCATTCCAAGCTCCTATACATTATTTAACTACACATCCGGAACTCAATACACACTAAGTCATATTCCACAAGACGCGCAGGACTGTGGAAATACAACTACTACTATACTACTACAACCACGGTCTAGCTCAGACATTCGCGTAGTAATCCTCGTAAACATTACCACCGTAGCCTGGAAGTGGAACAGACGGATCTTGGAACTCGCGAGCACTCGAAGGCTGTGGACCATAAGGACACGGATGTGGCCTCGGTCCCGATGCTGGTGGTAACCGACGCCCACGTGGAGGTGTAATACCCCCAACGTCACGCCAATCCATGCGATCAGGCAGACGAGTCCGCACGGGGTACAAATCCCGCATGTCCAGATATCCGGCGTGCACAGCAGGTGCAAGCCGTGTCAAAGTAGTCCAGTGGGCGGCTCGAGTGTTATACAGCTCCATTCGGAGGGCACGGACCTCACGGTCCCGATCGTCCAGCATCTGAACAGTGGTCTGAAGCAGTGGCTCTTCATGAGCAGCATCAGTATACAGACTAGTGTAGTAGCCTTCCTCTCCGGGAAGTGAGGCTGGCATGTAACAGAACTCAGTGTTCAGCAACAGGGCATGCCTAGCACGGAGAATGGTCATCATCGAATAAGCGGCATCCTGCACTGCCATCTCGATGGTAATCCCGAGTCCATAAGACCAATGGATGGGATCATTAGCTCCGGGATATGATGGGTATATCCGGACTGTGCAGAAATACTGACTCTGATTGAAATCCCGGTACTGTTCCTCCACGGTGTACTCAGGATACCAGCGATAACCGGTCTCGGTCAGCACACGGACTAGCATGGCCGTGTGACCGGGCACATTAATGCACCGAGTCAAACGAACCACTTGGTGAGGGATGCGGCTAGACATCTGAAACACGGAATAATGCAAAGGCATTAGTGTTTCTGAAAGAAATCGGGCAGCATAACAACTGTAAATGCTCAAACAAAGATTTGAGACATCATACAAATGATAGCATAGCCACTCAACAATCCATATCAAGGTTCCGGTCCAACAATCATCATACTAAAAGGATAGAAACTGAACTGAGGCTTGAAACCAACAATCCTAAGAGTCAACGGATTAGTAACACGTGAACCTAGTAAGGATAAGAGGCCTAGTCCTAGATCCCCGTAGAAAGAATAGACTTACTCAGATCAGAAGGCATAAGGTAAAGAAGTAAAAAGAGCCTTACGTTCCCTTCCACAATCAATTCCCCTACATATAACTAAGAATTTTTCTAGACTCAACATCGACCAGTTTGGCTTGAGAAACCTACAGGCAGTCCAGCTCTGATGCCAACGCTGTGAGGACCCCGATCCTAAGTCACACCGATCTAGCTGTAACACGTCATATCACTTTGCGGCCTCACGCACGGTAACCCCACGGGTGCCACCTTACCTGGCTCGGGACCATTTGCGCATTTTGGCACACGTACATGACAGTGTCGCTAGCATCCATATGACAGAGAACCCGGGCCGACATGGATAGTTATAAACCAAAAGTGGCACTAGATTACAGAGACAGGCATCCATGACCCAGCAACGAACGTGTCGGTCATCAACGTATGAACCCAAGTCGTAGCAAGATACATGGACTTAAATGAACAACGCGTGACATTTCCCCTAAGGGACAGACACAGGAACGAAGAAGGACACATGCCGGCCAGCCTACGTGTTCCGAACAGTAGCAAGCTACCAAGGCTCATTGGAATCACTAGGAGGCATTTCCCTGTAAGGTAGGCTACCAAAGGAAAACAACTAGGTGTCGGATCCCACACATACCAAGCATGCCAATCATACACGCAATATGCTCAATATGTGCAAATACAACATTGCATCACAACAGAACTCTATGACTCAAAGTACTTTATTTAAAAGGCTCCAAGACCCATACATAACATATCCATACAGGTAGGGGTCACATGACCCAACACCCAAGTCATACAGTCATACAAGCACAAGCGGAAGCTACATGTCTGAGTACAGACAACTTAGAAAATAAAACAGGCTTGGTGTAGCCTGACTATCTACAAGGCCCTTCACAAGCTCCAAATCTCCGTCTGGGTGTTAAGCTACTCGTCGACGTCAACGTCTATGTAGAACACATCAGCAGGGGCAGGGTTCTCCTCTGCAACAGTTATTAAGCAAACATGAGTACAAAGGTACTCAGCAAGTCTTACCACAGAACCTATCATACATGCAACATTATCTAAGGGGGTAGTGGGGTTCATAGCAGAATGCCAGCTTTGACCTTGGCTAACCTATACTACAACTCTCAACAGATTACAAGATGTTATTACGAACATGAGTCCTCTACTCACCACATCAATACACCACCGAGGATCCTCTTCCGTCATCCTACGGAAGAGCCATCCACGGCACTTACACTTATCTTGAGGCTTTTAGTAGTATCCATCAACTTGTCTATGAACTGTAAGAGTATCCAAGTAGTCCGTACCGCGAACAACGGCTATTCGAATAGATTGATAACCCTGCAGGGGTGTACTTCTTCACACATGTTTTCACCACTTAGCTTCTGCACACGACATGTGCTCGGCAGACTTCAAGCGAAAGCCGACGTGGGTGTAGACCACGACCTAACCAACCACTCAAGTCTCTCGTCCAGGTTTATCGCCTATTTGGGTTCCATCCGTGGGGAGATCCGGCCGGGGTGTCGCTCACGGCCCCAAACGATGTGTACAGGGTTCCCGAGTCACCAAACGGGCAACCGGTACACCGTGCCACGTACCTGTCGCATCACAGCCCGAGGGTCAGCGCTGTGCACGACCTCCAGTAAACTATAAACGCCAGAAACTAGTTGCAACTCCTGGACAGAGTACAAGGGCAGTCAATAAGTCGAGCGGGGTCATATTTCAGGGCCCAATGTGTGGTAGTAACTGTAACTTGGGTCACACACACAGATCTCGGGTCCTATGGACGATTCCAATGAAACAACCCACCATGTACTCCTACATGGCCTTTCATCGATACCTTTACCAAGCGTATTCCACACTTCCTTCTCTTTATCGGTATGATCATTTCTCTCTGATCCATCACTCAGATGAACCAGACCTGACACAACTCTAAGCATAGCAGGCAACATAAACAAATAGCATGGTGGATCACACATCACATGGCTCAATCAACTCCTACACATGCTAGTGGGTTTCAACTATTTACTGTGGCAATGACAGGTCATGCAAGGGATAGGGTTCAACTACCGCAGCAAGTAGCAGTTCACACGCTGTTGCCTTAATGTAGTAAAAGAGAGCAGGAGCGAGAAGATTTGGGTTTGTATCGGAATGATCAATGATTGCTTGCCTAACAAGGTAGTTGTCGGGTACTGCTCTTCAACTGGATACGCAGCAGTATCCTCGGGAGCAGGACCTAACACACAGAATACCGGCGATACAATCATTAACAAACAAATGCAACAATATGATGCATGCTCATGACATGGCAAGATGCATGTGTGTTGGCTAATGCAACTAAAACCAGAAGGGTTTGAGCTTATTTGAATCAAAGATTCAAATTGGAGTTCAAACTATTATTTTAATAAGTGCATTATCATGTTTTTGATGTATACAGCAAGTTAACTTGTTCAAACGTGCATGAAACAAGTGCCATTGGAAAGATTGGATTTTTTTGATCATTTTTCATATATAAATCTTTTCCATCTGAGCTATGGTTGATTTTATATGATTTTTAGAAGTTTTGGGTATTTTCTGGAATTTCCTGAATTATTTTTAATCTAAAAAATCCCAGAAAAACCTTTACTGTGTCAGCATGACATCATGCTGGCGTTAGTCAATCAACAGGAGCTAGTCCAAGTCAAACATGACATGTGGGCCCTGCATGTCAGTGTCATAGCTAATTAACTAAGTTAATTAGAGTTAAACTAAAACTAATTAGCTGTCAGTGGGGCCTGGGCCCACGGGTCAGTGACTAAATTAATTAACTAATTAAATTAACAGAAACTTAATTAAACTAACTAATTAGTAAGAGGTGGCCCACACATCAGTGACCCAGGGGTGGTCAACCCCCTGGTCAAACAGGTCAAACCCGCCGGCGACGTGACGCCGGCGAGGCCAAGTACGGCGGCGTGCTTCGGAAAACGTCTACGGGGCACGGCTCGAGCTGCGGCTAGGCGCGTTGGAAAGCTCTTGCCCTTGCGCGTCGGATGGTGGTGGTCGCCGGACCTGGGGTGGCCGGAGACGACGGCAACAAGCTCGACGGCGGCGACCGGCGTCGGGCGTGTGTGGAGAAGCAGCTACAGAGGCCTAGGCGATGCGTGCATAGCACCTATCGCATCTACGCACTGCGGTGAGTGTGATGGACGTGTGCCAGTGACCAAATGGTCACCGGAGCATCGCCGCCAGCGAGCACGGCGGCGGTGCGTTTCGGTGATCAACGGTGCGACGGCTACAAGGTGCAAATGAGGCGGAGGAAGGAGGGGTTCGACGTAGAAGCTCACTGCGGAGCTAACGAGCTCGACGGAGGGGTCGGGGACGCGCTATAGCTTCGTAACGGCGGCGAGGTGCTCCAGCGATCCGAGGAAGGGGACGGCGGCGTGTGGACGTTGCAGGGCTTCCGACGGCTCGTGGCTCAGCGAGGAGGAAGAGGACGACGCGGCGGATCCTCTGGACACACTCACGGGGCGAGGGGGTGGCTCTAGGTGCGGCTACGGCGAGCGGCGGCGACGGCGGCTTGGTGGTGGAGGAGGAGAGAGCCAGGGGAGGGCGATGGATACGAGGGGGAGAAGTGAGAGCGGTCGGGACAGCTGCGTGTCGATTCGTGGAGTCATCCAGGCCATCGGGGAGGCAGGCAAGCAGCCTGGAGGTGGCCGGGCGCGTGCCGGCGCGCGGCGGCCACGCGTGCGTCCTTCTGGCGCGAGGAGGAAGACGACAGAGGAGGGCTGGTGGGCTGGGCCGGCCTGCTACAGGGCTGGGCCCGAGGTAAGTGCTTCTTCCTATTTTCCTTTTCCTATTTTCTTTTCCGTTTCATTTGTTTTGCATCTTTGTTTAATTAATAAAAATGCTAGAGCATTTTTATAACTCATGAAACTTGTCATACCCACTGTATATAATATGAATAGTAGGAAACATTATAGTTCATGATTATTTGAGCATTTAAAATATTTAAAAGTATTAAAATGCCCAAATACAAATACCATATGATTTAATCCGGTGACCTTGGATGTCCTAGAAAATTGTGCACCATTTTTAGCAAAGGTTTGAGACCAAGGCAGAAATGATGAACATTTTTGAAGGGCATTTTGGGTACATTGGAAAATATTTTATCAAACCCTAGTTGTTAGAAGAGGGGTGCTGGGGTTTCTGTCATTCCCATTTCAAATTTCTTTGAAATGTAAACATGATGCACACACCAACTAACCCTAATGCAAGTGCTAACTAGGGATGTGACACAATCCTTGCACCCGCGGGCACAAGCACCGTTGTTTTCCCCCTTGTGGCAACAGCACATCCCCTAGACTCATGTTTCTGTCACTCAAGCTAGTCATCGAGGGGCATGAACCCACAATCGAGCATAACGTTCCCTCTTGGAGTCACTACCTACTACTTGGCCAAAGCAATAAATAACAACGGAGAACATGCAAGAATTACTTACGAACATAAATATAAAAGAGGTGAATCAAATATATTACTCAAACACAATCTAAACATAATCTCACAATCCATCGGATCCCAGCAAACTCATCATAGCAACAGCATAAGGATTACATATGTGCCTCGATCATGTAGGGCAGCTCACGAGGACTAATTAGTGAAGCACAAGAACGGGAGGAGAACATCACATAGCTACTGGTCATGGACCCATGGTCCAAGGGAGACTACTCACAACTCATCCGGGAGGCGTCCATGGTGGTGGAGAAGCTCCCGGTGGTGATCCTCCCCTCCGGCAGGGTGCCGGGAAGAGTTCTCCTGGTGATCCCGATCTTGGATGCGGCGGCGGCGGCGGAACAGAGATGAGATCGCGAAAAAGAGTTCCCGTCTCGAGGGTTTCGGGAGACGCTTTAAATATATGCCAAAGGGGGGCATCAGACGAGGCTCGGGGGGCCCAGGCGCCCCCCGGCGCGGCCCAGGCGCCCCCCCCCGGCGCGGCCTAGGGGGGCGCGCCACCAGGGCGCCTGGTGGCCCCCCTCCGGCTGTGCTTCGGGTGCCTGGTAGCTTCTGGAATGCTGATTTTTTATATAATTTTTCTGGATTTTTTTCTCGCAGTTCTCGTAATGTGAAAACCTGAAATACAAAAACAGCCGAAAACAGAAACTGGCACTGGGGTGCACTGAGTTAATAGGTTAGTCCAAATATGATCAAAAGTGTATGGAAGTGTATAAATAACATAGCAATATCACCCAAAAGAGGCATGGAGCAAGAAGAAATTATAGATACGTTTTGGACGTATCACCGACCATGGGTTGAATTTGGGGGCAATAGGCTCGACGGCATAGACATCTCGGAGTGCGCGCTTGCGCTCCCTCTTTGGGATATGAGTGCCATATATCATGTTCACTGTTTTGATCTCCGGTGGAAATTTCTTCTGTCCCCTTGTATTTGGCTGGCGAGGTTCATCCTCGTCTTCACTCTGCGGTTGTCGGATTCTGGGCTCCGCAAAACCCGTTAAGTTCGAACACAGGGGCGTGAACGAAGATCTCTCCCACTCACGTCTACCTAGCGCCTCGCTCTCGTCTCGGTGGAAATATTCAAGCAAACAACGAACAAACACACAAGAGTTTATCCAGGTTCGGGCCACCGTGTGGTGTAAGACCCTACTTCCCGCTTTGGTGGATTGGCTCCGGGCGAGCTAGAATTTGAACTGGTACAAGGTTTCCTGAGCTCAGGAGGCGAGCTCAGGAGGGTCAGGAGGCTAGTGTTCTTGCTCCTCGTGCGGTGGTCAAGTGTGTGAGTCGATGATTCTCCCTCCTTTTGCGGTGGAGGTTCTAGCTACTTATATAGGCGGCCACGGTCCTCTTCCCCCGAAATGTTTAGGCGGGAAGGGATTCCATAACGGCCATTTTCGAGCGGGAACACAAGGACGTTCCTACCCTCACAAAAGTAGTCTTTGCCTGCCAAAGGATCAGGCGGTGACACGGTGGTGGGCTCGACGGTGACATCCTCCTTATCGTCCTTGCGGTCTTCGGTCTTGTTGCACCAAAGAGGAAACCTTTGCCCCGCTCCTTGGGAACCAACGGCTGCTCTGTCTCCTTTGCACCAAAGTGGCAACTGTACCACTGGCGGACGCTGGCACTCGCTAGCGCGGTGCATTACTGCTGACATCACTGCCTCCTCCTGAGGCAGGCTTGGCCTTGGGTTCTCCGTCCCTACGGAGCACCTTATCGAGGGTGCTCCTGAGGAGGTCTTGATGTCGTTCTCCTCGCGAGGCCTGGCCCCTCGCGAGGGTCTTGAGCAGCTGGTCGATGAGCTGGGCCATACCAGGCCGCTTGTAGGAGCGCGTCGCGGCCCGCAGACAGGCAAGTCTGGATACCCTGGTTCCCAGTATGCCGACAGAGGTCCCTTCCCCTTGTGTTCGGCATTGAGCTTGCCGGCCTGCTTGAAAACCCAACAATTATGGTTGGTATAGTTTGTAGGATTTTCTGGGGTGCCATGGTTTGGCATGGCCTATCTAATAATTTGTCCAGGCTAGATGGACTATCTTTGTTGCCTTTAAATGGTTTCTTCCGTTGGCCGGGTCTGGAGCCGCTGAATCCGGCGTTTACCGCTCTATCATCTGGGCTTCCAGCATAATTTCGACATTTGTTTTTGTTTTGTCGTGGCTTTCCATTACCGTCCCTAACTTCAGATGTTCCAGGGTCGCTAGTGGTGCTACGAGCTAACCAGCTGTCTTCGCTCGCGCAAAAGCGGGTCGTGAGTGTAGTTAGGGCCGCCATTGTCCTCGGTTTTCCTGTCCGACGTGTCTGGCTAGCCATTCGTCTCGAACACTGTGCTTGAAGGCCGCTAAGGCTTCGGCATTCGGACAGTCGATGATTCGGTTCTTCTTAGTGAGAAACCGATTCCAAAGCGTACGGGCTGACTCCCTGGGTTGTTGGATGACGTGACTTAGATCGTCAGCATCCTGGGGCCAGACATAGGTCCCTTGAAAATTGGCCCAAAAAGCATCCTCAAGTTCTCTGGGAGGTTGTTTAGCCAGTGTCGAGCTGGTCCTTTCAGCTTGAGGGGTAGGTATTTAATGGCATGGAGATCATCTCCGCGAGCCATGTGGATGTGAAGGATGAAGTCTTCTATCCAGATGGCAGGATCCGTCGTTCCATCGTACGCCTCGATGTTCACGGGTTTAAACCCTTCTGGAAAATCATGATCGAGCACCTCATCGGTGAAGCACAGAGGGTGTGCGGCGCCTCTGTATTTTGCAATATCATGGCGTATGTCCGATGGTTGTGATGTTCCGTATTGACCCCGAACTGGTATATGACCGGCGCGACTTGCTTGATAGCCACCATCCCGTGCGGGAGCATGGTCCCTAGATTCGTAGATGGATCTGGTCTTGCCGGCCTTGTTGTTTAGGTCCTCACGCAAATCGTATTTCCGAACTTGAGCCGCATCCTCCTTTCCTTTACGGGGTGGGGGTGTGGGCTTGTGTACGCCGTTGCTAGCCACTCTGTCCCATCCGCGAGGTGGTCGATCCGGCTTATCGGCGGTGTTATTCTTCGGCGGTATGGGTGTAGTGGCCTCGTCGTCGAATTCGGGCAGCAGTTTACGCTTAGGATAGCCTTTGGTTTGGCGATTGTAGCCATATTTTTGCTCAGCGTCTAGCACTTCGTTCCATTCATCATTAAACGTGTCCTGTGCGGCTCGAAGCCGTCTCTGCTGCTTTTTAAGGCTCCTTGTGGTGGCAATTAGCCTCCGATGGAAGCGATTTTGTTCTAAGGGTTCTTCTGGGACGATGTATTCGTTGTCGCCCAGGCTAACATCCTCTTCGGAGACAGGTTCATAATTATTGTCTTCGGCACCGCTGTCCTCGGATAGTTGTTTTGGGCTAAGTTCGCCGTCCTCTCGCTAGGCCTGCTCCATCGCTGGATCTGCGGGGTCTTCGGCTTGCTCCGGACTGTCACCGTCGTTAGTGATAGTGTTGCTCCCTTTGCGGGATTTAGTTCGGCACTTCGGGCGCCGACGTTTGGGAGGTTCGTCGACAGGCTTGTCCTTTGTGGGATCGTTTTCGTCGTCGCCATCCATCTCCTTAGGTGTATCCACCATATACACATCGTATGAAGTCGTAGTTGTCCATCGCCTAGTTACGGGCCGGTTTTGATCTAGATCTGCTTCGGCTTTGTGGTACATCCCTTCTGTGACACCCCAAGACCGATGCGCCAGGTGTCTGTCAGTTATTCGTTGTCTTTGCCGTGTCATCTGCTTGCGTGTTGCATCTTTGCCTTGTCATCATGTGTGTTGCATCAGCATGTTTTGAAAACTTGCATCTGTCCGAGTCCCCTCGTCCTTTCCGTTGTCCGTTCTGAGCCCAGACACACTCGCACGCGCCCGCGGTGCCTCCGAATATTTATTTTATGAGTGGCCGAAAAAACGTTCTCGGAATGGGTCGAAACTTGGTGTGTGCTCTTATTATAGCATAGGTAGACCGCCTGTCAATTTTCGTCGCATTCCGAGTTTGTTTGATAGCCCAACAGATATATATAGCGGCACTAGTCGCCGGTCTAAACGTCGGACGTTTTCGGTCTCCGAAAACCCCGCGGGCCTCTTTTCCCTTCTCTCCTCTCAGCCTGAAGCCCCTCTAACACAGCCCACTAGGCCTGCCTAACTCCCCCTCCGCTCCGGTGCCGTTGGATCGTGATCCGGTGGCTCGAAATGGAGCTAAAAACCCCAAACCCTAGTCTTTTCCCTATATAAACAACCCCCATGTCCATTTTGGGCATCCCCTAGGCCTTCCCTAACCTCCTAGCCCCCCTCCTCCTCAAATTCTGCACAGCCAGCCTCCCACCTCACCACTTGGCGCCGCCACCGCCGAGCCTAGCGCGCAGCCGGCTCCCCTGAGCCATCCAGCGGCTCCCGAGCCGAGATCTGGACCGTCCGCGGCCAGATCGGACGGCCCGGAGTCCTTCTAGCCGGCTCCCGCAGCCCCAGCCGCAGCCCCTCGTGCCCCTGGCTGGATCCCCGCCGCCGCGGCCCTTCGGGCCCAGCCACGGCCCGCCCGCAGGCCGAACCGGGCCGCGCCCCGAGCGCCCGCTCGCCTCCGCCTCCTCGAAGCTCCGCCGCCGTTCCTCCCCAGCGTCGCCGTCCCCGCCGGCGAGCTTCAGCGCCGCCCAGCCGCGCCGTCCGGTCGCCACCGCGGTCCCATGCCCCGGGGACCCGAGCGCGCCCCGACCCGAGCCCTCTACTCCGCCGTGCCGGCTGGCGACCGCGCCCCGCGGTGCCCCGCCGCTGTCGACCTCCGCCGGAGCTCCTCCACCGGCCGGAGCCGCCTTCCCACCGCCGCCGCGCTCGGATCCGGAGCGATCCGGGCCGGACCCGCCTCCTCCGCCCGATCCGCTGCAGCGCCCCGACCGCGTTGACCCCGGGGCCACTGCCAGTGGGGCCCGCGCCGCCGCACCGACGGACGTGTCCGGGAGGAGCTCGGACATATCCGCCACCTCACTGAGACGCTGCCACGCGGGCCCCAGCCGCCGGACGTGTCCGTCTGGACCGGACATGTCCATCCCGAGGTTGCCCCTTTTTTTCCACTAAGTCCCAGAAAATGCATATTTTGTTGCTATGTTCATGTGGCTGTAATTAATTGTGTGCTTATCCAAATTGTGTGAATGATATGTCAAAATGATCGTGCTGATATGCTCTACACTTTGTTCAATTGTGCCATGCTTGTTAGACTTCATCTAGATGCTCTAATATATGTTGCAAGAGTGCTACTTGTTATAAACTGCTGCTACTTGTTATTTTGTTGCCATGTTTGAGATATGATAACTTGGTGCATGTTTATCCAAATGATGCATATGATATGTCAAAATGTTCATTATGAAGTGTACTACATGATGGTTGCTGTAGCATGCTTGTTTGAATCCATATTGCCATGTTAATATCTGTTGCAAAAGTGCATTTGGCTGTTAAGTTCTGAAACTTGTTATGAGATGCTGATTTCAATTGCTCTTTGCTATTGATGTGCTTATCTTCATGCCACATGTTTAGATGTTTTAGAAGCACAATTATATGGTCTTTGCTGTGGTGCATTTAAATTTCTATGATATGCCTTGAGGTGACTTAAACATGCTTGTAAACATGCCATGTTGTTATTGCTGTTTTATACTAAGAGAAAAAACTGCTAAGTCTGGAATCTGTCATATCCTGATGCTATGTTTGCTTGATGCCCTAGGCAAATCCATGTTAGTTTTGGGGTGGCCTTTGATCATTCCTTGTTGTACATGTTGTTTTCTATTCATCCATGTCCTCACTTGCTCATATGGGTTGTTGTAGCTTATTTATTTCTTGCTCCCAAGTTGCTATAAAATATGACTGTCAGGTTTTTAACATCATGTTCAATTTGGTGTAGCTTGTTGCTATTGATCCATGCCTCCTATGGAGATGCTCCAATGGAGTTGTTTGCTGTAGGATATGTCTACTACATGTCCATGCTCCTTATATACTTAGTTGAGTTGATATGCATGTTGTTTTGTGCCTCCGAAGGCAGCATCATGATGATGTTTTTGCCTTCCCAGATTTTGGCTAAGTCTGGATAATTTTATTGCAACTTGTCATGCTTGTTTAAATGTGTTCCAGCATGCTTTTGGGTGTGTTCTAAGTTCCTACTTGTTAAGTATAATGTCTAATTCATGTCCATGCTTCTTGTCACCATGTTTGAGTGCTGTAGCTTATATATATCTTGCTCCAAAGCTGCTATGTGGCTGTCTACTTCAGCTTGTTGTTATATCTTGTTTCATGTGTATCTTTTAGCCCGTTGCTCCGTTTTGAGTGTGCCCTATATGAAACTTGTGTGATTTTGCATGTAGAATCATAATATCATGTTGTTTTCATGTTTGGAGTATGTTTGCTTGATGTTTGGGTGCATCTGGCACCGTTGACTTGTTTGTCTTATTTTGCTCATATCTTCTAGGCCGTAGCTCCGAATTAAACAAACTTTATATGAAACTTGACTAGAATTTCGTGTAGATCATCATGGTGCATGTTAACCTGCTGTTTAACCACTTTAACTTAAGGCTTGTTCAGATCTGGACTAATTTCAAACTATGCATATGAGGGCTTACCGGATTTGTTATATGTAGTTTTCGGCCTCATTTAAACTTGTTGACTTGTGTTGTTTTGAGTGCTTCCTTCCTTGCCATGTTTTGCATCATATATAGACTTGTCTTGCATCATACCTTGCCATGTATTGCATCATATATAGGCTTGTGTTGTTTTTCTGTGCTTGCTACCTTACCATGTATTGCATCATATATAGACTTGTCTTGCATCATACCTTCTTATGTATTGCATCATATATAGACTTGTGTTGTTTTTCTGTGCTTCCTACCTTGCCATGTATTGCTTCCTATATAGACTTGTCTTGCATCATACTTGGTTGAGCATATTGTCATGTTCTTGTGTTGTGTGTTTACCGTATTGCGTGCTTCTTCTCGTTAGTGCTTGTTACGTTGCGATCGTGAGGATTCGTTCGTCTACTCGTGGTTCATCTTCAAGGCTTCTTCTTCGTCTTCTTCGCGGATCCGTTCTTCTTCCTTGCGGGATCTCAGGCAAGATGACCATACCTTGGATACCTTTACTATCATTGCCATGCTTAGTGTCTCGATGCTATCGTTACATGTCGCGCTACCCATCATTATTGTCAGCCTCTCCTTGTTGCCATGAAACCTCTAACCTTTGACACCTTCCTAGCAAAAACCATTGTTTGGCTATGTTACCCGCTTTCTCAGCCCCTCTTATAGCATTGTTAGTTGCAGGTGAAGATGAAGATCGTTCCATGTTGGAACTTGTTGGAATATCACAATATCTATTATTATTATTAACACACCTATATACTTGGCATGGGTGGAAGGCTTGGCCTTTTTCTCGGTGTTTTGTTCCACTCATGCCACCTTAGGAGCCGATAAACCAGCATTATGTTCCTTGATTTTGCATTCCTTACACGGTTGGGTATATGGGGACCCCTTGACACTTCGTCTTTGAATAAAACTCCTCCAGCAAGGCCCAACATTGGTTTTAATTTGCAACATAATAAAAACTTAATTAATTAATTAATTGCATTGGGAGTTAGCGCTACCCGAGGATTCTTCTACATAGCAAGGGGGCCAGTACTGATGGTGTTGGTCCCAAACGGGGAGACTGCGGGGCCACCACGGAGAAATTCGAGGATTGGCTCCCGTAGGCTCACCTATCCGGTTGTGGCCTGAGACGAGATACGCGCGGCTACTATCAGGGTGTCGGCACGCCGGGAGGTCTTGCTGGACTTGTTTTACCATTGTCGAAATGTCTTGTGCACCGGGATATCGAGCCTGATCGGATTTCCCTAAGATAAGGGGTAATAATTATTATTATCTCAGCTGATCGTGAGAGCTTGTGATGGGCTAAGTTGGGACACCCCGGCAGGGTTATGATCTTTCGAAAGCCGTGCCCGCGGTTATGTGGCAGATGGGAATTTGTTAATATCCGGTTGTAGATAACTTGACACCATATCCTTAAGAATACACTACCTGTGTGAGTAACCATGATGGTCTCTTTCCGAAGGGCTTCGGGAAGTGAACACGGTGGGGTTATGCATGAACGTGAGTAGCTAGGATCACTTCTTGATCAACTTGGCGACCGTTGGCACTTGTTCTCTTCTCGCTCTAAACTCGTAAGATAGATGATTAGTGCTTGCTGCAAACACTTTTATAGCCTTCCCTCACCTAAGGCTTTGGTAGGTTTGATACCCGGGAACGGGATTGCTGAGTCCTCTGTGGCTCACAGGTTCAACACACAACAGATGCAGGTACCACTGAGACTAATGCAGGAGAGGGTCCAGAACTTCAGTGGGAGTTCGATGAAGAGCTCGGCCGTATGTATGTGACATTTTCGACGATCAGTAGAGGTTCCTACTAGGGGCGATCCGGGCTTGTGTTTATGGTATCTTTCTCGTTTTGGATTTCGTTCGTAGCCGGACCCTGTGTTATTTGGATGGTATATGTTATTGTATTCATTGTGTGATGTGGCGAGTGTAAGCCAACTATCTTTTCTATTTCACCCCTGAATTTTACATGAGATGTACAAAGATACCATACTTGAGATCATTCTAGTATGCGCTTATGTCTTTAAGTCGTGCCTCGACACGTGGGAGACATAGTCGCATACTGGGCATTACAAGTTGTTATCAGAGCCTTCTCCGACCTAGGAGCCCCTTGATTGATCGAATCATTGACGGTTGAGTCTAGGCACACACACAAAATGTTTTGAGTCCTATATATATATCGGAGAGTAGGATTTCTTTTTACTCCTCATCCCCTTCGTCGCTCTGGTGAGGACACCTGACGTTATTTTATCTTCACTATTCTTAAAATTTCACCAATTTTTTTTAGGATCACGCGGGGTATTGTTTGGATTGTTCCGATATCTTTGTGAAGAGAACATTGTTCTCGATGCCTTCTGTCATTTAGGGGTTGTGGCAGTGTCTCGGGGAGTGGAGCTTCGAGGTGTTGTCGTCACAAATGTATCGTAGCGGTTCTAGAATACTTAAGACGACCGACATCGAAAAATCTTCTATCCGGTTAGTGGTGAGATAACCCCGACATCACCCAGTACTGGTGGGATAGTTCGGAAGTATTGCCACAGCTAGTATAGCGGATGCGTTTCGAAGGTCCGAGGTAAACAGTTTCCGAAGATGATTGGTTATGTGTTGACGGATGGATACAGCTGGATGTAGGTTTAGATTTGAGTGCGCGGTGCTTCCCGTGTATCCCCAACACCAGATTGCATAACCGGAAAGCTTCGGGAATTAATAAGTGGGTTTCAAGTAGCTCGTAGGTAATCTTCCAACGAGTGCATGGTATGGGGTTTGGGGTTCAACATCTAGTGAAGAGGTTTCATGGGCGTTGTTCCAATTGGGAGTTGCATCTTAAAGGGTCCTTGGCTATGCTGATCCGGGGATTGCAACACCCTTTGTAACACGTTCCATGGGGCATTCAGCACGAACATGTGGGACGAAACTTCTATCATGTAGTTGTTCCTTCTGCACCTTGTTGTTGTTATTTTATCTTTTGTTCTCCCAAGTGGCTTCTCGTCTAGTTGATGTACCATTAAGCTTACGGAATTCATTCGTTCAATTCTTTGTTCGAATGATATTGTGAAGATTTTGTTGCAACATGTCTTTCCTTTGTTTTTGTTTTGATTCTCGTATTCGAGTTGCTTCAATGTCAAATATTGATTCCATACCTTTCCTAAGCAGTGTTCTCATATTTCTATGGGAGTGCTAATCCTTCTTGATCATCGATATTTCTATGTTAAATTCTTTTCAACCGGCGTGCTTCTCTTCAAGTTAATCCGATCTCTTCATCATTTGCAGGATCAACTCTCAATCTTTTCTCAACGGTGTCTGTTTCATTCATCCCAAATTGTCTTTGTTTTCCCCGCCCTCCCTCCCTTCTTGTTCTCGGAGTAAGAAATTCTAAAATGAAATATCCATTTTATTAATGTGATGTTTCTTCATTCTTTTCGTTCAATTTCATTATCCGGTGATTTCTCAGGAGATGCTAAGGAAGCTTCAAGTTATCGTTTTCGTTCTTTTCTTCTCCGGCGGACTAAATCCAAGCTTTGGTGTTGATCATATCTTTTCCTATTAGTTCACTTGTTTTCACATGTTGAAATTTATTATCCGAAGTCTCTCTTGCTTATTCAACTCTCTAATTCTTCTCCAGAGTGCTGAAGATATCTCAGAAGATTCGTGTTTCAATTCTTATTTCGTTCAAGTTATTGAGGATTGTCATCTTATTCAGGCCATTTAATTCAACCGGTGCACTATCTCTCAAGTAATCTTTCCCAACGGTGTTTCTTTTCAGTGGGCCCTAACCCACAGGTCTTTTCCAGGATCTTACCTGACTCTTCTAATTCTTCCGGAGTTATTCTCAAATTCTTTTCAAGTGTGACATAAGAATGATTTCCATCAGTCATATGCCTTCTCCAAGATCGCTTTCAAATTCTTTTTCACCATTGGTTCCACCTTTTGATTCTTCATTCCGGAATGTCTCAACAGTACAGCATGGTGTATCTCATTGGCTTCTCAGATTTGAAGACCGGGGAAGAGTTTCTCTCAAATCTTGGCCCGTTCTCTTGAAGATTCATGGTTCTAGCTTCATGCCATCCAAATTATTGTTCCGATTGTGAGGAATTCTTTTATACCATCCAAAGCATTTCATGAATTCTTTCCATTGTGATCCTCCGAAGGCCATCATTTCATAAGATTCTTCATTCTCAGTTTTCAACTTCGCCCTCCAACTATTCTTAGTTGATGTCTCTTCGTTCATCTCCATATTCTTACGGTGGTTCGTTCAAGATTTCTCTTCCTTTGTTATCGTATTAATTCATTCGTTCTTTCAAAACCCTACTGGTGATTCGTTGAATACTCTCTCAAGTTTGTGCGAGATCTCTCTTTAATTCTTCGCAACAAGAATAAGTAGTATGCCAAATCCGTTGCTTGTCATCAATTTAATTTGGTGAAGGATAAGCATAAAATAAATCTTATTCTTATTTCCCTGAAGTGATTAATCCTTTTTTTTCGGAGCTTGTTCATCATATCATATTCTCGGTTCTAAGTTGTTCATCTTGTTTCCGGAGCTCCAAGTTATTTCAATTATATCATTTCAAAGCTCCATCTAATTCATCGCAGGCCTTGAATCTTATTCTTTTCATCCTTCACTTATCATCATTTTGTTACCGGAGTCTTCATGGTGGTTCATCATAATTTAATTCATCCTCGAAGTGTTCATCAAGATTCTGGTGCGAGGAGTTCAAGTATTCGTCTTTTGCATTCCGAAGTGCAATTCTTTCTACCTTATCTTTTGAGATGGTGTTATGTCATTCTTGACAATTTCCCGTCATGTTTCACGATTCACAAGTTATCAAAAATGAGATATTTAAACCCATCATTTTCTCTCCGTTCAAGAGATCTTTCAACCCATTAATCTCTTCATTGGAGTTATTTTGGGTTATATTTCACCTAAGGCCTTCCCTAAGGAATGTTGCTATTATGGTGCTTATAAATGACCCAAATTCTTCATTTATCCTCTCTGTGTTTTCATCTCTTCATTGATCTCTAGCAACAATTGGTTTCCGTTAGTGGCCGGTAGTAACCTCATAATTTTGAGATGTTTTTCATAAGCCCACAACAAGCTTATTCTTCTCATTAAATTTCCAACAACTTTGTCCAATCCATCGTTGTAAGGATGCTCTTTCAAATTCAATTGTGGGAGAAGTTTTCATTTTCTTCTCTGTTCTTTTATTTCAAGGATCTAGCTTCTATTCGTTCATTCCAGTGGCATTGTGATGTTGCTCTCGTTCACCATCACCTCATTTTGTCACGATCATGTTCTTTCCTTGATTGTCCATTTAACTAGAATGTTGTGTCCTTCATTCAAGTTCTATCTTCTTATCAAGTCTTGCCTCTCTTTTCAACCGGAGTGCTGTGTGAAATCCTTCTTACCCCTTGTGAAATTCTTTTATTTGTTCCGGAGGCAGTATGTTGTTGATTTTATCAAGTATCATCCCATCTCCTAAAGTTCATGTTAATTCCATCCATTTTCAGTCGGAGTGCTGTCAGAATTATTTTATTCTTATTCCTTCTATATCTTGTTTTAACCGGAGTGGTTCTAAATTCTTCCATCATCCTTGAGCTCTTCGTTCAAGTCTTTGCAACCTTCAAATTCTCGTGGTCTTCCTTGTTCCTCCTTGTTTTTATCGGAGGGCTCTCAACTTTGTTTATCTCCGTTGTATTCTTTCTTTCAAGATTGTTCAACCTCTCAAGGTTCGTGGTTTCACTCGCTTGTCGAAGAAGCAACTTTGTTTTACCTCTTCCTTTTTCGTTTTATCCGGTGCCATCTCTAGGATCTCGGGTCGAGATCCTCTGTTAGTGTGGGAGAGTTGTGACACCCCGAGACCGACGCTCCAGAAGACTTCCAGCTATTCCGGGTTTCGCCGTGTGTTTTATTTGCTTGCTTCATTTTATTTGTGCATTGCATCATGTCATCATGCCATCATGTCATAAATCTTTTGCAACTCAACTAAATAAATTGTTTGGACCTTCGGTCCATTTAAATTGAGGGATGTCATATAATGATTTCTCTTTATAACATATCCTCCTAATATTTTATGGAGCTATTATAAATTATTCCATTCTTTACAAACTTGCAATATTCCCCATGTCTTTCTACTTCAAGTTTTGACTCCCAAACCCCTCCAACAATTCTTATCTCTTTTGCCGAGGTTCCTCCAAAAATCCGAACACTTTTGGACACTTCAAAAACCAAGTCTTAGTTCAAACCCATTTGAATTAAATTCAAATAGGTTTGAATTATATCTTTCGATCATGCCACTTCTATATTTCTTGGATTACGCTCATTTTTATGAGCCCGGGAAAAATAACCTCATGTGCAAATTCTTTCCCTAGCTACCCTTTTCTTTTCTTCTCTCTTTTTCTTTTTCTTCTCTGTTTTGTTTATTTTATAAGAGAGAGAGAGAGAGAGAGAGAGAGAATAGTCCAGCTAGGCCTCCTAGCAGCCCAACCGCGGCCTCCCTGGCCCAACTACACCTTGGCCCAAGGCCCAACCCCCGCGCCTAACCCTCGCCCGATACCAACCACCGCTGCTCGTCCCTTTCCCCAAACCCTTGTCCCTCTCCCTCGACCCATCCCAGTGCCGCCATCTTCCTCTCCCCTCGTCCTCTCTCCCCTCGTCCTCCTCGCGCGCCCGCGCAGCGCCAGACCCCCGAGTCCCTTGTCGTCCCTCTCCTCCACGCGCCAGAGCCGCCATCCCCCTCGCGTCGCCAGGCAGGGCCGCGCCCGCGCCCCTCTCCGCCCCGCCATCCGCGCCGGAGCAAGCCGCCGTCGCCGTTCAAGCTCGCCAGCGCCAGGCCGCGCCCGTTCGCCGCCTCCTCTTCTGCCAGATCCCGCCGCGCCTCCCTCTCCCGTCTCCGGTCGGATCCATGGCCCAAGGACCAGATCCCGCGGCCGCCACGTCGACCCTCGCCTTGTCACCCTTCGCGCCGCTCGCGCGAGCTCTGCTCTGCCGCCTCGGACGTCCTGGCGTGGCGCCCGCTGTTGCAAGCTTGGATCCACGGCCGTCTCCTGCTCCTCGCCGCCCCTGCTGCGGGCGACCCAGACCTCCTCTGCTCCACTGTTGTCTCCTATTGCGCGCCCTCGCCTCAAGCTCGCCCGTGCGCCTCCATCTCATCTCGGCCATCTTCTGCCGCAGCATGAGCTCGAGCTCCCTTCGTCTCCTGCACCAGCTCCATCAGAGGAGGACACCGCCCCGCTGCCTTCGTGCGCCCCCGCTTTCTATTGATGCTAAGACCATGGCTCTAAGACCGTATCCGGTTCGTCGAGACCGGCAAGTCCGAAGACGTTGGAGACGCCAAGTACGACTACTTCCCCGACGCCCCATGTACAACTACCGTCGCCGAAGACCTGGGTTGTAAAACGCCAAGTACGACTACCGTCGACCGCGTCGATGCCATGTTCATCTACCGCCGTCTTCGGAATTACCAAGTACCACGACAACATGAACATCTACAAAAAAACAGTACCTCTACGCCCGAACGACTACGCACCGAAACGACAAGTCCCTCTACGATGTGTGTACCACTACCGTCGACCCTCGAAGACCCCGTGAACGACTACTACCGCCGCAACGTGAAAGACTATGAAACGTGTACAACTACTTCCTCGAGACTCAAACCACCCTGTACCGCACGCTTCAAAGGTATACTACCGAGACGACCCCGTGAACGAATGCTTGAGTTGTATGAGATGTTCCACTTGTTTGCACCATGCCCGTGTGCCCCGTGTCCGAGTTGTCGCTTGCACGTTCCTCCTTGTTGCCATGTCGTCGTCACGTGGGAACCCGGTTTCCGGGAGCACCCCACCATCTTGCATGACACGCTCACGCTGTCTTCTGCTTTTGCACCGGTCTCTCAACGAGTTACCGGAACCGATTTGTTGTCGTGGCATCAATTTTGGATCGTCGTCGTGGCACCCCTTTCTTTCCACCGCGGTGACGAGATACTCCATATCTGCTCATGTCAACTTATAACGAAACATTGCATAAAACTTGTAAATGTCATCCGCATCACGATAACAACATTTAAATGACTAAAATTGTTGTTTGATTTAATAATTGCTAAATATGCACATCGGGAGTTTTCGGGATTTGTTGTTGTTATTTCTGGCCTCATTTAAAATGACTAGATAGTGTAGTTTTGCTCATGCTTCACCTCTTGCCATGTTTAATAAAAACATTTAATCTTGTCTTGTAAATAAACGAGAGTCAACTAAATAAATAAAATGTGGTGCTTTGTCAATATGCAACTCGTTGCATATTGAGCTCCACTTAACTTGTAGTATTGCTTGTGCACCTTGCCATGCCATGCATATTTAAACCGGACATGCATCATATTTGTTTGTGCATCATGCCATGGTTATGATATGTGTGTTTACCATGTTGTTTGCTTCTTTCCGGTTGGCTTCTATCGTTAGCTTCCGTTTCGCTCCGGAGTTGTGGGGTTTTGTTCAACAACTTCTTGGACTTGTTCTTGTTCTTTGCGGAATCTCAGGCAAGATGACCATTCCCCGATATCACCTCTATCTTTGCCTATGCTAGTTGTCTCGCTCTTTAGATTTTCCTCGATGTCTATTCCTGTTTGTCAGCCTCCTATCGTTGCCATGAAACCTCTAACATTTGACACCTTCCCAGCAAACCGTTGATTGTCTATGTTACCCGCTTGCTCAGCCCCTCTTATAGCGTTGTTAGTTGCAGGTGAAGATGAAGATTGCTCCATGTTGGAACTTGATGTTTTGGGAATACCGCAATATATCTTATATATATTAACACACCTATATACTTGGCAATGGGTGGAAGGCTTGGCCTTTTGCTCGGTGTTTTGTTCCACTCATGCCACCTTAGGAGCCGATAAACCGGCGTTATGTTCCTTGATTTTGCATTTCTAACACGGTTGGTATATGGGGACCCTTGATAGTTCGTCTTTGAATAAAACCCCTCCAGCAAGGCCCAACATTGGTTTTATTTTGCCGCATAATAACAACTTAATTAATTAATTAAATTGCATAGGGGGTCGCGTCCCCGAGGATTATTTCTACATAACAGGGGGGGCAGTGCTGATGGTGTTGGTCCCAAACGGGGAGACTACAGGGCCACCACGGGGAAACTCGAGGTCTGGTATTTTCCTGTAGGCTCACCTATCCGGTCGTGGCCTGAGACGAGATACGCGCGGCTATTATTAGGGTGTCAGCACGCCGGGAGGTCTTGCTGGACTTGTTTTACCATTGTCGAAATGTCTTGTGCACCGGGATTCCGAGTCTAATCGGGCTGTCCCTAAGATAAGGGGTAATATTATTATTATCTCTGATGATCGTGAGAGCTTGTGATGGGCTAAGTTGGGACACTCCTGCAGGGTTATGATCTTTCGAAAGCTGTGCCCGCGGTTATGTGGCAGATGAGAATTTGTTAATATCCAGTTGTAGATAACTTGACACCATATCCTTAAGAATACACTACCTGTGTGAGTAACCGTGATGGTCTCTTTCCGAAGGGCTTCGGGAAGTGAACACGGTGGGGTTATGCATGAACGTGAGAAGCTAGGATCACTTCTTGATCAACTTGGCGACCGTTGGCACTTGTTCTCTTCTCGCTCTAAACTCGGAAGATAGATGCTTAGTGCTTGCTGCAGACACTTTTATAGCCTTCCCTCACCTAAGGCTTTGGTAGTTTTCATACCCGGGAACGGGATTGTTGAGTCCTCTGTGGCTCACAGATTCAACACACAACAGATGCAAGTACCGCTGAGACTAATGCAGGAGAGGGTCCAGAACTTCAGTGGGACTTCGATGAAGTGCTCGACCGTATGTATGTGACGTTTTCGACGATCAGTAGAGGTTCCTACTAGGGGCGATCCGGGCTTGTGTTTATGGTATCTTTCTCGTTTTGGATTTCGTCCGTAGCCGGACCTTGTGTTATTTGGATGATGTAAGTTATTGTATTCATTGTGTGACATGGCGAGTGTAAGCCAACTATCTTCTCTATTTCACTCCTGAATTTTACATGAGATGTGCAAAGATACCATACTTGAGATCATTCTAGTATGCGCTTATGTCTTTAAGTCGTGCCTCCACACGTGGGAGACATAGTCGCATACTGGGCATTACACCCTCGCACCTGCACAAACAAATAAGAACTTTGCAGCCAACGCGATAAGGGGTTGTCAATCCATTTACGGTCACTTACGAAAGTGAGATCTGATAGATATGATAGATTGATATTTTTTGTATTTTTGGATATAAGAACATAAAGTAAAAACGGTAAAGTAAAGTAGATTGTAGATTGGTATGTTGAGAATAGACCTAGTGGCTTCTCTCATGATAGCAGAATTCTACGGTGAGTAAACGAATTACTGTCGAGAAATTGATAGAAAAGCAAATAATTATGAGAATATCTAGGCATGATCATTATATATAGGCATCACATCCGTAACAAGTAGACCGAAATGATTCTGCATCTACTACTATTACTCCACACATCGACCGCTATCCAGCATGCATCTAGAGTATTAAGTTCATAAGAACGGAGTAACGCCTTAAGCAAGGTGACATGATGTAGAGGGATAAACTCAAGCAATATGATATAAACCCCATCTTTTTATCCTCAATGGCTACAATACAATACGTGCCTTGCTGCCCCTACTATCACTGGGAAAGTACACCGCAAGATTGAACCCAAAGCCAAGCACTTCTCCCATTATAAGAACTATAGATCTAGTAGGCCAAACCAAACCAATAATTCGAAGAGACTTGCAAGGATATTATAATCAGACATAAAATAATTCAGAAAAGAACCAAATATTTCTCATAGATAATCTTGATCATAAACCACAATTCATCGGATCTCGACAAACACACCACAAAAAGAGATTACATCGGATAGATCTCCTCGAAGACCAAGGAGAACTTGGTATTGAGATCCAAAAAGAGAGAAGAAGCCATCTAGGTACTACCTATGGACCCGAAGGTCTGTGGTAAACTACTCACAACTCATGGTGAGGCGATGGTGTTGATGTAGAAGCACTCCATGGTATATAGCCCCTCTGGCGGAGCTTCGGAACAGGCCCCAAGATGGGATCTCACGGGAACAGAAGGTTGCGGCGGTGCAACTAGGGTTTTCTCTGTTGTTCTGATGTTTTTGGGGTACATAGGTATATATAGGAAGAAGGAGGGCACCGGGGGACCAACGTGGGGCCCACAAGACAGGGGGCGCGCCTTGTAGGGGGGCGCCCCCACCCTCGTGGACGCCACGTGTGCCCTATTCCGTGGTTCTCAAGTCTCCCGTGAAGATATCGCTCCGAAAATCTCTCTCCCGAAGGTTTCATTCCGTTTGGACTTCGTTTGATATTCCTTTTCTGTAAAACCCTGAAATAGGCAAAAAAACAGCAATCTGGACTGGGCCTTTGGGTTAATAGGTTAGTCCCAAAAATAATATAAAAGTGTATAACAAAGCCCATTAAACATCCAGAAAAAAGAGCTCCCGCGATCGCTAGGCGATCTGGCGGCGACGGAAACACAGAGAGGGGAGTGATGGCGGAGGAGATCCCGGCGGCGGCGACCCCGTCGACGTTCCTGCCGGCGAAGATCCCGGCGGCGGCGACCCCGTCGGCGGTCCTGGCGGCGGCGACCCCGTCGACGCTCCTGTCGGCGGCGACCCCGTCGACGCTCCTGACGGCGGCGACCCCATCATCGTTCCTGGCGGCGGCGACAACGGAGAAGAAACTGGCGGCGAGCGATGTCAGTAGCGAGGGAGTTTCCTTCGGGGGGCCAGCGAGCAAGATGGATTGGGAATCGATCAAGTTGGAGTCCAGGCGTATCCTCCGGCGATCTCCAGATCGGGAGAACTGCTGGAGGCGAATGAAGGCGCGCGCAGAGGAGTTGATGGGCGTGATCCCAGGTAAGACTTGCATCAATTTGGAGGGGAGTGCGGCGGCCAAAAGGGGAAGCAGCAGAGACGAGAAGGTTCTGCCATATATTAGGAGAATTCCTACAAATGAATTGATCCCGTCCAGAGTAGGGAATGCGAAACTGAGTACTAGAGAGATTTTCTCTTTGAGCAAGATAATAAAGAAAGAGGGAAATCAGGGGAGGGTGTCTATCTGCACATTTAGGGGCAAGAGAGAAATTAGGGGGATTTTATTTTGGAAACTGCTCTATCAAGACCTTTTATTTTTCTTTAAATGCACGAATTTTGTCCCGTTTGTGGCGAACTTAGGAGAGGGGAATCACTATTTTAACACCGAGGGGAATTGTTTGAGGTCTTCAGTTCATCATACAGGAAAAAAGCCTGTGTTTTCCTTCCTGGTTCTCTTGTCTAGATCCACTAGCTGGGCAAAAAGGGGAGAGATGGAGAGGAAAGGGGAGACGGAGGAGGCGGTCTTGGGAAAGAACTCTCTTGCTCGGGCTTCCTCGCCGGAGGGCGTCGGGAAGACGGTGCCGAGGCAGCCCCATGGGGATGACTCCCCTCTAATCATCGATATGGAGGCCGCGCGGAGAGCGGTCAGGGGATGCTTGGTGGTAGGGCGGTTCCTCTCACCTTTCCAAGTTAATCCTCGGATCCTCGTCGATGACCTTCATGCATCGTCGGCCTGGAGGTTGCAAGGCGAGGTCACCGTTCAAGAGGTGGCCAGCGTCGATGGAAGGTTCATCCTCAACTTCTCCAACAACATAGACAGGCGTTTTGTGTTGAAGGCCCAGCCATGGCACCACAACCGCGACGGGATCATCTTCGCCGAGTTCGACGGCAAGGGTGACCCAGCGGAGGTGGACCTTGGATCCATGGCTATATGGGCCCAGGTTCGTGACCTCCCTTTTGAGCTTAAAACTGAGGAGGTGGGCCTGTCTCTAGGGAAGCAACTCGGTGAAGTGATTACCGTTTCACACCAGGATCATTTGATTGTTGAAAAATATTTGCGAGTGCGCGTTAAAATCCCGCTACATGAGCCAATCAAGAGTAGGGTCGAATTCACCCCTTTAGGTAGCAAAGAGAAGCGTCAGTTTGATGTTCGATATGAAAAATTGCCATCGTATTGTGAATGTTGTGGGCTGGTAGGACATGTGTCAGAGAGGTTTTGTGGGATCCCTAAGGAGAGTAGAGTAGCTAAGTTTGCAAGAAATCTCAGTGTAGAGGCTTATTGGAAAGGTCAAACAACTAGCAGAAGAGCTATGTTCACTAGCTACAGTAACAACAGAATGTCCAGGGCCACCGAAGGAATGGTGATCAAAGTAACAAAAGCTGTAAATGATCTCACTATGCAAGAAAAAGGTGTTGGTTCATCCACGGCGGCGACTACCCTGACGACTGGAGGCCAAGTCCAGGGAGGGCTTTCGCTCGGCCAGGAGGGCCGGGGTCAGATGCTCTCCTTGTCGACTTCTCTCGGAGCGGCTTCAGACCAGGTGATCCTGTCTGGAGGGTCGCCCGACCACGCTAGCCTTGGCCAGGAGGGCCAAGGGTTAGCGATAAGGGCGATTTCCACCAAGGGAGTGCAGCAACTCGGCCAGGTGGGCCAACCCACTGCTGCATCCGCAATCTCCCTAGGGGGGAGTGTCCTTGGTCAGGAGGACCAGGGGGCAATTCCAGGCGCCCCTGTTCCCGCCGCTAGCCAAGGCCAAGAGGGCCAAGGGCTGGTGGCAATGGCAGCTCGCCCCACTGCTGTTGTGCCTGGCCAGGAGGGCCAGGATGGGATGATGGTGGCGGCCTCGACTACCCCTACTAGCCTGGGCCAGGAGGGTCTTGGGCTGGGGGCAAAGGAATACACCCATCCGGGTGAGCTGAACGGCCAGGAGGGCCAGGACCTATTGCAGATGGGAGGCGCTAGCGCACCTCAGGCGCTGGCGGCTGATGCTTACCCTGCTGGAAAGGAGGGCCAGGGGTTTAAGGTAAATTCCATGCTTTTCAAGAGGGGTGTACTGGAGGCTCTATCTGGAGCAGTGGCAGCCAGGCTTGCCACAAAAAATGCAAAAGAGGCTAGTGTTTTTGTGTTTAGCGCAGAAAAGAATCCCATGCAGGCCAAGGTAAACAGGAAGGGTAGGCAAGGCAAGAAGAAGGAAGGTAACATGTGCTCGGAGGACGCACGTAAGAAAAGCATAGGTAAAAAAAGAACAAATCCTTTTGGCGCTCCACCTACAGGAAGTGACGTTGAGTTTTCTTTTGAGAGAGACATGGATAGCTATGAGAGAATGTTGTATGGTGATGTTTCTTCCAAGCGAGTGTGTATGGGTAGAGTGGAAATAATGCAGGATGGGTATGGGGTCACTACACATGTGACTAAGGAAACAGAGGGAAGAGACGAGGCTTCTGCGGAGCAAGGGAGGGAGTCAGTTGGAGATGATGGCACATCGGCGGCCTCCGGAGAGGAGGTCCGCCGAGCCAAATGAAAATCCTAGGCTGGAACTGCCGTGGCATGCTCTCCCCCACGGCAGTTCGCGAGCTCTTGGATCTACAAGGGCGCACCAAGGCGGATTTGATTTTTCTTTCAGAGTCTCATTTAAATAAATGTAAAGCCAATGAGCTGCGTAGTATCCTAAGTTTTGAGTCGATGTTTGTAGCTGAGAGCAATGGTCGGGCCGGTGGCCTTGTTTTATTTTATAATGAGATGAATAAAGTCGTTTTGAACTATATGTCCGCTAATTTCATTGATGTTTTGTTTATGAATGAGGAAACTGTAAAATGGCGGTTTACGGGTTTTTATGGGCATCCGAATTGGAGTGACCGTAATTTGTCTTGGGATGATATTCGCAACTTACATAATAAGGGTGATCACCCTTGGGTTATTTTGGGGGATTTTAATGAAATCTTATTTTCCGCTGAGAAAGAAGGTGGTAACGCGAGACCAAATGCAATGATGCGAGATTTCGAAACTGTTTGGGAGAATGTGGGCTGGCAGATATGGGTTATATTGGTGATCTCTTCACCTGGAGGAGAGGCGAAGTTAGGGAGAGACTTGATCGGGCAGTTTGTAATGTGGAATGGGCAAATAAATTTCCTCGTGCCGCTGTCATAAATGAAGAGCATGTGCACTCTGACCATCGCCCTCTAGTTTTGGACACGGAATATTATGATGGGAATATATTCAATCAATCACGGGGTCGAACGAAACAATTCGAAGCAAGATGGCTAAAAGAAGAGACAGTGGGAGAAATTGTACGTACAGCTTGGGATAAAGCGAATTGTTTGGGTATTGGACCAAATCTTGCTCAGCGTACAAGGGCGGTGAAGGCGGATTTGCATATTTGGGATCGTGATATTCTTAAAGGACCAAGAAGAAGAATTAAAAAACTTAAAAAAGAGTTGGAAAAATTGCGAAGGGGTCCTATTAATGTGGATACCCAAGCACGACAGAAGGAAATCCTTGTCCTTCTTGAAAACATTTTGGAACAAGAGGAGATTTATTGGCTACAACGTGGGCGGGCAAATTGGTTGCTGCATGGTGATCGTAATACCACATTTTTCCACAATGCGGCAACGGCCAGAAAGAGAAGAAATCAGATTAAGAAGTTACTTGATGAAAATGGTGTTTGGGTGCAAGGGACGGAGATGAAGGATCATATTAAGAGGTACTTTTCGCATTTGTTTACCTCGGAAGTAACCCAACCGAACCAGGAAGTTCTTTCACTTATCCCAAGGAAAATAACTGAAGAAATGAATAATGCTCTTCTGGCCCCGTATACGGCCGAGGAGGTTCAAAAGGCCCTATTCGACATTGGGGATTTAAAAGCGCCAGGCCCTGATGGCCTTCACGCTATTTTTTATAAGAGATTCTGGCCTATGTTGGGAGATGATTTGATTGAAGAGGTTCTCAAGGCAGTGAATACTTGCTCCATTCCAGAGGGATGGAATGACACTGCGATTGTAATGATCCCAAAGGTTAATGCCCCAGAAAAGGTAACTCAATTTAGACCAATTAGTTTGTGCAACGTGGTATATAAGGTAATTTCAAAGATGATTGCTTCTCGTTTGAAGATAATCCTAACCGATATTATCAGCCCAACTCAGAGCGCCTTTGTGCCTGGAAGAATGATCACGGATAATATATTAGTGGCTTACGAGTGTTTCCATACAATAAAGAAAAAGAGGGCCGGTAAAGATGGTCTATGTGCCAACAAATTGGACATGCACAAGGCATACGATAGAGTGGAATGGGTCTTTTTGAAGGAAATTATGTCAAAATTGGGTTTTGACAAGAAATGGGTGAATTTAATTATGCAGTGTGTTTCTTCTGTGGAATATCGAGTTCGATTTAATGATGAAGAAACTGAGAGTTTTAAACCCACTAGAGGTTTGAGGCAGGGGGACCCCCTTTCTCCCTACTTATTCTTATTATGCACGGAGGGCCTTACAGCCCTTTTAGCGAAAGCAGAGGAAAATGGAAGTCTTTCAGGCATTAAGGTATGCAGAGATGCTCCACCTATTTCTAACATTCTCTTTGCGGACGACTCTTTAATACTTATGCGAGCAAATGCTATGAATGCGGAGGCACTTAAATCAATATTGGATTCTTATTGTGCCGCCTCAGGACTGATGGTGAGCGTTGAAAAATCTAGCATATTTTTTAGTCCAAACACAAAAGTTGAAGAAAAGGCACAAATCTGTACAATTCTGAATATTATGACTGAAGCCCTAAATGATAAATATTTGGGTTTGCCTGCCAATGTCGGCATGGATAAAAGTGACTGTTTCCAATTCCTGATTGACCGAGTTATTATGAGAATTTAATGGATGGAAGGAAAAACTGTTATCATCTGGAGGGAAAGAAGTGTTGCTCAAAGCTGTTGTTCAAGCTATACCTACCTATGCTATGTCCGTCTTCAAAATTCCTAAAAAAAAATTGTAAAGGAATCATTGACGCGATGTCGCATTTTTGGTGGGGTGACGAGGACAATCAGAAGAGAATGCACTGGATGGCATGGTGGAAGATGTGTGTACCAAAAAACCAAGGAGGCATGGGCTTTCGAGATATACATTGTTTCAACTTGGCTTTGTTAGCAAAACAAGCATGGCGTCTTATTGATAAACCGGAGTCTTTATGTGCCACTATTTTGAGAACTAAGTATTTCCCTGATGGCGACTTGATGAGTGCAAGTTTAAAGAAGGGTTCGTCCTTTACTTGGCAGAGCATTATGGCGGGAGTTGATTCACTGAAAAATGGTTATATCTGGCGAGTTGGAAATGGTCAAAAAATTAATATTTGGAGAGATGCATGGATTCCTCATAGTACAGATAGGAAAATTATCACCCCTAGAAGGGGGCAACTTTTGTCAAAGGTAGCTGATCTCATTGATCCAATTACGAATGGTTGGGACGAAGATTTAGTGAGACAAACTTTGTGGCCGATTGATGCTCAAAGAGTCCTCGCCATCCCCCTTCCCATGCATACCATGGAAGATTTCATTGAGTGGAATTTTACGAGAAATGGTTTGTTCACTGTTCGATCCGCCTATTTGGAGGAATGGAACCAACAACATGGAAATAAATTGCAGTATATAAACGGCATGGGTAGAATCAATGTCAACCCTATTTGGGGGACGGTTTGGAAATTGTCTTGTCCGGCAAAGGTTAAAATCTTTGTTTGGCGTACGTTGCATGGTACCCTCCCATGTCGCGTTACACTGGCCAATAGACACATGAAGGTCTCGCCTATATGCCCCTCATGCACGAATGAACCGGAAGACACGAAACACGTACTGTTCCTTTGTCGAAAGGCAAGAGAGGTTTGGGAAAAACTAGGGATGTGGGGGGAGATCAAAGAAGCATGTGTTATTAGTAGGGCAGGAGAAGCAATCCTAGAATTTTTACTTCTGAAGCCAGATAATGAAATAGCTACTCTAGGAATCCAGAATGTACGCGAATTAATAGCTATAACCGCTTGGTATTTATGGTGGGATAGACGTAGGCTGGTTCATGAAGGTAAGGCCCAAAACGCACAACAATCCTCCATGGGGATTAGGGCAATAACAACGAACTATGTAAATGCCCATTCCCCAAATGCTTCTATTAAAAAAGGAGGATGGAGAAAACCTCCCGTGGGACTTGTTAAGCTGAATGTTGATGCTTCGTTTGATCTTGATCGGCTTAGTGGTACAGCTGGGGCTGTTCTCAGAGATGATAAAGGAAGATTTATTGCAGGCGGAAACTGGAAGTTTGACTGGTGTGCGGATGTACTGACAGCGGAAATTTTGGCCCTAAGGTTTGGTTTATTACTTGCACTAAGGGCAGGATGCAATCGCCTTGAGGTCAACTCAGACAATATGGAAGTCATCAACACAATGAAGAATGGAGGACAATCAGCGGGAGCGGCGGCGGCGGTTTTTGATGATTGTTATTTTTTGGCTTGTGATTTTCCTCTTACTAGGTTTGAACATTGTAATAGGGAGGCAAATAAGGTGGCTCATGAACTAGCTAGATTAGCGAAATTTTCAGTGCCAAATGACTATTTTGAGGAGCCCATGACTGAAATTGTACCTCTTTTTATGGACGATGTAACTGTTATTTGCAATTAATAAAGATAACGGTTTTATTTCAAAAAAAAAGCCCATTAAACATCCAAAACATCATAAATAATAGCATGGAACAATAAAAAACTATATTTATGTTGGAGACGTATCAATCCCCAACTAGGGAGAGGGATTTCAACAATTTTAACATGTCGCCAAAGGGTGGGTGCTGGAAGATATCTGCATCACTGAATTCGGCGATTGACGCCAGATCGAGCTTGAAGGGCGTAGATGCGCATGATTCGGAATCTGAGGCCAAAGACGAGTCCGTAGTTCTGGTAACACAGATCCTGCTCGAAGTCAGGTCCGTATGCGGCTCCAACGCCGTTGAGTCTGCGGCTTTCGGGGCGGGGTTAAGCTTCCCGTCCTCGGGTGATGCGATCTGTTCCAGATCTAGGGCCGGAACTATTACAGGTGCTATTTCTTGATCTGATGACAGTGTTAGGTCGTGTTCATCGTGATGGCAGTTAGAGGTCGCCGTGGGCTCGAATCCGTCAAAGATCAAGTCTCCACGGATATCAGCAACGTAGTTTAAGCTTCCAAACCTGACTTGATGGTCAGGGGCGTAGCTCTCAACCTGGCTGAGGTGGCCTTCAGTGTTGGCATGGAGTATGAAGCCGCCCAACACGAAAAGATGTCCAGGAGGGAAGATTCCCTCGGTGTTGCCGTCGTGGTTGATGACGCGATCCATAAGTCCTTCGGTCGACGACATAGTGGAACTCTCAATGGAAGCACCAATGTCGGTGTCAAAACCGGCGGATCTTTGGTAGGGAGTCCCGAACTATGTGTCTGAGGATTGATGGTAACATGAGACTGGGGACACGATGTTTACCCAGGTTCAGGCCCTCTCGATCGAGGTAATACCCTACTTCCTGTTATATTAATATGGATGAATAAGATTACAAGAGTTGATCTACCTCGAGATCATAATGGCTAAACCCTAGAGTCTAGCCTATGAGGATGTTATGATTCTCTATTAACCTCTACAGACTAAACCCTCCAGTTTATATATGCACTGGAGGGGCCTAGGGTTTATACATAACCATCTTGCATAGGAAGGAAATATTACACCCGAACCTAAAACTTGCCATTATACGAACACAAGAGTCCTATCCAGATACGAGAGACGATCTTCAACAATGATCTTGACGGCCCACCAGTCCGGCCCACCAAGAGTTATCCGGCCACCCGATGACCCCTCAATCCAGGACTCCCTCAGCGGCCATCACGCGCATCTCGGGCGCTCGTAAGCAAAGCTTTTTGAGCTAGGTTTTTTTGGCCCATTGCCCGAGCAGATGCCTAGACCCTAGTCCAACATTGCGTTGGCTGCCAGCTCTTTGCAAATCAAAGTCACAGGCCTCCCACCGCTTTGAGAACCATACCCATTACTTGGTCTTTTGCGGTCTGGGGGCTTGATATTGTCGGACCTCTTAAATGGGGAAGCCATAAAAATAAATACTTGATGGTGATGGTGGATAAATTCACTAAATGGATAGAAGCCAAGCCAGTAAAAACAGCTGAGGCAGGGCCGGTGATAGATTTTATATCCGGTGTAGTACACCATTATGGTGTCCCGCACAGTATTATCACAGATAATGGCACCAACTTTACAACTAATGAGGTAAAAAAACTGGTGCGCAAAGTTAGGCATTAAACTTGATTATGCTTCCGTGTACCATCCTCAAACAAACGATCAAGTGGAAAGAGCCAATGGTCTTATAATGAGCGGCATTAAACCCCGACTAGTGCACTCCCTACGGGAGTCTGATAAACACTGGGTTGAGGAGCTTGACTCCGTACTCTGGGGGCTGCGGACCACACCTAATCGGACGACCGGATACACACCTTTTTCATGGTGTACGGCGTAGAGATTGTTCTGCCCTATGGCATTATTCATGACTCACCTCGAGTGCGCATGTACAAAGAGCGAGAAGTCGAGCTAGATCGCTAGGACAACCTAGATGGACTTGAAGAGGATCGCGATATAGCACAGGCCCGTTCCGCATTTTATCGACAACAGGTCGGGCGGTACCAGAGCAGAGAAGTGCGGGCTAAGACATACAATGTCGGCGAACTTGTTTTATGCCTCCCGAAGAAGAAAAAGGACAAGCTCAAACCAAAATGGGAAGGGCCCTTCATTATCGAGGAAGTACTCACCGGTGGAGCCTATCGCCTTCGGAATGCGCAAGACAACCGCCTTGAACCGAACCCGTGGAACGATGCGAGGCTCCGTGTCACATCTCTAGCTTTACCTTACACTAGGCTAGCACTTGTCTGTTGCATCATGTTTAAATTTTATGTAAAGCTGAAATGGGGATTGATCAAACCCTAGCACCAGAAAGAATTCAAATAGGTTCAAATAAAATCTTTTTCAAAGAACCCAAAATGCCTTTGAAAATGTTCATGATTTTTGATAAAGGTGAAAACCTCTGCCAAAAATGATGAGCATATTTCTTGACCATTTATGGATTTTTGAACTACATCATAAAGTATTTGCATTTGGGCATTTAAATGCTATATAATATTTTAAATGTCCAAATATTCATGAACTAAAATGTTTACTGTTGGAAATATTCCAAATAGTAGCCTTGAGCAGTTTTCATAAAATTTGAGATTGTTTTGGTATTTTTAATAAAGCCCTAAAGTTACAGAATAAAAGAAAACAGAAAAGAGAGAGAGAGAGAGAAAGGCCACTGGGCCACCTACCTGGCCTGGCCAGCTGGACGGCCCAACCCAGCAGGGGCTTCGTCCTCCTGGCGCCAGTGGGAAGGGCGCGTGCCCGACGCGCGATCGCTCCCCTCGCGCCACGCCATCTACCTGCCTGGCCGCCCGAGGCCAGCACGACGCCGCGAAACATCTCGCCGCTGTAGTCTAGATCGAGCCGACCCACTCGTTTCTTCCCTCTCGCCCTCTCCCTCGCTGCCGCAGCCCGCCCGAGCGCCACTGTCGCTGCTGCTCGCTGCTGGCGCGACCAGAGCCACCTCCTCGCCCTCCGCCCAAGTCCACGAGCTCTGCATCGACTTCCTCGACCTCCTCGACGAGACGCACGCCGCCGGAGATGCTCCACTGCCCACATCGATCTCGTCCCCGACCACCCGTCGCCGGAGATTCCTCTCGCCGCCCCGACTGTATCAGCCCCTCCCCGAGCTCGCCATTCTCCTCATCGCA
This sequence comes from Secale cereale, assembly GCA_902687465.1. Lineage (NCBI taxonomy): Eukaryota > Viridiplantae > Streptophyta > Magnoliopsida > Poales > Poaceae > Secale > Secale cereale. Next base: position 193,516,561 of record LR738715.1, on the reverse strand, counting down.
ACCGCCGTGAGCTCCCACTCCTTCTCTCCCACTCCGCCTGCCCTGCCACACGCCGTAGCTGCCGCACCGTGCTCGCCCGCAAGCACAGCCGCCAGAGTTCACCGTCGACGCAGCTCCGATGACCATTTGGTCACCTCGGCAAGTCCAACACACTCGTAGCACCCCGTAGAGAATCCCTAGCGCTTTAGCTCGCTCGTTTTCGAGTTGCAAATGCGTTCCCGTGCACGACCGAACTCCGGCAGCCGCAACCGAGCTCGCCGCCGTTGAGTCCGGCCACCTGATACGTCCAAAACGTATCTATAATTTCTGCTTGCTCCATGCCTCTTTTGTGTGATATTGCTATGATATTTATGCACTTCCATACACTTTTGATCATATTTGGACTAACCTATTAACTTAGTGCACCCCAGTGCCAGTTTCTATTTTCTGCTGTTTTTGTATTTCAGGTTTTCCCATTACTTAAATTGCCAGAAAAATTCCGGGAAAAATATATAAAAAATTAGCGCTCCAGAAGCTTCCATGCGGCAGAAGTAGGGCCAGAGGGGGGCCACAGGGGCTCCAGGCGCCCTGGGGGGGCGGCCCCACCCCTGGCCGCGCTGGGGGGGCGCCTGGGCCCCACTTACTGCCTCTGGTGACCCCCTTTGGCATATATTTACACCGCGTCCCGAAACCCTCGAGGACGGAACCCTTTTTCGCGATCTCATCTCTGTTCTGCCGCCGCCGTGCTTCCAAGATCGGGAGCACCAGGAGAACTCTTCCCGGCACCCTGCCGGAGGGGAGAACCACCACCGGGAGCTTCTCCACCACCATGGATGCCTCCCGGATGAGTTGTGAGTAGTCCCCCTTGGACCATGGGTCCATGACCAGTAGCTATGTGATGTTCTCCTCCCCTCTTTGTTCTTCATCGATTAGACCTCGTGAGCTGCCCTACATGATCGAGGCACATATGTAATCTTTATGCTGTTGCTATGCTGAGTTTGCTGGGATCCGATGGATTATGAGATTATGTTCAGATTGTGTGTGAGTAATATATTTGATTCACCTCTTTTATATTTATGTTCATGAGTAATTCTTGCATGTTCTCCGTTGCTGTTTATTGCTTTGGCCAAGTAGTAGGTAGTAACTCCAAGATGGAACGTTATGCTTGATTGTGGGTTCATGCCCCTCGATGACTAGCTTGAGTGACAGAAACATGAGTCTAGGGGATGTGCTGTTGCCACAAGGGGGAAAACAACGGTGCTTGTACTTGCGGGTGCAAGGATTGTTTACTTTACGCAAAGTTCTTTTAATGCAGTTGTCTGTTGCTTTGAGTTTACACTATGGGTGGGACTCGCAACTTAATACCAGCGAGATGTTCTGGATAGATATCTCAAGGTGGATGATTAGTAGTAGATGCAGATGGATTTCGGTCTACTTGCCTTGGCGTACCGCCCATGCTTTTGAGCCTCTACCTTTCTTTGCAGCATAGTTAGCATTGGTTTGCGCACATAATCCTGTCAATTGCCCAGCTGTAATTCGTTTACCTCGCTTAGCTGTTTTATCGTCTTTTGGGAGAGAGACATCACTAGTGAACATCATGGGAACCCGGTCCATATTACCATCACTGATCACACCCGTTATTTACTTTCTGTTCTTATTTACTAGTTGCAGTCATACCTATCACTATTATCTCTTGCGTTTGATCCGTTGTAAACAACAAGGCCGGAGGGATTGACAACCTCTCTGTACTCGTTGGGAGCAAAGTTATTTGTATCTGTGTGCAGGTCCTGTCAACCGCTAAGTATCTGGCGCCGTTAGCAGTTGACACCTTCTTGTCGACCCTCGGAGTCTCACAGGATTCGATCCTTGGTATCTTTGCCAAGGGAAAACTACCGCTACGCTACATCTCACACCTTCCACTTGGGGTAACCAACGAGGGGCGAGAAGCCATCACCACCCCTGGCCCGGAGACCACCACCACCCGACACTCCATCGTGCCAGCTCTTCGTAGAGCTAAATGGAGCATTGAATGGTGCCCCGTAGAGGAAACCCGGGGTACAAGAGCGCCGCTGACCTCTTCGGCGGCTAAACGCTGGCGAGTTTGACCCAGTTGACTAATAACCCACAAGTGTAGGGGATCAGTTGTAGCCTCTTTTGATAAGTAAGAGTGTCGAACCCAACGAGGAGCTAAAGGCAGAACAAATATTCCCTCAAGTTCTATCGACCACCGATATAAGTCTACGCACGCTTGACGTTTACTTTACCTAGAACAAGTATGAAACTAGAAGTAGTTTGTAGTTTTTGTGGGATAGGTTTGCAAGAATTTAAAGAACACATAAATAAAACTAGGGGCTGTCAAGATAAAGAAACAATAGAGTTAATGATAGCGAGTGTGGAAAAGTGGTGGTAGGAGTTGCGAAATTGCCCCTAATCAATTGACTATGTTACTAGACCGATAGCAAGTTTTATGTGGGAGAGGCAACTGCTAGCATGTCATCCCTTACTTGAAATTCTATGCACTTATGATTGGAACTATTAGCAAGCATCCGCAACTACTAACGTTCATTAAGGTAAAACCCAACCATAGCATTAAGATATATTGGTCCCCCTTCAATCCCGTATGCATCAATTTCTACGCTAGGTTGAAGCTTCTGTCACTCTTGACCTCCAAAACGTAGTCCTATCAACATACAACTAACCCTATGGTGTGATCCACGCGCACGCTCATATGATGGGCACCAAAGGACAGCAACATAACCACAAGCAATTTAAATCAATCATAGCAATTCACCAATCACCGATAGAACAACGATAATCTACTCTGACATCATAGGATGGCAACACATCAGTGGATAATAATATGAAGCATAAAACACCATGTTCAAATAGAGGGTACAACGGGTTGCGGGAGATTGGACCGCTGTAGATAGATGGGGGAAGGTGATGGAGATGTTGGTGGAGATGACGGTGGTGTTGGTGTAGATCGCCGTCACACGATGATGGCCCCGGTTGCACTCCGGTTCCACCGGAAGTGAGGGGGAGAGAGCCCCCTCCTTCTTCGTCTTCCTTGACCTTCTCCCTAGGTGGGAGAATGGTTTTCCCTCTGGTCCATGGCCTCCAAGGCGGCGGAGGGGCAAGAGCCCCTCCGAGATTGGATGTGTCTCTCTGTCTCTCTCTGTTTCTGCGTTTTCAGATTTTATCCCATCACCGTTTCTTATATTCCCGGAGATCCGTAACTCCGATTTGGCTGATTTTTTGACATGATTTTTATCTGGATATTAGCTTTCTTGCGGCGAAAGAAGGGTATCAGCAGCCTTACAGTGTGGCCACGAGGGCCCAGGGCGCGCATGCCCATGGTGGGCGCGGCCCCCTACCTCGTGGCCCACCCGGGCATCGTCTCATATTGGTTCTGCTTCCCAAAATTCACATATATTCCAAAAAAAATCTCCATCCGTTTTTATTTTGTTTGGACTCCGTTTGATATGGATATTCTGCAAAACAAAAAACACGCAACAAACAGGAACTGGCACTGGGCACTGGATCAATATGTTAGTCCCAAAAAATAGAATAAAAAGTTGCCAAAAGTATATGAAACTTGTAGAATATTGGCACGGAACAATCAAAAATTATAGATACGACGGAGACGTATCAGCATCCCCAAGCTTAATTCCTGCTCGTCCTCGAGTAGGTAAATGATAAAAAAGATAATTTTTGATGTGGAATGCTACCTAGCATAATCTTGATCATGTAATCTAATCATGGCATGAATATTAAGACACGAGTGATTCAAAGCAATAGTCTATCATTTGACATTAGGACAATAATACTTCAAGCATACTAATAAACCAACCATGTCTCTTCAAAATAACATGGCCAAAGAAAGTTATCCCTACAAAATCATATGGTTTGGCTATGCTCCATCTTCACCACACAAAGTATTTAAATCATGCACAACCCCGGTTCTAGCCAAGAAATTGTTTCATACTTTTGTATTCTCAAACATTTTCAACTTTCACGCAATACATGAGCATGAGCCATGGACATAGCACTATGGGTGGAATAGAAGGTGGTGATAGAGAAAAGTAGGGAGAAAGTCTCACATCGACTAGGCGTATCAATGGGCTATGGAGATGCCCATCAATAGATATCAATGTGAGTGAGTAGGGATTGCCATGTAACGGATGCACTAGAGCTATAAGTGTATGAAAGCTCAAAAGAAAACTAGTGGGTGTGCATCAACTTGCTTGCTCATGAAGACCTAGGGCATTTGAGGAAGCCCATCGTTGGAATATACAAGCCAAGTTCTATAATGAAAATTCCCACTAGTATATGGAAGTGACAACATAGGAGACTCTCTATCATGAATATCATGGTACTATTTGAAGCACAAGTGTGGAAAAAACATAGTAGCATTGTCCCCCTTTTTCTTTTCTTTTTCTTTTCTTTCTTTTTTTTCTTTTTTTCTTTTTTTTTGGGCCTTCCTTTTTTATTTGGCCTTTCTTTTTTCTTTTCTTTTGGCCTTTCTTTTCTTTTTTTTCAAGGGACAATGCTCTAATAATGATGATCATCACACTTCTATTTACTTACAAGTCGATATTACAACTCGATACTAGAACAAAAATATGACTCTATATGAATGCCTCCGGTGGCGTATTGGGATGTGCAATGATCTAGCGTAGCAATGACATAAAAAACGGACAAGCCATGGAAACATCATGCTAGCTATCTTATGATCATGCAAGGCAATATGACAATGATGGTGCGTGTCATAATAAACGAAACAGTGGAGTTACATGGCAATATATCTACGAATGGCTATGGAAATGCCATAATAGGTAGGTATGGTGGCTGTTTTGAGGAAGGTACATGGTGGGTGTATGGTACCGGCGAAAGTTGCGCGGTAAAAGAGAGGCTAGCAATGATGGAAGGGTGAGAGTGCGTATAATCCATGGACTCAACATTAGTCATAAAGAACTCACATACTTATTGCAAAAATTTATTAGCCATCGAAACCAAGTACTACACGCATGCTCCTAGGGGGGGAGGGGGGGTTGGTAGGAGTTAACCATCGCACGCCCCCGACCTCCACACAAAGGATGACATTCAATAAATAAATCATGCTCCAACATCGTCACATAATTGTTCACCATACGTTCATGCTACGGGAATCACAAACCTCAACACAAGTATTTCTACAGTCCACAACTACCCACTAGCATGACTCTAATATCACCATCTTTGTATCGCCAAACTATTGCAAGGAATCAAACATATCATATTCAGCGATCTACGAGTTTATGTAGGATTTTATGACTAACCATGTGAATGACCAATTCCTGTTAACTCTCTAAATAGATATAAGTGAAGCAAGAGAGTTTTAATTTTTTTCTACAAAAGTTATGCCCACACTGTAACAAATATAAGTGAAGCAAAAGAGCATCTATTATGGGACGTGCTACACGTTGGTCGGTGGATCTTTTAAAAAGATCCGCCGCCTCGCGAGCCGTCCAATTGTATGAGGTGAGGAGTTTGCTTCTATTTCGTTCATCTTCTCTATTCCTGCAACAATGCTTTTGTTGCGAAGTCATCTCTTCTCAAATTTTCCGCAACAAAGACATGTGCTGTAAAACCTCTTCTTCTTTAATTTTCTGCAACAAGGCCTCTATGTAAAATCTTCTCTTCTTTAATTTTCTAAAAACTCATGTTGCAAAACTTCTTCTCTATTTTTCTGCAACAAGACCCTTGTTGCAAAACTTCTTCTTCTCTATTTTTCTGCAACAAGACCCTTGTTGCAAAACTTCTTCTTCTCTATTTTTCTGCAACAAGACCCTTGTTGCAAAACTTCTTCTTCTTTATTTTTCTGCAACAAGACCCTTGTTGTGAAACTTCTTCTCTATTTTTCTGCAACAAGATCCTTGTTGCAAAACCTTCATTGCAACGGGACCCAACATCTTCAACCTCTTGTATGTATTCCCGCAACAAGACTGTTGTTGCAAAAACTTGCAAGAACGTTGACGGCTGCAATGGCAGCATCAGGGGGTCGGGGAATCATTGCAACAGTAGCGGGTGCCCAACCCTCCTAGCTCATCCGAGGAGCACCCTCATATTGGATGGCAGACGGCCATGAGTTCAGAGCCCTCCGGCCTGACCTTCCTCGTGCAGCCCTCTGCAGCTACCATGTGCAATGTGTGAGGCGAAGATGGAAGAAAAGAGGGAATGAATAAGAACCGTGGTATGAGTGGACGGGAGTCACGAGCTGACGCGAAGCCTCTATAAAGAAGGAAATCTGGTCATTGGTTGCCTTATAACTTGGACGGTGCGATGCAAGGCGGAACCGTACGCTCGATCGGCCGGCAGATAGCAAGCGTTTCCCATCTATTATATATAAAAAGTATTTGACGGGTTAACCAGAAAAAAGATAATTAAGCTACAAAATCCTACAAAAATCAGAAACATCTGGCCATCAATTTTAATCTCAACATATGACAACCAATAGATCTCCATAATTACCTAACATTCGGGATGAGAGGAATTACCCACCTATGCCATTACCATTTTTCCAAACGTACATCTTAAAGAATCAACCATCAAGAAAAAAACTACCGGTGTTCCTCACGCCGCCATCTCATATCTAATCTGGGTGCCCTCGGCATGTTCGTTCCCCCTCTAGGAGGTCAATCTGCATCTCTCGTGATCTCAAGAGAAATTCCTGTTGGCCATGTTAAAATAGTCAGAAACACGTGTGATGCTTCTTGCAGATACTCTCCATCTAAGTTACCTTGATGTGCGTGTCGATGTGATGCGATCTCGCCGGGAGCAGCTGAGAAGTACAAAGCTAAGTAGCAGATAAATTTGATCGAGCTAGCTACTAATTGCACGGACTGCCTCTGATCGATACTCTCCATCAAAGCTCGCTTCATGTACGCCTGATGACTGATGTTATGCAATCTCGCTGGGACGAGCTACCAGGTAAATGACTAGCTACCAGACTAGATGTATAAATTGGATTGATGTAGCTACGTAATACAGTGCAACTCCGTCTGCCTCTGGTGCGATCTACTACTTGAAGATCAATCTATTAATTTGAGTAGCTCACGGGTACAAAGCTGGCTATCAACCTGGATCAATTTACTACTTGCGTTAAGCAATGAGATACTCGCACGAGGGCATCGTCTCCGTGATATCTCCAGGAAAATCATGGGCTAAAAAAACTTTTTTCTAGATTGTCTTACTTTCACTTGCAACATGTACTCACGCTCTGAGTTAGGCTACGGCGGGCTTGTGGAAAGGCACAAGGTGTAATCATTGCTGATTCACTAGCCCTTGAGCGTGAAACTCAGTCACTGTAAGCCACCAATAATCGGTCCACCATTGGTTCATTCTTTTCGCCTTGATGACGAGAGTAAAACAGCAAGCAAGTACAGATAGAAGATGATTACCACTCACACTGTATGTATATTTCACAGAGGTTACAAGTACACATATATATAGGCTGCAGGCCATGCCCTCCCGCATGCATAGGCACGCAGACCTGATGCGTGGAGTGGTTGTTATGATCCTAAAGACTAGGACTCAGGTACAACGGTAACAAGAATACATCACAAGTACATACATACATACTGGCACGTTAACACCCCCCCC
>LR738715.1:193485324-193508869 GCA_902687465.1 Secale cereale | reverse complement strand
CCCCCCCCCGCAGCCGGAACACCGCCAGGGTGGATGTTCAGACTGGCTCGAAAATCCATGAAGACGGTCGATGGAAGCCCTTTGGTGAATACATCGGCAAATTGGGAACCGGAGGGTACATGGAGAACATGTGCTTCGCCCAACGTGACGCGATCCCGAACAAAATGTAAGTCTATCTCGACGTGCTTGGTGCGTTGATGTTGCACGGGGTTGGACGAGAGGTAAGTTGCGCTGATGTTGTCGCAGTAGACAATGGTTGCACGCGTTGGTGGTCGATGGAGTTCCCGAAGAAGCTGACGTAGCCAAGTGGCCTCGGCCACACAGTTTGCCACATCACGATATTCCGCTTCGGCGCTAGAACGGGAGACAGTGGGTTGGCGTTTCGATGTCCAAGACACAAGGTTGGGCCCAAGGAAGATGCAGAAGCCGGAAGTTGATTTCGGGTGTCAGGGCACCCAGCCCAATCGGCATCAGAGTAAGAAACAAGCTCATGGGAGGGTGAGCGGTAGAGTTGTAGACCATAATGGGAAGTGCCCTTGAGGTACTGAAGGATCCGTTTAACGAGCTGGAAATGAGTGGTGCGTGGGGCATGCATAAATAAGCACGCCTGTTGGACGGCATAAGAGATGTCGGGGCGCGTAATGGTGAGGTACTGGAGGGCGCTGGCGAGGCTGCGGTACTTTGTTGGGTGGGCGAGGAGATCGCCATCAAAGGCGGAAACCTTGGCCTTAGTGTCAATGGAAGTGGAGATGGGGTTACAGTTGAGCATGTCAGCCCGATCCAAAATCTCGAGAACATATTGTTGTTGAGAAAGGAAGAGCCCGAAAGGAGAGCGTGTGACGTTGACACCAAGGAAATGATGAATGTCACCGAGGTCGGACATGGCAAATTCGGCCTTAAGGGCGGTGATGACAGAGTTCAGAGTGGACGTGGTGTTGGTTGTAAGAATTATGTCATCGACATAAAGAAGAAGGTAGGTTGTGGACGAGCCGCGGTGAAAAATGAATAAAGACGTTTCACACTTGGAGTCGATAAAACCCAAGGAGAGGATGAAGGAGCGAAAACGCAAGAACCACATCCGAGGCGCCTGCTTCAACCCATACAGCGACTTGTTAAGGAGACAGACGTGGTGGGGATAAGAGGGATGAACAAAGCCAACTGGTTGAGCGGAGTGGACAGTTTCACCGAGATCGCCGTGTAAGAAAGCAATTTTCACGTCCAGCCAACGAAACAAATAGCATGCTATTTCGGCGTTTAAACTTCGCTATAGCATATTTCAGGGTTTCGCGTTACGTTTTAGGCATTTTACACGCTATGCCGCTATTCACGTTATAGCGTGCTATAACGACGCTAAACGCAAAAATGTTGTAGCATTTTTAGCGTGGAGCGATAGAAACACGGTAGACACTATTGCATTTTTCTGGCATCGGCCCAATGCAACGCAACAATAGGCCCATCTAGGATGGAAATATTGCATTTTTCTGGACGAAAACAAGAAGAATTCTCTTAAGTGCATCTAATGTGATAATTTGTACACCAGCGGTATGCATGTATGACTCCTAGACAAAATTTTAGACGTTGAAATCCTTAATTTTTATGATATATTTGGCATTTTTTCCAAAACGCTATTTTGGATATAGCACGCAATAACTTGTATAGCATTTGGAGAAGGGCCACGCTATTTTACATAGCGCGCTATTTTTTCGTTGCGTCCAGCTGGTGGATGGGCCAGGAATGTGCGGTGGCGATACTGAGGACAACACAAACGGTGGCCGGCTTCACCACGGGACTGAATGTCTCAGTATAGTCAACACCCTCCTGTTGAGTGAATCCCCGGAGCACCCAATGAGCCTTGTAGCGCGCTAAAGACCCATCAGGATGTAGCTTGTGCCGAAAAATCCACTTTCCAGTCACCACGTTGACACCTGCAGGCCTGGGAACCAAACACCAAGTTTTGTTCTTTATCAAAGCATTAAACTCATCGAGCATAGCATCGTGCCAATGGGGATCCTTAAGAGCAGATTTATATGTGGCAGGGAGGGGTGATATATCGGTGGAGGTGGTTAAGGTGAAGAGGCGACGTGGTTGTGCAAATCCACATTTAGCCCGAGTCGTTATTTTATGTGAGTTAACAGGGGGTGCAACTGGGACTATAGGACGACGTGGCGGGGTAGGAGTGGTGGGTGCAGAGGGCGAGGCGGATTCAGAAGAGGTGGCAGGCGAATCTACGGGGGGTCCGAGACGGGCGGGAGATCCAAGCGGATCGGAAGCAGGCGGGCCACGAGAATCAAGGTCAGACGGGTGGCTGGGCGACGCGTGGTTGGTGGTGGGGCTGGGAGCAGACCCGGTCGTGGAAGTGGGGTTGCAGGGCGACACGCGGGACGCGTAGGTTGGTGGAGAAGTGGGGGTGGGGCACGCGGTGGAACGGGGCACCAAACGTGCGGGCGGAGCGGGGGAAATCCCGGAGGGGATTGCGCGCAGGAGTGAAGAATGTGCGTGATCCGAGGTGGGATCCGGTGTGGCGGGGCAAAAAGTTGCCGGGCGTGTGGGTGGTGTGTAGGGGAAGGTGGATTCGTCGAACACAACGTGTCGGGAGATGATGACTTTGCGCGATTGAAGGTCAAGGCATCGGTAGCCCTTGTGCTCGAGAGGATAGCCGAGGAGAACGCATCGGGTGGAATGAGGGGCTAATTTGTGGGGGCTAGTGGCATAAAGGTTGGGAAAACATAAACAACCAAAGACCCGAAGATGATCGTACGTGGGGTGGACGCCAGTGAGAAGGTAGTAGGGGGTGTGAGGGGCCGTGGCAGTGGACGGACGACGGTTGAGAAGGTGTGTAGCAGTGTGTAGGGCTTCAACCCAAAAAGTAGGTGGTAAATTGGCGTTGAGAAGAAGTGTGCGGACGACGTCATTGGTGGTGTGTAGCATGCGTTCGGCCGTACCGTTTTGAGGAGACGTGTGAGGACATGAGAGGCGGTAGATGATGCCATAGGTCGAGAAGAATGTGCGGAGGGAAGTGTTGATGAACTCGCCAGCGTTATCACATTGCATGCATTGAATAAGCGTGTGAAATTGAGTGTAGATGTAGGTGAAGAAGCGTTGGAGGGTAGAAGACGTCTCAGATTTGTGGCATAGAGGAAAAGACCAGGAGTAATGAGAGTAGTCATCGAGTATGATTAGATAATAGGAGTAGCCTGAAAAACTCACAATTGAGGATGTCCAAAGATCACAATGTATTAACTAAAAAGGTGCGGTGGTACAATTATCTGATGATGAAAAAGGTAAACGAGGCTGCTTCCCAAGCTGACAAGAACTACAAACAGAACTAATATTTTTATTACAATCGGGAAGAAGATTGTGGGAAAGAGATGCTAAGGTGGCGTTGCTGGGGTGACCGAGCCGCCGGTGCCACAAGTCTCCAGTGGTGGCGACAAACGTGGTGGCGGTGGAGGAGGTGGCGCCGTAGAACGGATAGAGAGGGCCCGATCTACCGGACTTCATGAGAGGTTTCAGCATTGGAAGTGCCTTCACAGAAAAGCCAAGAGGGTTAAGTGCAACTTCAACATTGTTATCACAAGAAAGTTTACGCACAGAAATGAGATCTTTAACGATGCCGGGTGCAACAACAACATCATGAAGAGAAAGTTGGTGGGGGGAAGAGTGGTGTGGCCGGTGCCTATGATGGGAAGACGATGGCCATTGCCAACAATGATGCTCGACGGAAAATGCTTAGGTAAAGGATGAAACGAGGAGAGATTACCAGGGTTGCCGGTGACGTGCGTGGCAGCACCGGAGTCGAGGATCCAATCAGCGCTAGTGCCCGGAAGACCTTGCTGGCTGTAGACGTTGGTGAAGAGGGCGGCGTGATCCCAGGAAGGAGCGCCGTACGAGGGCACCGCGGGTGGTGCAAGAGGCAGGGGCGGGGTTGACGACGAAGAGCCCGAGAACATCAGCGGATATGCCTGGTGGTGGACGCCGGGGCACAGGCCGAGAACGCCGGTGGAGTTGGGCGGGATCCAGCCGGGGCGAGGTTGAGGAAGAGCCATGCCGAACGGGGCAAAGTAGCCCGTCCATGGCGACGGCGGCGACTGCTGCATGGAACCACGACCCGTGTAGTCGTTGCGGCGACCATGGCCGCCTCCACGGCCGCGACCGCGACCATGGTCACCATTGCCACGGCCACCGCCGTTGCCTCGTCCAGACGGGGGGCGATCGCCGCAATCACCGCGGTCACCGTGGTCTTGGCGGTCGTTGTTGGCGGAGGGGCCGCCGGAGACGGTGAGGGCGGCGGCACTGGCCTCGGCAGCCCGAAGGTTGATGTTGTATTCCACGAGATCCACACGGGAGCGGGCCACCTCGAAGGGAGGAAGGGGCACCGTGTCGCCAAAGATGGTGCGGATGGTGTCGAAGCGGGCGTTGAGGCCGTGAAGGAACTGCATGGTGAGATCATCAGCAGATACCTGGTGGCCGGTGTCGGCGAGGCCGTCCGCAAGCGCTTTGAGACGCCGGGCGTAGTCGGTGACGGTGAGGTCGCCCTGCTTGAGGTTCCGGTACTGGCGCGTAAGGTGGAGGTACTGCGCCCCCTGGTTGGCGAGGAAGTAGTCGCGGATGCGTTGCCATGCCGTGTACGCGTCGACGGCGCCGCCCATGATCAGCTTGAGGAGAGAGTCTGCCAAGGTAAAGAGCATCCAGAGAACAAGACGATGGTCGACGGCGAGCCATGTCGCGTCAGGGTGGGGAGGTGGGGGCGGGTGATGTGGTCCTCGAGACGGTACTGGGTGAGGACACAGGTGAAGAAGGTGCGCCACTTGATGTAGTTGTTCTCAGCAGGGTCGAGTTTGAACTTGATATGATTGGAGATGTGGTCGTTGTGGAAGTTCTGAAGAAATGGATCGACCACTGGGGGTAAGGAGGAAGCGAGCATGGTGGCGAGGGCAGAGGTGGCAGCGGGAGCAGTGGTGAGGGGTGGGGAGGCCGCAGGACGAGAAGATTGGGAGGAGGAGTGAACCGCCGGGGTGGGGAGCTCGCCGAAGATGTCCTCGAAGGCCATGGCGACTGATACCAAGATAGAAGATGATTACCACTCACACTGTATGTATATTTCACAGAGGTTACAAGTACACATATATATAGGCTGCAGGCCATGCCCTCCCGCATGCATAGGCACGCAGACCTGGTGCGTGGAGTGGTTGTTATGATCCTAAAGACTAGGACTCAGGTACAACGGTAACAAGAATACATCACAAGTACATACATACATACATACATACATACATACTGGCACGTTAACAAGTACACCGTGTAATGGCCATTAGTATGAAGGAGCGTCTCACCCGAGGAAATCTAACCCAACCAATGGAGGATTTCGACGAGCCCACCAGTCATCAGAAGCCACGAAAGAACGCCGGGTCAAAAGAGACTGTAAAATCAAACGACCATTGCAGCCGCGTTGACCCGACCAGCCTGATCGAACGGCCAAAATGGAGCGAAATCGAGGGAGCCTCCTGGAATGTTGACCCAAGGGTGTACGTCGGCGGGCTAAGGTTAGCTGATTAGACTACCTATATATCATAAATCATAATAGAGCACTATGAACGGGGTAAGCTATTTCCTTCCATATATATTAGTGGGTATTTGGATGGGGCATGTACAACCATGATTGTTTCATTGCCGGCAAAAAAACATGATTCTTTCATTAACATTTGTACATATTTTGTGTTCCCAAATTTTATTGATCATCCGGATGTATGTGCATGCAGGTGGAAACCATTGAATTGTAATAATGTGTTTACAAGATTTTATTATGCATCCTAGTATCTGTGTCCAGGCCAAAGTTCCAAGGTGCACCTTTCAGTCATAAGTAGGTGTTGGCAGATTGTACGGTTCACCCCAGATGTATGTGCATGTGGGCTGAAATTCAAAGATGTATCCATGAGTACACTCCCAGGTGAGAAAGAACTGAACTATTTTTGTCGAGGAAACGAATTTGCTTCGATGCCTTTTTCCCCAACGTATAGATTTAACGCGGCCATGAAAAGAATATCTTAGTGTGTCTTAGCGTTGTTGCTTATGTGTTCATTGGTAACAGTCAGCTTTGTATTATGGCAGGATTATATTCGATCAAAGGGCAATCTATGTATAAGATCGAGCCTGATCTGCTCGGCGAAAAACGAATTGACCAAGGATATCAAACACTCTATTTCTACCACAGCTTCCCCTAAGGTTCTTGACATTTTGGAGCTAATCTGAGACATCGCCATCAGTCGTTCCGAATGCTTGGTCATGGAGCTAGGTACTGCTACGAGGTATATTTATGTTTTTACTGCCCCATCTATTCCTGCATAATACAACACAAAATATCTTATCAGCATCAGTATTGCAAAACAAGATCATGGAACGATCAGTAGCAGGTCGGCATTGTGTCCTCCTACATGAATAAGACCATACATGGTAATCGTCACATGTAATGGCATTTGGTTAAAAAATGTAACATGTTTGTGCCTGCAGGTTGATTCTCCGTTCAACATAAATTTGTTCTCTATAAAAGAAAATGTCCGGATATCAGCACTCTGCAACGGAGTCGAACCAAATGGTAAGACATCGAGATCCATTCCTGCTGTTTCATTTGATTATCATGAGACACTACATATACTCTATAATAATAATCCAGCCTTGCTTCTCAGTTACCACAAGTATATACGTCCCTCTAGGAAGCTGGGACATGTTCCAACTTTCCCTGTTTAGCTTCCATATGATTTATCTCAAGCTCTACCATTTTGTCGTAATTCGATCAAGTAGTGTTGTAGTAGAATACTATAGCTAGGTTTATATGGATAACCATAGGCCTACATTTTCTTCACAGCAATGAGAGTATTTATTTTCTGAGAAATTTGTCAGCAGTTACATAACCGTTTGTGTACAAGATAATTCGTCTTTTCCGTGACTTCATATATTTTTTTGTAGATGAAGCACAAGGTGCACACCAAGATGATAATTCTGATGGAAGAGTGAAGAATTCACATACAAAAAGGAAATTACAAATATGCCTGCCAAGACACAAGAGGTTCCAGATATGTTACTTGATTTGAATCTGTCGACTAAGAAAAAGGGTGGTATAAAAAAATATGATACATTGGTTTATATGATATTTAATTCCACGTCAACAATGGTGCTCTTGGGTAGGTACTGCATAATAACATTGAGGTATACAAACTATAGTATATATATTCCATTTGAGCATATAAACTATAATGAAACTTTTCTAAAAACAAGCAAGTATTTTCTTGCAGCTTTCCAATTTTTTCTTCACCTATATCATCGTGAAAAAGCTACATATGACACATTTGTTACGTTTCTATTTACGCTTAGCACCTAACTACTTATAATGTACATCCCACATATCGAAATAGTTGTATAGCTTTTATGCAATTATTTGAGTAAAAGATCTCTTCTAATCATTGCTTATTAAAGGAGGAGAGAGCTACAGTTAATGGAACTGAACTCTCTTCAGAATTTAGGAACACACTTATGTATGGTACTTCAATTGAAGTTTGCAAAAATGATTCTGGTGAAAATGTGAAAGGAGGAATGCAAGGGTACATATTCCACTAGTAGAGAATGGGCCATCCGCCCCGGTTGGTAAGGGCCTTTTGCCCCGGTTCTTGAACCGGGACTAAAGGGTCGGTACTAATGCCCTAGCCCTTTAGTCCTGGTTCAATCTAGAACCGGGACAGATGGGTCTCCACGTGGCCTGTGCGCGGAGCCTAGGAAGGAGGGCCTTTGGTCCCGGTTGGTGGCACCAGCCGGGACCAAAAGGCATCCACGCGTCAACATTTCTGTGGCTGTGGTTTTTTTTCAAAGGGGGGGGGGTTGGGGGTTTTGGGGGGTTAATTTAGGTGTTTCATATATTGTGTTAGCTAGCTAATTAATAGAGAGAAGTGTCCTCTCTTATGTCTGTGCTTGGTCGACGCTACGTACTACACATACGTATAGAGTGGACTAGACACGCTAGCTAGCTAGCTAGTAAGCAAACGAAGGAAACAGAAGATCGTCATCAACATATATATGCATACAGAGAGAAGTGATATCGACCACCTCTCCTTCTCCGAGAGATTGGCCGAACAACAAGTTCTCGTATATCTATCCGACACTATCGGGTACATATATACAATAATTATCTCTTATAAATATAAACTCCTATCACATGGACGCATGGTCCACATAGTATTCTCCGTCTGGCGCGATCACGTGGTCAAGGAAGAATGCCGCCAATTCCTCTCGAATTGCTCGCAGACGATCTGGTGCTAGGAGTTCATTCCGCATCCGAAAGATCTAATTTGAAGAAGGGGGTCAATACATACATACATATATATATGAATAAATGAAACTCAACACAAATGATGGCAATGAAATAAAATTGTGAATATTATTAATTGCTTATGCACTTCAAATTGTGCGTCAGAGTAGCCCCGCTCACAGGTCGTGTGGCGGATGGACTCGCAAATGTAGTATCCACAGAAATCATTCCCTTGTTCCTGCCACAACCACTTTACAAGAAATAGAGGTCAATAAAACTAATAAGCAAGAATGCGAAATGGTATTGATGAAACTAGCGCTTGAATCAATAGGAGATGCGCGGAACATGCTACTATATAGTACTTACTTTTGGGTGTCTAAATTGCAGCTTCTTCGACAGTCCCGGAGCTTTTTTGGTGAATTTTTTCCACACCCTGCCAGACAAAGAAAACAATTACTTGATATCAAAAATGAACAAAGTTGCTGATATGCATGGTGGATAATGATCGATTTAACTTACTTCTCGAGCATTTGAGTCATGTCCGCATACTCCTTGGGATCTTTTCGTTTAGAGTCCAAGACAGTTACTACTCCCTGCTCAAGCTTAATCTCTAGGAGAATATAGTGGAAGCTGCGCACGCATGCATGAACTCATCAATTACATTACTATAACCTTGACTAATATATAAGGGAAACCGAATATGGACAATACAGTAACACTCACTTGAAGTTGTAAGGAAAGAGTATTATATCTTTGTTTTCATTTACCACCAACGATCGTAGCAAGTTGGCCTCGGTATCTACGGCACACAATTCAACCTCAGTTGCATCTATGAGATATGTGTTAATGAACCCTATATCACCGACTTGTCTTTTCTTCAATTCGACGATCTTCAATCTGCATAATATAGTGAGGATAATTATAAATACATGCAATGAAAGAGGTGAGCTATATAGAGAGACTTAATGACAGAAGTAGTACTACTTACAGACAGTTGCAGGTGACCGTTGTTTTATCGAGGGCCAATTGATTGAAAAACTGATAGAACTCCTCAAATGGAATAGGCAACAGTTCAATTCCAACAAGGTCATGCTCCGGTTTAACTCTCACATACAAACTATCCCTCCCCCAGACTCTGTGAAGATTTTCAAGTACCAATCATGCAATCTTCGCATCATCGTTGATAGAGATCTTTCATCTTTGACAAGAGGCTTCCCGTACTCGTATCTTTGTATCTGCACCTCCAAGAAATCATAATGTACATCATCGGGCAGGTAATCACCAAGATTGCTATAACCGGGCACCATCCTCGGATCATTAGCGACGATGTCGCTAGACACCTTGAGCAGGGGGCACGATTGGTCCGCTTGTTCGCCGAGCTGGGCAATTTGTTTTCCAGCTCGTCCTTCTGCTAACCTTTGATCACTTTTAGTACTTCCCGACCGCTTCGCTTCGTGAAATGACTTTTCAATAATGCGGTCATAGTTGTCTTTCAGCTGACTTTTTGCTGGTTTCTTCAGGGCAGCAAGAGTGCGCTTTGCTTTCACCGGATCTATCTTCTCCTCCAGAGGTGGATGTCTCTGTGCTTTCAACCCTTCAAGCCAGTCCTTCACTTCGCCTTCAGCGATCTTCGTGTTTTCCTCATCGGACCTCTCGTATGGTAACTTCTCTAGAGGCATGAGAGAAGTACCGAATCTGTATTGCCTCCTGCCTCTGGCTGTACTGCTAGACGCTGGCAGACCAGACAAAGCGGCTGTCTTCTTTCCTTGCTTATGCGCCGGAGCAGCCGGAGCGGCGGCAGGTCTCTTCCGCCCTTGCTGACTAGGCGGAGAAGGAGGAGGCTGGCTGCTCGGGCGCGCCGGCACAGGCGGAGAAGGAGGCGGAGTGCCGCCACGCGCCAGAGAAGGAGCCAGAGTGCCCTGATCGTCACTCGCCGGAGGAGGAGGCGGTGGAGGAGGCGGAGTGCCCTGACTCGCCAGAGGAGGAGGAGGAGGCGGAGGCGTCCAATTGAGAATGTTGATGAGGTCCTTCCGCCATAGGCATGGAGTCTTCAGTGAAGAACCCAGCCGAGTCTCCCCTTCACCGATAGGGTGGTCAAGCTGGAGGTCCTCAAATCCCTCCGTTATTTCATCCACCATCACCCTAGCATATCCTTCTGGAATTGGCCAGCAGTGAAAAGTTGCGTCGGGTCCAGTAGGATAAACAGAGCCAGCAGCCGCCTTGACCTTCATATTTATCCATTGCGTCATAAGGTGGCAATTTTGAGACTCCGTGATAGCATCCACGAGATAGCTGGCAAGAGCCGTCAAGACATGCTCCGGCTGAAGCAGCTCGGTGGAAGACACGCTGCTTCTCCGCTGAGATGGCGGGGTAGCTTCGGGATTAGCTTCGGCAGTTCTTTTGTCCCGATTTGCTTCTCGTTCCTTTATCGCTTCTATTCTGGCGTGCAGCGCCTGTAGTTCGGTCTGCTGCACTTTCTTCCTCCTCTCGTGGCATTTGTAACCGCCTGCATCTGGGAACCCATCACTCCACGGAACGGAGCCTGGCATGCCTCGTGTCCGTCCAGGGTGCTCAAGATTCCCGAGGGCCATTGTGAGCTCGTTGTTCTCTCTATCGGGAAAGAATGTCCCTTGCTGCGCTGCTTTGATATAGTGCCGCATCTTCTTGAGTGGTATTTCCAATTGTTTGTCCGTCCAAATGCACCACCCTGATACAGGGTCCAAGGTTCCGCCAGCCCCGAAGAACCAAGTCCGGCAATGGTCTGGCCAGTTCATTGTCTCTAGTTTGATCCCTTTCTGAAGCAGATCATTCTCAGCCTTGGCCCACTTAGGCCGGGCTCTGAGGTAGCCATGTGACCCCGTGCGATGGTGATGCATCTTCTTCGCAGCATTTTTCTGGTTTGTCGCCGACATCTTCTTACTCTTTTCCGATGTCTTATAGGCCACAAATCCGGGCCAGTCATCTCTGATCTTCTCATATATGCCCTGGAATTCTGGAGTCTCTTTTTTGCGGACAAACTTATTCACGTGTTTCTTCCACCCCCTGAATAGTTCTGCCATCTTCGTAAGAGCAAAAGACTTGATTAATTCCTCTGTAACTGGCTTCGCCGGATCAGCCTCTGGCGGTAGGGTGAAATTTGACTTCAGCTCAGTCCAAAGAACTTCTTTCCGCATATCAGTGACATAAGACACCTGAATGTCTTCTGCAACCGGCTTTAACCATTGATGGATGCTGATCGGGATCTTGTCCCTAACCAGAACCCCGCACTGATTAACAAATGTGTTCTTTGTCCGGATGGGTTCAATCGGTTGGCCGGTGCGCGCGATTTCTGTGATCTCAAACTTTTCATCCAAGCTCAACTTTTTCTTCGGGCCTCATCTCCTTACCGAAGATGTGCTCGATCCGGAGGGCTAGAAAAAAGAACAAAGACAAGAGTTAATTAATTAATATGTGTACATACCAAAATAATGAATGCATCAATTAACTAGTCAGCACAGGCTTAACTAATATATATACCTGCTGGCCGGACTCGGTTCGGTCACCGGAGCCATCATCACGGTCTCCTTCTTGCACCGGCATTGGGTCACCGGAGCCGTCCTCACGGTCTACTTCTTGCATGTGCATTGGGTCACCGGAGCCATATTAATCATAGCCTGCTTCTTCCTCCTCTCTTTCCAGCAGCTCATCGGTGTCGTTGAGAAACGACAAGACGGCATCACGTCCGTCTGCGATTATGTCCAGCAACATCGCTTCTTGTGCTTCGTCTCGGGGGTTGTCGTCCATAGTTTCTACAAATATTTACAACATGCCAATTATTATTCAAACATGACAGATGGATATATTAATGGCAAACGTAGAACTAGCTAGCTAATCACAGTAAGGAATCATATATATTAATTTGTGGCCTCGACGCTGCTTCTCTAGGGTTTCGGGTGGCCTCGACAACGCTTCAAGGGTTAGGGGTGGCCTCGAGAATGCTTCAAGGAGGGGGTAATATCGACAACGACGAGATACATACACGGGAAAATAATGTTATCGGGGAGGGGGTATATCGACGATGACAGATCCCCCCCCCACGTGTTGAAGTTATCGGTAGGGGGTATATGGACCCCCCCTGTGTTGAAGTTATCGAGAGGGGGTATGACCCCCCCTCCCCACGTGTTGAAGTTATCGGGAGTTTATATCGACACGACATACGTACATGGGAAAATAATATTATCGGGGAGGGGGTATATCAACCCCCCCCCCTCGTGTTGAAGTTATCGGGAGGGGTATATCGACGACGACAGACCCAATAAAACATAAGAAAACGAAGAAGAAATAAAAAGAGGAGAAGAAGAAAGGAATAGCTAGAGGAGAAGATCAAAGAAAAAAAAAGAGGAGAAGAAGAAAGGAATAGAGGAGAAGAAGAGAAAATAGAATATTATATTTTCTCTTCTTCTCCTCTATTCCTTTCTTCTTCCCCTCTTCTTTTTCTTCTTTTTTTTCTTCTTTTTATTTATTTGTCCTCTTCTTCCTCTCCTCTTCTTCTTTCTTTCCTCTTCTTATTTTCTTCTTTCCTATCCTTCTTTTTCTAAATTTGTAACTTTTGCATATATAAAACTTTTCTACAAGTGTAACTTTCTATATATGAACAAAAAACTTTCTATGAACAAAAAACATTTTTAACATATATATTTAGCAAATTCCTAAGAAAATTAAAAAAATTATAGCCACATACACATATACATTATAGCCACATACAGCAACTATATACACATATACATATACACATACACATATATATACATATCACATATGAACAAAAAATATAGCAATATATATATATATATATATATATATATATATGAACAGAGCCTGGCGCGCGGCGGCTCACAGTGCGGGGCGACGGCGAGGGCGCCGGCGACGAGGAGCGGGGAGGGCGCCGGCGACGAGGAGCGCGGGGGCAGACGAAGGCGCGGGGCGACAGTGCGGGGCGACGGCGCGGGGCGACGGGGCGATGGCGCGGGGCAACGGGGCGACGGCGCGGGGCAACAGCGACGGCGAGCACGGGGCAGGGGCGCCGGGCGACGGCGATGGCGAGCTCGGGCAGCCTGGCGGCATCGTTGGGGCGGGGAAGAGAGAAACTAAAATGAAATTTCACAAGTGCTACTTATATAGATCGAGCATTGGTCCCGGTTCTTGGCACAAACCAGGACGAATGCCCCCTTTGGTCCCGGTTTGTGCCACCAACCAGGACCAAAGGTCTCTTTTCAGCAGCCCAAAGGGCGGGAAGGAGAGACCTTTGGTCCCGGTTGGTGGCACCAACCGGGACTAAATGCCCTGTGCTGCCCCGCGGCCAAAATCTTTAGTCCCACCTCACTAGTTGACAGGGGCTCGGAGTTGTTAATAAGCCCCACTGCGGGCGCTGTATTAAACTCCTCTCTATTGCAGGCTTCTGGGCCTAACTCTGCGCGCTGCCCTGTGAGTCTCCTGGGCCTTATAGTCCAGCTGCATCCTAGGCCGTAGGCCTTGCAGGCTCACTGGGTAGCGCCCATTTTTTTAATGTATTTTTTTCCTTTTCTGCTTTATTTATTTCTAAGTTGTTTTTTGCTGTATTTAGAGTTTCTTTGTGAATATTATTGCTTTAGGTAAAACCAATTACAAACTTTCGGTTAGTGCCAGTAGTATTCAAATTTGTTTCTACTTACAACAAAATACTTATTGTTGCTATTTTTATTTTTATCCAGTTTTTTTGTTTTGTTTTTTGCATTATTTATTTTCTTTTGTTTTTGCTATATTTTTTAATTCTTTTTGCTTTTAGGTCAGCAAAATTATAAACTTTCTGTTAGTGACATTAGTTTTAGAAAAATTACCCATTTTTTAATGTATTTTTTCCTTTTCTGCTTTATTTATTTCTAAGTTGTTTTTTGCTGTATTTATAGTTTCTTTGTGAATATTATTGCTTTAGGTAAAACCAATTGCAAACTTTTTGTTAGTGCCAGTAGTATTCAAATTTGAATAGTTTAAATTTGAAATTATTTGTTTTCTTTGTTGCTTTATTTATTTTATTTTGTTTCTACTTACAACAAAATACTTATTGTTGCTATTTTTATTTTTTTCGCAACTTTTTTTGTTTTGTTTTCTGCATTATTTATTTTCTTTTGTTTTTTGCTTTATTTTTTAATTCTTTTTGCTTTTAGGTCAGCAAAATTATAAACTTTCTGTTAGTGCCATTAGTTTTAGAAAAATTATAAACTTTCTGTTAGTGCCATTAGTTTTCAAATTTGAATAATTAAAATTTGAATTCTTTGAAATTTGTGTGAATCACAAGTTTGTGGTTAACTTTACTAAAAAATGAACATAGATGCACCTATAGAGAAAATTCGACCTAAATTCATAGTTTTCAAATGAACTCTGAAAAAGTTGGCATAGCATGTGCATGTACAAAACGGACAATGGTATCATACTCGTGTGTTACAAAGTTGGCATGGTATCATCATAATAGTTGCGGAAAAAAGTCTTCACTTTTTCTTCGCTTGTGTCATTTGCTTATTGCGCCGTAACCATGGATAATCTTCATCGTTTATCAGGATGCTTGGGTCAGCCTTGACTTTGAAGGGAGGAATTTCATGAAACTTTTCATAATCTTCAGATATGTCTGTCTTGCCCTCCACTCCCAGGATGTCCCTTTTTCCTGAAAGAACTATGTGGCGCTTTGGCTCATCGTATGATGTATTCGCTTTCTTATCTTTTCTTTTTCTTGGTCTGGTAGACATGTCCTTCACATAGATAACCTGTGCCACATCATTGGCTAGGACGAACGGTTCGTCAGTGTACCCAAGATTTTTCAGATCCACTGCTGTCATTCCGTACTGTGGGTCTACCTGTACCCCGCCTCCTGACAGATTGACCCATTTGCACTTAAACAAAGGGACCTTAAAATCATGTCCGTAGCCAAGTTCCCATATGTCCACTATGTAACCATAATATGTGTCCTTTCCCCTCTCGGTTGTTGCATCAAAGCGGACACCGCTGTTTTGGTTGGTGCTCTTTTGATCTTGGACAATCGTGTAAAATGTATTCCCATTTATCTCGTATCCTTTGTAAATCAATACAGTCAAAGATGGTCCCCTGGACAACAAGTACAACACATCACAAACAGTGTTGTCACCTCTGAGACGTGTTTCCAACCAACTGCTGAAAGTCCTGATGTGTTCACATGTAATCCAGTCGTCGCACTGCTCCGGGTGTTTGGATAGCAGACTGTTGTTGTGTTCATCGACATACGGGGTCACCAAGGTAGAGTTCTGTAGAACTGTGTAGTGTGCTTGAGACAAAGAATATCTGTCCCTGCATATTATTGAGTCCCTTCCAAGCGTGCCTTTTCTAGTCAGTCTCCCCTCATACCGCGATTTAGGGAGACCTATCTTATTAAGGCCAGGAATGAAGTCAACACAAAACCCGATGACATCCTCCGTTTGATGGCCCATGGAGGTGCTTCCTTCTGGCCTAGCACGGTTACTGACATATTTCTTTAGGACTCCCATGAACCTCTCAAAGGGGAACATATTGTGTAGAAATACGGGCCCCAGAATGACAATCTCGTCGACTAGATGAACTAGGACGTGTATCATGGTATTAAATAAGGATGGTGGGAACACCAGCTCGAAACTGACAAGACATTGCGCCACATCACTCCTTAGCCTTGGTACGATTTCTGGATCGATCACCTTCTGAGAGATTGCATTGAGGAATGCACATAGCTTCACAATGGCTAATCGGACGTTTTCCGGTAGAAGCCCCCTCAATGCAACCGAAAGCAGTTGCGTCATAATCACGTGGCAGTCATGAGACTTTAGGTTCTGGAACTTTTTCTCTGGCATATTTATTATTCCCTTTATATTCGACGAGAAGCCAGTCGGGACCTTCATACTGAGAAGGCATTCAAAGAAGATTTCTTTCTCTTCTTTCGTAAGAGCATAGCTGGCAGGACCTTCATACTGCTTCGGAGGCATGCCGTCTTTTTCGTGCAAACGTTGCAGGTCCTCCCGTGCCTCAGCTGTATCTTTTGTCTTTCCATACACGTCCAAGAAGCCTAGCAGGTTCACGCAAAGGTTCTTCGTCACGTGCATCACGTCGATTCAAGAGCGGACCTCTAGGTCTTTCCAGTAGGATAGGTCCCAAAATATAGATTTCTTCTTCCACATGGGTGCGTGTCCCTCAACGTCATTCGGAACAGCTAGTGCGCCGGGGCCCTTTCCAAAGATTACGTGTAAATCATTGACCATAGCAAGTACGTGATCACCGGTACACATGGCGGGCTTCTTCCGGTGATCTGCCTGGCCTTTGAAATGCTTGCCTTTCTTTCGACATTGATGGTTTGTCGGAAGAAATCGACGATGGGCCCAGGTACACATTCTTCCTGCATTTGTCCAGGTATATACTTTCAGTGTCATCTAAACAGTGCGTGCATGCGTGGTATCCTTTGTTTGTCTGTCCTGAAAGGTTACTGAGAGCGGGCCAATCGTTGATGGTCACGAACAGCAATGCCTTTAGGTAAAATTCGTCATGTCTGTGCTCATCCCACGCACGTACACCGTTTCCATTCCACAGCTGTAAAAGTTCTTCAACTAATGGCCTTAGGTACACATCAATGTCGTTGCCAGGTTGCTTAGGGCCTTGGATCAGAACTGGCATCATAATGAACTTCCGCTTCATGCACATCCAAGGAGGAAGGTTATACATACATAGAGTCACGGGCCAGGTGTTGTGATTGCTGCTCTGCTCCCCGAAAGGATTAATGCCATCCACGCTTAAAGCAAACCATATGTTCCTTGGGTCCTTTGCAAACTCCTCCCAGTACTTTCTCTCGATTTTTCTCCACTACGACCCGTCAGCGGGTGCTCTCAACTTCCCGTCTTTCTTACGGTCCTCACTGTGCCATCGCATCAACTTGGCATGCTCTCCATTTCTGAACAACTGTGGTATTATAGGAGCATACCACATCACCTTCACAGGAACCTGATACGTCCAAAATGTATCTATAATTTCTGCTTGCTCCATGCCTCTTTTGGGTGATATTGCTATGATATTTATACACTTCCATACACTTATGATCATATTTGTGAAGGAAATATGCCCTAGAGGCAATAATAAAGTTGTTATTTATATTTCCTTATATCATGATAAATGTCTTTTATTCATGCTAGAATTGTATTAACCGGAAACTTAGTACATGTGTGAATACATAGACAAAACAGAGTGTCCCTAGTATGCCTCTACTAGACTAGCTCATTGATCAAAGATGGTTATGTTTCCTGGCCATAGACATGAGTTGTCATTTGATCAACGGGATCACATCATTAGGAGAATGATGTGATGGACAAGACCCATCCGTTAGCATAGCATTATGATCGTTTAGTTTAACTGCTATTGCTTTCTTCATGACTTATACATGTTCCTATGACTATGAGATTATGCAACTCCCGAATACCATAGGAACACCTTGTGTGCTATCAAACGTCACAACGTAACTGGGTGATCATAAAGATGCTCTACAGGTGTCTCCGAAAGTATTCGTGGTGTTGGCATAGATCAAGATTAGGATTTGTCACTCCGAGTGTCGGAGAGGTATCTCTGGGCCCTCTCGGTAACACACATCACAATAAGCCTTGCAAGCAAAAGACTAATGAGTTAGTCACGAGATGATGTGTTACGGAACGAGTAAAGAGACTTGCCGGTAACAAGATTGAACTAGGTATAGAGATACCGACGATCGAATCTCGGGCAAGTAACATACCGTTTGACAAAAGGAACAACGTATGTTGTTATGCGGTTCTGACTGATAAAAGATCTTCGTAGAATATGTAGGAGCCAATATGAACATCCAGGTTCCGCTATTGGTTATTGACCGGAGATGAGTCTCGGTCATGTCTACATAGTTCTCGAACCCGTAGGGTCCGCACGCTTAACGTTTGATGACGATCGGTATTATGAGTTTTTGAGTATTGATGTACCGAAGGTAGTTCGGAGTCCCGGATGAGATCACGGACATGACGAGGAGTCTCGGAATGTCCGAGACATAAAGATTGATATATTGGACGGCTATATTCGGACACCGGAAGTGTTCCGGAAAAGTTTCGGATTTATCGGGATTGCCGGAGGGGGTTACCGGAACCCCCTACGAGAGGGGATGGTCCATAGTGGGCCTAAAGGGAAAGAGAGAGGCAGCCCATAGGGCTGGCCGGCGCCCCCACCTAGGATTCCTAGTTGGACTAGGATTGGGGGGGCGCCACCTCTCCTATTCCTTTCCCCCTTCTTCCTTTTGGTGAATCCTACTAGGAATAGGATTGCAATCCTATTCTTAGTAGGACTCCCTCCCTAGCCGCACCAGGAGGAGTTGGCCGGCCTCCCTCCCCTGCTCCTTTATATACGGGGGCAGGGGGGCACCCAAAGACACACAAGTTGAATTGTTTTAGCCGTGTGCGGTGCCCCCCTCCACAGAATCACACCTCGGTCGTACCGTCGCGGAGCTTAGGCGAAGCCCTGCGATGGTGAACACATCATATCCGTCACCACGCCGTCGTGCTGACGAAACTCTCCCGTGAAGCTCAACTGGATCAAGAGCTCGTGGGACGTCATCAAGCTGAATGTGTGCTGAACGCGGAGGTGCCGTACGTTCGGTGCTTGATCGGTTGGATCGCGAAGAAGTTCGACAACATCAACCGCGTCACTTGACGCTTCCGCTCCCGGTCTACGAGGGTACGTAGACACACTCTTCCCTCTCATTGCTATGCATCTAGTAGATAGATCTTGCGTGATCGTAGGAAAATTTTTAAATACTACGTTCCCCAACAGTGGTATCAGAGCCAGGTCTATGCGTAGATGATATGCACGAGTAGAACACAATGAGATTGTGGACGATACTAGTCATACTGCTTACCAGCATGTCATACTTTGCTTCGGCGGTATTGTGAGATGAAGCGGCCCGGACCGACATTACGCGTACGCTTACGCAAGACTGGTTTCACCGTTACAAGCACTCGTTGCTTAAAGGTGACTGGCGGGTGTCTGTCTCTCTCACTTTAGCTGAATCAAGTGTGGCTACGCCCGGTCCTTGTGAAGGTTAAAACAGCACATACTTGACGAAACATCGTTGTGGTTTTGTATGCGTAGGTAAGAACGGTTCTTGCTAAAGCCCGTAGCAGCCACGTAAAACTTGCAACAACAAAGTAGAGGACGTCTAACTTGTTTTTGCAGGGCATGTTGTGATGTGATATGGTCAAGACATGATGAGTTATACGGTTTTTGTATGAGATGATCATGTTTTGCGAGGGTGATCATGACGGTGCTTTGGAGATGGATATCAAAAGCACAAGATGATGATGGCCATATCATGTCACATATTTTGATTGCATGTGATGTTTATCTTATTATGCTTCTTATTTTGCTTAGAACGACGGTAGCATTATAAGATGATCCCTTACTAAATTTCAAGGTATAAGTGTTCTCCCTGAGTATGCACCGTTGCGAAAGTTCGTCGTGCCGAGACACCACGTGATGATCGGGTGTGATAAGCTCTATGTTCAAATACAACGGGTGTAAGCCAATTTTGCACACGCGGAATACTCGGGTTAAACTTGACGAGCCTAGCATATACAGATATGGCCTCGGAACACTGGAGACCGAAAGGTCGAGCATGAATCATATAGTAGATATGATCAACATAAGATGTTCACCATTGAAACTACTCCATCTCACGTGATGATCGGACATGGTTTAGTTGATTTGGATCACGTGATCATTTAGATGACCGGAGGGATGTCTATCTAAGTGGGAGTTCTTAAGTAATATGATTAAATTGAACTTTAATTTATCATGAAGTTAGTCCTGGTAGTATTAGCATATCTATCTTGTAGATCAATAGCTCGCGATGTTGCTCCCCGTTTATTTTTCATATGTTCCTAGAGAAAACCAAGATTGAAAGATGTTAGTAGCAATGATGCGGAATTGTTCCGTAATCTGAGGATTATCCTCATTGCTGCATAGAAGAATTATGTCCTTGATGCACCGCTAGGTGACAGACCTATTGCAGGAGCAAATGTAGACGTTATGAACGTTTTGACAAAAGCTTGATATGATGACTACTTGATAGTTTAAGTGCACCATGCTTTACGGCTTAGAACCGGGACTTCAAAAACGTTTTGAACACCATGGAGCATATAAGATGTTCCAAGAGTTGAAATAGTATTTCATACTCATGCCCGTGTCAAGAGGTATAAGACCTCTGACAGTACTTTGCCTACAAGATGGAGGAGAATAGCTCAACCAGTGAGCATGTGCTCAGATTGTCTGGGTACTACAATTACTTTAATCAAGTGGGAGTTAATCTTCCAGATAAGATAGTAATTGACAAAGTTCTCTAGTCACTATCACCAAGTTAGTAGAACTTCGTGATGAACTATAATATGCAAGGGATGATGAAAGGAATTCCCAGCTCTTCGCGATACTGAAGTAGGCGAAGGTAGAAATCATGAAAAAGCATCAAGTGTTGATGGTTAACAAGACCACTTGTTTCAAGTAAAGGGCAAAGGGATAGAAGGGGAACTTCAAGAAGAATGACAAGCAAGTTGTCACTCCCGTGAAGAAACCCAAAGCTAAACTCAAGCCTGAAACAAGTGCTTATACTGCAAAGGAAATGGTCACTAAAAGTGGAACTGCCCTAGATACTTGGCGGATAAGGAGGATGGCAAAGTGAACAAAGGTATATTTGATATACAGATTATTAATGTGTATTTTACTAGTGTTCATAGCAACCCCTCGGTATTTTATATTGGTTCAGTTGCTAAAGAGTAGTAACTCGAAGTGGGAGTTGCATAATGAACATAAACTAGTTAAAGGATGAAGTGACGATGTGTATTGGAAGCAGTTCCAAGATTGATATGATCATCATCGCACACTCCCTATACTTTCGGGATTAGTGTTGAACCTAAATAACTGTTATTTGGTGTTTGTGTTGAGCATGAATGTGATTTGATCATGTTTATCGCAATACGGTTATTCATGTAAGTTAGAGAATAATTGTTGATCTGTTTACATGAATAAAACCTTCTATGGTCATACACCCAATGAAAATAGTTTGTTGGATCTCGATCGTGTGATACACATATTCATAATATTGAAGCCAAAAGATGCAAGGTTAATAATGATAGTGCAACTTATTTGTGGCACTGCCGTTTAAGTCATATTGGTGTAAAACGCATGAAGAAACTCCATAATGATGGACTTTTGGAATCACTTGATTATGAATCACTTGGTGCTTGCGAACCATGCCTCATGGGCAAGATGACTAAAACTCCGTTCTCCGGAACTATGGAGCGAGCAACATATTTGTTGGAAATCATACATACTGATGTATGCGGACCAATGAGTGTTGAAGCTCGCGGCGGGTATCGTTATTTTCTGACCTTCACTGATGATTTGAGCAGATATGGGTATATCTACTTAATAAAGCACAAGTCTGAAACATTTGAAAAGTTCAAAGAATTTCAGAGTGAAGTAGAGAATCATCGTAACAAGAAAATAAAAGTTTCTACGATCTGATCGTGGAGGAGAATATTTAAGTTACGAGTTTGGTCTTCATTTGAAACAATGTGGAATAGTTTCACAGCTCACGCCACCCGGAACAACACAGCATAATGGTGTGTCCGAACGTCGTAACCGTACTTTATTGGATATGGTGCGATCTATGATGTCTCTTACCGATTTACCACTATCGTTTTGGGGTTATGCTTTAGAGACAGCTGCATTCACGTTAAATAGGGCACCATCTAAATCCGTTGATACGACACCTTATGAACTATGGTTTGGCAAGAAACCAAAGTTGTCGTTTCTTAAAATTTGGGGCTGCGATGCTTATGTGAAAACACTTCAACCTGAGAAGCTCGAACCCAAGTCGGAAAAATGTGTCTTCATAGGATACCCAAAAGAGACTGTTGGGTACACCTTCTATCACAGATCCGAAGGCAAAATATTCGTTGCTAAGAACGGATCCTTTCTAGAAAAAGAGTTTCTCTCGAAAGAAGTGAGTGGGATGAAAGTAGAACTTGATGAGGTAATTGTACCTTCTCCCGGATTGGAGAGTAGTACATCACAGGAAATTGTTCCAGTGATTCCTACACCAATTAGTGAGGAAGTTAATGATAATGATCATGAAACTTCGGATCAAGTTTCTGCTGAACGTCGTAGATCAACCAGAGTACGTTCTGCACCAGAGTGGTACGGCAACCCAGTTCTGGAAATCATGTTACTAGACCATGATGAACCTACAAACTATGAGGAAGCGATGATGAGCCCAGATTCCGCAAAATG
Source organism: Secale cereale (assembly GCA_902687465.1). NCBI lineage: Eukaryota > Viridiplantae > Streptophyta > Magnoliopsida > Poales > Poaceae > Secale > Secale cereale. Next base: position 193,486,221 of record LR738715.1, on the reverse strand, counting down.
GCTTGAAGCCATGAAATCTGAGATGGGATCCATGTATGAGAACAAAGTGTGGACTTTGGTTGACTTGCCCGATGATCGGCAAGCCATCGAAAATAAAATGATCTTCAAGAGGAAGACCGACGCAGACGGTAATATTACTGTTTACAAAGCTCGACTTGTTGCGAAAGGTTTTCGACAAGTTCAAGGAGTTGACTACGATGAGACTTTCTCACCTGTAGCGATGCTTAAGTCTGTCCGAATCATGTTAGCAATTGCCGCATTTTATGATTATGAAATCTAGCAAATGGATGTCAAAACTACATTCCTGAATGGATATCTCAAAGAAGAGTTGTATATGATACAACCAGAAGGTTTTGTCGATCCAAAAGGTGCTAACAAATTATGCAAGCTCTAGCGATCCATCTATGGACTGGTGCAAGCATCTCGGAGTTGGAATATACGCTTTGATGAGGTGATCAAAGCATATGGTTTTATACAGACTTTTGGAGAAGCCTGTATTTACAAGAAGTGAGTGGGAGCACTACAACCTTTCTGATAAGTATATGTGAATGACATATTGTCGATCGGAAATGATGTAGAATTTTCTGGAAAGCATAAAGGAGTGTTTGAAAGGAGTTTTTCAAAGAAAGACCTCAGTGAAGCTGCTTACATATTGAGCATCAAGAATCTATATAGATAGATCAAGACGCTTGATAAGACTTTCGATGAGTACATACCTTGATAAGATTTTGAAGTAGTTCAAAACGGATCAGTCAAAGAAGAAGTTCTTGCCTGATTTGTAAGGTGTGAAGTTGAGTAAGACTCAAAGCCAGACCACGGCAGAAAAATATAGAGAGAATGAAAGTCATTCCCTATGCCTCAGCCATAGGTTCTATAAAGTATGCCATGCTGTGTACA
>LR738715.1:193381243-193485283 GCA_902687465.1 Secale cereale | reverse complement strand
CAGGGAGGTACAATAGTGATCCAGGAGTAGATCACTGTACAGCGGTCAAAATTATCCTTAGTAATTGGATGACTAAGGAAATATTTCTCGATTATGGAGGTGATAAAGAGTTCGTCGTAAAGGGTTACGCCGATGCAAGCTTTGACACTAAATCCAGATGACTCTAAGTATCAATCTGGATGCGTATTGAAAGTGGGAGCAATTAGCTAGAGTAGCTCCATGCAGAGCATTGTAGACATAGAAATTTGCGAAATACATAGGGATCTGTATATGACAGACCCATTGACTAAAACTTCTCTCACAAGCAAAACATGATCACACCTTATTACTCTTGGGTATTAATCACATATCAATGTGAACTAGATTATTGACTCTAGTAAACCCTTTGGGTGTTGGTCACATGGTGATGTGAACTATAGGTGTTATTCACATAACGATGTGAACTATCGGTATTAAATCACATGGCAATGTGAGCTAGATTATTGACTCTAGTGCAAGTGGGAGACTGAAGGAAATATGCCCTAGAGGCAATAATAAAGTTGTTATTTATATTTCCTTATATCATGATAAATGTCTTTTATTCATGCTAGAATTGTATTAACCGGAAACTTAGTACATGTGTGAATACATAGACAAAACAGAGTGTCCCTAGTATGCCTCTACTAGACTAGCTCATTGATCAAAGATGGTTATGTTTCCTGGCCATAGACATGAGTTGTCATTTGATCAACGAGATCACATCATTAGGAGAATGATGTGATGGACAAGGCCCATCCGTTAGCATAGCATTATGATCGTTTAGTTTAACTGCTATTGCTTTCTTCATGACTTATACATGTTCCTATGACTATGAGATTATGCAACTCCCGAATACCATAGGAACACCTTGTGTGCTATCAAACGTCACAACGTAACTGGGTGATCATAAAGATGCTCTACAGGTGTCTCCGAAAGTATTCGTGGTGTTGGCATAGATCAAGATTAGGATTTGTCACTCCGAGTGTCGGAGAGGTATCTCTGGGCCCTCTCGGTAACACACATCACAATAAGCCTTGCAAGCAAAAGACTAATGAGTTAGTCACGAGATGATGTGTTACGGAACAAGTAAAGAGACTTGCCAGTAACGAGATTGAACTAGGTATAGAGATACCGACGATCGAATCTCGGGCAAGTAACATACCTTTTGACAAAAGGAACAACGTATGTTGTTATGCGGTTCTGACTGATAAAAGATCTTCGTAGAATATGTAGGAGCCAATATGAACATCCAGGTTCCGCTATTGGTTATTGACCGGAGATGAGTCTCGGTCATGTCTACATAGTTCTCGAACCCGTAGGGTCCGCACGCTTAACGTTTGATGACGATCGGTATTATGAGTTCTTGAGTATTGATGTACCGAAGGTAGTTCGGAGTCCCGGATGAGATCACGGACATGACGAGGAGTCTCGGAATGTCCGAGACATAAAGATTGATATATTGGATGGCTATATTCGGACACCGGAAGTGTTCCGGAAAAGTTTCGGATTTATCGGGATTGCCGGAGGGGGTTACCGGAACCCCCTACGAGAGGGGATGGTCCATAGTGGGCCTAAAGGGAAAGAGAGAGGCAGCCCATAGGGCTGGCCGGCGCCCCCACCTAGGATTCCTAGTTGGACTAGGATTGGGGGGGGCACCACCTCTCCTATTCCTTTCCCCCTTCTTCCTTTTGGTGAATCCTACTAGGAATAGGATTGCAATCCTATTCCTAGTAGGACTCCCTCCCTAGCCGCACCAGGAGGAGTTGGCCAGCCTCCCACCCCTGCTCCTTTATATACGGGGGCAGGGGGGCACCCAAAGACACACAAGTTGAATTGTTTTAGCCGTGTGCGGTGCCCCCCTCCACAGAATCACACCTCGGTCGTACCGTCGCGGAGCTTAGGCGAAGCCCTGCGATGGTGAACACATCATATCCGTCACCACGCCGTCGTGCTGACGAAACTCTCCCGTGAAGCTCAACTGGATCAAGAGCTCGTGGGACGTCATAAAGCTGAACGTGTGCTGAACGCGGAGGTGCCGTACGTTCGGTGCTTGATCGGTTGGATCGCGAAGAAGTTCGACAACATCAACCGCGTCACTTGACGCTTCCGCTCCCGGTCTACGAGGGTACGTAGACACACTCTTCCCTCTCGTTGCTATGCATCTGGTAGATAGATCTTGCGTGATCGTAGGAAAATTTTAAAATACTACGTTCCCCAACAATTTGGACTAACCTATTAACTCAGTGCACCCCAGTGCCAGTTTTTGTTTTCTGCTGTTTTTGTATTACAGGTTTTCCCATTACTTAAACTGCCAGAAAAGTCACGGAAAAAATATATAAAAAATCAGCGTTCCAGAAGCTTCCCAGCACCCGAAGTAGAGCCGGAGGGGGGCTACCAGGGCTCCAGGCGCCCTGGTGGCGCGGCCCCCCTCCTGGCCGCGCCGGGGGGGACGCCTGGGCCCCCCAGGCCTCCGCTGATGCCCCCCTTTGGCATATATTTATATCGTGTCCCGAAACCCTCGAGACGGGAACCCTTTTTCGCGATCTCATCTATGTTCCGCCGCCGCCGTGCTTCCAAGATCGGCAGCACCAGGAGAACGCTTCCCGGCACCCTGCCGGAGGGGAGGATCACCACCGGGAGCCTCTCCACCACCATGGACGCCTCCCGGATGAGTTGTGAGTAGTCTCCCTTGGACCATGGGTCCATGACCAGTAGCTATGTGATGTTCTCCTCCCGTTCTTGTGCTTCACTAATTAGACCTCGTGAGCTGTCCTACATGATCGAGGCACATATGTAATCCTTATGCTGTTGCTATGATGAGTTTGCTGGGATCCGATGGATTGTGAGATTATGTTCAGATTGTGTTTGAGTAATATATTTGAGTTACCTCTTTTATATTTATGTTCGTAAGTAATTCTTGCATGTTCTCCGTTGCTATTTTTTGCTTTGGCCAAGTAGTAGGTAGTGACTCCAAGAGGGAACGTTATGCTCGATTGTGGGTTCATACCCCTCGATGACTAGCTTGAGTGACAGAAACATGAGTCTAGGGGATGTGTTGTTGCCACAAGGGGGAAAACAACGGTGCTTGTGCCCGCGGGTGCAAGGATTGTTTACTTTACGCAAAGTTCTTTTAATGCAGTTGTCTGTTGCTTTGAGTTTACACTATGGGTGGGACTCGCAACTTAATACCAGCGAGATGTTCTGGAAAGATATCTCAAGGTGGATGATTAGTAGTAGATGCAGATGGATTTCGGTCTACTTGCCTTGGCGTACCGGCCATGCTTTGAACCTCTACCTTTCTTGCAACATAGTCAGCATTGGTTTGCGCACATGGTCCTGTCAATTGCCCAGCTGTAATTCGTTTACCTCACATAGCTGTTTTATCGTCTTTTGGGAGAGAGACATCACTAGTGAACATCATGGGACCCCGGTCCATATTACCATCATTGATCACATCCGCTATTTACTTTCTGCTTTACTTACTATTTGCAGCAATATCTATCACTATTATCACTTGCGTTTGATCCTTTGTAAACGACAAGGCCGGAGGGATTGACAACCTATCTGTACTCGTTGGGAGCAAAGTTATTTGTATCTGTGTGCAGGTCCACGTTGATTGCTAATATCTGGCGACGTTAGCAGTTAACACCTTCTTGTTGAAACTGGGAGTCTCAGGGGAAATCGATCCTTGGTATCTTTGCCAAGGGAAAACTTCCGCTACACTGCATCTCAAACCTTCCACTTGGGGTAACCAACGAGGGGCGAGAAGCCATCAAGCTAAGTTTTCTGGCGCCGTTGCCGGGGACTCCACTCTTCAGGATAGGGGAGTTGCACGCTATCTTTTACCTTTGCTTTTAGTCTTGTTAGTTTACCTTTCAGTTTTGTTTTAGTATCTTTTTTCAAAAATCACAAAAATAGTTATCTCATTCTGTAGTTGTCATTATGTCGGGTCCTTTTGTCTTTGGCGAGGCAGAAATTCTCACTTTAAACAAAGAGGTGGGGAAAGTCTGAAAGATGCTTGGTATAGAATTAATGATTCTCAAAAAAGAGCCACCAAAAAGCAATCTACTACTATCCTGCTTAGAAATTTTTATGTTGGAATTACTTCTTGGAATAGGTTTATTCTAGATACTGCTATCAATGGAAATTTCCTAGAGGCCCCAGTTTGGGAGTCTCTTAGTATTATTGAAAATCTTGTTGGGAATCCCCCTGTTGTTAGCATTCAAGAGGACATCACCCTAGCTCACATTATGAAAAAACTTGAAAAGATAGAGCTAGAGATGCCAAGCATTAATAAGATAAATGAGTTGGATCGTAAGATCCAAGGGAATTTGAATAGGCTTGATAGCTCCATGCATAAAATTTTCAAAACTTTGGAGACCATCAAATCCCATGACTTGGACTCTTCTTGGATAGACAAGATTGAGGAAATCTTTGATACTCTAGGAACTACTTTCTCCTCAATCAAAACCAAAAAGGTAGAAAATCCGGCAAAGAAGGAGCCTAAGTTCGTTCACGTTCCAAAGGCTCCCCGTTCTAAAAGTAATCCATCTATTGCCAAAGGGGTTGAAACTGTAAAGACTTTGGAAGAAGCACCTCTCTTTGATGAATTTATAAATGAATCTTCCCTTGACTTTTATCCTTTTGGTCTTCTCCCTAGAAGTATCTCTATGAGGCCTTTATTTGAAAGTCCTCTTAAGACTAGTTGTATTATTGAAGAGCTTTTTGATGATCTTGATGATGGTTCAATTGATACAACTTGATCTCTATGCATTATGCCTAGCTTAAAGGCATAAAAGAAAGCGCTTTTGGGAGGCAGCCCACATGAATAAATTTTTATTTTGCTTTTGTTGTGTCTTGATGTTGTTACTACAGTAGCATCATCATTGTATCTTTGCTTTTCAACTTTGTGCCAAGTGTAGCCTCTGATTGCAAGAAAGTTCAAAAGTTGTGACGTGCTGTCCAGGAAACAGATTCTGTCCTTGGATAGAAAAATTCGTATAAAATCACCATATCATCTTTTTGGTCTGAATTTTTTCGACAGCGTGCTCTATATAATTATCTTTCGTGCGTATGTTCTGAGTTTTTTTATTAGAGTTGCAGAAGTGCCCCGAAAAAAATCATTTACTACCTGCTGTTCTGTTTTTCACAGATTCTATCCTGTTTTGCCTTTCCTTCATTTTGCAAACCTAGAGCTTGCTTTTTCTTTGCAAAAACCTTTTGGCAATCTTGAGAAACAGTAGACCTTCAAGAATATCTTTATTTCCAGCAAGGAACAATTATTTTATTATGGGTACTAACCTCGCTAATCAGATTATGATGAGTTATGTATGAAGGGAGTTTTCAAGTGTGCGAGGGAAGATGATAAAAAGATTCAGGAGTGTCAAACGCTCAAGCTTGGGGATGCCCCCATGCACCCCCAAGAAATATTCAAGGAGACTCAAGCGTCTAAGCTTGGGGATGCCCCCGTGCATCCCCTTCTCCATCAACATTATCAGTTCGTCCTTCGTTCCACTATATTTTTATCACTTCATGTGTTATGTGCTATGCTTGGAGCGTCTTGCTTTTAGTTTCCTTTTTAGCTTTGCTTGATTTTCATAATGAGTCGGAACTCAGCTTTCTTTGTGTGGGAGAGAAACACGCTCCACTTCTACCTAGAACATAACATAGAATTTTCATGTCTATCTTTGTTGTGTGTGTTCTTTGTCTTTCAATAGCTACTGTCATGTTCAGCTCTTAGTATTCATGCTTATCATTTTAAAGAGCTTTTATTTAGTTGGTTGCTTGAACTCTCTTTAGTTATCATGCTTATCTTATTAAGAGAGTTTGCTTCTGTTGCATTGGTTGATATGTCTATGATAAAAATGCTACGTGCATAATGGTGCTTAGTAGTTCATGTTTTCTTATTGTTAGTCTCAAATAGCTGGGGGGGTTCCCAATGTGTTATTGGAGTACCAACATGATTTGTTTGCCTATGATGTGGTATGGTTTAGTAATATCTTCCTTCGAGAATTTATTTTGATTGACTTGGCGTATGCTCACGCATATTTAAGACTGTAAAGAAAGTCTGTCAAGCCTTGATGATCTTTTGTTTCTGAGTAGCGATATAACTTCCATGCCTGATTCAATGTTGCTTTGTCGCTCTGCATGATTATGACCGTCATTGCTCTCTTAGTTGGTCGCTCCCAGTCTTTTGCTAACCTCCACATGTACTAAGCGGATTGACTGCTTGTGCATCCAAAATCCTTTAAACCAGTTATGCCATATGAGTCCACCATACCTTCCTATACATGGTATTTACCTGCCATTCCTAACGGAGACTTTCATGTACCATCTCGAAATTATTCAAAAAATGCATTTATGTTTTGTGCCTCTGTTTTAAGTTCATGAGGAAGTAGTAGTTAATTCATGATCTTTTTAAGTTGGACAAGCTTCACCCCGGGATTGCATGTCTAATGTGCAAACCCATAATACGAGAAGGAACTGGCAAAGAGTGCGCCCGGCTCAAAAATAATATAACAAACAAACCCTCCTTCACGCTTTGTTCATGAGAAATCAGGAAACTTTGGCAGTGATAAACAAAGGAGATTAAGAGGATGTGATCGTCCTCATTCGGGAGCCGTTCCTCGAAACTTGTCCATCTCAAGAAGTGATTGAGTTGTCTGCTAGCATTCGTTGACGGAACATGCATAATCTAAAAAAAATATTATTACTTCTGTTTTTAAAACCAAGAGCTCGGGTACATGCTTTGTCTTTGTTTCCGACTACGGGTTTTCAACCTTGCCAACAAAAGCCACGGTTCGAGAGTCTCCACCTTCTTTTAAAGCACCAACTACTGAGAGCATGATTGTCATTCTGAGTGTAATGTGCATTGTCCCAAAGTAGCATTGTCTTTTGCATGATTGTGATATCGTTTATTCTGAAATTATTGTATCTAGTCATCACTTAAACCTTGGAGGTGCCCCTGCATTTATGTTTTGCTTCACTAAAGGGGGCAAGCGAGATATCACTTTATCATATTTGCACACCATGCTCATTACAAATCTATTTGATGTTTCAGTATCATGTTGTAAAACTTTCAGTTCTTTGTGATTTTCTCATGAGGCAACTTAATTACTACAGATTCATTGTCTCAGTAAGCTTTTGTCATATGACTATGAAAAGTCCTATATGGTTAATAGCATGTCACCACAGAAATTATTCTTGTTATCATTTACCTACTCGAGGACGAGCAGGAATTAAGCTTGGGGATGTTGATACGTCCAAAACGTATCTATAATTTCTGCTTGCTCCATGCCTCTTTTGGGTGATATTGCTATGATATTTATAAACTTCCATACACTTTTGATCATATTTGGACTAACCTATTAACTCAGTGCACCCCAGTGCCAGTTTCTGTTTTCTGCTGTTTTTGTATTTCAGGTTTTCCCATTACGTAAACTGCCAGAAAAATCACGGAAAAATTATATAAAAAATCAGCGTTCCAGAAGCTTCCCGGCACCCGAAGTAGAGCCGGAGGGGGGCCACCAGGGCTCCAGGCGCCCTGGTGGCGCGGCCCCCCTCCTGGCCGCGCCGGGGGGGCGCCTGGGCCCCCCAGGCCTCCGCTGATACCCCCCTTTGGCATATATTTATATCGTGTCCCGAAACCCTCGAGACGGGAACCCTTTTTCGCGATCTCATCTCTGTTCCACCGCCGCCGCGCTACCAAGATCGGGAGCACCAGGAGAACGCTTCCCGGCACCCTGCCGGAGGGGAGGATCACCACTGGGAGCCTCTCCAACACCATGGACGCCTCCCGGATGAGTTGTGAGTAGTCTCCCTTGGACCATGGGTCCATGACCAGTAGCTATGTGATGTTCTCCTCCCGTTCTTGTGCTTCACTAATTAGACCTCGTGAGCTGCCCTACATGATCGAGGCACATATGTAATCCTTATGCTGTTGCTATGATGAGTTTGCTGGGATCCGATGGATTGTGAGATTATGTTCAGATTGTGTTTGAGTAATATATTTGATTTACCTCTTTTATATTTATGTTCGTAAGTAATTCTTGCATGTTCTCCGTTGCTATTTATTGCTTTGGCCAAGTAGTAGGTAGTGACTCCAAGAGGGAACGTTATGCTCGATTGTGGGTTCATGCCCCTCGATGACTAGCTTGAGTGAAAGAAACATGAGTCTAGGGGATGTGATGTTGCCACAAGGGGGAAAACAACGGTGCTTGTGCCCGCGGGTGCAAGGATTGTTTACTTTACGCAAAGTTTTTTTAATGCAGTTGTCTGTTGCTTTGAGTTTACACTATGGGTGGGACTCGCAACTTAATACCAGCGAGATGTTCTGGATAGATATCTCAAGGTGGATGATTAGTAGTAGATGCAGATGGATTTCGGTCTACTTGCCTTGGCGTACCGCCCATGCTTTGAACCTCTACCTTTCTTGCAACATAGTCAGCATTGGTTTGCGCACATGGTCATGTCGATTGCCCAGCTGTAATTCGTTTACCTCACATAGCTGTTTTATCGTCTTTTGGGAGAGAGACATCACTAGTGAACATCATGGGACCCCGGTCCATATTACCATCATTGATCACATCCGCTATTTACTTTCTGCTTTACTTACTATTTGCAGCAATATCTATCACTATTATCACTTGCGTTTGATCCTTTGTAAATGACAAGGCCGGAGGGATTGACAACCTCTCTGTACTCGTTGGGAGCAAAGTTATTTGTATCTGTGTGCAGGTCCACGTTGATTGCTAATATCTGGCGCCGTTAGCAGTTAACACCTTCATGTTGAAACTGGGAGTCTCAGGTGAAATCGATACTTGGTATCTTTGCCAAGGGAAAACTTCCGCTACACTGCATCTCAAACCTTCCACTTGGGGTAACCAACGAGGGGCGAGAAGCCATCAGAACCCTCTTCCTGGCGGGCTCGCCGTCAACATCACCAGGGTCATCTCGTCTCATCTTCTACCACAATGCACCGCATACCGGGCATGCGTTCAGATCCTTGTATGCACCGCGGTAGAGGATGTAGTCATTAGGGCATGCATGTATCTTCTGCACCTCCAATCCTAGAGGGCATACGACCTTCTTTGATGCGTATGTACTGTCGGGCAATTTGTTATCCTTCGGAAGCTTCTTCTTCAATATTTTCAGTAGCTTCTCAAATCCTTTGTCAGCCACAGCATTCTCTACCTTCCACTTCAGCAATTCCAGTACGGTATCGAGCTTTGTGTTGCCATCTTCGCAATTGGGGTACAACCCTTTTTTGTGATCCTCTAACATGCGATCGAACTTCAGCTTCTCCTTTTGACTTTCTCATTGCATCCTTGCATCGACAATGACCCGGCGGAGATCATCATCTGGTTCCTCTTGATCTTCAGCAGCTTCACCCGTTGCAGCATCATTGGGCACATCGTCTGGTTCCTCTTGATCTTCACCAGCTCCCCCCATTGCAGCATCACCGTATTCAGGGGGGCACATAGTTGTCATCGTACTCTTCTTCTTCGCCGTCTTCCATCATAACTCCTATTTCTCCGTGCCTTGTCCAAACATTATAGTGTGGCATGAAACCCTTGTAAAGCAGGTGGGAGTGAAGGATTTTCCAGTTAGAGTAAGACATCGTATTCCCACATTTAGTGCATGGACAACACATAAAACCATTCTGCTTGTTTGCCTCAGCCGCATTTAGAAACTCATGCACGCCCTTAACTCGGAGGTGTGTCTGTCACCGTACATCCATTGCCGGTTCATCTGCGTGCATTATATACAATTAAGTGTGTCAAAAACCATTACAGAACATCATAAATAGATAATTAGGTGACCAAATTAATAGAAGTTCATCATCACATTAAAACCAAAGTACATACATAGTTCTCATCTAACAACATATAGCTCTCCAGAGCATCTAATTAATTTTCACCATACACATCGAAACTATGTAAAACATTTCAATGCGAAAACAAATGCGATCATAATCGCAACCAAGGTAACAATTGATCCAACGGCATAATGATACCAAGCCTCGGTATGAATGGCATATTTTCTAATCTTTCTAATCTTCAACTGCATTGCATCCATCTTGATCTTGTGATCATCGACGACATCCGCAACATGCAACTCCAATATCATCTTCTCGTCCTCATTTTTTTTATTTTTTTCTTCAAGAAATTGTTTTCTTCTTCAACTAAATTTAACCTCTCGACAATAGGGTCCATCTTGATCTTGTGATCATCGACGACTTCTGCAACATGCAATTCCAAATCCATCTTCTCCTCTTCCATTTTTTCCTATTTTTTTCTTCAAGGAAATGTTTTCCTCTTCAACTAAATTTAACAGAGCTCACGAGAATTTTTGTCTAAGTTTTGTGTTGTGAAGTTTTCAAGTTTTGAGTATTTCTTTCATGGACTACGGAACAAGGAGTAGAAAAGGCCTAAGCTTGGGGATGCCCATGGCATCCCAAGTAAATTCAAGATAATCAAAAGCCTAAGCTTGGGGATGCCCCGGGAAGGCATCCCCGCTTTCGTCTTCATCCATCGATAACTATATTTGGAGCTATATTTTTATTCGCAACATGATATGCGTTTTGCTTGGAGCGTCTTGTACAATTTGAGTCTTTGCTTGTTAGTTTGACACAATCATCCTTGCTGGACACACCTATTTGAGAGAGTTAAATATGGCCTAGAAATTATTATAACACTCTATGTGCTTCACTTAAATCTTTTGAGTTGAATATTTTTGCTCTAGTGCTTCACTTATATCTTATAGAGCATGGTGGTGGTAATATTTTGTAGAAATTGTTGAACTCTCATGCTTCACTTATATCTATTTGAGAGTCTATCAAAACAGCATGGTAAAGTGTTTAGGCTAAAGAAACTAGTCTTCACATGATAGACATCCACTGTCAATGTAGTAAAAAAATCACACCAAGTGCATTGAATAGAATGAGATGTTGGATGCTTGATAATTGTTTTGAGACATGAGGATAGTGATATTAGAGTCATGCTAGTGGAGTTATTATGAAATTGAGAAATACTTGTGTTAAGGTTAATGATTCCCGTATGCACGTATGGTGAACCGTTGTGTGACTAAGTTAGAGCATGAGGTATTTGTAGAGTGCCAACCTTTGGTTGGTAGGTCGGGGGCGCGCGATGGTTAACTCCTACCAACCTCCCCCCTAGGAGCATGCATTGATTGCTTTGTTTCGATGACTCATAGATTTTTGCAATAAGTATATGAGTTCTTATGACTAATGTTGAGTCCATGGATTATACACACTCTCACCCTTCCACCATTGCTAGCCTCTCTTGTACCGCGCAACTTTCGCCGGTGCCATAAACCCACTATATATCCTTCCTCAAAACAACCACCATATTGTTCCTCAAAACAGCCACCATACCTACCTATCATGGCATTTCCATAGCCATTCTGAGATATATTGCCATGCAATTTTCCACCGTTCCGTTCATATGACACACATCATATTGTCATATTGCCATTGCATGATCATGTAGTTGACATCGTATTTGTGGCAAGGCCACCATGCATAACTTCATACATGTCACTCTTGTTTCATTGCACATACCGGTACAACGCCGGAGGCATTCATATAGAGTCATACTTTGTTGTTGTAGTATCGAGTTGTAATGAAAGTGTGATGATCATCATTATTAGAGCATTGTCCCATGGGAGGAAAGGCTTAATCTATAAAGCCCCTCCGCAAAAAAAATAAAAAAAAAGAAAGGGCAAAGAAAAAAAAAGGCCCAAAAAAAGAAAAAAAAGAAAAAGGGACAATTGCTACTATCTTTTTCCACACTTGTGCTTCAAAGTAGCACCATGTTCTTTATTGTAGAGAGTCTCATGTTTAGTCACTTTCATATACTAGTGGGAATTTTCATTATAGAACTTGGCTTGTATATTCCAACGATGGGCTTCCTCAAATGACCTAGGTCTTCGTGAGCAAGCAAGTTGGATGCACACCCACTAGTTTCTTTTGTTGAGCTTTCATTCATATTTAGCTCTAGTGCATCTGTTGCATGGCAATCCCTACTCACTCACATTGATATCTATTGATGGGCATCTCCATAGCCCGTTGAGACGCCTAGTCGATGTGAGACTATCTCCCTCCTTTTTGACTTCTCCACAACCACCTCTATTCCACCCATAGTGCTATGTCCATGGCTCACGCTCAAGTACTGCGTGAAAGTTGAAAGGTTTGAAAAGATAGAGTATGAAAACATATGCTTTGCTGAAATCGGGGTTGTGCATGATATGAATATTTTTGTGTGATAATAAGGGAGCATAGCCAAAACTATATTATTTTGTAGGGATAACTTTCTTTAGCCATAGTATTTTGAGAAGACATGATTGCTTTGTTAGTATTGCTTGAAGTATTGTTATTTCTTATGTCAATATAGACTTTTATCTTGAATCTTTCAGATATGAACATTCATGCCACAATTAAGAGAATTACATTGAAAAACTATATTTGTTAGCATTCCACATCAAAAATTCTTTCTTCATCATTTAAATACTCGAGGACGAGGACGAATTAAGCTTGGGGATGCTTGATACATCTCCAACATATCTATAATTTTTTATTGTTCCATGCTATTATTTATGAAGTCTTGGATGTTTAATGGGCTTTATCATTCACTTCTATATCATTTTTGGGACTAACCTACTAACCCAAAGGCCCAGTCCAGATTGTTCTTTTTTTGCCTGTTTCAGGGTTTTGTAGAAAAGGAACATCAAACGGAGTCCAAACAGAATGAAACCTTCGCGAGAGATATTTTTGGAGAAAATCACGCACGGGAAGCTTCAGGACCAAGTCAGGGGACACAGGGGCTGCCCTCGAGGGTGGGGGTGCGCCCCCCTTCCCAGGGCGCGCCCCCTGCCTCGAGGCCCCCTCGTGTGGCCCCCAGTGCCCTCCTTCTTCCTATATATATCCACGTACCCCAGAAACTCCATACGCAGAGAGAAAACCCTAATTCCACCGCCGTAGCTTCTGTTCCCGTGGAGATCCCATCTTGGAGCCTGTTCCGGAGCTCCACCGGAGGGGGATCCACCACCGAGGCCTTCATCATCATCATCACCGCCATCAAAATGAGTTGTGAGTAGTTTACCACAAACCTTCGGGTCCATAGCTAGTATCTAGATGGCTTCTTCTCTCTCTCTGGATCTCAATACAAAGTTCTCCTCGGTCTTCGAGGAGATCTATTCGATGTAATCTCTTTTTGCGGTGTGTTTGTTGAGATCCGACAAATTGTGAGTTTATGATCAATGATATTTGGTTCTTCTCTGAACTTTTTATGTGTGCTCATAATATCCTTGCAAGTCTCTTCGAATTATCGATTTGGTTTGGCCTACTAGATCTATAGTTCTTGCAATGCGAGAAGTGCTTGGATTTGGGTTCAATCTTGCGGTGTCCTTTCCCAGTGACAGTAGGGGCAGCAAGGCACGTATTGTATTGTTGCCATCGAGGATAAAAAGATGGGATTTACATCATATTGCTTGAGTTTATCCCTCTACATCATGTCATCTTGCTTAAGGCGTTACTCTGTTCTTCTGAACTCAATACACTAGATGCATGTTGGATAGCCGTCGATGTGTGGAGTAATAGTAGTAGATGCAGAATTGTTTCAGTGTACTTGTCTCAGACGTGATGCCTATATACAATGATCATGCCTAGATAGTCTCATAATTATTCGCTTTTCTATCAATTGCTCGACAGTAATTTGTTTACCCGTCGTAGAATATCGCTATCAAGAGAGAATCCACTAGAGAAAACTATGGCCCCCGGGTCTATTCTCAACATATCAATCTACATCTACTTTACTTTACCGCTTTTATTTGCTGTTTTATTAAACCAAAAATACCAAAAATACTATCTTATCATCTCTATCAGATCTCACTCTCGTAAGTGACTGTAAAGGGATTGACAACCCCTTATCACGTTGGCTGCGAAGTTCTTATTTGTTTGTGCAGGTGCGAGGGACTCGCGCGTGGTCTCCTACTGGATTGATACCTTGTTTCTCAAAAAAAGAGGGAAATACTTACGCTATTGTGCTGCATCTCCCTTTCCTCTTCGAGGGAATACAACGCAAGCTCAAGAGGTAGCAGCTTGGGCCTCGCGAGGTGGCGTGTATCCCGGGGGACCCAGGCTTGGGTCAATCTTCTTGGGCCGCGAGGGCCGCCACCTGGGTCGAAGGTAGACGGGCCATGGTACCCCGGTGTCCACTGGAATGGTAGGGTGAGCGTGTCTCGTTGCAAAAGATTTGAGCATTCCCGGAGTCCCACAACATCCATGGAATGGCGAGGGCGACGGTGGGACAAATCACTAGTACAACGGGCTGCTAAACAGACGGTTTTAAACCCCTTTCTGTGACGGACTTCGGAATCGTCGCGAAGTGAGTGTGGACGATAAGGGGGGCCCTTCCCACATGACCTAGAAACCGTCGGGGATATGCCCTCCTGGCACACACGCTCAGCAAAATGAGGTTGTGTGCGACTGGTGAGCGCTCAAATACGGAAATATGTACAGTAGAGCTAAAAAATACAATTATACGGCAAAATTGCTTCCGGTCGCAAGTACATCCCACACAGTCAGTCCCTGTTAAATGTTTCCATTCGTATGTGCATCCCACACAATCGGTCCAAGGAAAACGTTTCCGTTCATAGGTACATCACACACAATTTGTCCCGTTAAATCATTTGTGACAACATTTCCATTGCACACGGTATTAACAATTTTATCGTCTGCATTATAGAATGCATCACACAAGACGCATAGACGAAACTGTGTGGCAAAGGCTGTCCATCACACACAATTTTTATGTGGTAAACGTTTGTGCAAGGTGGCCTAACGCAAACAGTTTTCAAGAGAAGGTCGTGTGTGATTGTTCATTGATCCAACACGGTTTATTCCTAGAAACTGTGTGCGTTATTGAATGCATCGCACACGGTGTTTTCTCAATAACTGTTTGCAATAGAAAAACCCAATTAGCAGGCTAATTATCCGATTATTCATAATCCATTTAGTAATCTAATTGACATTTCATATTAAGCACACAATATATTTCATTTTCATAAATGAAATACATCAGAGTACAACATCATATAGCTTCAGCACTGAGCTACCGCATTACACAGCTACACCAGGACCAAGTTTCACATGCAACATCCATAACCTTTCGAAGTTATCATCATAGATGGTACATAGACAGATGTATCTCATCTGGAAAACTGCTGAAGCAGAAGGCGAATATTGAGCCTTCATTGATGTTGAAGGTCTTTGTAACTTTAGGCCAGTACCTGTGGATGATGGACCGTCCATCCTTCGTCCTCTTCAGGAACACTTCAATATTGAACTGTGGGTGTTGTATGAATACCTTCCTCGCCTCCTGACCATACAGGTGGTTTGAGAGGTAATCATCCGTGAACTGCTTTGGAAAGGCCTGAAAACAAGGATGTGCATAAATACCTTCTCTATATTGGAAATGGGGCAAAGGAATAAAATGGCAAGGTATAATAGTTAGTACCATCCTGTAGTGAACTGATGTCTTCTTCATTGTGCAGACAAAGATCTTGTTGTTTTTTGTCGCTAATTTCTTTATCCTAACAATCTTTCCGAGTTTCTTGACTTGACTGATATTCATGGACAACTCATTTTCCCATATGCAAAAAGGGTCGAACAGTGGGTCAAAACCTTTCACAGCAGGACCTACATGTGCAAGACCAAATTGTTAAAAACCAAAATATTAGAATGGTTCATGCAATTGCACAATAATGTGATATTAGACAACGGACTATGCACGTGCTAACCTCGATTGTAAACCTCAGTGCTTCCCATTGTTAACCTCCAACCATATAAGGTAGTTAGTCATCAGGTTAAGTAAGGGTTCGCATGCTATCAGTAAAATATGTTGATGAAAAATAAGCACACTGCAGATTCATCAGATTAATTCCAGCCACGTGAAAAACCCATTTATCCAAACCAAGCATGATTAAGAACTAGGAAATATAGCAATGGTATATGTTTCTCATGTATTAAGTGCATCCAAATTCAATTTATTCCTCACATGCAAACAATACAAAATTCTACACACGACAATTGGACATCGCAGTGTAGAATTGAACCAAGCAGTTAGCTAAACACCACAACAAATGAACCAAATATTAACTAAGCACCACATTGCACAATATAACATACTGCTAATAGAAGATCAGACAGTTAACCAAACCAAGCATGCTTAACAACTTGTAAATATAGCAATTGTATTTGTTTCTCATGTATTTAGTACAGCCAAATTCGATTTATTTCTCACATGGTATACAATAACAGAATGCAGCCACAACAATTGAACATCGCATTGCAGAATTGAACCAAGTAGTTAACTAAACACCACAACAAATGAACCAAACGTTCACTAAGCACCACATTGCACAATATAACATACTCGTAATAGAAGATCACACAGTTAACCAAACCAAGCATGCTTAACAACTTGGAAATATTGCACCCTGAAGAATTGAACATCACATTTGCAGAATTGAACCAAGCAGTTAACTGAACACCACATTGCATGACATATAGAACATATACACTATAGCAGAAGATTGCATGGTAAAAGTAGATAGCATAATTCACTAGCATTTGTTAAGGAAAGTCAGTATCTAGCAAACGATGGCCTCGAGAAAATGCCAAGAACTGTTGTTTAAAGCAACCAACCGCGTCACAGCATCGGCGCGCGAGGCGTCAACGGTGGCCTCGAGGGCGAGGGACTCCTCCAAGATCTGGGGGTCAGCACGAATGGCAGCCGTCGCAACCTCATCCGCGCGTGCGGCCGCGATTTTCTTCTCCACTGCCAAATGCTCCTTGTGATCCTGGCTATACCGCGTGCACCATTGCTTAGGGCGATGCTTATTTGGTGGAGGGGTTAGTGCTTTGGGTGGAAGGTGTCGCGCTCGCGCCGGCGGTCAGGGCATGTGGGATGTGGAAGGAGGAGGAGGATGGGGGACGGGTGTGGATTACCTTCCTGGATAGCCGAGGCCGAGTAGCGTGAAGGATGGTCGCCGGTGAGGAGGCGGCGGCGCTGCAAGCAAGGAGTGAAGGTTTCAACTTGTAAAGGAAGGCGGAAAGAGGGGAAATGTGGCTTTTGGTAAGGGGGAGGGGGCGGTTAGGTAGATATTTCCGCGGAAGCCAAAAATTTGGAATCGCTTCAGCCAAAAACTAGCGCGCAAAGTGTCATCAGACACGGTCCCTTATTCAGAACTGTGTATGATATGTGAACATCACAAAGGATTCACATAGCTTAACCCGTGTGTGTTGAGTTTGAACATCAAAAAATTTGGTTTGAATTTCCCTGGTTACAGTGGTCATCCACGTCATTGCATAATTTGGGTACAAAAGGGAGACTAACTTCTTAATCGAGCAAGTTCAGCAATTAAACAGAGTTAGCTGACCTAAACATTACTCTAACAAATTAAATACCGGTGCTCTTAATTAAACAAAACAAAGAGTATTGTCGTGGTTTTGTCACGGCAGATGTCCTAGCAAAAGGACTTAGTCGTGGAGCCATCACTACGGGTTAGCTTAAAGGGGTTAAAGCGGATAAGGACGCAAGGGATTTTTATACTAGTTCGGCCCCTTCGATGAAGGTAAAAGCCTACGTCTAGTTTGATGTGGTATTGCTAGGGTTTCGATGACCAGGGAGCGAATCCGCTTTGCATGTGTCTCGAGTTGTTGTTCTCTGTCCCTGAACTGTCGCCGGGTCGTCCCTTTATATACACAGGATGACGCCTAGTCCGGTTTACAGAATCCCGAGGCCGGCTCATAAACGTGCCCGGCTCGGTCTCTATCTTTCCTATCTTACAATACAAGTTTACACGCCGTAAGGCGGTTTACACTTATGGGCCCTAACACTTCTTGGGCCCTAAATCTCTAGTCTTCAACAATAAAGCGCCATGCTCCGTGTTTCACTGGGCTTC
Organism: Secale cereale; assembly: GCA_902687465.1. Classification (NCBI taxonomy): domain Eukaryota; kingdom Viridiplantae; phylum Streptophyta; class Magnoliopsida; order Poales; family Poaceae; genus Secale; species Secale cereale. The sequence goes on along the minus strand of LR738715.1, from coordinate 193,467,280 downwards.
AGTAGAAGTAATCCTTATGGGCAGAAATTGGCCCCTCCCTGGGCGGTTTATACCTAGCAGTAATATCCTTGACATTAGGCCCCAGATTGATTTGAACCTGTTCATGTCAATCATCATTGCCTTGTAAAAGTTCGGCCCTCCGTAGCTTCAAATATTTCATAAACCTCCATGATGTCATCTTCCTGGATCACCTTGAATCGCCATGACGTCATTTGTTCATTTAATACTTGCACCTGTTTTTTATTTTTACTTATTAAAAGCTCCGAAGATCGAGGCGACAGTATCGTCCCATATCCACTTTTCTGGCTCCTTGATTCCCACGCCGGCCGTTTCACCTTTCGTCTTATAAATAGGGCAGAGGGGCATCTCCTTTTCCCCCTTGCTCCTTTGCTTCTTCTTCTTCCTCGCGCTCGCCCATGCTCAAGCTATGTCGTCGCCGTCGACCCTTGCATCTTCATCAAGTTTGGCCGCTGCATCAACCTGTTCGGAACAGAAAATCGCCAGCGCACCTTCACACCCGTTGACTCCGGTAAGTCCTTCCTTACCCCTTATATAGATCTCATTAGGGATTCTCCTGCGAGTTCATGGATAGGCACTGTTCTTCGCTGTTCTTCATCGTGGCCCCGATAACTAGGGTAGATCTGATACTCCTGCTTTGCGACTGTAGTAATAACTTTGCTTATTTAGTATGCCTTATTCTTCCCCAAAGTACTAGCCCAAACTGAGTTTGTTTGAACCATTGTTGTATCCGTTGAATATTGACCCTGAATATTTCCGAATTTCTGACATGCCGTAGATCTATAATCTTGTTGCTGATTCTGCAAAACTTGTTCTTCCATAACTTTAGATCTACATATTTCATATTCTCCTTGGCGGTTTAGCTACAGAGAAGATCACAAACCAGTAGATACCATTAAGCCCCGCTTAAACCGCCATCTATAATTACCTTTGAAACACTGCCGGTTTAACATTGCATAAATCATCAATCGGTCCTTCACTATATTTTTAGCTTCTCCCTTCAAAATGGCATAGCAAGCCAAACAATTTACTTCCTGCAACTGGGTCCAGTCTCGGGTTACCGAAGAGGAACTGCAGAACCGGGCTGAGATTAGCGCTTTAGGCAAGAAGAATGTCCTCCATTGGAGAGTTCCTGGGCCGGAATGTCCTCCAGAGCCCAAAGAGGGAGATGTTATCGTATTTCTTGATCATCTAGCCTGAGGGTTCAGTCCTCCTGGAACAAAATTCTTCCGTGACGTACTGGCTAGCTTTCAACCCCATCCTCAAGATATTGGGCCAAATTCTGTGTCCAACATCTGCAATTTTCAAGTATTTTGTGAAGCTTATCTGCAAGAAGAATCTTCAGTTGAACTGTTTAGGGATTTCTTCCACTTAAACCGCCGCACAGAGTTCACAGACGGTCCTAACACCGAACTTGGCGGAATGTCCATCCAGAAGAGAAAGGATGTCAGCTTTCCTCATGCCCAACATCACAGCCATCCTAAAGATTGGAACCAAACTTGGTTTTACTGTTTAGATACGTCTCCAGAAGACGAAAATCCTCTGCCGGGTTACCGTTCTCATCGGCTTTCTGAGAACCATCCTTTCCCTCAGCGGCTGAGTGCTCAAGAGCGAGCCCAATACGCACCGCAGCTTTCCAAGCTCCGGGCCTTCATCGCCAATGGTTTGACAGGCATTGACTTCGTTCGCTGTTGGATTTCTTGGAGTATTCTCCCACTAAGCCGACGCTCCAGTTTAATGTGCGAGTATACCGGAAACCCCAAAGATCCTCTAAGCCACACTGAAGCTGTGTTGTCAGAGAATGAAGTCAATGAAGCTGTAAAAAAGCTATTGAATGAACCGATGGATGCCTGCAACCAAACCGGACTGGCTCCTTTCTACGAGATCAACAAACCGCCATCGGTAAATATTCTTTACATTTTGTTATTTTATTTCAATCAATCTTTAGTATCCTTTCTGAATGACTTCACCATCTTTAACAGGGTAACGACCCATTCTAGAAGAGGAAAACCCAGGACAAACCGGTAAAGGCAGCTCGCCAGAAAACCAAGGCTATTAAGAAGACTGTTAGGAAGAAAAACACCGAAGCATCTAAATCCAATCTTGATGATGATGAACCAGCCTCAGAGGTATCACTTGACTCCCTTGGCTCCCTTTTCTTGCATCTTATTGACAATGATTATACTCAGGGAAATGCTGAAGGCAGCAAGGCTGATGACGTCGAGGTAATTACCCTTTCCTCCGGTTCAGATCCTCTGCCAACACCAAAAATTCATCGAGCAAGCCTGAAAGTACAATTTTCTCACCCTTTCGCTTACTTGGACCCAAACTTTATTTTGAAGAAACAGCAACATGAAGCTCGCCGCACAACGCGGCACAGTGGTCAAGTTATTGAATCCACCGGTTTACCGCAAACACCAGCCCAGAGACGTCGATCAGAGGTTTTACATACTCCAGATGCTCTTTATCCCAAAGCGGGTCATATTCGCCAGCCTCTTAATCCGTCTGATTAAAATTATCAGGATACTCCTCGTTCGTCATCCGGCGAGTCAATAGCTACGCAGCTTCCTCCTCTCAAAACTGTTCATGGGTAAGTCTTTTTCTTTTTCTGTTAACCTTTCTCTTTCATTCCACTGACTATCTTCACCTTTAAATTTTGCAGCAAGCCCAAGCCTAGCAAGAAGGATAGACTGAATAAACCGGCAGGTGATAATACAAACCCTGAACCGGAAACTAATCCTGAGCCAGCCGAACAAAATGTTAATGTCTTGCATGATGATCCTCCTCCAATGGATCATGAAGTCCTTCCTGAACAAGAAGCTGCGCCAATGGATCTTGGCGATAATCCGACTAGCCCAGTCTGGGTTAATAATACTCCTGCTAGTCCTGCCAAACCCACTGCCGCTTCAACAAAGGATGTTCAAATTACTGGCTTTGGTTACACTGCTCCTAGTGAACCTGTTGCCTTATCCAAACACACTGCTAAAGATGAGGTCTTTGGCAAGGACAAAGGCAAATGGAATGCCGATTTGTCCAACTATGCTCAACTCAGTGCCCAAGATCTTCATTCTGGCTATCTGAACCAGCTGTATACAAGCCGTGATCATGAAGCCGGTTTAGTGAACCTGATGAAGGAATGTTATGAGGTAAACTTTTGCTTAATTTCCTTCAACCTTACCCCTGCTTAAGCCTAATAGCTTGTCTCAACTCCACCGTAGCCCCCAAGGGTCGGTTTATTTCCTCGGGATGAACCGGGACTTTAGAATACTCATTATATAATTTTCCTCGTGTAGCCCCCAAGGGCCGGTTTATCTCTTCAGGATGAACCGAGACTTTTACTTTATAACCCTTTGTGAACAATAACGCATTAGCCCCCAAGTGCCAAGTGTATAACTTGGTATGTGCTTGGGACTTTATGAAAAATGCCTGATAACTGCAAATATGCATTAGCCCCCAAGTGCCAAGTGGATAACTTGTTATGTGCTTGGGACTTCCAACATGCTTTACCAATGTATAATGTGTGCTTCTCTTTACAGGCTAACCTAAACCGGAAAGAATCCCAAGTGGCTGAGCTCCAAGATACTCTGAAATTCCAGCAAACCGCTACTTCCAAGGCCAAGGATGAGCTGAGTCTTGCTTTAGCAAGCATGGAAATGTTGAAGAAAGACTTCCAGAAGGCACATGCGGATTGGGATACAGAAAGGGCCGCTTTGGAGAAAAGGGCAGTTGATGCAGAGGCCGCGCTTAATCCAGTGTCCAAAGAACTATCTGATTTAAAATGGCAGATAAACACCATGACTACTGTTGTCTTTGGTAAGTATTCTAAACATAGTTCTGAATATGATAGTTCCGCACTCTTCCGGTTTAACTCTAATTCCAATGATGCAGGAAAACGTACTGCTCATCTTGGCACTGACATGCGGAAGAAATTAAGGGCTGCATACACTCTTATAGAGCAGTTGTATACCAGCGCTCAAAGGATTGTTTGCACTGCTTCTCATAACAAACCTGCTCCCAAGTTGATCAAGGAGACTTTGGAGAAGTTATCAGTGCTACCCGCCCGGTTTGGAGAGCTCAAGAAATAAGCTGCCAAGGTGGGCGCTTTAATGGCATTAACTCGAGCGAAGGCTTGGGTTCCTGATCTTGATCCGGCTGATGTGATGAACGGTTATCCAAGCATGAAGGAGGACGGATCAGAGTTCACAGATACACACTTGCGGGCTTTAACGAGAGAAATGCGGCCCTTGGCCAGCAAATTAGCCGATGAAGCTGATCTGTCCCGCTATCAGGCGGGTTACGATGCTGATAATCGCCGGGTTAACACTCCGGTCTATGAAGTGGAAGATCTCATCCCACCTGTCCCTAAGCATACCTACGCCCCTGATGTTGAACCATGTGAACTCATAAGCGATGAAGCTATTTTCCAAGCGCTGACAAAGATCAATTGGGCAACCATTGACTTCCAGCTGCTAGATGAGAACGACGAGGGGACGGCGCAGGATGATCCACAACCATCTAGCCGAGCTGACGCAGAGTCATGAACCGGCGCCGGTTTAACATTTATCACGTCGCAGTACTTTTGGCAAGAAACATATATTCTTTTGGGCTGTAAAACGCCTTGTAATAGGGTAGCTGAAACATTTGGTTATGTCCTCATGCGTATTCCCTTTGCATAACATTGCTCAATCTGGTAACTTCATAGTTTTTCTGCTTATGATGCTTTACAGTTTTGTTCCACCTGTTTCTGCATAAGAAAAAATTTAAAGGGACCTGGCGGTTTATTGCCGGACGGGTCATAATGCCCAAATACATGATCTAGGTTTATAATCTGAACTGTATTTTAAAATATGAAACATATATCATACCTGTGATAGAAACTTATGTCATTGGCTTAACCGGTATTTTGCAGTAAGGGCGATGATCCCAATTGGTGAGTAGTGATGACTCCTGCAATATTTTGCAGGTTCATGATAAAATCGTACCGGGTTGTGATAAACACTGGTTTAGCTGTAAATAGTACTGGCGATTTGTAGTCTAACCAGACAAGGTTCTGTGAACGCTGGTTTATTATGGTGGCAAATTATAGTCAACCACTCCGCCGAATCAATAGATATCGGATCAAAAAATCACTTTGAGAAATAAAAATTCAGCAAACAAAGCAAATAAAATCCTGTAGTCGATGCTTTTTACGAGCTGCCAGGCTCCAAATTCGAGGCTTTTCATGGGCTGCCAGGCCACTGAGTTGAACCATTTCACCAAGCCTGTTAAGATGGTCCTCAATCCTTAACCAATCGTCGTTTTAATGTTGACAAGTTCAGGGTCTGTTATAAGATTGACTTGTCAATCGTTCGACGGGTCATACCAGGTTTAGCTGGGCGGAGTGACTTACTTGATGCAGGCAGGTTAACCCGGGGTTTTAGGTGTATACACCAGGCTACCAAGCCGTGGCTTGATAGCCTATTACAAGGGTCTTAAAAACTCGTTGCCGCTGTGCGACAGGAGCCCCCAAGTAACATTGTGAGCTGTGCTTGTCGGGTGTCTATGTTTGAGTTGTGCTATGCATCAAACTCTCTGTTGCCCCTTACCATCATGTTGGCTTGATAGCCGGATTACCGAAGTAACCATAGTTGTGCTCTTATGATGATACTGACTTAATAGCCGGTCTAAGAGGGCCATAGGAACTACTTCTTTACACACAGAAGCCCCCATGTGACAAACTCTTATGAAAAAAGCAGCAGATACCCCGCATTAACGGTGATGCCGGTTTATTATATTGATCATATTATATACATTGCGAATATATGTACATAAAGCGGAGCCTATGGCTCAGGTGTAGTAAGGCCAAAGATGAGCGATATTCCACTGCCGTCGGGTCTCCTCCTCCGCGGTGCGTGAGTCCTTGTGTTCTCGAACGTCGACGAGGTAGTATATCCATTGCGTAGATTCTTGCTGACCAGAAAGGGTCCTTCCCAAGGCGGGGATAGCTTGTGCATGTCTATCTGGTCTTGGATGAGCCGGAGCACTAGATCACCTTCTTGAAACGTTCTGGTCTTAACCCGACGACTATGGTATCGGCGCAGATCCTGCTGATAAATCGCCGATCGAGCCGCTGCCATGTCACGCTCCTCATCCAGCCGGTCTAACGCGTCTTGCCGTGCCTTCTCATTATCAGCTTCAACATAAGCCGCCACCCGAGGCGAATCATGACGGATGTCACTAGGGAGGATCGCTTCAGCTCCATATACCATGAAGAAAGGCGTGTAACCCATAGACCTGTTAGGTGTGGTGTTGATGCTCCATAACACAGAGGGTAATTCCTCCACCCAACAACCCGGCATCCTCTGCAAAGGGACCATGAGCCGAGGCTTGATGCCTCTCAATATCTCTTGATTGGCTCTCTCGGCCTGACCATTGGACTGGGGGTGAGCCACTGAAGATACGTCAAGCCGGATGTGCTCTCGTTGACAAAATTCCTCCATAGCCCCCTTGGACAAGTTGGTACCATTATCAGTTATAATACTATGTGGAAAGCCAAACCAGAAAATCACCTTCTTGATGAATTGAACCATCGTTGCTGCATCACACTTGCTGACTGGCTCCGCCTCGACCCACTTGGTAAACTTATGCACCGCCACCAGAAGGTGGGTCTTCTTATCTGGAGATCTCTTAAAGGGCCCAACCATGTCTAGCCCCCAAGTCACGAACGGCCAAGTAACTGGAATCATCCTCAGTTCTTGAGCCGATATATGAGCAGGCCGTGAGAATTTCTGGCAAGCATCACACCTTTTGACCAAGTCCTCTGCATCAGCATGAGCCGTCAGCCAATAGAACCCATGACGAAAAGCTATAGCCACCCAAGATTTTGAACCGGCGTGGTGACCACAATCTCCTTCGTGAATCTCTCGAAGAATATCACGGCCTTCGTCCGGGGATATACAACGTTGAAACGCCCCGGATACACTGCAATGATGTAGTTCTCCATTGACAAAGGTCATTGATTTGGACCGCCGGACTATTTGTCTAGCCAAGACTTCATCCTCTGGTAACTCGCCTCGGTTCATGTAGGCCAGAAATGGGACTGTCCAATCCAGAATAGCATGAAGCGCCGCCACCAATTGAGCCTCCGGATCAGGAACATCCAAATCCTCTTCTGAAGGTAATCTCACCGATGGATTATGCAATACGTCCAGGAAGACATTATGTGGAACCGGTTTACGCTGAGAACCCAGACGGCTTAATGCATCAGCCGCTTCATTATTTTGCGGGTTCACATGGTCCACCTAATAACCTTTGAAGTGTCTATCGACAGCGTCCACCTCTTGACGATATGCTACCATGAGCGGGTCCTTGGAATCCCAAGTACCAGACACTTGTTGTGCCACCAGGTCCGAATCACCGAAACATTTAACCCGGCTTAAATTCATCTCCTTAGCCATTCGGAGACCATGGAGGAGAGCTTCATACTCAGCTGCATTGTTAGTACAAGGGAACATTAAATGGAGGACACAACAGAATTTATCACCTCGTGGGGAAGTTAACACGACTCCAGCACCCGAGCCCTCCAATTGCCTGGATCCATCAAAGTGAATAGTCCAGTACGTGTGATCCGGCTTTTCCTCCTGTGCTTTCAGCTCCGTCCAATCGCTGATGAAGTCCACCAGTGCTTGAGATTTGATTGCAGTACGAGGCACATATTTTACCCCGTGAGGACTAAGTTCAATGGCCCACTTGGCAACCCGACAAGTTGCTTCTCTGTTCTGGATATATCTCCCAAAGGGGCTGAACTAACTACGGTGATTGGATGGCCCTGAAAATACTGCTTAAGCTTCCGGTTTGCCATGAAGACTCCATATACCAACTTCTGCCAATGCGGGTATCTCTGCTTCGACTCAATGAGCACCTCGCTGATATAGTAAACCGATCATTGAACCGGATACTCCTTTCCTGCCTCCTTGCACTCTACCACAATGGCGACGCTTACTGCTCTGGCATTAGCAGCCACATATAACAACAGCCGCTCATTATCAACTGGCGCAAGATGGGCCTCTAACCCCTCGTTGGTTACCCCAAGTGGAAGGTGTAAGATGCAGTGTTGTGGAAGTTTTACCCTTAGCAAAGATGCCAAGGATCGAATCCCCAGAGACTCCTAGGTTCAACAAGTAGGTGTCAACTGCTAACGGCGCCAGATATTAGCAATCAACGTGGACTTGCACACAGATACAAATAACTTTGCTCCCAACGAGTACAGAGAGGTTGTCAATCCCTCCGGCCTTGTAGTTCACAAAGGATTAAACGCAAATGATAGTAGTGATAGATAATGGTTGCAATAGTAAGTAAAAGCGAAAAGTAAATAGCGGATGTGATCAATGATGGTAATATGGACCGGAGTCTCATGATGTTCACTAGTGATGTCTCTCTCCCAAAAGACGATAAAACAGCTATGTGAGGAAAACGAATTACAGCTGGGCAATTGACAGGACCACGAACGCAAACCAATGCTGACTACATTACAAGAAAGGTTGAGGTTCAAAGCATGGGCGGTACGCCAAAGTAAGTAGACCGAAATCCATCAATATCTACTACTAATCATCCACCTTGAGATATCTATCCAGAACATCTCGCTGGTATTAAGTTGTGAGTCCCACCCATAGTGTAAACTCAATGCAACAGACAACTGCATTAAAAGAACTTTGCGTAAAGTAAACAATCCTTGCACCCGCGGGCACAAGCACCGTTGTTTTCCCCCTTGTGGCAACAGCACATCCCCTAGACTCATGTTTCTGTCACTCAAGCTAGTCATCGAGGGGCATGAACCCACAATCGAGCATAACGTTCCCTCTTGGAGTCACTACCTACTACTTGGCCAAAGCAATAAATAACAACGGAGAACATGCAAGAATTACTTATGAACATAAATATAAAAGTGGTAGATCAAATATATTACTCAAGATCAATCTGAACATAATCCATCGGATCCCAGCAAACTCATCATAGCAATAGCATAAGGATTACATATGTGCCTCGATCATGTAGGGCAGCTCACGAGGACTAATTAGTGAAGCACAAGAACGGGAGGAGAACATCACATAGCTACTGGTCATGGACTCATGGTCCAAGGGAGACTACTCACAACTCATCCGGGAGGCGTCCATGGTGGTGGAGAAGCTCCCGGTGGTGATCCTCCCCTCCGGCAGGATGCCAGGAAGAGTTCTCCTGGTGCTCCCGATCTTGGAAGCGGCGGCGGCGGCGGAACAGAGATGAGATCGCGAAAAGAGTTCCCGTCCCGAGGGTTTCGAAGGACGCTCTAAATATATGCCAAAGGGGGGGCACCAGACGGGGCTCGGGGGGCCCAGGCGCCCCCCCCGGCGCGGCCCAGGGAGGGTGCGCCGCCAGGGCACCTGGAGCCCTGGTGGCCCCCCTGGCTGTACTTCGGGCGCAAGGAAGTTTCCGGAACGCTGATTTTTTATATATTTTTTCTGGATTTTTCCTGGCAGTTCTCGTAACGTGAAAACCTGAAATACAAAAACAGCCGAAAACAGAAACTGGCACCGGGGTGCACTGGATTAGTAGGTTAGTCCAAATATGATCAAAAGTGTATGGAAGTGTATAAATATCATAGCAATATCACCCAAAAGTGGCATGGAGCAAGCAGAAATTATAGATACATTTTGGACGTATCAACATCCCCAAGCTTAATTCCTGCTCTTCCACGAGTAGGTAAATGATAACAAGAATAAAATCTGTGGTGACATGCTATTAACCATATAGGACTTTTTCATAGTCATATGACAAAAGCTTACTGAGACAATGATTCTATAGTAATTAAGTTGCCTCATGAGAAAATCATAAATGACTGAAAGTTTTACAACATGACATTGAAACATCAAATAGATTTGCAATGAACATGATGTGCAAATATGATAAAGTGATATCTAGCTTGCCCCCTTTAGTGAAGCAAAACATAAATGCAGGGCACCTCCAAGGTTTAAGTGATGACTAGATACAATGATTTCAAAATAAACGATATCACAATAATGCAAAAGACAATGCTACTTTGGAACAATGCACATTACACTCAGAATGACAATCATGCTCTCAGTAGTTGGTGCTTGAAGAAAGAAGGTGGAGACTCAAAAAGTAAAAGAATGGTTATGTGCTAGAGCTTTTTTTATTTTGAAAACATAGAAGCAATTTTGTCAACGGTAGTAGTACTTCATATGTGTCATGCATAAGACATCCTATAATTTGCAAGCCTCATGCATCGAATACCAATAGTGCTCGCACCTTGTCCTAATTAGCTCGGATTTCCATGGGTTATCATTGCATTACATATGTTTCAACCAAGTGTCACAAAGGGGTACCTCTATGCCACCCGTACAAAGGTCCAAGGAGATAAATCGCATTTGATTTCTCGTTTTTGATAGATCTCAACTTGAGGACATCCATACCGGGACAACATAGAAAATAGATAATGGACTCCTCTTCAATGCATAAGCATATTCTCATAAGAGATTGAGGATTAATGTCCAAGCTAAAACTTCCACCATGATACATGGCTTTGGTTGGCGGCCCAATGTTCTTCTCTAACAATATGCATACTCATTCAACCCACGGCAAATCACCCTTACTTCAGACAAGACGAACATGCATAGCAACTCACATGATATTCAACAATAGTGTAACAGTTGATGGCGTCCCCAGAAACATGGTTATCGCTCAGCAAGCAACTTATAAGAAATAAGATACATAGGCAACATATTCTTTACCACAATAGTTTTTAAGCTACTTTCCCATGAGCTATGTATTGCAAAGTTAGTTCACTTAGTACAGGTGGAGGTTAGCAAAAGACTGGGTGCGACCAACTAAGAGAGCAATGACGGTCATAATCATGCAGAGCGACAAAGCAATATTGAATCAGGCATGGAAGTTATATCGCTACTCAGAAACAAAAGATCATCAAGGCTTGACAGACTTTCTTTACAGTCTTAAATATGCGTGAGCATACGCCAAGTCAATCAAAATAAATTCTCGAAGGAAAATATTACTAAACCATACCACATCATAGGCAAACAAATCATGTTGGTACTCCAATAACACATTGGGAATCCCCCAGCTATTTGAGACTAACCATAAGAAAACATGAACTACTAAGCGCCATTATGCACGTAGCATCTTTATCATAGACATATTAACCAATGCAACGGAAGCAAACTCTCTTAATAAGGTGAGCATGGTAATTAAAGAGAGTTCAAGCAACCAACTAAACAAAAGCTCTTTAAAAAGATAAGCATGAATACTAAGAGCAGAGCATGATAGTAGCTATTAAAAGACAAAGAACACACACAGCAAAGATAGACATGAAAATTCTATGTTATGTTCTAGGTAGAAGTGGAGCGTGTTTCTCTCCCACATAAAGAACGCTGAGTTCCGACTTTGTTATGAAAAACTAAAAAGAAAACTAAAAGCAAGACGCTCCAAGCATAGCACATAACACATGAAGTGATAAAAATATAGCGGAACGAAAGACGAACTGATAATGTTGATGGAGAAGGGGATGCACGGGGGCATCCCCAAGCTTAGCGCTTGAGTCTCCTTGAATATTTCTTGGGGGTGCACGGGGGCATCCCTAAGCTTGAGCGCTTGACACTCCTGAATCTTTTTATCATCTTCCCTCAAACACTTGAAAACTCCCTTCATACATAACTCATCATAATCTGATTAGCGAGGTTAGTACCCTTAATAAAATAATTGCACCTTGCTGGAAATAAGGATATTCTTGAAGTTCTACTGTTTCTCAAGATTGCCAAAAGGTTTTTGCAAAGAAAAAGCAAGCTCTTGGTTTGCAAAATGAAGGAAAGGCAAAACAGGACAGAATCTGTGAAAAACAGAACAGCAGGTAGTAATTGATTTGTTCGGGGCACTTCTGCAACTCAAATCGAAAAACTCAGAACAGATGGACGAAAGACAATTATATAGAGAACGCTGTCGAAAAACTTCAGACCAAAAAGATGATCTGGTGATTTTATACGAATTTTTCTATCCAAGGACAGAATCTGTTTCCTGGACAGCACCTCACAACTTTTGAACTTTCTAGCAATCAGAGGCTATACTTGGCACAAATATGAAAAGCAAAGATACAATGATGATACTACAGCAGTAAAAAACATCAAGACACAACAAAAGCAAAATAAATTTATTCATTGGGCTGCCTCCCAAGAGCGCTTTCTTTTATGCCTTTAAGCTAGGCATAATGCATAGAGATCAAGTTGTATCAATTGAACCATCATCAAGATCATCGAAAAGCTCTTCAATAATACAACTAGTCTTAAGAGGACTCTCGAATAAAGGCCTCATAGAGATACTTCTAGGTAGAAGACGAAAAGGATAAAAGTCAAGGGAAGATTCATTTATAAATTCATCACAGAGAGGTGTTTCTTCCAAGGTCTTTACAGTTTCAACCCCTTTGGCAATAGATGGATTACTTTTAGAATGGGGAGCCTTTGGAACGTGAACGAACTTAGGCTCCCTCTTTGCTGGAGTTTCTACCTTTTTGGTTTTGATCGAGGAGAAGGTAGTTCCTAGGGTATCAAATATTTCCTCAATCTTGTCTATCCTAGAAGAGTCCAAGTCATGGAATTTGACGGTCTCCAAAATTTTAAAAAAATTATGCATGGAGCTATCAAGTCTATTCAAATTCCCTTGGATCTTACGATCCAACTCATTCATCTTATTAATGCTTGGCATCTCTAGCTCTATCTTTTCAAGTTTTTTCATAATGTGAGCTAGGGTGATGTCCTCTCGAATGCTAACAACAGGGAGATACCCAACAAGATTTTCAATAATACTAAGAGACTCCCAAACTGGGGCCTCTAGGAAATTCCCATTGATAGCAGTATCTAGAATAAACCTATTCCAAGAAGTAATTCCAACATAAAAATTTCTAAGCAGGATAGTAGTAGGTTGCTTCTTGGTGGCTCTTTTTTGTGAATCATTAATTCTATACCAAGCATCTTTCAAACTTTCCCCACCTCTTTGTTTAAAGGTGAGAACTTCTGCCTCGTCAAAGACAAAAGGACCCGACATAATGACAACTAAAGAACGAGATAACTATTTTTGTGATTTTCGATAAAAAGGTACTAAAGCAAAAACTGAAAGGTAAACTAACAAGACTAAAAAGCAAAGGTAAAAGATAGCATGCAACTCCCCTATCCTGAAGAGTGGAGTCCCCGGCAACGGCGCCAGAAAAACTCCTTGATGGGCCTCTAACCCCTCGTTGGTTACCCCAAGTGGAAGGTGTAAGATGGAGTGTTGTGAAAGTTTTTCCCTTAGCAAAGATGCCAAGGATCGAATCCCCAGAGACTCCTAGGTTCAACAAGTAGGTGTCAACTGCTAACGGCGCCAGATATTAGCAATCAACGTGGACCTGCACACCGATACAAATAACTTTGCTCCCAACGAGTACAGAGAGGTTGTCAATCCCTCCGGCCTTGTAGTTCACAAAGGATTAAACGCAAATGATAGTAGTGATAGATAATGGTTGCAATAGTAAGTAAAAGCAAAAAGTAAATAGCGGATGTGATCAATGATGGTAATATGGACCGGAGTCTCATGATGTTCACTAGTGATGTCTCTCTCCCAAAAGACGATAAAACAGCTATGTGAGGTAAACAAATTACAGCTGGGCAATTGACAGGACCACGAACGCAAACCAATGCTGACTACATTACAAGAAAGGTTGAGGTTCAAAGCATGGGCGGTACGCCAAAGTAAGTAGACCGAAATCCATCAATATCTACTACTAATCATCCACCTTGAGATATCTATCCAGAACATCTCACTGGTATTAAGTTGCGAGTCCCACCCATAGTGTAAACTCAATGCAACAGACAACTGCATTAAAAGAACTTTGCGTAAAGTAAACAATCCTTGCACCCGTGGGCACAAGCACCATTGTTTTCCCCCTTGTGGCAACAGCACATCCCCTAGACTCATGTTTCTGTCACTCAAGCTAGTCATCGAGGGGCATGAACCCACAATCGAGCATAACGTTCCCTCTTGGAGTCACTACCTACTACTTGGCCAAAGCAATAAATAACAACGGAGAACATGCAAGAATTACTTATGAACATAAATATAAAAGAGGTAGATCAAATATATTACTCAAGATCAATCTGAACATAATCTCATAATCCATCGGATCCCAGCAAACTCATCATAGCAACAGCATAAGGATTACATATGTGCCTCGATCATGTAGGGCAGCTCACGAGGACTAATTAGTGAAGCACAAGAACGGGAGGAGAACATCACATAGCTACTGGTCATGGACTCATGGTCCAAGGGAGACTACTCACAACTCATCCGGGAGGCGTCCATGGTGGTGGAGAAGCTCCCGGTGGTGATCCTCCCCTCCGGCAGGGTGCCGCGAAGAGTTCTCCTGGTGCTCCCGATCTTGGAAGCGGCGGCGGCGGCGGAACAGAGATGAGATCGCGAAAAAGAGTTCCCATCCCGAGGGTTTCGAAGGACGCTCTAAATATATGCCAAAGGGGGGCACCAGACGGGGCTCGGGGGGCCCAGGCGCCCCCCGGCGCGGCCCAGGGGGGGCGCCGCCAGGGCGCCTGGAGCCCTGGTGCCCCCCCCCCCCCGGCTGTACTTTGGGCGCAAGGAAGTTTCCGGAACGCTGATTTTTTATATAATTTTTCTGGATTTTTCCTGGCAGTTCTCGTAACGTGAAAACCTGAAATACAAAAACAGTCGAAAACAGAAACTGGCACCGGGGTGCACTGGATTAGTAGGTTAGTCCAAATATGATCAAAAGTGTATGGAAGTGTATAAATATCATAGCAATATCACCCAAAAGTGGCATGGAGCAAGCAGAAATTATAGATACGTTTTGGACGTATCAGCGCAGCAAGGATGGGCGGCTCCGCCAACTGCTTCTTTAAGTCCTCGAACGCAGCATCAGTAGCTTCACTCCAGACAAAGCAGTCTGTCTTTTTCATCAACTGATAAAGCGGGATGGCCTGCTCTTCCAAACGTCTGATAAACCGGCTCAGTGCTGCAATGCGGCCTGCCAAGCGCTGGACATCATTAATGCACGTCGGTTTAGCCAAGGAAGTAATAGCCTTGATCTTCTCCGGATTAGCTTCAATTCCTCTGTTTGACACCAAGAACCCCAGGAGCTTGCGTGCAGGTACACCAAAAACGCACTTGGCCGGATTAAGCACCATCTTATAAATCTGAAGGTTATCAATAGTTTCCTTCAAGTCAGTGATCAACGTCTCTTCCTTCCTGGATTTTACCACAATGTCATCCACATATGCATGAACGTTCCGCCCAATCTGTTTATGAAGACAATTCTGCACACAACACTGATAGGTCGCCTGGGCACTCTTGAGCCCAAAAGGCATCGATACATAGCAGAAGGCTCCAAAGGGAGTTATAAAGGTTGTTTTCTCCTGGTCCTTAACTGCCATCTTAATTTGATGATAACCGGAATATGCATCCAAAAAACTTAGGCGCTCACAATCCGCCGTAGCATCAATGATTTGATCAATACAGGGGAGGGCAAAGGGATCAGCCGGGCAAGCCTTGTTCGGGTCTGTGTAATCAACACACATTCGCCAAGTGTCATTCTTTTTAAGCACCAGTACCGGATTAGCCAACCACGCAGGATGAAAAACCTCCACTATAAAACCTGCCGCCAAGAGCCTGGCCACCACTTCACCGATAGCCTTGCGTCTCTCTTCATTGATGCAGCGGAGAAACTGTTTAATCGGTTTAAACTTGGGATCAACATTAAGAGTGTGCTCAGTGAGTTGCCTCGGTACACCTGGCATGTCAGAAGGTTTCCATGCAAAGATGTCCCGATTCTCACGGATGAACTCGATAAGCGTGCTTTCCTATTTCGGATCCAGGTTAGCACTGATGGTAAACTGCTTGAATGAATCGCCAGGAACAAAATCAACCTGCTTAGTCTCATCAGCTGATTTGAACTTCAAGGCCGGATCATGCTCCGTAGTTGGTTTCTTCAATGGAGACATGTCTGCCGGATCAACATTATCCTTGTAGAATTTTAGTTCCTCAGTTGCACAAACCGCCTCAGCATAGGCTGCATCACCTTCTTCGCACTCCAAAGCAATCTTACGGCTCCCATGGACCATAATAGTTCCTTTATGGCCTGGCATCTTGAGCTGCAGATAAACGTAACAAGGCCTAGCCATGAATTTAGCATAAACCGGCCATCCGAACAAGGCGTGATACGGGCTCTTGATCTTTACCACTTCAAAGGTCAAAGTTTCCGACCTCGAATCATGCTCATCTCCAAAACTGACCTCCAGGTCTATCTTACCGACCGGATATACCGATTTACCAGGCACCACGCCGTGGAAAACAGTGTTGGACTGTCCGAGCTTCTTGTCTGTCAAACCCATGCGACGAAAAGTCTCATAATACAAAATATTGATGCTACTTCCTCCGTCCATGAGCACTTTGTTGAACTTATAACCTCCAACCTGAGGCGCCACCACCAGAAATAGCTGACCCGGATTATCAACCCGGGGCGGATGATCCTCTCGACTCCACACAATAGGCTGCTCCGACCAGCGTAAATAACGAGGCACCGCCAGTTCAACAGAGTGCAATGCCCTCTTATAAACCTTGTGATCACGTTTACATAAGCTTGTGGTGAAGACGTGATATTGTCCGCTACTCAACTGCTTCGGGTTACTCTGATAGCCTGATTGTTGTTGTTGTTGTTGCTGATGATTGTTCTGATTATTATAACCACTCTAGCCGCTCTGCTGGTTGTGTCCGTTCTGGTTGCTATGGCCGCCCTGGTTACTTTGAAATCCTGGACCGGAACCACCACCTTGATAACCAGGTCCATGAAAACCAGGGCCTGAACCGCCGGACGATCCGTGATCGTATTGGAACCGGTTTCTAAACTCCCTCATAATAAAGCAGTCTTTCTAGAGGTGCGCGACTGGCTTTTCCTTTGTGCCGTGCCTGGGGCAAGGCACATTCATCTGGCGTTCTAGATTGATGTTTTGTCCTCCGCCTCGTGGGGGCGGTCTACCTCTACGGCGCTGGCCATCCTCCTGCACATTGGTGTTAGCTACGAAATCTGAACTCCTATCCGCTTTACGCTTACCGATGTACCCCTGATTCGCCGGATTAGACTGTGGTGCTTTACCATTCTTTTTCCCTTTTCGGATTTCTCATCGTCAGACTCTGGATATTTGGCACTATCCGAATCTGCATATTTCACCAGGGCCCCCATGAGCATTCCCATGTCATTACAGTGACGCTTGAGTCGTCCTAGCTTCAACTTTAGAGGCTCAAACCAGTTGTTGCCTTCCAGGCGATGTAGTTACGTGCGGGACGATGGAGTTAGGCACTGCAAATTAGAACTGCCATCAAGGGCCTGCCGATATTCCTGGCCGTCTGCTTTCCCCTTTAATTCCCGCAGACATTATAACCTTAGTCTCTTCAACCTTTCGATTGCGCCCCACAACACAACAAGCACACCCACGACGACACATAGAGAGGGGATTTCCAGCGGCGCTCCAATATAGTTCGGCGAGCATAGAGTGGAGACCCACGCGAGGGAGACGGATCTGTCAGTGGTGTACACCATCGACCCGGCCGTGGTGGACGACTACATCAACACCGTTGAGCAGTTGCTTGCTAGAGACAAGTATAAGGTGGTCGGCATCGACCTCCAGTACACCGTCGGATGTCCCGACATAGATCAAAAGGTTGTCATCGCCCAGTTGTGCATGCGCCATCATGTCCTCATCTACCACTACTTCATGGCCACAGAGCCTTGCGACCGTTTCAACAGGTTTATCAACAGCACCGACTACAAGTTCGCCACGGTGGGAACCACCGACGATGTAAAAGTGCTTAGGGTTACGGGCTTGGCCTGCCAGAACCTTGTCGAAATCCATGAGCACTACATGGTCTAGAGTAGCGCGAAGAAGGACTCCCTGGTTGAACTCGCCTCGGCCATCATCGACCCCTACTATGAAAAGATGAAGCAGGATGCCAAGAGAACAAGTCCCGTATCCTGGCACAGGCCCTGGATGCGGCAATTGGATGAACCTCACCTCAGGTTCGCGGCCAAGAGCATGTACACATGCTACGAGATGCACAGGAGGATCGTTGACATGAGGAAGTGCCTTGTTACCCAAATCGACGATCCCGAATCGAGCCACAAGAAGAGCAAGCGTCCCAAGAAGTAGATGATGATCCAATGATCGTTTATGCTAGTTGATCATGCATATAATATATAGTTTACTTTATTGGTGTGCGGAAATGTCATGTGTGTAGTAGCCACCTATGTAATTATGCATGTAATAGTTTACTTTGGTGTGTGCAAATGCCATGGTTGTATAGTACCCACCTATGTAAGCGGATGTTTAATTTGGCTATGCAACCATGTCCTTATAAGTGTGTGTGTGTGTGTGTGTGTTTGTGTGTGTGTGTGTGTGTGTGTGTGTATACTATGTTATTCTGTATGCATGCAATCCCATCGCACAACACACACGTCTTATTAGTAGAAACCGTCTGTGTTATTATCTGTCTTAGCACACATTTTTTATTATAGACCTGTTTGCCGCGTATCACACACATCTTCTTATATTGAACCGTTTCTGTTCTCTTGTGTCAACACAAACAGTTCGTCCGAGTGAACCGCGTGCCGTATATCGCACACACCTTAATCTTCCTTACCGTTTCTTTTGTGTTGCCTAATCACAAACAGTTCATCCGACTGAACTGTATGCTCTACATCACACACGCGTTCATCTAGCAGCCCGTTTCTTTTGTTCCATCTCATCGCAAACAGTCAATTGAATTGAACCATATGCCCACCATCGCACACGCAACCAAAATCTGAACCGTGTTTGATGCATCCTCCATCGCTAACGTTTTTCACCTTTTTGGACGGTTTTTTACACCCCCGTTTTGATTATGGCAAAGCCCACAGTTTCGTCGAAGGGTCTCTGATCGTAGTGTCACGTTAGCAGCAACCTGCAGTAGTGAATGTTGATGTCAAGGCCAACCGGTGTAGGAGTGTCTCAAACGTGGTCGATGGAGTGCGGGGTGAGCATCCCCAAGAAGTGATGTAAATATGCCCTAGAGGCAATAATAAAATGGTTATTATTATATTTCCTTAATCATGATAAAGGTTTATTACTCGTGCTAGAATTGTATTGACTGGAAACTTAAATACACGTGTGAATACATAAACAAATATTCGTTGATCAAAGATAGGTTTCCTAACCATAGACACGAGTTGTCATTTGATAACGGGATCACATAATTAGGAGAATGATGTGATGGATACACAACCGTTAGCTTACCATTTGAGCGTACAGTTTATTGCCACTGCTTTCTTGTATGTCAAATACATATTCTTTTGACTATGAGATCATGCAACTCCCGGATATCGGAGGAATGCCTTGTGTGCTATCAAACGTCACAACATAACTAGGTGATCATAAAGATGCTCTACAGGTATGTCCGAAGGTGTTTGTTGAGTTGGCATGGATCAAGATTAGGATTTGTCACTTCGAGTATCGGACAGGTATCTCTGGGCCCTCTCGGTAATACACATCATAAGAAGCCTTCCAAGCATATGACTAATGAGTTAGTTACGAGATGATGTATTACGGAACGAGTAAAGAGACTTGCTGGTAACAATATTGTACTAGGTATAGAGATACTGACGATCGAATCTCGGGCAAGTAACATACCGATGGACAAAGGGAATTACATATGTTGTCATAACGGTTCGACCGATAAAGATCTTCGTAGAATATGTAGGAACCAATATGGGCATCCAGGTTCCTCTATTGGTTATTGATCGGAGAGGTGTCTCGGTCATGTATACATAGTTCCCGAACCCGTAGGGTCCGCACGCTTAACGTCCGTTGACGATATAATATTATATGAGTTATATGATTTGGTGACCGAATATTGTTCGGAATCCCGAATGAGATCACGGACATGACGAGGAGTCTCGAAAGGTCGACAAGTAAAGATTGATATATAGGACGATGGTATTCAGACACCAGAATAGTTTTAGAGTGCACCGGGTACTCATCGAGTCACCGGAAAGGGTTCAGGGCACCCCCGGCAAGTGTATGGGCCTTTTGGGCCAAAGGAGGGGACATAACAGCCCACTAGGGGCTGGTGCGCCCCATACCATGGGTGGCCGGCCCTAGGGGAAGGAAAGGGGAGGGGTGGCCCCTCCTTCCTTTCCCTCCTCTGTAGAGAAAAGAAAGGGGGGCACCTCCTCCTTCCTTCCTCCCGCACTCCAAATAAGGAAAGGGGGCACACGGCAAGGCAGGAGCCCTAGGGCTGCCCCCCAGGTCTCTTGGGGCGCCCTAGGGGCTGCCTCCTCCGCTGCCACCTTTATATACATGGGCAGGGGGGCCACACAAGTACATGCGATTGTCTTAGCCGTGTGCGGCGCCCCCGTCCACCGTTTACTCCCTTAGTCATAGTTTCGTAGTGCTTAGGCGAAGCCCTGCATAGATCACTTCACCATCACCGTCACCACGCCGTCGTGCTACCGGAACTCATCTACTACTTCGCCTGTCTTGCTGGATCAAGAAGGCATGGAAGTCACCGAGTTGAACGTGTGCTGAACACTGAGGTGTCGTATGTTCGATTCTTGATCGGTTGGATCGCGATGAACTTCGACTACATTAACCACACATCTAACGCTTCCGCTTACGGTCTACGAGGGTACGTAGACACACTCTGCCACTCATTGCTATGGATCTCCATGGGTAGATCATTGCGTGTGCGTAGATTTTTTTTGTTTTCCATGCAACGTTCCCCAACAATGGCATCATGAGCCAGGTCTATGCATAGATGATATGCGTGATTAGAACACAAGGAGTTGTGGGCGGTGATGGTCATACTACTTACTATCAATGTCTTATTTTGATTTCGGCGGTATTGTAAGATGAAGCGGCCCAGACCAACCTTACATGTCCAGGTACATGTGACTGGTTCCACCGACAGACATGCAACTTGTTTTGCATAAAGGTGGCTGGCGGGTGTTTGTTTCTCCTACTTTAGTTGAATCAAATTTGACTACGGCCGGTCCTTGAAGAAGGTTAAAACAACAAACTTGATAAATCATCGTTGTGGTTTTTGCCGTAGGTAAGAACGGTTCTTGCTAGAAGTCCGTAGAAGCCACATAAAACTTGCAACAACAAAGTAGAGGACATCTAACTTCTTTTTGCAGGGCATGTTGTGATGTGATATGGTCAAGACTTGATGTGATATACGTTGTTGCATGAGATGATCATTTTTTCTAATATCGACAACCGGCAGGAGCCTTATGATTGTCTCTTAATTATTGTATAAAATGCAAGCGCCATGTAATTGCTTTACTTTATCGCTATGAGTTAGTGATACGTCTCCAACGTATCTATAATTTCTGATTATTCCATGCTTTTATTTATGAAGTCTTGGATGTTTAATGGGCTTTATCATTCACTTTTATATCATTTTTGGGACTAACCTACTAACCCAAAGGCCCAGTCGAGATTGCTATTTTTTTGCCTATTTTAGGGTTTTGCAGAAAAAGAATATCAAACGGATAGTCCAAACGGAATGAAACCTTCGCGAGAGATATTTTTGGAGAAAATCACGCACGGGGAAACTTCAGGGCCAAGTCAGGGGATAGAGGGGCTGCCCTCGAGGGTGGGGGGCGCACCCCCCTTCTCAGGGGGCGCCCCCTACCTCGAGGCTGCCTCGTGTGGCCCCCGGTGCCCTCCTTCTTCCTATATATATCCACGTACCCCAGAAACTCCATACGCAGAGAGAAAACCCTAATTCCACCGCCGTAGCTTCTGTTCCCGTGGAGATCCCATCTTGGAGCCTGTTCCGGGAGGGGGATCCATCACGGAGGCCTTCATCATCATCATCATCGCCCTCACCATGAGTTGTGAGTAGTTTACCACAGACCTTTGGGTCCATATCTAGTATCTAGATGGCTTCCTCTTCTCTCTGGATCTCAATACAAAGTTCTCCTCGGTCTTCGAGGAGATCTATTCGATGTAATCTCTTTTTGCGGTGTGTTTGTCGAGATCCGATGAATTGTGAGTTTATGATCAAGGTTATCTATGAAAGATGTTTGGTTCTTCTCTGAACTTTTTATGTGTGCTCATAATATCCTTGCAAGTCTCTTCGAATTATCGGTTTGGTTTGGCCTACTAGATCTATAGTACTTGCAATGGGAGAAGTGCTTGGCTTTGGGTTCAATCTTGCGGTGTCATTTCCCAATGATAGTAGGGGCAGCAAGGCACGTATTGTATTGGTGCCATCGAGGATAAAAAGATGGGGTTTAAATCATATTGCTTGAGTTTATCCCTCTACATCATGTCATGTTGCTTAAGGCGTTACTCTGTTCGTATGAACACAATACACTAGATGCATGCTGGATAGCGGTCGATGTGTGGAGTAATAGTAGTAGATGCAGGCAGGAGTCGGCCTACTTTTCTCGGAAGTGATGCCTACATACAATGATCATGCCTAGATAGTCTCATAATTACTCGCTTTTCTATCAATTGCTCGACAGTAATTTGTTTACCCGCCGTAGAATAATACTATCATGAGAGAAGCCGCTAGAGAAACATATGGCCCCCGGGTCTATTCTCAACATATCACTCTACATCTACTTTACTTTTACCGCTTTTAGTTATTATTTTATTAAACCAAAAATACCAAAAATATAAACTATCATCTCTATCAGATCTCACTCTCGTAAGTGACCGTAAAGGGATTGACAACCCCTTATCGCGTTGGCTGCGAAGTTCTTACTTGTTTGTGTAGGTAAGAGGGACTCGCGCGTGGTCTCCTACTGGATTGATACCTTGGTTCTCAAAAATTGAGGGAAATACTTACGCTACTGTGCTGCATCTCCCTTTCCTCTTTGAGGGAATACAACGCAAGCTCAAGAGGTAGCAGTTAGCAATAGTTGTAGAAGCTATAGTTGGCGAGACGACCATGCCGCAACGATGGAGATCAAGATGTCGAGCCGGTGATGATGAAGATCATGACAATTCTTTGGAGATGGAGATCAAAATCACAAGATGATGATGGCCATATCATGTCCCATATTTTGATTGCATGTGATGTTTATCCTTTATGCATCCTATTTTGGGTAGAGCGGCGGTAGCATTATAAGATGATCCCTTCACTTAATTTCAAGATAAAAGTGTTCTCCCTGAGTATGCACCGTTGCTACAGTTCATCGTTTCGAGACACCACGTGATGATCGGGTGTGATAGACTCTACGTTCACATACAACGTGTGTTAGCCAGATTTACACGCGCGGAATACTTGGGTTAAACTTGACAAGCGTAGCATGTACAAACATGGCCTCGGAACACTGGAGACTAAAAGGTCGAACATGAGTCATATAGTAGAGATGATCAACATAGACATTTTCACCATTAATGACTACCCCATGTCAAGTGATGATCGGACATGGGTTAGTTGATTTGGATCATGTATCACTTAAATAACTTGAGGGATGTTAATTTAAGTGGGAGTTCATTAGTAATTTGATTAATTGAACTTAAATTTATCATGAACTTAGTCAAAATGTCTTTGCATATTATGTTGTAGATGAATAGCTCGCGATGTAGCTCCCTGTTTTTGATACGGTCCTAGAGAAAACGTAGTTGAAAGATGATAGTAGCAATAATGCGGACTAGGTCTGTGATCTGAGGATTATCCTCATTGCTGCAAAGAAGAATTATTTCCTTGATGCACCGCTAGGTGACAGACCTGTTGCAGGAGCTGATGCTGACATTATGAACGTTTAGCAAGCTTGATGTGATGACTACTTGATAGTTTAGTGTGCCATGCTTTACGGCTTAGAATCGGGGCTTCAAAAACGTTTTGAACACCATTCAACATATGAGATGTTCCAAGAGCTGAAATTGGTATTTCAGGCTCATGCCCGTGTTGAGAGGTATGAGACATCTGACAATTACTTTTCCTACAAGATGGAGGAGAATAGCTCAGCTAGTGAGTATGTGCTCAGAATGTCTGGGTACTACAATCACTTGAATAAAGTGGGAGTTAATTTTCCAGATAAGATAGCGATTGACAGAGTTCTCTAGTCACCATCACCAAGCTACTAGAACTTCGTGATAAACTATAATATGCAAGGGATGACAAAAACGATACCCGAGCTCTTCACGATGCCGAAATCAGCGAAGGTAGAAATCAAGAAAGAGCATCAAGTGTCGATGGTTAACAGGACCACTAGTTTCAAGAAAAAGGGCAAGGGAAAGAAAGGCAACTTCAAGAAGAATGGCAAGCAAGCTTTCACTCCCATGAAGAAGCCCAAAGCTGGACCTAAGCCTGAAACTGACTCCTTCTACTGCAAAGGGAATGGTCACTAGAAGCGGAACTGCCCCAAAAATACTTGGCGGATAAGAAGGATGGCAAAGTGAACAAAGGTATATTTGATATTGATGTGTACCTTACTAGTATTCGTAGTAGCCCCTGGATATTTGATACCATTCAGTTGCTAAGATTAGTAACTCGAAACAGGAGTTGCGGAATAAACATAGACTAGTTGAGGGCGAGGAGACGATGTGTGTTGGAAGTGGTTCCAAGATTGATATGATCATCATCGCACACTCTCTGTACTTTAGGGATTAGTGTTGAACCTAAGTAAATGTTATTTGGTGTTTGCGTTGAGCATGAACAAGATTGGATCATGTTTATTGCAACACTGTTATTCATTTAAGTCACATAATAATTGTTATTCTATTTACATAAATAAAACCTTCTATGGTCATACACCCAATGTAAACGGTTTATTGAATCTCGATCGTAGTGATACATATATTCATAATATTGATGCCAAAAGAGGTAAAGTTGATAATGATAGTGCAACATACTTGTGGCATTGCCATTTAGGTCATATTGTTGTAAAACGAATGAAGAAACTCCATGCAGATGGACTTTTGGAGCCACTTGATTGTGAATCATTTGATACTTGTGAACCATGCCTCATGGGCAAGATGACTAAAAATCCGTTCTCCGGAACAATGGAGCGAGCTAATGACTTCTTGGAAATAATATATATCGATGTATGTGGTCCAATGAGTGCTCACGGCGGGTATCCTTATTTTCTCACCTTCACAAATGATTTAAGTAGGTATGTGTATATCTACTTGATGAAACACAAGTCTGAAACATTTGAAAAGTTTAAAGAGTTTCAGAGTGAAGTGGAGAATCATCATAACAAGAAAATAAAGTTTCTACGATCTGATCGCGGAGGCGAATATTTGAGTTACGAGTTTGGCCTTCATTTATAACAATGTGGTATAGTTTCACAACTCACGCCACCCGGAGCACAACAATGTAATCGTGTGTCTGAACATCGTAACCGTACTCTATTGGATATGGTGCGTTCTGTGATTCTCTTACCGATTTCCATTTATCATTTTGGGGTTATGCATTAGAGACAACTGCATTAATGTTAAATAGGGCACCGTCTAAATCCGTTGAGACGACACTGTATGAACTATGGTTTGGCAAGAAATCAAAGCTGTCGTTTCTTAAAGTTTGGGGTTGCGACACTTATGTCAAAAGGCTTCATCCTCATAAGCTCAAACCCAAATTGGAGAAGTGCATCTTCATAGGATACCCAAAAGAAACTATTGGGTACACCTTCTACCATAGATCCAAAGGCAAGATTTTTTGCTAAGAATGGGTCCTTTCTAGAGATGGAGTTTCTCTCGAAAGAAGTGAGTGGGATGAAAGTAGAACTTGATGAGGGTTTATTACCTTCTCTCGAATTGGAAAGTAGCTCATTAGAGAAAACCAATCCTGTGATGCCTACACAAACTAGAAAAGAAGCTAATGATGATGATCATGAAACTTCGGATCAAGTTACTACTGAACCTTGAAGGTCGACTAGAACACGTACCGCATCAGAGTGGTATGGTAATCATGTCCTGGAAGTCATGTTGTTAGACAACGGCAAACCTTCGAACTATGAAGAAGCTATGATGAGTCCAGATTCCGAAAAATGGCTTGAGGCCATGAAATCTGAAATAGGATTCATGTATAAGAAGAAAGTGCGGACTTTGGTGGACTTGCCCGATGATCGATAATCCATAGAGAATAAATGGATCTTCAAGAGGAAGACGGACGCTGATGGTAATGTTACTATCTACAAAGCTCGACTTGTCGCAAAAAGGTTCTCGACGAGTTCAAGGGGTTGACTACGATGAGACTTTCTCACTCGTAGGGATGCTTAAGTCTGCCCGAATCATGTTAGCAATTGCCGCATTTTATGATTATGAAATCTGGCAAATGGACGTCAAAACTGCATTCCTTAATGGATTTCTAAAATAAGAGTTGTATATGATGCAACCAGAAGTTTTTGTCGATCCTAAAAGTGCTAACAAAGTGTGCAAACTCCAACGATCCATCTATGGACTGGTGCAAGCATCTCGGGGTATGAATATACGCATCGATAAGGTGATCAAAGCATATGGTTTATACAGACTTACGGTGAAGCTTGTATTTACGAGAAAGTGAGTGGGAGCACTACATCATTTCTGATAAGTATTTGTGGCTGACATATTGTTGATAAAAAGTGATGTAGAATTTTCTAGAAAGCATAAAGGGTTGTTTGAAAGGAGTTTTTCAATGGAAGACCTCGGTGAAGCTACTTATATATTGGGCATCAAGATCTGTAGGGATAGATCAAGACGCTTAATAGGACTTTCACAAAACCATACCTTGATAAACTTTTAAAGAAGTTCAAAATGGATCAGTCAAAGAAGGAGTTCTTGTGTGAGTTGTAAGGTATGAAGTTGAGTAAGACTCAAAGCCCGACCACGACAGAAAAATAGAGAGAGAATGAAAGGCATTCCCTATGCCTCAGCCATAGGTTCTATAAAGCATGCCATGCTGTGTACCAGACCTAATGTGTGCCATGCCACGTGTCTGGCAAGGGGGTGCACGCGGATCTAAACGTTGAAGACCCGTTGACTAAAAACCTCTCTCACAAGCAAAACATGATCATACCTTAGAACTCTTTGGGTGTTAATCACATGGCAATGTGAACTAGATTATTGACTCTAGTAAACTCTTTGGGTATTAATCTCATGGTGATGTGAACTATGGCTGTTAATCACATGGCGATGTGAACTAGATTATTGACTCTATTGCAATTGGGATACTGATGGAAATATGCCCTAGAGGCAATAATAAAATGGTTATTATTATATTTCCTTAACCATGATAAAGGTTTATTAGTCATGCCAGAATTGTATTGACCGGAAACTTAAATACATGTGTGAATACATAAACAAATATCGTGTCCCTAGTGAGCCTCTACTAGACTAGCTCGTTAATCAGAGATGATTAAGGTTTTCTAACTATAGACATGCATTGTCATTTGATAACATGATCACATCATTAGGAGAATGATGTGATGGACAAGACCCATCTGTTAGTTTAGTACTTGATCATACAGTTTATTGCTACTGCTTTCTTGTATGTCAAATACATATTCCTTTGACTATGAGATCATGCAACTCCCGGATACCGGAGGAATGCCTTGTGTGCTATCAAATGTCACAACGTAACTCGGTGATCATAAAGATGCTCTACAGGTATCTCCAAAGGTGTTTGTTGAGTTGGCATGGATCGAGATTAGGATTTGTCACTCCGAGTATTGGAGAGGTATCTCTGGGCCCTCTTGGTAATACACATCATAGGAAGCCTTGCAATCATATGACTAATGAGTTAGTTACAATATGATGTATTACGGAGCGAGTAAAGAGACTTGTCGTTAAAAATATTGAACTAGGTATAGAGATACCGACGATCAAATCTCGGGCAAGTAACATACCGATGGACAAAGGGATTACATATGTTGTCAAACGGTTCAACCGATAAAGATCTTCGTATAATATGTAGGAACCAATATGGGCATCTAGGTTCCGCTATTGGTTAGTGTCTAGAGAGGTGTCTCGGTCATGTCTACATAGTTCTCGGACCCGTAGGGTCCGCACTCTTAACGTTCCTTGACAATATAGTATTATATGAGTTATATGATTTGGTGACCGAATGTTGTTCGGAGTCCCGGATGAGACCATGTACATGACGAGGAGTCTCAAAATGATTGATAGGTAAATATTGATATATAGGAAGATGGTATTCGGACACCGGAATAGTTTCGGAGTGCACCATGTACTCATCGGGTCACCGGAAAGGGTTCTGGGCACCCCCAGCAAGTGTATGGGCCTTATGAGCCAAAAGAGGGGACAAACCAACCCATTAGGGGGTTGTTGCGCCCCATCCCATGGCTGGCCGGCCCTAGGGGAAGGAAAGGGGAGGGGTGGCCCCTCCTGCCTTTCCCTCCTCAGGAGAGAAAGGAAAGGGGGGGCACCTCCTCCTTCGTTCCTCCAGCACTCCAAATAAGGAAAGGGGGCACTGGGCAAGGCAGCAGCCCTAGGGCTGCCGCCGGGTCTCTTGGGGCGTCCTAGGGGATGCTTCCTCCCCTCCCACCTATATATACATGGGGAGGGGCGCCACACAAGTACACAACATTGTCTTAGCCGTGTGCGGCGCCCCCGTCCACCGTTTACTCCCTCGGTTATATTTTCATAGTGCTTAGGCGAAGCCCTGCGGACACTTCACCATCAACGTCACCACGCCTTCGTGCTGCCGGAACTCATCTACTACGTCGCTCGTCTTGCTGGATCACAAAGGCATGGACGTCACCGAGCTGAACGTGTGCTGAACGCGGAGGTGCCGTGCGTTCGATACTTGATCGGTTGGATCACGAAGAAGTTCGACTACATCAACACGTTATCTAACGCTTCCGTTTACGGGCTACGAGGGTACGTAGACACACTCTCCCCACGTTGCTATGCATCTCCATGGATAGATCATTGCGTGTGCGTAGATTTTTTTTTTCATGCAACGTTTCCCAAAAAGAGGGACCACACCTGTGCCGCACAAGGGCAAAGGATGGCCAGGTGAGCCGCGTCCTCCGGCGTGAAGTCACACCGAGGACAAACCGAAGTCGAGGAGATGGTCTTGCGATGCAAGTTCGCCATCGTGCTCAGCCTATCCCGATAGAGAAGCCAGTCAAAGATCTTGACCTTGATAGGTGCGTGGGAGCTCCAGATGTGCCCGACATTGTGATCGATCTTGTGGTCGGAGGAGTGCAGCGAGTAGGCACACCTCGAGGAGACGATGAGCCGTGGGTGAGGAACTATCGTCTGACGATGACATCCTGCAACAAAGACAACATATGTAAGCTCTATAGAGCCATATTTTGGATAAAGGACAATTAAAGTTTGAAGTCATAGCACACATTTCAGATTTGAGGGACATGATTGGATGGCCGGGCTGTCCGGGAACATGTTCGAACACGTTTATGGGCATTTGTTGAGGTCCGTTTGGTAATCGGGTTGGTAGTACGGTGTCATATGGGAAATCTGTGTCGCGAGTCTCTACCCACAGCTAAGCTAAAGTATAACCAGTCAGTCCCAACAGTGTACTCCCTCCGTCTAGGTGAGTAAGTCATCTTAGGTTGTGCACCGTGATCAAGGCAGAGTTAAAAACAAGAGAAGTTAATGTTCATTTGCTAATTAATAGCATTGCATGCAACGAACTGACCACTGCATGTCGTGTGTGATAGGCTCAAGTCATTAAAAACAGACACACCTCATATCTCTTATTGGTTGATTCCTTTGTTTATGCTAAGAAACAAAAAACGAGGTGAGAGTTAATGTATCGCGCCTAAGTGTTTTGGGATTATTTGGTTTCGTAAGATGACTTACTCACCTAGACGGAGGGAGTATGTACAAACAGGAGAACTCTACAGGACAACAAGTCAATCTCCATCCATGGTTTCCCGTGGAATAATTTGGTCAGAGGCACAATCAAAGGCTCGTTGATCTATCGTACTCACCTGCCTGTCGCCTTGTATTTAGCGCCGGAAGCTTTAGGCCTGTACGTGAGCAGCTAGGACAGGCCTATTACTGATTCTTGATTCTTGCAGTAGTACAATCGATCGTCTGGTGCACAACAAATCCTCCGGTGCCACGCATTTGTGTGTATGTATACATGCATTATCCACGCAGCACAGGTACAGCCACTTGCAAAGGCGTTGCAACATCAGACGCGACATGAAATTTGTCCACTAGTCAACTGTGGACGCCGACATCTGCAAGTGGTGGCAACTCCAAGCTGAGCATTTTGGGATCCCTGCGCGCGCCTTTTATTGAGCTGCTACTACATATTTGAGGTTGAGCAGGAAATGTGACACCAGGTGAACCCACCACATTTCACTTTCGTTGGCAGAGAGAGGCAGGGGCCAGGCATTGGCCGCAGCTGCCTTGCCCGCCCCTGCTTTCCCCTCACGGAGGAGGCCACCACCACGCCAGGCATTGGTTTCAGCTGCACGGGTCCTTGGAGCAAATGAGCTACATGTTTCTTCGCTTTAGCTCGAATCAGTCGAGAGGCTCCACCAAGACAGGAGAGAGGAGTATACTAGCATTGCAGAGAGCACTCACTAGGGTTTCTCATCAAAAGAAAAGCGGTGCACTGTTAGCATGCAATTCAGCGATGCTACGCGGATACGCAATGAGAACGACGCTCCTTTTTTTGCAGAAATGGATCGAGCTAAGTTACCTTACATGGCTGGCGGTGGTGGAAGCACTAGTGGCGCACAGTATTATGCGCCCAGCGGCCCCTATTACGGCCCGAAGATCTGGTCTATGATGATGCTGATCCCGTGGGAGTACTATATCGAAAGGAGAAGCTTTATCTAACCTGTTCCTACAGTACAGCCCCACTTACAGTACTATATAATGCTCCGAGAAATGCTCTAGCGCATGCATGATGCGTCGCACGTCGGCTGCAGAGAAGGGCGTCGCCAGCGTGCGTGGACGACATTTCCCCCCGCCTTTCGATGCGACAAAAGATGCAAAGCGCGCCAGAATTCGGGTCAATCAAGGGCCGGTCCGGGCACCCAGTTTGTCGGTTGTAACACGGGCACGTACGGACCCCGCCAGCTTGATTCACGCTAATCTATCTACAGTATATATTCGGATCAAGTGTTGTGGTGATCAACCATCCCCACCGTCCGCGCTGCTCGAACAAACACGGCGCACCAAACGCCGTGCAAACCACATTAACTCCGGACGCCGATGCCGCTGTGCGCTAGCAGCTCATCGGTGCAGACGCGCGCTGCTCTGCGATAGCGGGAGTAGTACTCCTTAGAGCATCTCCAACAGCCGCGCTATACTAGCGCCGCGCCGCAAAAAACGCCGTTTTAGCGCGCGCGCAACGCGTCGGATAGCTCCAGCGGGCGCGCAAAAAACGCGCGCGCGCTAAAACGATTTGAGCGCGCTGGTGAATGCCCCATCCCGCGTTGTTGATTTGGTGCGTTCACTTCCGCGCGCAACACACTCTCGCGCGCGCGCGAACTCTCATTTCTTCTTTCTTCCACCCCGCGCGCCGGCTCTCCCGCGCTCGTTCCTCTCCCGCGCTCGCTCCCCATCCGGCCGTGCCGCCGCCGCCGCTCGCGCCCCCGGCGACCTCTTCCCCAGCCTATCCCGGCGCCGCCCCCGCGCCCGCCAGCGACTCGCGCTTCCCGGTCTGCCTCCGCTGGCGCCCGCCTCCCGCGCCCGCCGGCGACCGTTCAGGCGCTTCGCCGGCCTCCCCGCGCCGCTGCGCTTCCGCCCCACCCCCTCCTAGTCCGACCGGACCTCGCGCGCCTCCGACGTCCGAGGAACAGCGCCCACGGCTCGCTTCCGCGCCGCGCCCGCAAGGTGTTCGACAAAAAACCTACAAGGTATGTATTGCTTCAAACTGAATTTGGTGCATATTTTGAATTGTAGTTTTGATAGTATAGTATTGAACATTGTAGATGAGTTCGTCGCATGATTCATCCGAAGATGAATTTGATATGGAAGAGGAGGAGGATCTTGCAATGATCATAGCAATGCATATCAATAAAAAACCGAAGCACGGTGGTTCGGTTATGGGTCGGGAAAAAATTTGGAGAGATAGGATTGATGCCCATAACAGATTGATGAAGAACTATTTCGTGGAGAATCCCACATACCCGGAGTCATATTTTCGTCGCCGGTTTAGGATGAGCACAGACTTGTTCAAGCGCATTGCAGAGAAACTAGCGATTCATGACCGTTTTTTCCAGCAAAGGAGGAATGCTGCTGGAGAGCTCGGGCATAGCACCTTTCTGAAGGTGACAGCCGCTTTGCGTATGTTGGCATACGGTATCCCGGCCGATCTAGTTGATGATCACTTGGCTATGGGGGAGAGCCAAGCCATCATGTGTGTCAAGCGCTTTGCAGTGGGAATTGTGCAAGTGTTTGGCGAGGAGTATTTGAGATCTCCCACTGCTGAAGACGCCGCAAGGCTATTGGCGATGAACAAATCTCGCGGCTTTCCTGGCATGCTTGGCTCAATAGATTGCATGCATTGGAGTTGGAAGAATTGTCCAAAGGCATGGCATGGGCAATTCCACGGCCAAAAAAAGGGTTCCACTATAATCCTTGAAGCGGTGGCCGATCAGGAGACTTGGATATGGCATGCATTCTTTGGAATGCCTGGATCTTTGAATGACATCAATGTTGTCAACCGGTCACCACTGATGAATAAGATTGCGAATGGTGAGTTGCCATCGGTTCAGTTTGTAGCAAATGGCCATACGTACAACTATGGCTATTATCTAGCGGATGGCATCTATCCAAAATGGCAAACCTTCGTGAAGCCGTTGAAAAAGCCAGAAGGTAAGAAAAATCTTGATTTCCACAATGCTCAGGCAGCTGCTAGAAAAGATGTCGAGAGAGCATTTGGGATTTTGCAAGCCCAATTTGCTATTGTGAGAGGACCGGCTAGATTTTGAGATCAAAAAATGCTTTGGTACATAATGCACGCTTGTGTGATCATGCACAACATGATCATCGAGAATGAGCGTGGCCAAGATTTAGACTACTCACAGTATGAGCTCTTGGGACATCCCGTGCGAGTGCGACGGAGGGCTGAAAGGGTAGCCCGTTTTGTTGCCTCCTATCATGCCATTCGGCGTCCCGCAACGCACAATGATCTTCAGAAGGATCTGATTGAAGAGTGGTGGGCATGGCATGGACAACAACGAGCATGATTTCATTGCATTTTATGTATTGTATTGTTCATGAACTATTTGTTGTGTTTATTTATTGCATTATTTGTTGTACTGAACGATAAAACTATTTGTTTCAGTTGTAAACTATTTATTGTTGATTTATTTTGTTTGTTTAATCGTTTTTCTTCTATTTGTTGAACTGTATATGTGCTTTGCGCGCGCTGCATTTTTGCGCACCGCTGGAGCGGCGCGCGCGCGCTGCATTATAGCGCTGCTGCTGGAGCCAGCGCTGCGCGGCGCGGAAAAACAGCCTAAGCGCGCGCGGTATATGGTTTTTTTGGGCGCGGCGCGTCGCGCGGCTGTTGGAGATGCTCTTAGGTAGACTAGCTGTGCTCACCGTACCACTACGTGGCCGGGCCATAATGACCGGGTGCTCTCGGCGACAGGCAACAAGTTCCAGTCCGAACTTCTCTCTCTCTCTCTCTCTAGGCAGGCTCGGAACTTTTTCATAGGTTTCAAGGCTGAGACCGAACAGAAAACAGGATACGGGACTGGCACAAACTCCTACATTCTCACCGTCGCCGGCGGTGCAGCAAATGATCCCTGTCGGTTGACAAGCGAAGTTACGGATGGTGGACGCCGTGGCGCCGCGATGTGATCGATCCTCTCGGACAGCGAAATGGCAGATGCTCCAAATCCAACAACCAGCAATCATGGAGCGGCACCCCGTTGTATTCCGTCGCGCTCTCCAAAGACGACACCCCAATCTCTCCCCCCTCTTCCGCGAGGCCGACACAAATGGCATCAAACCAAACCCAGCTTTGTGAGCCCGTGTGCGTGATGCCAATGGATGATCCACCATCACCATGGAAAGCAGTCATGCTACTACTAGTTATTAAGCACGGAAATATCTTGTTTTCCCTAAACTATTCGCTTGGGTCAAATCTGTGAGGCGGTCAGCACTTTAGTTTGCCATTTGGAATTCTCGAATATTTAATTTATTTATCTAGGAACCACCCGTGGAGTTCCCTCGGCTCAATATATTACTCAAGGTGGTCGGAGGCCAAGTTGATTACATAGGCACTTTGGAATTTGGGGATGTAAGGGATTTTACAATGAGAGATGTCTAGGAAGGTGCTTAGAAAAATAGTGCCTATTTCTAAAAAAAAGACGCTTAGTTAAGCGTCAATCCAGTACAAATAAGCACTAGTACTTAAGAAAAATCTGATTTATTTTTTTAAGCACCTCCTCTAAGCACCTTGCCTTGTACAAGGCCTAAGTAGACTCGTCCATGAACATTCGTATTCATGGTTTTTGTATGGTAAACGCTTCGCTTCTACACACCGACCGAATCTTCGGCCGGCCGCTTCCTCGCGCAAGGCGCTGGCTTGTGGGACTCTCAGCTTTTTTCTATTTGTGTGGACCCACTCCGTTCCCCATCACCAGCTCTCTCCTCCCAATCAAGCCAGGCAGTGTAAACGATGACTCCCACGGACGCCCCCGGCGCGCGACGAAGTGCTGGAGGCCAGCGGCGACGGGGACGCTGGTCTCGGCGGTAACGTGGGACGCTGGATCTGGCGGAGGTGGATGCTACAACTGTCGGCCTCTTTTTAGCTGCAACAACCTTCACCGACGACGCAGGGTGCGGACACCAACAACGCTGAAGAAGATGCAACCATTGATCGGCCATGGAGGGTGTGGGCGATGGCCCTGGCGGTCCAGGGAGGCTGCGACCATGAATGACGGTCGTGGTGACCGTTGGACGGCGAGGACGGGGCGGCGCTGCTGTCGGTGTCAAAACCGGCAGATCCCGGGTAGGGGGTCCCGAACTGTGCGTCTAAGGATCGAAGGTAACAGGAGGTAGGGGACACGATGTTTACCCAGGTTCGGGCCCTCCTGATGGTGGTAATACCCTACTTCCTGATTGATTGACTTTGATGAGTATAGGGGTTACAAGAGTTAGTCTACCTCGAGATCGTAATGACTAAACCCTAGATGTCTAGTCTGTATGATTATGAATGCCTCTACGGACTAAACCCTCCGGTTTATATAGACACCGGAGGGGGCTAGGGTTATACAGAGTCGGGTTACAGAGAAACGAATCTTCATATCCGCACGCCAAGCTTGCCTTCCACGCCAAGGAGAGTCCCATCCGGACTCGGGGGAGAGTCTTCCGTCTTGTATCTTCATGCCCATTAGTCCGGCCCATGTTACGTAGCTCGGATTGTCAGGCCCAAGATGCGATTCTATCCCGAGCACATGACACTTACGTGGTTGGGGCACAACCGCATTTTGGGCGCTTAGCAAGATGGAGATCATTACATCGTATTATTACATACATGCATGGGGGATACAACAAT
The DNA here is from genome assembly GCA_902687465.1 of Secale cereale. Lineage (NCBI taxonomy): Eukaryota > Viridiplantae > Streptophyta > Magnoliopsida > Poales > Poaceae > Secale > Secale cereale. The sequence continues at coordinate 193,431,730 of LR738715.1, read as the reverse complement.
ACATACAAGTCACATGAATACAACATCATCGAAACAAGGCATCCGACTACGGATGCAAACATGAAAGCACAATGACATCCATCTGCTATCCCAGGCTGCCGACCCGGAACCTAACCCAAGACTAAAGAAGAAGAAGAAGAAGAAAGAACTCCAAACAACGATCATCGCTCTCACGTCAAGACATCGGAAACCTGCACCTGCAACTGTTATGGTAGTATCTATAAGCCACGAGGACTCAGCAATCCCATAACCATGGGTAACAAGACTAGCAAAGCTTAATGGGTAGGAAGAGGTAAAGTGGTGGGGTTGCAGCAGCGGCTAAGCAAAATATATGGTGGCTAACTTACGAGTACAAGAATAAGATGAGCATCTACGCAAACGGTCGCAAACTAGTATTGATCGCTAAAGATCCCGAACTACCTATGAGCCAAACATAACCCCACCGTGTTATCTTCTCAAAGTGAAAAGAGACAGTTACGGTTACTCACACAGTTGTGTGTTTTACTTCGGATCCTCTGTCAAGTTTTCTACAATCGTACATTAACAAATTCCAATCTGCCGCATAACCGCGGGCACGGCTTTCGAAAGATCATAACCCTGCAGGGTTGTCCCAACTTAGCCCCTCACAAGCTCTCACGATCAACAGAAGTAATAATAATATTATCCCTTATCTTAAGGACAATTCGATTAGGCTCGGTATCCCGGTGCACAAGACATTTCGACAATGGTAAAACAAGTCCAGCAAGACCTCCCGGCGTGCCGACACCCTGATAGTCGCCGCGCGTATCTCGTCTCAGGCCACAACGGGATAGGTGATCCTACGAGTAAAACCAGCCCTCGGGTTTCCCCAAGGTGGCCCCGCAGTCTCCCCGTTCGGGACCAACACCATCAGCACTGGCCCCCCTGCTATGTAGAAAAGAATCCCGAGGGCGCGACCCCCTTTGCAAATTTAATTAATTAATTAAGTTATTATTATGAGGCAAATTAAAACCAATGTTGGTCCTTGCTGGAGGAGTTTTATTCAAAGACGAAGTGTCAAGGGGTCCCCATATACCCAATTGTGTAAGGAACGCAAAATCAAGGAAAATAATGCCGGTTTATCGGCTCCTAAGGTGGCATGAGTGGTACAAAACACCGAGCAAAAGACCAAGCCTTCCACCCATTGCCAAGTATATAGGCGTGTTAAGATATATAAGATATATTATGATATTCCAACAACAAGTTCCGACATGGAACGATCTTCATCTTCACCTGCAACTAACAACGCTATAAGAGGGGCTGAGCAAGCGGGTAGCATATCCAAACAATGGTTTGCTACGAAGGTGTCAAAGGTTAGAGGTTTCATAGGAACAAGGAGGGGGCTGACAATAATGATGGGTAGCGCGACATATAACGATAGCATCGAGACAACTAAGCATGGTAATGATAGTAAAGATATCCAAGGGTATGGTCATCTTGCCTGAGATCCCGCAAGGAAGAAGAACGGATCGATGAAGAAGACGAAGAAGAAGCCTTGAAGACGAACCACGTGTAGACGAACGAATCCTCACGATCGCAACGGAACAAGCACTAACGAGAAGAAGCAATCAATACGGTAAACACACGACACAAGAACATGACAATATGCTCAACCAAGTATGATGCAAGACAAGTCCATATATGATGCAATACATGGCAAGGGATGAACCACACAAGAACAACACCAAACAACAAGTTTAAATAAGGCCGGAATCAACATATAACAAATCTGGTAAGTCCTCATATGCACCTTTTGAAATTAGTCCAGATCTGAACAAACCTTAAGTTAAAGTGGTTAAACATCAAGTTAACATGCACCATGATGATCTACACGAAATTCTAGTCAGGATTCATATAAGGTTCATTTAATTCGGAGCTACGGCCTAGAAGATATGAGCAAAATAAGACAAGCATGTCACCGGTGCAAGATGCACCCAAACATCAAGCAAACACACTCAAAACATGAAACAACAAGATATTATGCTTCTACATGCAAAATCACACAAGTTTCATATAGGGCACACTCAAAACGGAGCAATGGTTCAACACATACACATGAAACAAGATATAACAACAAGCTGAAGTTAACAACCACATAACAACTTTGGAGCAAGATATATATATGCTAAAGCACCCAAACATGATAACAAGAAGCATGGATGGGAAGTAGACATGATTCTTAACAAGCATGAACTTAGAACACACCCAAAAGCTTGCTGGAACAAGTTGCAATAAAATTATCCAGACTTAGTCAAAATCTGGGAAGGCAAAACATCATCATGATGCTGCCTTAGGAGGCACAAAACAACAAGAATAACAACTCTACTAAGTATATAAAGATCATGGAAATGTAGTAGACATATCCTACAGCAAACAACTCCATTGGAGCAACTCCATAGGAGGCATGGATCAATAGCAACAAGCTACACCAAATTGATCGTGCCGATAAAAACCTGACAGGTATAATTTATAGCAACTTGAGAGCAATAAATAAATAAGCTACAACAGGTTATATATGAAAACAAGGGCATGAAGACAAACACATCAATAACAATGAGCAAGTGAAATCAACATCTCATAACAAGTTTCAGCACTTAACAGCCAAATGCACTTTTGCAATAGAGATTAACATGGCAATATGGCACCTATCATGAATGCCACAGCAACGATCATGTAGAGCACTTCACAATGAACATTTTGACATATCATATGCTCCATTTGGATAAACATGCACCAAGTTATCATATCTCAAACATGACATAAAATTAACAAGTAAGAGAAGTTTATAACAAGTAGCACTCTTGTCATGATGATTAGGTCATCAATATGATCTCAAACAAGCATGCCACAATGGAACAAAGTGAAGAGCATATCCCCACGATTATTTTGACATATCATATACTCAATTTGGATCACCACACGAAAAGTTACAGGCATGCAAAGATGCAACAAAAATTGCTGACAGAAAAAGGACTTAGAAGAAAAGTATACCCTCGGGGATGGACATGTCCGGTGTCAGGTCGGACACGTCCGTCGGTGCGGGCATTCGGGCCCACACGTCAGCGAGACGGGGAGGAGAGGCGGACATGTCTGCGCCCGGACGGACATGTCCGTCGGCGGCGGCGGGCGCGGGGCCCACTTGGAAGTGGCTCCGGGGGTCAACGCGGGTCGGGTTCGGGCGACGGATCTGGTGATGTGGAGTGGATCGGGTCCGGCGAGGGAACCCGGGAGACGGCGGCGGAGCTGGCCGGCCTCCGGCGAGGGACGGCCGGAGGAGGCCGACGACGGGGCAGATGGCTGCGGAGGGAGCCAGGCATCGGGGCGGCGGATCTGCCCATGGAAGGAGGCGGCGCTCGGCGGAGCTAAGACGGCGACGACGGAGGTCCCTGGAGGGGCGGCGGAGGACGCCGGCGGCCTCCCGACGGCGAGGCGCGGCTGAGGCGCGCCCTCCCTCCCGATCCAGATCGGATCGATGAGCGGGGCGGCGGCACGAGCGCTCGGGCTCGGGGCGGCGAGGCGGACGGGCCTGGCGGGCTGCGCCCGGGCCCGCAGGGCTGCGGTGGTGGGGACGCTGGCTAGGGCACGTGGCCGCTCGGGAGAGGCCGAAACGACTGTTTTGGCGGCGGCTGGCCGCTGGCTGGCCACCAAGTGGCGGATCTGGGCTGGGGAGGCACTGAAAACGAGGAAGATGGGGGGTGGCTGCGGCTGGAGGTTAGGGGAAGGGTAGGGGCTAGGTTTAGACTAGGATTAGTCCATTTTAGGCAGGTGGGGGTCTATATATATAGTAGGGGGCTAGGGTTAGGGGGTTTTGGAGCAGATCGGACCCTCGGATCTCGATCTTCAGCTCCGGTCGCGGGGTCAGTTAGCTGGGCCAAGTGGGCTGTGTAGAGGGGGATGTGGGGAGAGAAGAGAAGATGCCCACGGGGGTTTTCGGAGACCAAAAACGTCGGATGATTAACCGGCGACTAGTGCCGCTATATTTAACGGTTGGGCTATCAAACGAGCTCTGAATGCGATGAAATTCGGCAGGTGGCCTGTCTACACTATAATAAGACCACATGCCAAGTTTCAACCCATTCCGAGAACATTTTCCGGCCACTCATAAAATAAATATCCGGAGGCGCCGCGGGCGCGTGTGAGTGTGTCTGGGCTCAGAACGGACAACGGAGAGGACGGGCGGACTCGGACGAATGCAAGTTTTGAAAACATGCTGATGCAACACACGTGCTGACATGGCAAAATGCAACACGCAAGCAGATGACATGGCCACGACGACGAATAACTGACTGGCACCTGGCGCACCGGTCTCGGGGTGTCACAACACTCCCCTACTAACAAGAGATCTCGTCCTGAGATCTTAGGAACGAGATGGAAGGAAAAAAAAAGGAAGAACACAAGTTCTTCGAGAACAAAAGAGTGAAACCAAAGAACCTTGAGGTTTTGAATAATTTGAAAGAAAGGATACAACGGAGATGAACGAAGTTGCAAAGACTTCGTTAAACAAGATGAACAAGGAAAACGACGAGAATCAAGGAGGTTGAAAGGCACGGAACAAGAATGAATTCGAAACCACTCCGGTTAATAGGAGATAGAAAGGAATTCAGGCAACACTTCGGTTGAAACTGAAAGAAATAGCACACCGGTTGAAGATGAATTGAAAGAAGAATAACTTGAGAGATGGAATAAAAACATGACGAAATGAACAAGACAATGCCTCCGGAAGAATGGAAAGAATGCAATGAAAAGGACGGAGAAGAAGATGACAACATGCACCACAAATGAATTGAAAGCATCCTTGCGAAGAAAGGATGAGCGGAGTTGTTGAGAAATTCAACAAGAAAAGAATTAGCTTGTCGTGGACTATTTAAACATCTCAAGACTTGAGGTGAATTATGCCGCAACCAAAAGATTAAATAGACGAGAATGAAGAAATGTAAAACTCCACTTCAAACGAATACGGAGAATTATTTGCACTCGAGAGGCAAAAGAATAATGCTTGAGCTGCTCAACAAGAATTGCTCAATAAATTTGAAGAAAGAATTAAATCATGACGAGACACCAAGAGGAACTCCAGTAACAAAAGGATGATGATATAGAAATGACGAACGAAAATAATAAGATTAAAGCCTTGCGATGATTTAAGACGGGGTCCGACGAGATAGCCGAGAAAACTGTGAACTCCAGAAAAGAAAAGATTAAGTCACTTGGAACTAGAATTTATTCATCAAGAATAAACTCCGAAGGAAGGAATTAAATCAACTTGACGCGAATGAATAAGAATTATGTTAAGCTTATCCTCCATCAATTAAATTGATGAGAAGCAATGGATTTGCAAACCACTTATTCACGTTGAAAAAAAAGATTAACGAGGGATATAGCACGAACTCGAGAAAGTCTTCTTGAACCACCGGTAGGGTTGGAATAAAATGAATGGATTGATATGATAACACCGGAAAAGAACTCTTGAGCGAATCACCGTAAATAATTGAAATTGAACGATAAAAGATGACAAGCCACTGTGAAGAATTAAAATCGAATGATGAAAGAGAACAAACCACCGCAAGAATTGAAATTGAGTGGGTACAAGAGAAATGACTCGCCGGGAAGAATTAAGCACTTGAGGAAATTTGACTGACGAGAACGAAGAGATTGTGAACTGATTAAAGAATACTTGAACAAAGCACCGGAAGAATGTGAGACGAACGAAGATGCATTAATGAAGAATATTTGGAGGACGAAGTTGAAAACGACGGATGAAGAAATCTTCTGAAATAATGCCTTCGGAGGAACACAAAGAAAAGAATTCATGAACTACTCCGGATGGTTGACGAAAAAATTTGACACCAATCGGAACAAGTAAGAGGATAACATGAAGCTAGAACGACGAACAGACGAGAGAACGGATAAGATTTAGAGGAACTCTTCGTCGGTCTTGAAATGATGACGAGAAATACCACCAAAATTATTGAGATACTCCGGAAGAATGAAAATAAGAAAGGTTGAACCAATAGTGAAAAGAATTAAAATCGATCTTGGAGAAGGCATATGACTGATGGAATCCATACTTACGTCACACTTGAAAAGAATTTCGGAACACTCTGGGAAAATAAAAGAGTCAGGTAAGATCCTGGGAATAAACCTGTGGGTTATGAGCCCACCGAAGACAAAACACTGTTGAAAAGGCTCGAAAGGAGATAATGCACCGGAACGATTAAAGACTCGAAGGAGGTGACAACCTCGAATTAGTTACAACACAGACAAATCCTGAGATTTGTTCGGAACTCCGGAACAATTAAATGGCGAGAGGTAAACGGGCAAGAGTAACAATTGAGCCGAGGAAAAAGAATATGATGAACACCGAATACTTGAATTGAATCCACCGGAAATAAAGAGATGAAGAAGGACGAACGAGGGGAGAATTCTCCAGTTGAAATAATTGAGGAAAGGATGCAAAGGCTTCACAGGAGTAGGATGGATACTCGATTAAGGACTCCAGCTCCGAGAAGAAAAAGGGTGGGCGGGTGGGAAAAGAAAGACAACTTCGGACGGGGAAAACAACATCGGTTGGAAAGAACTGAGGGTTGAACTTGCAAAGAAGAAGAGGGTTGAATCCACTTGACGAGAGATGCACCAGATGAAAGAACTGACAACGCAACAAACGAAAACTAACCGCGTGATCCAAAAAAAAAATTTGAAGGGGAAGAGAAGTAATTCAAAACACCTACGTCAAGATTTCTCACCAGAGCGACGAAGGGGCAGGGGAGTAAAAAGAATTCCTACTCTCCGATATAACTAGATTCCGAAAAAAATTCTTCTAGACTCAACACCGGCCAAACTACGATCAAACAACGGGGCTCCTATGGTCGGTCGAGGCTCTGATACCAACTTGTCAGACCCAAGTTGCGATTCTATCCCGATCACGTGACACTTACGTGATTGGGGCACAACTGCATTTCGGGCGCTTAGCAATATGGAGATCATTACATCGTACCATTACACACATACATGGGGGATACAACAATACATACAAGTCACATGAATACAACATCATCGAAACAAGGCATCCGGCTACGGATGCAAACATGAAAGCACAATGACATCCATCTGCTATCCCAGGCTGCCGACCCGAAACCTAACCCAAGACTGAAGAAGAAGAAGAAGAAAGAACTCCAAAGAACGATCATCGCTCTCACGTCAAGACATCGGAAACCTGCACCTGCAACTGTTGTTGTAGAATCTGTGAGCCACGAGGACTCAGCAATCCCATAACCATGGGTAACAAGACTAGAAATGCTTAGTGGGTAGGAAGAGGTAAAGTGGTGGGGATGCAGCAGCGGCTAAGCAAAATATATGGTGGCTAACTTACGAGTACAAGAATAGGATGATCATCTACGCAAACGGTCGCAAACTAGTAGTGATCGCTAAAGATCCTGAACTACCTACGAGCTAAACATAACCCCACCGTGTATTCTTCTCAAAGTGAAAAGAGACAGTCACGGTTACTCACACAGTTGTGTGTTTTACTTCGGATCATCTGTCAAGTTTTCTACAACCGGACATTAACAAATTCCAACGTGCCACATAACTGCGGGCACGGCTTTCGAAAGATCATAACCCTGTAGGGGTGTCCCAACTTAGCCCATCACAAGCTCTCACGATCAGCAAAAGTAATAATAGTACTACCCCTTATCTTAAGGACAATCCGATCAGGCTCGGTATCCCGATGCACAAGACATTTCGACAATGGTAAAACAAGTCCAGCAAGACCTCCCGGCGTGCCGACACCCTGATAGTAGCCGCGCGTATCTCGTCTCAGGCCACAACCGGATAAGTGATCCTACGAGTAAAACCAGCCCTCGGGTTTCCCCAAGGTGGCCCCGCAGTCTCCCCTTTCGAGACCAACACCATCAACACTGGCCCCCCTGCTATGTAGAAAATAATCCCGAGGGCGCGACCCCCTATTCAAATTTAATTAATTAATTAAGTTATTATTATGATGCAAATTAAAACCAATGTTGGTCCTTGCTGGAGGAGTTTTATTCAAAGACGAAGTGTCAAGGGGTCCCCATATACCCAATTGTGTAAGGAACGCAAAATCAAGGAACATAATGCCGGTTTATCGGCTCCTAAGGTGGCATGAGTGGAACAAAACACCGAGCAAAAGGCCAAGCCTTCCACCCATTGCCAAGTATATAGGTGTGTTAAGATATATAAGATATATTGTGATATTCCAACAACAAGTTCCGACATGGAACAATCTTCATCTTCACCTGCAACTAACAATGCTATAAGAGGGGCTGAGCAAGCGGGTAACATAGCCAAACAATGGTTTGCTAGGAAGGTGTCAAAGGTTAGAGCTTTCATGGCAACAAAGAGGGGGGCTGACAATAATGATGGGTAGCGCGACATATAACGATAGCATCGAGACAACTAAGCTTGGCAATGATAGTAAAGGTATCCAAGGGTATGGTCATCTTGCTTGAGATCCCGCAAGGAAGAAGAACGGATCCATGAAGAAGACGAAGAACAATACTTGAAGACGAACCACGTGTAGACGAACGAATCCTCACGATCGCAACGGAACAAGCACTAACGAGAAGAAGCAATCAATACGGTAAACACAAGACACAAGAACATGACAATATGCTCAACCAAGTATGATGCAAGACAATTCTATATATGATGCAATACATGGCAAGGGATGAAGCACACAAGAACAACACCAAACAACAAGTTTAAATGAGGCCGGAATCAACATATAACAAATCCGGTAAGTCCTCATATGCACCTTTTGAAATTAGTCCAGATCTGAACAAACCTTAAGTTAAAGTGGTTAAACAGCAAGCTAACACGCACCATGATGTTCTACATGAAATTCTAGTCAAGTTTCATATAAGGTTCATTTAATTCGGGGCTACGGCCTAGAAGATATGAGCAAAACAAGACAAGCATGTCATCGGTGCAAGATGCACCCAAACATCAAGAAAACACACTCCAAACATGAAAACAACAAGATATTATTCTTCTACATGCAAAATCACACAAGTTTCATATAGAGCACGCTCAAAACGGAGCAACGGTTCAACACATACACATGAAACAAGATATAACAACAAGCTGAAGTTAACAGCTACATAGCAACTTTGGAACAAGATAAAGCACCCAAACATGATAACAAGAAGCCTGGATGTGAAGTAGACATGATGCTTAACAAGCATGAACTTAGAACACACCCAAAAGCTTGTTGGAACACATTTAAACAAGCATGGCAAGTTGCAATAAAATTATCCAGACTTAGTCGAAATATGGGAAGGCAATACATCATCAGGATGCAGCCTTCGGAGGCACAAAACAACAAGCATAACAACTCTACTAAGTATATAAAGAGCATGGACATGTAGTAGACATATCCTACAGCAAACAACTCCATTGGAGCAACTCCATAGGAGGCATGGATCAGTAGCAACAAGCTACACCAAATTGATAATGCTGATAAAAACCTGACATGTATAATTTATAGCAACTTGAGAGCAATAAATAAATAAGCTACAACAGGTCATATATGCAAACAAGGGCATGAAGACAAACACATCAATAACAATGAGCAAGTGAAATCAACATCTCATAACAAGTTTCAGCACTTAACAGCCAAATGCACTTTTGCAATAGAGATTAACATGGCAATATGGCACCTAACATGAATGCCACAGCAACCATCATGTAGAGCACTTCACAATGAACATTTTGACATATCATATGCTACATTTGGATAAACATGCACCAAGTTATCATATCTCAAACATGGCATAAAATTAACAAGTAACAGCAGTTTATAACAAGTAGCACTCTTGCCACGATGATTTGGTCATCAAGATGATCTCAAACAAGCATGCCACAATGGAACAAAGTGAAGAGCATATCACCACGATCATTTTGACATATCATACACTCAATTTGGATCACCACACGAAAAGTTACAGGCATGCAAAGATGTAACAAAAATTGCTGACAAAAAAAGGACTTAGAAGAAAAGTATACCCTCGGGGATGGACATGTCCGGTGTCAGGTCGGACATGTCCGTCGGTGTGGGCATTCGGGCCCACACGTCAGCGAGACGGGGAGGAGAGGCGGACATGTCCGTCGGTGGCGGCGGGCGCGGGGCCCACTTGGAAGTGGCTCCGGGGGTCAACGCGGGTCGGGTTCGGGCGACGGATCCGGCGATGTGGAGTGGATCGGGTCCGACGAGGGAACCCGGGAGACGGCGGCCGAGCTGGCCGGCCTCCGGCGAGGGACGGTCAGAGGAGGCCGACGACGGGGCAGATGGCGCCGGAGGGAGGCAGGCGTCGGGGTGGCGGATCTGCCCATGGAAGGAGGCGGCGCTCGGCGGAGCTAAGATGGCGACGGCGGAGGTCCCTGGAGGGGCGGCGGAGGACGTCGGCGGCCTCCCGACGACGAGGCGCGGCTGAGGCGCGCCCTCCTGATACGTCCAAAACGTATCTATAATTTCTGCTTGCTCCATGCCTCTTTTGTGTGATATTGCTATGATATTTATGCACTTCCATACACTTTTGATCATATTTGGACTAACCTATTAACTCAGTGCACCACAGTGCCAGTTCCTGTTTTCTGCTGTTTTTCTATTTCAGGTTTCCCCCATATTAAAGTGCCCTAAAAATTCCGGAAAAAATACAGGAAAAATCAGCGTATCGGGAGCTTCCAGAAAAACCAAGGCATGGCCAGAGGGGAGCCTGGGGTGGCCCAGGCGGCCACCCGGCGCGGCCCCACCCCTGGCCGCGCCAGGGGGGCGCCTGGGGCCCCACCTCCGCCTCTGGTGACCCCCTTTGGCATATATATTGCTCGCGTCCCGAAACCCTCGAGGACGGAACCCTTTTTCGCGATCTCATCTCTGTTCCGCCGCCGCCGCGCTTCCAAAATCGGGAGCACCAGGAGAACTCTTCCCGGCACCCTGCCGGAGGGGAGAACCACCACCGGGAGCTTCTCCACCACCATGGACGCTTCCCCGGATGAGTTGTGAGTTGTCCCTCTTGGACCATGGGTCCTTGACCAGTAGCTATGTGATGTTCTCCTTCCCTCTTTGTTCTTCATGGATTAGACCTCGTGAGCTGCCCTACATGATCGAGGCACATATGTAATCTTTATGCTGTTGCTCTGCTGAGTTTGCTGAGATCCGATGGATTATGAGATTATGTTCAGATTGTGTGTGAGTAATATATTTGATTCACCTCTTTTATATTTATGTTCTTGAGTAATTCTTGCATGTTCTCCGTTGCTATTTATTGCTTTGGCCAAGTAGTAGGTAGTAACTCCAAGAGGGAACGTTATGCTTGATTGTGGGTTCATGCCCCTCGATGACTAGCTTGAGTGACAGAAACATGAGTCTAGGGGATGTGTTGTTGCCACAAGGGGGGAAACAACGGTGCTTGTACTTGCGGGTGCAAGGATTGTTTACTTTACGCAAAGTTCTTTTAATGCAGTTGTCTATTGCTTTGAGTTTACACTTTGGATGGGACTCGCAACTTAATACCAGCGAGATGTTCTGGATAGATATCTCAAGGTGGATGATTAGTAGTAGATGCAGATGGATTTCGGTCTACTTGCCTTGGCGTACCGCCCATGCTTTTGAGCCTCTACCTTTCTTTACAGCATAGTTAGCATTGGTTTGCGCACAAAATCCTGTCAATTGCCCAGCTGTAATTTGTTTACCTCGCTTAGCGGTTTTTTATCGTCTTTTGGGAGAGAGACATCACTAGTGAACATCATGGGACCCCGGTCCATATTACCATCACTGATCACACCCGCTATTTACTTCCTGTTCTTATTTCCTAGTTGCAGTCATACCTATCACTATTATCTCTTGCGTTTGATCCTTTGTAAACGACAAGGCCGGAGGGATTGACAACCTCTCTGTACTCGTTGGGAGCAAAGTTATTTGTATCTGTGTGCAGGTCCTGGCAAGCAAAAGTTTCTGGCGCTATTGACACCTTCTTGTCGACCCTCGGAGTCTCACGGGATTCGATCCTTGGTATCTTTGCCAAGGGAAATTTGCCGCTACTCTACATCTCAAACCTTCCACTTGGGGTAACCAACGAGGGGCGAGAAGCCATCAAGCAAGTTTCTGGCGCCGTTGCCGGGGACTCCACTCTTCAAGATAGGGGAGTTGCACGCTATCTTTTATCTTTGCTTTTTAGTCTTGTTAGTTTACCTTTCAGTTTTTGCTTTAGTGTCCCTTTATCAAAAATCACAAAACAGTTATCTTGCTTGCTGCTGCTATGGGTTCCACCGAGAACACCAAGTTGTGTGACTTCACTAGTCATAACAACGATGACTTTATCTGCACGCCTATTACTACACCTGCCACTTCAGCACCCTTTTATGAGATTAAACCTGCTTTACTGAACCTAGTTATGAAAGATCAATTCTCTGGTGCTGGAGATGATGCTTCTTTGCACTTAAATAATTTTGTTGAACTCTGTGATATGCAAAAGTACCAAGAAATAGATAGTGATATTGTTAAGCTTAAGCTTTTTCCCTTCTCCTTGAGAGAAGGAGCTAAAATCTGGTTTCAATCCTTTCCTAGGAATAGCACAGATTCTTGGGACAAGTGCAAGGATGCCTTTATCGGGAAGTACTATCCCCCTGCTAAAATTATCCAACTAAGGAGTAACATAATGAATTTTAAACAATTGGATAATGAACACGTTGCCCAAGCTTGGGAACGCATGAAATCTCTTGTCAAGAACTGCCCTACTCATGGTTTGACTACTTGGATGGTTATCCAAACTTTTTATGCAGGCTTGAACTTTACCTCGCGGAACTTGTTAGATTCGGCCGCGGGAGGAACCTTTATGTCAACTACACTTGGTGCTGCCACGAAACTTCTCGATAAGATGATGACCAACTATTCCCAATGGCATACCGAATGCGCTCCAACAGGTAGGAAGGTAAACTCTGTCGAGGAGATTTCCTCCCTAAATGAAAAGGTTGACTTGATCATGTCTCTACTTTCCAAGCAATCTTCTATTGATCCTCATGATGTTCCTTTAAATTCTTTGATTGCTCAAGATCAAGTAGATGTGAACTTTATCTCTAGAAACAATTTCAATAATAATGCTTATAGGAGTAATTTTGGTAGCAACCCTAGACCGTTCCCCTCTAATTCCTATGGGAACAACAATGCTTATCCTAGCACCAAGAACTCCACTTCTGAACTAGAGATTATGCTTAAAGACTTTATCACTACCCAAAAAGCCTTCAATAAGAGTGTAGAAGAAAAACTAGCCAAACTAGATAATCTCTCTTCGAAGGTAGACAATTTAGCCCATGAGGTAGAGTTGCTTAAAATTAGAACTTCTCCTCTTGAGGAGAGGAAGACCACTCCTATGAATTCTATTCAAGTGCAAATTAATGAAAACATTAGGATGATGGCCAAACTTAAAGAGAGATGGGCTAGAGAAAAGGAGGAAGAAGATAGAATTAAGAGCCTTCCTACCCACCACACTGTTGCTACTATCCAAGTTGTTGAGGATATCCAAACTCTTAGCACCCAATGCACTCCTAGTCCCATTGGACCAATTAATGGTGATGCTATGACCTTAACCGTAGAAACTCCTATAACCATAGAAGCTACCAAACAAGTGAGCCTAAAGGGCACCACTACCACTTTACTTGAATGTAGTGACCTTGATTTTGATAATTGCACCCTTTTTGAAGTTATTAGTTTTCTTCACAATATGTCTAGAGACCCCCACACTAGCACGCTTAATCTTGCCTTCACGGAGCATATCACTAATGCTCTTATCAAAGCTAGGGAGGAGAAGCTTAGGGTAGAAGCCTCCATACCTAGAAAGCTAGAAGATGGTTGGGATCCTATGATTAAAATTAAGTTGAATAACTTCTCTTGCTATGCTTTATGTGATGTTGGAGCTAGTACCTCCGTTATGCCCAAAAGAATGTATGATATGCTTAAATTGAAATCTTTTGATCCTTGTTCTTTTGGTGTTCGTCTTGTTGATTCTTCCGTAAAGAAACCTTTGGGGAAGATCGACGATGTTCTTATCATTGTCAATGAAAACTATGTTCCCGTTGATTTTACTATTATGGATATTGAATGTGAACCTTCATGTCCAATTATTTTGGGACGTCCTTTTCTTCGCACCGTTGGTGCTATCATTGACATGAAAGAGGGGAATATAAAATTCCAATTTCCTCTCAAGAAAGGGATGGAACACTTCCCTAGAAAGAAGAGTAAGTTACCTTTTGAGTCCGTTATACGGGCTAGCTATTCTTTTACTCTTGATAAAACTTGATCCTCTCTTTTTGCATTATGCCTAGCTTAAAGGCATAAAAGAAAGCGCTTTTGGGAGGCAGCCCACAAAGAATAAAATATTATTTTGCTTTTGTTGTGTCTTGATGTTTGTTGCTACAGTATCATCATCATTGTATCTTTTCTTTTCAGCTTTGTCCCAAGTTTAGCCTCCGATTGCAAGAAAGTTCAAAAGTTGTGACGTGCAGTCCAGAAAACAGATTCTGTCCTTGGGCAGAAAAAATCGTATAAAATCACCAGATCATCTTTTTGATCTGAATTTTTTTGACAGCGTGCTCTATACAATTGGCTTTCGAGCGTCTATTCTGAGTTTTTTTATTTGAGTTGCAGAAGTGCCCCGAAAAAATTATTTACTACCTGCTGGTCTGTTTTTCACAAATTCTGTCCTGTTTTGCCTTTTCTTCGTTTTGCAAACCTTGAGCTTGATTTTTCTTTGCAAAAACCTTTTGGCAATCTTGAGAAACAGTAGCTCTTCAAGATTATCTTTATTTCCAGCAAGGAAAAATTATTTTATTATGGGTACTAACCTCGTTAATCAGATTATGATGAGTTATGTATGAAGGGAGTTTTCAAGTGTGCGAGGGAAGATGATAAAAAGATTCAGGAGGGTCAAACGCTCAAGCTTGGGGATGCCCCCGTGCACCCCCAAGAAATATTCAAGAAGACTCAAGCGTCTAAGCTTGGGGATGCCCCCGTGCATCCCCTTCTCCATCAACAATTATCAGTTCGTCTTTCGTTCCACTATATTTTAATCACTTCATGCGTTATGTGCTATGCTTGGAGCGTCTCGCTCTTAGTTTCCTTTTTAGTTTTCTTTAGCTTTGCTTGCTGTTCATAACGAGTTAGAACCCAGCTTTCTTTGTGTGGGAGAGAAACACACTCCACTTCAACCTAGAACACAACATAGGATTTTCATGCTTATCTTTGCTGTGTGTGTTCTTTGTCTTTCCATACCTACTGTCATGTTTAGCTCTTAGTTTTCATGCTTTTCTTTTTAAAGAGCTTTTGTTTAGTTGGTTGCTGAATTCTCTTGAGTTTTCATGTTTATCTTGTTAAGAGAGTTTGTCTGTTGCACTGAGTTGTGTGTCTTAACTTAAAGTAGGTAATTGAGGTTGCTATTTAATTTTGGTAGTAACTTGCAATAGTTTTGAGGTGTTGCCATGAGTAATGTCTGAACTTTTGGTGTCAAGAGCTTTAGCCTATTAGTGATAGATGTCGTATTTTGGGCAATCCGTGTTTATTTTCGAAAACCTACAAAATAGTTGAGAACTTTAGCTACTAAATGGATCACTAATCTTTGGAGGGATCGAATATTAGAGTACACTCACGTACCATGGGTCGAGGATGCGCAAGGGTAACCAAACCCCCATACACACCTCCTCGGGGTACTTGTATCTTTGTGAACCTCCTAATTAGATTGAGAGTTACCGATAATAAGTGCATGAGTTCTTCGGACTAATGTGAGTATTCGAAGGTTGACACTTCCACCTAACCATATTTTTCTAGCCTCTTCGGTACTGTGCATTGCCCTTTCTCACCTCGAGAGTTGGCGCATACTTCGCCGGTGCATCCAAATCCTTGGCACGATACGCTCTGTCATCATAAGCCTCAATATATCCTTCCTCAAAACAGCCACCATACCTACCTATTAAGGCATTTCCATAGCCTTTCCGAGATACATTGCCATGCAACATCCATCTTCTCATGACTTGATCTTCATGTCATACATGCTTTTTGCTTGATCGATGAGCTGCATGCTAGTTGGGCCTTGCCCTAATCATTGCTACATGACGCGCTAGTATCATTGCATATCCTGCTACACTGGTAGAGGCATACATTTGCATACATCATGATAGTTTCATTTTCTTTATGTTGAGTACTTTTGTAAAGTGTGAAAGATCTTCTATACTTCTTGTAATACATAGAGTGTTGCCCCTAAAGTGAGGAAAAGATCCCAAAGAGGACAAATCAAAAGATCCCAAAGAGGACAAAATCAAAAGATCCCAAAGAGGACAAATGAGAGATAAACAGAAAGAGCCATTGAGGCCACAAAAAATAGAAAAATAGAAAAAAAGAGAAAAAGAACTAAAAAGAGAGAAGGGGGCACACTACTATTTCCTTTTGAGAGATCCACACTCGTACTCCATCTTATACCTTGTGCTTATAGAGATTATCATTTATGCATATAGCTATGTGGGGACCTTTACACTATAGAACTTGGCTTGTATATTCCAATGATGAGCCTCCTCAAAAGAGCTCTAGGTCTTCTTGAGCAAGCAAGTTGGATGCACCCCCACTAGTTCCATTGGAGAGCTTACCTTAGCTCATATGTGCATCCGTTGCATGGCAATCCCTACTCCTCACATCATATCTATCATTTGGCTTTCTCTCGCCGATGATTGTCCTCATTGATGTGAGCCTTTCACACCCTTTTTGTCTTCCCCCTCTATCATTTCTCTCTCTTTGCCATCCTAAGTGTCGACTTTCTTTCTTACGCTCATCCATTGCATGAGTGCTCAAAATATCGAAAGGGAGTGGATCATTTTGACTTGTACCTGGCTGACGGTCTGGGGATGAGTCAAGATAAGATTCCAAAGAAGACCAAGTGTGAAACTTTAGTAGATTAAGTTCTCAACAATACAAAAACTATGTTTTACTCTCTCATATATCCCTATCCCCTTTCTTGCACGCAAACACCATTTGGAGACATTCGAGTCACGGACAGCGAGAGCTCTTGCACCTTTATGTTCTTATGTTACTTGTTACAATGCTAATATAGACTCTTGCTTGTTATGACTTGAATTGGATTACGTGCCTTGATTGCTTTACTTAAAAGTTCTTATATGGTTGATAGCATGTCGCCATAGAAATTATGCTTGTTATCATTTACCTACTCGAGGACGAGCAGGAATTAAGCTTGGGGATGTTGATACGTCCAAAACGTATCTATAATTTCTGCTTGCTCCATGCCTCTTTTGTGTGATATTGCTATGATATTTATGCACTTCCATACACTTTTGATCATATTTGGACTAACCTATTAACTCAGTGCACCACAGTGCCAGTTCCTGTTTTCTGCTGTTTTTCTATTTCAGGTTTCCCCCATATTAAAAGTGCCCTAAAAATTCCGGGAAAAATACAGGAAAAATCAGCGTATCGGGAGCTTCCAAAAAAACCAAGGCAGGGCCAGAGGGGAGCCTGGGGTGGCCCAGGCGGCCACCCCGCGCGGCCCCACCCCTAGCCGCGCCAGGGGGCGCCTGGGGCCCCACCTCCGCCTCTGGTGACCCCCTTTGGCATATATATTGCTCGCGTCCCGAAACCCTCGAGGACGGAACCCTTTTTCACGATCTCATCTCTGTTCCGCCGCCGCCGCGCTTCCAAGATCGGGAGCACCAGGAGAACTCTTCCCGGCACCCTGCCGGAGGGGAGAACCACCACCGGGAGCTTCTCCACCACCATGGACGTTTCCCGGATGAGTTGTGAGTAGTCCCTCTTGGACCATGGGTCCATGACCAGTAGCTATGTGATGTTCTCCTCCCCTCTTTGTTCTTCATGGATTAGACCTCGTGAGCTGCCCTACATGATCGAGGCACATATGTAATCTTTATGTTGTTGCTCTGCTGAGTTTGCTGGGTCCGATGGATTATGAGATTATGTTCAGATTGTGTGTGAGTAATATATTTGATTCACCTCTTTTATATTTATGTTCTTGAGTAATTATTGCATGTTCTTCGTTGCTATTTATTGCTTTGGCCAAGTAGTAGGTAGTAACTCCAAGAGGGAACGTTATGCTTGATTGTGGGTTCATGCCCCTCGATGACTAGCTTGAGTGACAGA
The DNA here is from genome assembly GCA_902687465.1 of Secale cereale. Taxonomy (NCBI): domain Eukaryota; kingdom Viridiplantae; phylum Streptophyta; class Magnoliopsida; order Poales; family Poaceae; genus Secale; species Secale cereale. The sequence goes on along the minus strand of LR738715.1, from coordinate 193,413,531 downwards.
AACATGAGTCTAGGGGATGTGTTGTTGCCACAAGGGGGAAAACAACGGTGCTTGTACTTGCGGGTGCAAGGATTGTTTACTTTACGCAAAGTTCTTTTAATGCAGTTGTCTGTTGCTTTGAGATAACACTTTGGGTGGGACTCGCAACTTAATACCAGCGAGATGTTCTGGATAGATATCTCAAGCTGGATGATTAGTAGTAGATGCAGATGGATTTCGGTCTACATGCCTTGGCGTACCGCCCATGCTTTTGAGCCTCTACCTTTCTTTACAGCATAGTTAGCATTGGTTTGCGCACATAATCCTGTCGTTTGCCTAGCTGTAATTTGTTTACCTCGCTTAGCTGTTTTATCGTCTTTTGGGAGAGAGACATCACTAGTGAACATCATGGGACCCCGGTCCATATTACCATCACTGATCACACCCGCTATTTACTTCCTCTTCTTATTTCCTAGTTGCAGTCATACCTATCACTATTATCTCTTGCGTTTGATCCTTTGTAAACGACAAGGCCGGAGGGATTGACAACCTCTCTGTACTCGTTGGGAGAAAAGTTATTTGTATCTGTGTGCAGGTCCTGTCAAGCAAAAGTTTCTGGCGCTATTGACACCTTCTTGTCGACCCTCGGAGTCTCACGGGATTCGATCCTTGGTATCTTTGCCAAGGGAAATTTGCCGCTACGCTACATCTCAAACCTTCCACTTGGGGTAACCAACGAGGGGCGAGAAGCCATCACCTCCCTCCTGATCCAGATCGGATCGAGGAGCGGGGCGGCGAAACGAGCGCTCGAGCTCGGGGCGGACGGGCCTGGTGGGCTGCGCCCGGGCCCGCAGGACCGCGGTGGCGGGGACGCTGGTTGGGGCACGTGGCCGCTCGGGAGAGGCCGAAACGGCTGTTTTGGCGGCGGCTGGCCGCCAAGTGGCGGATTTGAGCTGGGGAGGCGCTGAAAATGAGGAAGATGGGGGGGTGGCTGCGGCTGGAGGTTAGGGGAAGGGTAGGGGATAGGTTTAGACTAGGATTAGTCCATTTTAGGCAGGTGGGGGTCTATATATATAGTAGGGGGCTAGGGTTAGGGGGATTTTGGAGCAGATCGGGCCCTCGGATCTCGATCTGACGGCTCCGGTCGCGGGGTTATTTAGGTGGGACAAGTGGGCTGTGTAGAGGGGGATGTGGGGAGAGAAGAGAAGATGCTCGCGGGGGTTTTCGGAGACCGAAAACGTCCGACGATTAATCGGCGACTAGTGCCGCTATATTTAATGGTTGGGCTATCAAACGAGCTCCGAATGCGATGAAATTTGGCAGGCGGCCTGTCTACACTATAATAAGACCACATGCCAAGTTTCAAACCATTCCGAGAACATTTTCCGACCACTCATAAAATAAATATCCGGAGGCGCCGCGGGCGCGTGTGAGTGTGTGTGGGCTCAGAACGGACAACGGAGAGGATGGGCGGACTCGGACGAATGCAAGTTTTAAAAACTTGCTGATGCAACACACGTGATGACATGGAAAAATGCAACACGCAAGCAGATGACATGGCCACGACGACGAATAACTGACTGACACCTGGCGCACCGGTCTCGGGGTGTCACACGGATGCCCGAGGTCCCCGTAATCTAGGATACCATACCACACACCTCTTCCTTTTTGGAGTCTGAATTGTTCAGGAAAGTGTCCCTTATGTATTCCTCCGGGGTTACGGTTTCAATAACATTAGTTTCAACATTTATATGATTACCTAAGATATAGTGTTTGATTCTTTGACCGTTCACCATCTTCGGATTTGTGCCTTTGAAGTTGTTTATTTTTATGGCACCGGAACAATAGACCTCCTCGATAACGTAAGGACCTTCCCATTTAGAGAGAAGTTTTATTGCAAAAAATCTTAAACGAGAGTTGTATATCAAGACATAATCATCTACGTTAAACTTACGCTTTTGTATCCTTTTGTCATACCATCTTTTAACTTTTTCTTTAAACAACTTGGCATTCTCATAAGCTTGGGTTCTCCATTCATCAAGAGAGCTAATGTCAAATAACCTCTTCTCACCAGCAAGTTTGAAATCATAATTGAGCTCTTTAATAGCCCAATATGCCTTATGTTCTAGCTCAAGAGGTAAGTGACATGCTTTTCCATAAACCATCTTATATGGAGACATACCCATAGGATTTCAGTATGCAGTTCTATAGGCCCATAATGCATCATCAAGTTTCTTGGACCAATTCTTTCTAGACCTATTAACAGTCTTTTGCAAAATTAATTTCAGCTCTCTTTTACTTAGTTCTACTTGACCACTAGACTGTGGGTGATAAGGAGATGCAATTCTATGGTTAACATCATACTTAGCAAGCATTTTGCGGAAAGCACCATGAATAAAGTGTGAACCACCATCAGTCATTAAGTATCTAGGGACTCCAAACCTCAGAAAAATAACTTCTTTAAGCATCTTAATAGAGGTGTTGTGATCAACACTACTAGTTGGAATAGCTTCTACGTACTTAGTAACGTAATCAACAGCAACTAGAATATGTGTGTACCCATTAGAGGAAGGGAACGATCCCATATAATCAAAGCCCCAGACATCAAATGGTTCAATAACAAGTGAATAATTCATAGGCATTTCTTGACGTCTACTGATATTACCAATTCTTTGACATTCATCAAAGGATAAAACAAACTTACGATCATCCTTGAAGAGAGTAGGCCAATAAAAACCAGATTGCAATACCTTATGTGCAGTTCTATCTCCAGCATGGTGTCCTCCATAAGCTTCGGAGTGGCACTTGCGTAGGATATGTTCCTGTTCATGCTCAGGTACACAACGTCTAATAATACCATCTACTCATTCTTTATAAAGATGTGGGTCATCCCAGAAGTAATGTCTCAAATCATAGAAGAATTTTTTCTTTTGCTGGTATGTGAAGCTAGGAGGTATAAACTTAGCAACAATGTAATTAGCATAATCAGCATACCATGGAGCAGTACGAGAAGTATTTATGACAGCTAATTGTTCATCAGGAAAGCTATCATCAATAGGTTGTGGGTCATCAAGAATATTCTCTAGCCTAGACAAGTTGTCTGCAACGGGGTTCTCAGCTCTCTTTCTGTCAATAATATGCAAATCAAATTCTTGCAGCAAGAGAACCCATCTAATAAGTCTAGGTTTAGCCTCTTTCTTTTGCATAAGGTATTTGATAGCAGCATGATCAGTGTGAATAGTTACTTTAGAATCAACAATATAAGGCCTAAACTTATCAAATGCAAATACAACTGCTAAAATTCCTTCTCAGTAGTAGCATAATTTCTCTGGGCACTGTCTAGAGTTTTACTAGCATATTGGATAACATTCAATTTCTTATCAACTCTTTGTCCTAGAACAGCACCTACAGCATAATCACTAGCATCACACATAATCTCAAAGGGTAAATTCCAGTCAGGAGGCTGGACAATAGGTGCAGAGATCAATGCTTTCTTAAGTATTTCAAATGCTTCTAAACAATCATCATCAAAAACAAAAGGAACATCATTTTGTAAGAGGTTAGTAGAGGCCTGGAGATTTTGGAGAAGTCCTTAATGAACCTCCTATAAAACCCGGCATGACCAAGGAAACTTCGTATACCTTTGATGTCCTTGGGACACATCATCTTTTCAATAGCATCAACTTTAGCTTTGTCGACTTCAATACCCTTTTCAGAAATTTTATGTCCCAAGACAACGCCTTCATTAACCATAAAGTGGCACTTCTCCCAATTCAAGACAAGATTAGTGTCTTCACATCTCTGCAAAACTCGATCAAGGTTGCTCAAGCAATCATCAAAAGAAGTTCCATAAACAGAAAAGTCATCCATGAAAACCTCAACAATCTTTTCACAAAAATCAGAGAATATAGCCATCATGCATTTTTGAAAGGTAGCAGGTGCATTACATAAACCAAAAGGCATACGTCTATAAGCAAAGGTACCGGAAGTACAAGTAAAAGTGGTCTTTTGTTGATCCCCTTTTGACACGGGTATTTGAGAGAAACCAGAATAACCATCTAGAAAGCAAAAATGAGTGTGTTTGGATAACCTTTCTAGCATTTTATCAATAAAAGGCAAAGGGTAATGATCTTTCTTAGTAGCTTTATTTAATTTGCGGAAATCAATTACCATCCTATAACCTGTAACAATTCTTTGCGGGGTCAATTCATCCTGATCATTAGTAACAACAGTCATACCTCCCTTCTTGGGGACACAATGGACATAACTTACCCACTGGCTATCAGCAACTGGGTAGATTATACCTACCTCTAGAAGCTTTAGTATTTCCTTCCTTACCACTTCTTTCATCTTAGGGTTTAACCGTCGTTGATGATCAATAACCGGTTTTGCGTCCTCTTCCAACTTTATCTTGTGTTGGCATAGAGTGGGACTAATGCCCTTAAGATTGTCCAGAGTATATCCAATAGTAGCACAGTGCTTCTTCAGAGTTTTCAATAATTTTTCTTCTTCCTACTCTGAAATGTTAGCACTGATAATAATAGGATATATCTTCTTTTCATCGAGATAAACATACTTAAGATTATCAGGTAATGGTTTAAGTTCAAACACGGATCACCCTTGGGTGGAGGAGGATCCCCTAGGATTTCAACAGGCAAGTTGTTTTTCAATACGGGTCCCTGTTTAAACATTATTTCATCTATTTCCCTTCTCTCATTCATATACATATCATTTTCATGGTTTGGCAGATATTGTTCTAAAGGATCGTTAGGAGGCACAACAATAGAAGCAAGACAAATAATTTCATCCTTACTAGGTCATTCTTTATCATGGGGTTGTCTATGAAATTTAGCAAAGTTAAAATCATGAGACATATCCCCTAAACCAACAGTAACAATATATTTTACACAGTCTATCTTAGCATTAACATTATTCAAGAAGGGTCTACAAATTATAATGGGACAAAAATCATCTTGTGGGGAACTAAGAATAAGAAAATCAGCAGGATATTTAACCTTCCCACACAAGACTTCAACATCTCTAACAATCCCAACTGGTGAAATAGTGTCTCTATTAGCAAGCTTAATAGTAACATCAATCCCTTCTAATTCAACAAGTGCAATATCATGCATAATTTCTTTATATAAGGAATGAGGGATTATACTTGCACTACCACCTACGTCACATAAACCATGATAGCAATGATCTCCTATTTTAGCAGAAATAACAGCCAAGCCTACAACTGGTCTATGTTTATTCCTAGTATCGGGTTTGGCTATTCTAGCAGCTTCCTCTTGGAGGTAAATAGCATGTCCATCTAAATTTTCAACCAAGAGATCTTTAACCATAGCAACACTAGGTTCAACATTAATTTTCTCAGAGGGTGTAGGTGTTCTAGTATTACTCTTACGAACCACAGTTGAAGCTTTAGCATGATCCTTTATTCTAACGGGGAAAGGTGGTTTCTCAATATAAGTAGTGGGAATAATAGGATCAACATTATAAGTGATAGTCTTTTCTTCAACTTTAACAGGTTCAACTACTTTTACTTCAATGGGAGGATGGTATTTAAACCACTTCTCCTTGGGAAGATCAACATGAGTAGCAGATGATTCACAGAAAGAAGCTACTATCTCAGAGTCAAGTCCCTATTTAGTGCTAAACTCACGGAAAACATCGGTATCCATAAAAGCTTTAACACAATCAAACTTAGGGGTCATACATGACTCCTTACCTTCGTATAGATCCCAATCTTTAGAGTTGCGTTTATTTCTTTCCAATAAATCCCATTTGAATTCAATAGTCTTCATCATAAAAGAACTAGCACAAGAATTATCGAGCATGGTGTGATTTTTGAGAGAAAACCGAGCATAAAATTTTTGAATGATCATTTTTCTTGAGAGCTCATGATTGGGGCATGATTATAACATTGACTTAATCCTCCCCCAAGCTTTAGCGATGCTTTCTCCTTCGCGAGGCCAAATATTATATATATGACTACGATCACGATGAACATGATGCATAGGGTAGAACTTCTGATGAAATTCCAAATTCAGTCGATTATAGTTCCATGATCCAATATCATCGCATAGCCTAATACATGTCAATGCATATCCCTTCAAAGATAAAGGGAAGACATTCTTCTTGATAACATCCTCGGGCATACCTGCAAGCTTAAATAATCTACAAACTTCATCCACATAGATTAGGTGTAAATCGGGATGCAGTGTTCCATCTCCTGTAAAGGGATTGTCTAGTAGTTTCTCTATCATACCCGAAGGAATTTCAAAGCAAAGATTTTCAGTAGGTTCAGTAGGTTGAGGAGCAACTCTTTGCTCTACTGGTCAGGGTGAAGATACCCAGAACAAGCCTCTCAAAGGATGATGAGCCATAGTAACAAGTGACGGTAAATTTCAGCACACTATACAAATTTTTCCTTACCAAATTCCACTTATCAAAGGCGCTTCACTCCCTGCCAACGGCGCCAGAAAAGAGTCTTGATGACCCACAAGTGTAGGGGATCTATCGTAGTCCTTTCGATAAGTAAGAGTGTCGAACCCAACGAGGAGCAGAAGGAAATGATATGCAGTTTTCAGTAAGGTATTTTGTGCAAGCACTGAAATTATCGGTAACAGAATGTTTTGTGATAAGGTAATTGGTAGCAAGTGACAAATAGTAAAAACAAATAAGGTGCAGAAAGATGGCCCAATCCTTTTTGTAGCAAAGGACAAGCCTAGACAAACTCTTATATGAAGGAAAACGCTCCCGAGGACACATGGGAATTATCGTCAATCTAGTTTTCATCACAATCATCTGATTCGCGTTCGGTACTTTGATAATTTGGTATGTGGGTGGACCGATGCTTGGGTGTTGTCCTTACATGGAAAAGCCTCCCACTTATGATTAACCTCTAATGGAAGCATCCGCAACTACAAAAGAAGTATTAAGGTAAACCTAACCATAGCATGAAACAAGTGGATCCAAATCAGCCCCTTACGAAGCAACACATAAACTAGGGTTTAAGCTTCTGTCACTCTAGCAACCCATCATCTACTTATTACTTCCCAATGCCTTCCTCTAGGCCCAAATAACGGTGAATTTTCAAGTAGTCGACGTTCACATGACACCACTAGAGGAGAGACAACATACATCTCATCAAAATATCGAACGAATACCAAATTCACATGACTACTTATAGCAAAACTTCTCCAATGTCCTCAGAAACAAAAGTAACTACTCACAAGACATAATAGTGTTCATGATCAGAGGGGTATTAATATGCATAATGGATCTGAACATATGATCTTCCATCAAGTAAACCAACTAGCATCAACTACAAGGAGTAATCAACACTACTAGCAACCCATAGGTACCAATCTGAGGTTTTGATACAAAGATTGGAAACAAGAGATGAACTAGGATTTGAGAGGAGATGGTGCTGGTGAAGATATTGATGAAGATAACCCTCCCCAAGATGGGAGAGTTGTTGGTGATGACGGCGGTGATGATTTCCCCCTCCCGTAGGGAAGTATCACCGGCTGAACAGCTCTGCCGGAGCCCTAGATTGGTTCCGCCAAGGTTCCGCCTCGAGACGGCGGCGTCTGGTCCCGAAAGCCTCCTTCTGATTTTTTCCAGGTCAAAACACCCTATATAGGAGAAGATGGGCATCAGGGGGTCATCGGGTGGCCCACGAGGAAGGGGGGCGCACCCAGAGGGGGGGCGCGTCCCCCACCCTCGTGGACAGGTGGTGGCCCCCCTGGTGAATCTCTTTCGCCAAATATTTTTTTATATTTTCTAAAACGGTGTTTCGTGGAGTTTCGGAGCCTTTTGAGTTGTGCAGAATAGGTTTCCAGTGTTTGCTCCTTTTCCAGCCCAGAATTCCAGCTGCCGGCATTCTCCCTCTTCATGTAAACCTTGTAAAATAAGAGAGAAAAGGCATAAGTATTATGACATAACATGTAATAACAACCCATAGTGCAATAAATATCAACATAAAAGCATGATGCAAAATGGACGTATCAAGCTCATTATGATGATGTCTTACCGAGTGGGCCCAGAGATACCTCTCCGTCATATGGAGTGACAAATCCCAGTCTCAATTCGTGCCAACCCAACAGATACTTTCGGAGATACCTGTAGCATACCTTTGTAGCCACCTAGTTACGTTGTGACGTTTGGCACACCCAAAGCATTACTACGGTATCCGGGAGTTGCACATTCTCATGGTCTAAGGAAAAGATACTTGACATTGGAAAAGCTTTAGCAGACGAACTACACGATCTTGTGCTATGCTTAGGATTGGGTCTTGTCCATCAAATCATTCTCCTAATGATGTGATCCCGTTATCAACGACATCCAATGTCCATGGTGATGAAACCGTGACCATCTATTAATCAACGAGCTAGCCAACTAGAGGCTCACTAGGGCCATATTATGGTCTATGTATTCACACATGTATTACGGTTTCCGATTAACACAACTATAGCATGAACAATAGACGATTATCATGAACAAGGAAATATAATAATAACCATTTTATTATTGCCTCTAGGGCATATTTCCAACACTCTCGTGGCAAAACTGGGTTTAAGGATATCTGGAAGCACAAGTAGTATTTCTACTTGGTGCAAGGAGTTTAGCCAGCATGAGGGGGGAAGGCAAACTCAACATGTTGGAAGATTTATGACTATATACTTCGTTTCAGATATAAGAAAACATAACCCATTACATTGTCTTCCTTGTCCAACATCAACTTTTTAGTACGTCATATTTTAATGAGTGCTCACAATCTTAAAAGATGTCCAAGATAGTATATTATATGTGAAAACCTCTCTTTCTTTATTACTTCCTATTAATTGCAATGATGACCAAAACTATGTTTGTCAACTCTCAACAATTTGTATTCATCATACTCTTTATATGTGAAGTCATTACTCCCCATAAGATCAATATGATTCCTTTGATTCTTTTTACTCTTTATTTTATTCTCATTGTAATAGTGAGGTAATCAAGCCATTGACTCAAAACTAATCTTTATTATATATAGCTCATGGACTCGATTACATAGATAAGGAACATAAAGCAAAGCTCACAACTACATCATACTAAACTTTATTCTACTAGATGATGATCAATCTCATACATCACATATATATCATTCATCACATCCTTTTGGCCATATCACATCACACGGCACATGCTGCAAGAACAAGTTAGACGTCTTCTAATTGTTGTTGCAAGTTTTTACGTGGCTGCAATAGATTTCTAGCAAGAACGTTTCTTACCTACGCCAGAAACCACAACGTGATATGCCAATTACTATTTACCCTTCATAAGGACCCTTTTCATCGAATCCGATCCAACTAAAGTGGGAGAGACACACACCGGCTAGCCACCTTATGCAACTAGTGAATGTCAGTCGATGGAACCTGTCTCACGTAAGCATATGTGTAAGGTCGGTCCGGGCGCTTCATCCCACGATGCCGCCGAATCAAGATAAAACTAGTAGCAGCAAGTAAATTGACATGATCTACGCCCACAACAACTTGTGTTCTACTCGTGCATAGTAACTAAGTATAGACCTAGCTCTGATACCACTGTAGTGGATCATTGCAGAAAATCAAAAAAATTCCTACGTATCACCAAGATCCATCTATGGAGTTTACTAGCAACGAGAGGGGAGTGAATCTTCATACCTTTGAAGATCACGATGCGGAAGCGTTGCGAGAACGCGGTCGGTGGAGTTGTACACGAAGCGATTCAGATCGCGGCCGAATCCGATCTAAGCACCGAACAACGGTGCCTCCGCGTTCAACACACGTGCAGCCCGGTGACGTCTCCCGCGCCTTGATCCATTAAGGACAGAGGGAGAGGTTGGGGAAGAATCCGTCCAGCAGCAACACGACGGCGTGGTGGTGATGGAGGAGCGTGGTACTCCAGCACGGCTTCGCCAAGCACTCCGACAGATGAGGAGGGAGAGGGGTAGTGCTGCGCCAAGAGAGAGGGAGACTCGTGTGTCTCGCAGCCCCAAAACCCCAACTATATATAGGGGGAGGGGAGGGGTTGTGCCCCCATCTAGGGTTCCCCCCCTAGGGTTGGCGGCCAGCCCTAGATTGGTCTATGGGGGCGGCCAGATGGGGGAGAGAGGAGGGGTGCACCTTGGGTGGGCCTTAAGGCCCATCCGCCCCTAGGGTTTGCCCCCTCCCCTCTTCCATGCGCCTTGGGCCTTGGTGAGAGGCACACCAGCCCACCTAGGGGCTGGTTCCTTCCCACTCTTTGCTCACGCAGGCCTTCAGGGCTGGTGGCCCCCCCGGTGGACCCCCGGAACCCTTCCGGTGGTCCCGGTACATTACCGATAACGCCTAGAACAATTCGGGTGACCAAAACGGGACTTCCCATATATAAATCTTTACCTCCAGAACATTCCGGAACTCCTCGTGATGTCCGGTATCTCATCCGGGACTCCGAAACATTTGCTAACCACGTACATCTATTCCCTATAACCCTAGCGTCATCGAACCTTAAGTGTGTAGACCCTACGGGTTCGGGAATCATGCGGACATGACCGAGACATATCTCCGGCCAATAACCAATAGCAGGATCCGGATACCCATGTTGGCTCCCACATGTTACACGATGATCTCATTAGATGAACCACGATGTCAAGGATTCAATCAATCCCGTATACGATCCCCTTTGTCTACCGGTATAGTACTTGCCCGAGATTCGATCGTCGTTATACCGATACCTTGTTCAATCTCTTTACGGCAAGTCTCTTTACTTGTTCCATAACACATTATCCCGTGACCAACCCCTTAGTCACATTGAGCTCATTACGATGATGTCTTACCGAGTGGGCCCAGAGATACCTCTCCATCATACGGAGTGACAAATCCCAGTCTCGATTCGTGTCAACCCAACAGATACTTTCGGGGATACCCGTGATACGTCCAAAATGTATCTATAATTTCTGCTTGCTCCATGCCTCTTTTGTGTGATATTGTTATGATATTTATGCACTTCCATACACTTTTGATCATATTTGGACTAACCTATTAACTCAGTGCACCCCAGTGCCAGTTTCTGTTTTCTGCTGTTTTTGTATTTCAGGTTTTCCCATTACGTAACAAGTCCATAAAACCACTTCACTCAATGTAGAACCCCAAACTTCATATCGAGCATTCGTTGGAAGAATGCCTAGAACTACTAGATGAACCCACCTATAGATTTCCGAAAGTTTCCAGTTATGCAATCAGGTGTTGGGGATACACGGGAAGCACCGCGCAATCAACTCTAAACCTACATCCAGGTGTATCCATCCTTCAACACATAACCAGTCTTTCTCGGAAACTGTTTACCTCGGACCTTCGAAAAGCATCCACTATAACAAGCTATGGCAATACTCTCGAACTACCTCCCCAGTACTGGGTGATGTCGGGGTTATCTTGCCACTGGCCGTATAGGAGAGATTTTCGATGTCGGCCGTCTTAAGTATTTAGTACTGCCGCGATATGCTTGTGTCAATGATACCCCGAAGCTCAACTCCTCGGTAACAGGAGGCATCGAGAACAATATCCTTGTCACAAGAACATCGAAACAATCCCAGAATACTCGCGAGATCCTAAAAAAAAATTTGGTGCAATTTTTGAAAGTAGAAGAGATAAGAGTAATCGTCAGGAGTCCTCACCAGAAAGAAAGGGGATGAGAAGCAAAGAATTCCTACTCTCCGATATAATATAGGACTCAAAAAGTTTTCAGTGTGTGCCTAGACTCAACCGTCAACGATTCGATCAATCAGTGGGGGCTTCTAGGTCGGAGAAGGCTCTGAATACCAACTTGTAATGCCCAGGATGGAGTTATACCTCCTACGTGTCGAGGCACGACTTAAAGGCATAAGTCCATCCTAGAATGATCTCAAGTTTGGTATCTTTGCGCAACTCATGTAAAAGAGGGATTAAATTGCAAAAGGAGATAGTTGGCTTACACTCGCCACTTCACACAATACATTACATAAGCAATACATCATTCAGAACATCACAACCCGACTACGGGTGAAGAACCAAAAGAAAGATACCAAAACAACATAAAGCCACAGGTCAGGATCGAATCCTAGTAGAAACCACTACTGAACATCGAAACGTCACAAGCAAACGGCCACAAACTTCATCGAGCTCCAAGTGAAGAACTTAACTAGCTCCTGCATCAAACTCGGCTGAACCTGCATCTGGTGTGGTGAAGTAACTGTGAGCCACAGAGGACTCAGCAATCCCGTTCCCGGGTAACAAGACTATTTAAGCCTTGGGTGAGGGCAAGACTGAAGAAAGAATAAGAGGTGAAGGAACAACAAGAGTCTGCAGCAGCAACTAGCACTAACTTACGCAAAAGAGAGCGAGAAGAGAAGTGCATCGATCGAGAGATGATCACGAAGTGATCCTAACTAAAGCCGGTCAAACATAACCCCACCGTGTTCAACTCCCGAATCCCTACTCGGAAATTGACAGTCACGGTACACACGCTGGTAGTGTATTGAAACATTGTGTCAAGTTATCTACAACCGGAATTAACAAGCTCCCATCTGCCACATAACCGCGGGCACGGCTTTCGAAAGTTCAAACCCTGCAGGGGTGTTCCAACTTGACCCATTACAAGCCCACGATCCGCGGAGTCGCAACTCCATAGTTGGGAAGACCCGAGTATTCTCGGAATCCCGTGCTCAAGTTAAACCGAACTAAGGTAAGGCTAATCCAGCAAATCCTCCCGGCGTGTCGACACCCTGATAGTAGCCGCGCGTATCTAGGTCTCAGGACACGACCGGATGGGCGATGCTACAGGACCCAAACCTCGAGTTTCCCCGTGGTGGTTCCCGCAGGACCCCCGTTTGGGACCAACACCATCGGCACTGGCCCCCCCTGCTATGTAGAAATAAAGGATCCTCGAGGGAGCGACCCTCTATGCAAATTTAATTAATTAATTAAGTTGTTATTATGAGGCAAAATTATAGATCGAGACTACTAGCAATAGGCAAAGATAGTAATGGTATCCGGGTTCGGTCATCTTGCCTGGGATTCCACAAAGGAGAAGAACGGATCCAAGAAGAAGACGAAGAAGAAGCCTCACAACTCCGGAACGAAACCGAAGCTATCAAGAGAAGCAACCGGAAAGAAAGAACAACACGGTAAACACACACATCATAAACATGGCATACGATGCACATCCAAGTATGATGCATGTCCGGTTTAGTTATGCATGGCATGGCAAAGGTGCACAAACAATACTACACGTTAAGTGGAGCTCAACATGCAACGAGTTGCATATTTGACAAAACACCACATATTAATTAATTAGTTGACTCTCATTATTTACAAGACAAGATTAAATGTTTTTAACATGGCAAGAGGTGAAGCAAAAAGAAACTACACTATTAAGGCAATTTAAATGAGGCCGGAGAAACAACAACATATCCGGAAAATCCCCATGTACATGTTTAATAATTATAAGCAAACAACAATTAACATTTTTGGGTTGTTAACATGATGCGAATGAGATGATCAAGTTTATGCAGTTTTAAAAGGTTGACTTAAAAGAGATATGAAGCATCGTCACCGTGGTGGAAAGAAAAGAGTGCCACGGCAACGATTCCGAAAATGATGCCACGGCAACATATCGGTTCCGATGACTCGTTGAGAGACCGGTGCAAAAGGTAAGATGGCATGGGTGAGTCAAACGAGATGAAAGGTGGGGCGATCCGTCACCGGGTACCCACGAGTCGGTGACGCGGCAACCGAGGAACATGACAAAGGTGGAACGGGCACGAAGCACACACGGGAGACATTTCATACAACACAACAAGCATTCACGGGTCACGTCTCGGGGTATACCTTCGAAACACTCGTTTCGGGACGGTTCGAGATCGTAGTGGAAGAAGTCGTTCACGCGGGTCGTAGAGGAAGTAGATGTTCCGGCGACGGTAGACGTTCGGGCCGTAGATGTACTCGGTCGTCGTGGTACACGTTTGTAGATGTTCATCCGTCATGTCGTGGTACTTGGCGAGACATCGTGTAGATGTACTTGACGGTCCGGTCTCGGTTCTTGTAACGAAGAGGTACACGAGGGTTCCGATGGCTCCGGCGTCGGTAGTGGTACTTGTCGCTTCGCCGTGTAGGGGTACTTGTCGTATCGGAGGGGTACTCGTTCTTCCGAAGGTAATCGTGCACGTTCCTGGACATCCCAAAGCACAAGGCAACACACACACACAAAAAAACAGAACGGCAGCAAAGGCAGCAGGGCGACACCCTGGACGAACTCCCGTCGGCGACGGCGCGAAGAAGGAAGGAGGCCCAGGAGGCGGCGGTTCCCGGTGCTGGAGGGGGCCCCTGGTCAGAGGGAAGGCCACGGCGCTGCCCTTGGCTGGAGGGGCACCGCGTCGGGCTGCTGGTCCTGGCAAAGCTCCTCTAGACCGGCGCGAGGCGCTGCTAGACGAGGAGGCGAGGGATCCTGGCCGACCCTGGCTGCGGGCTTCGACCAGAGGAGGGGAAGAACGGAAGGAGGCGGGGCTGCATCGGCGCTCGGGGAGAAGCCGTGGAGGAACCGCGCGAAGGGAGGCGCTCGGGGCGAGGCAGGGGCGCAGCTCCTGGCCGGCTGCTGGAGGGCGCGGCGCGCGGCTCTGGAAGGAGCACAGGGAGGACGAGGCCTCGGGGTCGCAGCCTGGGGCTCCTGGCACGGGAGGACGGCGAGGGATCCTGGAGCACGGAGGAACGGACGCGGGCGAGGAGGGAGGCCAGAGGGCCGCGTCGGCTCGAGGGAGGAGAGCTTGAGGGAGGAGGATCGATGGGATGGGGGGTTCGGGTGCTCGAGGGAGGAAGAGTGCGGCGCGTGAGCGAGGGGATGAGAGCTGGCGAGCGGTCGGGAGCGAGAGGAGCGAACACGCCTGGCGGCGGGGGTCGGGAGAGGAGCGCTGGAGGCTGCGCTAGCTAGGGTTCGGTGGTGTTGGGAGGCCTGAGCAGGCCTGGAGAGGGAATTGGCCAGATGGGCCAGAAGGAGAGGGGGCTGGAGGCTGGGCCTCTGCTTATTTTTATTCCTTAGCAGAAATAAAAATAAAAGGAGAGAGCCAAAAAAATAAAAAGAAAAGAGGCAAGGAAAAGAATAAAATGATGGACATTTTTGTAAGGCTTTACGGATTAATTCCAACCTCACAAAAATAGTTCCAACAAAAGGGAAGTGCAAAACTAAAACATTTAGCTTGCAATAAAAGGAGTTTAGATAAAAGGAGGAGCCTCGAAACAACGGAAAGAATTATAGGCAAGGTAAAGAAGTCAAACTTGAAGTGAAAAGACATGGGGAATTTGCAAGTGTGTTGGGGTAATTCCATAGAATGGAATAATTAAAATATAGCTCCCTAGTATTGAGAGGCTTTTATATGTTATAAAGAGAAGTCACCTTCCCTCGATTTAAGTGGACCGAAGGTCCACACGGTTTATTTAGGTTGAGATGCAAAATAAAAATGACATGATGGCATGATGACATGATGCAATGCGAAAAAAAAAATAACACAAGCTCAAAAGAAACCCACGGGCAACCCGGAACATCTGGAATCTTCGGGAAGCTTCTGGAATCTTCTGGGACGTCGGTCTCGGGCGTCACATACCACCCATGCTTTTGAGCCTCTACCTTTCTTGCAGCATAGTTAGCATTGGTTTGCGCACATAATCCTGTCAATTGCCTAGCTGTAATTTGTTTACCTCGCTTAGCTGTTTTATCGTCTTTTGGGAGAAAGACATCGCTAGTGAACATCATGGGACCCCTGTCCATATTACCATCACTGATCACATCCGCTATTTACTTTCCGTTTTTACTTACTAGTTGCAATAATACCTATCACTATTATCTCTTGCGTTTGATCCTTTGTAAACGACAAGGCCGGAGGGATTGACAACCTCTCTGTACTCATTGGGAGCAAAGTTATTTGTATCTGTGTGCAGGTCCGGTTGATCGCTAGTTGCGCCGCTAGCAGTTGACACCTTCTTGTTGAACCTTGGAGTCTCAGGGGAATTCGATCCTTGGTATCTTTGCCAAGGGAAAACTACCGCTACACTGCATCTCAAACCTTCCACTTGGGGTAACCAACGAGGGGTGAGAAGCCATCAAGCAAAGTTTTCTGGCGCCGTTGCCGGGGACTCCACTCTTCAAGATAGGGGAGTTGCACGCTATCTTTTACCTTTGCTTTTTAGTCTTGTTAGCTTACCTTTCAGTTTTTGCTTTAGTATCCTTTATCAAAAATCACAAAAATAGTTATCTTGCTTGCTTGCTGCTATGGGTTCCACCGAGAACACCAAGTTATGTGACTTCACTAGTTATAACAACGATGACTTTATTTGCACGCCTATCACTACACCTGCCACTTCAGCACCTTCTTATGAAATTAAACCTGCTTTACTGAATCTAGTTATGAAAGATCAATTCTCCGGTGCTGGAGATGATGTTGCTTTACACTTAAACAACTTTGTTGAACTCTGTGATATGCAAAAGTACCAAGAAATAGATGGTAATATTGTTAAGCTTAAGCTTTTTCCTTTCTCCTTGAGAGGAGGAGCTAAAATTTGGTTTCAATCTTGGCCTAGAAATAGCATAGATTCTTGGGACAAGTGCAAAGATGCTTTTATTGGAAAGTACTATCCACCTGCTAAAATTATCCAACTAAGGAGTAACATAATGAATTTCAAACAATTGGATAATGAACACGTTGCCCAAGCTTGGGAACGCATGAAATCTCTTGTCAAGAACTGCCCTACTCATGGTTTGACTACTTGGATGGTTATCCAAACTTTTTATGCAGGCATGAACTTTACCTCGCGGAACTTGCTAGATTCGGCCGCGGGAGGAACCTTTATGTCAACTACACTTGGTGCTGCCATGAAGCTTCTCGATGAGATGATGACCAATTATTCCCAATGGCACACCGAACGCGCTCCAAGAGGTAGGAAGGTAAACTCTGTCGAGGAGATTTCTTCCCTAAATGAAAAAGTTGACTTGATCATGTCTCTACTTTCCAAGAAATCTTCTATTGATCCTCGTGATGTTCCCTTAAATTCTTTGATTGCTCAAGAACAAGTAGATGTGAACTTTATCTCTAGAAACAATTTCAATAACAATGCTTATAGGAGTAATTTTGGTAGCAATCCTAGACCGTTCCCCTCTAATTCCTATGGGAACACCAATGCTTATCCTAGCACCAAGAACTCCACTTCTGAACTAGAGATTATGCTTAAAGATTTCATCACTACCCAAAAAGCCTTCAATAAGAGTGTAGAAGAAAAACTAGCCAAACTAGATGATCTCTCTTCGAAGGTAGACAATTTAGCCCATGAGGTAGAGTTGCTTAAAATTAGAACTTCCCCTCTTGTGGAGAGGAAGACCACTCCTATGAATGCTATTCAAGTGCAAATTAATGAAAACATTAGGATGTTGGCTAAACTTAAAGAGAGATGGGCTAGAGAAAAGGAGGAAGAAGATAGAATTAAGAACCTTCCTACCCACCACACTGTTGCCACTATCCAAGTTGTTGAGGATATCCAAACTCTTAGCACCCAATGCACTCCTGGTCCCATTGGACCTATTAATGGTGATGCTATGACCATAGAAACTACCAAACAAGTGAGCCTAAAGGACACCACTACCACTTTACTTGATAGTAGTGACCTTGATTTTGATAATGGCACCCTTACCGAAGTTATCGATTTCCTTCACAAGATGTCTAGAGATCCTCGCACTAGCACACTTAACCTTGCCTTCACAGAGCATATCACTAATGCTCTCATCAAAGCTAGGGAGGAGAAACTTAGAGTAGAAGCCTCCATACCTAGAAAGCTAGAAGATGGTTGGGATCCTATGATTAAAATTAAGTTGAATAACTTCTCTTGCTATGCTTTATGTGATGTTGGAGCTAGTACCTCCGTTATGCCCAAAAGAATATATGATATGCTTAAATTGAAACCTTTTGATTCTTGTTCTTTTGGTGTTCGTCTTGTTTATTCTTCCATAAAGAAACCTTTGGGGAGGATCGACGATGTTCTTATCATTGTCAATGACAATTACGTTCCCGTTGATTTTACTATTATGGATATTGAATGTGAACCTTCTTGTCCAATTATTTTGGGACGTCCTTTTCTTCGCACCGTTGGTGCCATCATTGACATGAAAGAGGGGAATATAAAATTCCAATTTCCTCTCAAGAAAGGGATGGAACACTTCCCTAGAAAGAAGATTAAGTTACCTTTTGAGTCTGTTATACGGGCTAGCTATTCTTTGACTCTTGATAAAACTTGATCTCTTTGCATTATGCCTAGCTTAAAGGCATAAAAGAAAGCGCTTTTGGGAGGCAACCCACAATGAATAAAATTTTATTTTGCTTTTGTTGTGTATTGATGTTGTTACTACAGTAGCATCATCATTGTATCTTTACTTTTCAGCTTTGTGCCAAGTGTAGCCTCTGATTGCAAGAAAGTTCAAAAGTTGTGACGTGCTCTCCAGGAAACAGATTCTGTCCTTGGATAGAAAAATTCGTATAAAATCACCAGATCATCTTTTTGGTCTGAATTTTTTCGACAGCGTGCTCTATACAATTGGCTTTCGGGCATATGTTCTGAATTTTTTGATTTGAGTTGCAGAAGTGCCCCGAAATTTTTTTTTACTACCTGCTGGTCTGTTTTTCTCAGATTCTGTCCTGTTTTGCCTTTCCTTCATTTTGCAAACCTTGAGCTTGCTTTTTCTCTGCAAAAACCTTTTGGCAATCTTGAGAAACAGTAGACCTTCAAGAATATCCTTATTTCCAGCAAAGAAAAAATATTTTATTAAGGGTACTAACCTCGCTAATCAGATTATGATGAGTTATGTATGAAGGGAGTTTTCAAGTGTGCGAGGGAAGATGATAAAAAGATTCAGGAGTGTCAAACGCTCAAGCTTGGGGATGCCCCCATGCACCCCCAAGAAATATTCAAAAAGACTCAAGCGTCTAAGCTTGGGGATGCCCCCGTGCATCCCCTTCTCCATCAACATTATCAGTTCATCTTTCGTTCCACTATATTTTTATCACTTCATGTGTTATGTGCTATGCTTGGAGCGTCTTGCTTTTAGTTTTCCTTTTCAGTTTTCTTTAGCTTTGCTTGCTGTTCATAACGAGTTGGTACTCAGCTTTCTTTGTGTGGTAGAGAAACACGCTCCACTTCAACCTAGAACACAACATAGAATTTTCATATCTATCTTTGTTGTGTGTGTTCTTTGTCTTTCAATACGTACTATCACGTTCAGCTCTTAGTTTTCATGCTTTACTTTTTGAAGAGCTTTTGTTTAGTTGGTCGCTGGAACTCTCTTTAGTTATAATGCTTATCTTGTTAAGAGAGTTGGCTTCTGTTGCACTGGTTGATATGTCTATGATAAAAATGCTATGTGCATAATGGTGCTTAGTAGTTCATGTTTTCTTATGGTTAGTCTCAAATAGCTGGGGGGTTCTCGATGTGTTATTGAAGTACCAACATGATTTGTTTGCCTATGATGTGGTATGGTTTAGTGATATCTTCCCCAAGAATTTATTTTGATTGACTTGGCATATGCTCACGCATATTTAAGACTGTAAAGAAAGTCTATCAAGCCTTGATGATCTTTAATTTCTGAGTAGCGATATAACTTCCATGCCCGATTCAATGTTGCTTTGTCGCTCTGCATGATTATGACCGTCATTGCTCTTTTAGTTGGTCGCTCCCAGTCTTTTGCTAACCTTCGCCTGTATTAAGCGGACTGACTGCTTGTGCGTCCAAATCCTTTAAACCAGTTATGCCATATGAGTCCACCATACCTTCCTATACATGGTATTTACCTGCCATTCCTAACGAAGACTTTCATGTACCATCTCGAAATTATTCAAAAAAGCATTTCTGTTTTCTGCCTCTGTTTTAGCTCATGAGGAAGTAGTAGTTAATTCATGATATTTTTAAGTTGGACAAGCTTCACCCCGGGATTGCATGTCTAATGTGCAAACCCATAATACGAGAAGGAACTGGCAAAGAGTGCGCCCGGCTCATTAAAAAAATATACAAACAAACAAACCCTCCTTCACGCTTTGTTCATGAGAAATCAGAAAACTTTGGCAGTGATAAACAAAGGAGATTAAGAGGATGTGATCGTCCTCTTTCGGGAGCCGTTCCTCGAAACTTGTCAAGCTCAAGAAGTAATTGAGTTATCTGCTAGCATTCGTTGACGAAATATGCATATTCTAAAAAATAATTATTACCTCTGTTTTTAAAACCAAGAGCTCTGGTACATGTTTAGTTTTTGTTTCCGACCACGGGTTTTCAACCTTGCCAACAAAAGCCACGGTTCGAGAGTCTCCACCTTCTTTAAAGCACCAACTATTGAGAGCATGATTGTCATTCTGAGTGTAATGTGCATTGTCCCAAAGTACCATTGTCTTTTGCATGATTATGATATCGTTTATTCTGAAATCATTGTATCTAGTCGTCACTTAAACCTTGGAGGTTCCCCTGCATTTATGTTTTGCTTCACTAAAGGGGGCAAGCGAGGTACCACTTTATCATATTTGCACACCATGCTCACTACAAATCTATTGAGTGTTTCAGTATCATATTGTAAAACTTTCAGTTCTTTGTGATACTCTCATGAGGCAACTTAATTACTATAGACACATTGTCTTAGTAAGCACTTGTCAAGTGACTGTGAAAAGTTCTTATATGGTTAACAACATGTCACCACAGAAATTATGCTTGTTATCATTTACCTACTCGAGGACGAGCAGGAATTAAGCTTGGGGATGTTGATACGTCCAAAACGTATCTATAATTTCTGCTTGCTCCATGCCTTTTTTGTGTGATATTGCTATGATATTTATGCACTTCCATACACTTTTGATCATATTTGGACTAACCTATTAACTCAGTGCACCCCAGTGCTAGTTTCTGTTTTCTGCTGTTTTTGTATTTCAGGTTTTCCCACTACGTAAACTGCCAGAAAAATTCCGGGAAATATATATAAAAAATCAGCGTTCCAGAAGCTTCCATGCGGCCAAAGTAGGGCCGGAGGGGGGCCACCAGGGCTCCAGGCGGCCAGAGGGCGCGCCCCCCCTCCTGGCCGCGCCGCCAGGGCGCCTGGGCCCCCCAGGCCTCCTCTGACGCCCCCCTTTGGCATATATTTACACCGCGTCCCGAAACCCTCGAGGACGGAACCCTTTTTCGCGATCTCATCTCTGTTCCGCCGCCGCCGCGCTTCCAAGATCGGGAGCACCAGGAGAACTCTTCCCGGCACCCTGCCGGAGGGGAGGATCACCACCGGGAGCTTCTCCACCACCATGGACGCCTCCCGGATGAGTTGTGAGTAGTCTCCCTTGGACCATGGGTCCATGACCAGTAGCTATGTGATGTTCTCCTCCCCTCTTTGTTCTTCACCGATTAGACCTCGTGAGCTGCCCTACATGATCGAGGCACATATGTAATCCTTATGCTGTTGCTATGATGAGTTTGCTGGGATCCGATGGATTATGAGATTATGTTCAGATTGTGTTTGAGTAATATATTTGATTCACCTCTTTTATATTTATGTTCTTGAGTAATTCTTGCATGTTCTCTGTTGCTGTTTATTGCTTTGGCCAAGTAGTAGGTAGTAACTCCAAGAGGGAACTTTATGCTTGATTGTGGGTTCATGCCCCTCGATGACTAGCTTGAGTGACAGAAACATGAGTCTAGGGGATGTGTTGTTGCCACAAGGGGGAAAACAACGGTGCTTGTACTCGCGGGTGCAAGGATTGTTTACTTTACGCAAAGTTCTTTTAATGCAGTTGTCTGTTGCTTTGAGTTTACACTATGGGTGGGACTCGCAACTTAATACCAGCGAGATGTTCTGGATAGATATCTCAAGGTGGATGATTAGTAGTAGATGCAGATGGATTTCGGTCTACTTACCTTGGCGTACCGCCCATGCTTTTGAACCTCTACCTTTCTTGCAGCATAGTTAGCATTGGTTTGCGCACATAATCCTGTCATTTGCCCAGCTGTAATTTGTTTACCTCGCTTAGCAGTTTTATCGTCTTTTGGGAGAGAGACATCACTAGTGAACGTCATGGGACCCCGGTCCATATTACCATCACTGATCACATCCGCTATTTACTTTCCGTTTTTACTTACTAGTTGCAATAATACCTATCACTATTATCTCTTGCGTTTGATCCTTTGTAAACGACAAGGCCGGAGGGATTGACAACCTCTCTGTACTCGTTGGGAGCAAAGTTATTTGTATCTGTGTGTAGTGCAGGTCCGGTTGATCGCTAGTTGCGTCGCTAGCACTTGACACCTTCTTGTTGAACCTTGGAGTCTCAGGGGAATTCGTTCCTTGGTATCTTTGCTAAGGGAAAACTACCGCTACACTGCATCTCAAACCTTCCACTTGGGGTAACCAACGAGGGGCAAGAAGCCATCAACCCGCAGTGTACCTTTATAGCAACCCAGTTACGTTGTGACGTTCGGCACACTCAAAGTACTCCTACGGTATCCGGGAGTTGCACAATCTCATGGTCTAAGGAAAATATACTTGACATTGGAAAAGCTTTAGCATACGAACTACACAATCTTGTGCTAGGCTTAGGATTGGGTCTTTTCCATCACATCATTCTCCTAATTATGTGATCCCGTTATCAATGACATCCAATGTCCATGGTCAGGAAACCGTAACCATCTATTGATCAACGAGCTAGTCAACTAGAGGCTCACTAGGGACATGTTGTGGTCTATGTATTCACACATGCATTACGATTTCCGGGTAATACAATTAAAGCATGAACACTAGACAATTATCATGAACAAGAAAATATACTAATAACCATTTTATTATTGCCTCTAGGGCATATTTCCAACAGTCTCCCACTTGCACTAGAGTCAATAATCTAGTTACATTGTGATGAATCGAACACCCATAGGGTTCTGGTGTTGATCATGTTTTGCTCGTGGAAGAGGTTTAGTCAACGGATCTGCGACATTCAGATCCGTATGCACTTTACAAATATCTATGTCTCCATCTTGAATATAATTTCAGATGGAGTTGAAACGGCGTTTGATGTGCTTGGTCTTCTTGTGAAACCTGGGCTCCTTGGCAATGGCAATAGCTCCAGTGTTGTCACAGAAGAGAGTCATCGCGCCCGATGCGCTTGGAAGAACTCCTAGGTCGGTGATGAACTCCTTCATCCAGACTCCTTCCTGTGCTGCTTAGGAAGCAGCTATGTACTCCGCTTCACATGTGGATCCCGCCACGACGCTTTCCTTGCAACTGCACCAGCTGACTGTCCCACCATTCAAAATATACACGTATCCGGTTTGTGACTTAGAGTCATCCAGATCCGTGTCGAAGCTAGCATCGACGTAACCCTTTACGACGAGCTCTTCGTCACCTCCGTAAACGAGAAACATATCCTTAGTACTTTTCAGGTACTTTAGGATGATCTTGACCGCTATCTAGTGTTCCATTCCGGGATCACTCTGGTACCTCCCCACCAAACTTATGGCAAGGTTCACATCAGGTCTGGTACACAGCATGGCATACATAATAGAACCTATGGTTGAGGCATAGGGGATGACACTCATCTTTTCTCTATCTTCTGCCGAGGTCCGACATTGAGTTGTGCTCAATTTCACACCTTGCAATACAGGCAAGAACCCTTTCTTGACTAATCCATATTGAACTTCTTCAACATCTTGTCAAGGTATGTGCTTTGTGAAAGACCAATGAGGCGTCTCGACCTATCTCTATAGATATTGATGCCTAATATGTAAGCAGCTTCTCCAAGGTCCTTCATTGAAAAACACTTATTCAAGTAGGCCTTTATGCTTTCCAAGAGTTCTACATCATTTCCCATCTGCAATATGTCATCCACATATAATATGAGAAATGCTACAGAGCTCCCACTCACTTTCTTGTAAATACATGCTTCTCCATAAGTTTGTATGAACCCAAACGCTTTGATCACCTCATCAAAGCGAATGTTCCAACTCCGAGATGCTTGCACCAGCCCATAGATGGAGTGCTGGAGCTTGCATACCTTGTTAGCATTCTTAGGATCGACAAAACCTTCCGGCTGCATCATATACAGTTCTTCCTTAAGGAAGCAGTTAAGGAATGCCGTTTTGACGTCCATTTGCCATATTTCATAATCATAGAATGCGACAATTGCTAACATGATTCGGACGGAATTCAGCATTGCTACGGGAGAGAAAGTATCATCGTAGTCAATTCCTTGAACTTGTCTATAACCCTTAGCGACAAGCCGAGCCTTATAGATGGTCACATTTCCATCCGCGTCAGTCTTCTTCTTAAAGATCCATTTATTTTCTATGGCTCGCCGATCATCGGGCAAGTCAACCAAAGTCCATACTTTGTTATCATACATGGATCCTATCTCGGATTTCATTGCTTCTAGCCATTTGTTGGAATCCGGGCCCGCCATCACTTCTTCATAGTTCGAAGGTTCACCGTTGTCTAACAACATGATTTCTAGGACAGGGTTGCCGTACCACTCTGGTGCAGAACGTTTCCTCGTGGACCTACAAAGTTCATTAGTAACTTGATCCGAAGCTTCATGATCATTATCATTAACTTCCTCTCTAGTTGGTGCAGGCACCACAAAAACATCTTCCTGCTCTGCACTACTTTTCGGTTCGAGAGGGGTGACAATCACCTCATCATGTTCCACTTTCCTCTCACTTACTTCTTTCGAGAGAAACTATTTCTCCAGAAAGGATCCATTCTTGGCAACAAAGACCTTGCCTTCGGACCTAAGGTAGAAGGTATACCCAATAGTTTCCTTAGGGTATCCTATGAAGACGCATTTTTTCGATTTGGGTTCGAGCTTTTCAGGTTGAAGTTTCTTGACATAAGCATCACATCCCCAAACTTATAGAAACGACAAGTTAGGTTTCTTCCCAAACCATAGTTCATACGGTGTCATCTCAACGGATTTAGACGGTGCCCAATTTAAAGTGAATGAGGTAGTCTATAAAGTATAACCCCAAAATGATAGCGGTATGTCGGTAAGAGACATCATAGATCGCACCATGTCCAATAGAGTACGATTACGATGTTCGGATACACCGTTACGCTGAGGTGTTCCAGGCGGCGTCAATTGCGAAACAATTCCACATTTCCTTAGGTGTGTGCCAAATTCGTGACTTAAATATTCTCCTCCACGATCTGATCGTAAGAACTTTATTTTTCTGTCACGTTGATCTCAACCTCATTCTGAAATACCTAGAACTTTTCAAAGGACTCAGACTTGTGTTTCATCAAGTAGACATACCCATATCTACTTAAGTCATCAGTGAGGGTGAGAACATAACGATAGCCACCGCGAGCTTCAACACTCATTGGACCGCACACATCGGTATGTATGATTTCCAACAAGTTGGTTGCTCACTCCATTGTTCCGGAGAACGGAGTCTTGGTCATCTTGACCAAGAGGCATGGTTCACACGTGTCAAATGATTCTTAATTAAGAGACTCCAAAAGTCCATCTGCATGGAGCTTCTTCATACGTTTGACACCAATATGACCAAGGCGGCAGTGCCACAAGTATGTTGAACTATCATTATCAACCTTACATCTTTTGGCATTCACACTATGAATATGTGTAACATCACGTTCAAGATTCAATAAGAATAAACCATTGACCAGCGGGGCATGACCATAAAACATTTCTCTCATATAAATAGAACAACCACTACTGGAATCTAGGAATTTGCCATCAGCCATCTCTTTGCCATCCGCGAGCGGATGGTAAAGAACGTCTTTGCCATCAGCTTACAAAAAATAGATGGCAAAGAACTGACAGATGGCAAATAACCTGGTTGCCATCAGCCAGTTCTTTGCCATCTGCCAGCCGATGGCAAAGAATCTTTGCCATCAGCTAGCAAATGGCAAAGAGATGATCCTTTGCCTCTCTCTCACCCCTCTCTCTTTGTCTAAAAAAACCCAAATGCTGGTGGGCGAGCGCGCGCTACAACTTATCCTCGAGCGGCCGAACACCAGCCACAGGATCTGAGAGAGGGGCGACACGATACGGTTCTGAGTCAGCAGAGTTTGTCGTTTCTTCCTTCTTTTTTTATTCGAAGTCCTGGCTTTTCCGACGATTCATCCCCATCCTCCATCTCGTTTTCCTCTTCCCTTCTTCTGCCCCAGTGAATGGGGTTCGCCTCATACAATCGATGGAGGTGCGGTGGTAGTGAGCTACAGGGGAACCGAGTGGTAGGCTTCTCGGCGGCGACAGCTTACACAACTGAGACGGGGGAGAGGACCGTCCGCACGACGAGGTAGTTAAGCTGCTTCGGCGTCGACCGCTCGTGCGAGCGCGGCAGAGAGGGACCCATCCGCGCGGCGAGGGAGCCAAGCTGCTCACCGCCTACAGCTCGCGCGACCGCAGCAAGGGGCTGAGGCGCGTCCGCGTGGCGACGGAGCCAAGCCGCTCGCATCGACCATCGCGAGGTGAGTTCCTCTCTTTCGGCAATTTTTCCTATCTATCAAGGGGATTTTGTTTCGATTGGTATGCAATTCTGTAGGGGATTCATATATAACTAGGCTGGATTCACGAGGAGGATTGAGGGGCAAGCATCTTGCGGTTTCCCCACAGTCAATGCTCAAGAAATCTGCATCCAGGTCAGTTAAATTGAGTAATGTTAGCGATAGATCTATGATGAATTAGCCATTAATTAATGGATTAATTAAAGACCGGTAGTGCTTGGTAGTACTACTAGATTGCTGCTACTAGTAGCCTAGTACTGGATTTTGTATTGCAGATTTAAGTAGCACGACATGGTATAGTGCGTTCAGTCTTTTTCATGGGGCAAACCCGCTCCTCCTGCTGTTTTGTGGATTTTTGGGGAGGGATAGGGGAAGTGCAAAATCACGTAGGCAATAATCCCGGGACATTTCCCCTGTGAATTTCCTATCAGTCACCTTCAGATCCTTGATTTTCTGTAGGGAGTGGATCTCAACCACCTTCATATCCTTGGTTTTCTGCAGGTTGTGGATTTTTTTTAGGCAATAATAGCGGTAAACTCCAATGCAATCGGGGCAATGATGTATGTTTGTGTAAGCAAGTAGGTTTAATTTAGGAGTTAGGGAGAAGGTATCTATCCCCAGGAAAAGGTAGATGTCATGCACAACTAGGCATAGTGTATGATTTTTAGGCAAAAACAACAATAGAATGATCTTAGGATGTGTATAAGCCTACCATTTTTCTTGGGGTGGGTGGGATACTCCATTGATATGCCGCCACCGCCCAGCACCACCGCCGGACCACCCCTCCCCGCCACCGCCCAGCACCGTCGTCGGCCTCCCCTCCCCGCCACCGCCCAGCACCGCCGCCGGCCGACCTAGGTTCGTGCCTCCCCGCCGGCCGCCGCCCGACGCCCGTGGCGCCGGCGTTGGAGAAGCCAGCTTCGGATGATATGGTTCGACGAGAAGTTTCTTGGGCCTCAACCCCATTTCAGTTTTCATTCAGATCAGCGACTCATCCAAATTGTTTTCTAACCCTTTTCTTTCAGTTGGTGCGAGCAGAAACTCGACGAGAAGGAGCTGGAGCAGAAGTTGAAGAAGGACCAGAAGGTATGTTTCCTGGAACTCGGTCACTTCCTCATCAAAGACTATGATTTTTGCCTGAATTGGTAATTGGCGACCAGCTTTCCTGATTTTTGGCCGATGTCAAACTGCTTGTCCTATGTGATGTGTGGGGAAAGATCACTGATGGGCCAGGTTGTTCTGCTTGCAGGCAAGAGAGAAGGAAGAGAAAAAACAAAAGGCAAGTCAAAAGGAGACGGCTAGGCTCCAGGTTGGAACATTCGTTACTGAATTTGACACTATGATGCATTTGAATTGGTTGCCAAGGAGTTATCAATTCTTTGAAATAGACTGCTGATGGCATGATGTTTAGTTGTTTCTTGTAAGACTTTGTTTGAGAAATACAAATTAATTATTATGGGATATACTAATTCTGTGTGAAGCCCCACAACATAAATTTGCCAAGTGTATATAGATAATGTAACATAGAATAACTTACCTATAGATTGAGGCGTCTTCTGACAGGTGTGGACGAATACAACTCCTCTGAACTGAAGTATTTTTTCCTGTACTTGACTAGTGATTCAGAAAATAGTAAATGTATATCCATGGTTAATTGATGATGAACAGAGGGTGAAATGGATGTCACTATGGTGATGCAGTTAGCATAATGTGTGATGAGTGCATGGTGGCCTCCAGGAAATGGCCTGAAATCACAAACTACAGAGTTGTAAAGTCTTTCTAGAGATTCCATCAAGTGACTACATACGGAGCAAAATGAGTGAATCTACACTTTAAAATATGTATACATACATCTGTATGTTGTATTCCATTTGAAATGTCCAAAAAGACTTGTATTTGGGAACGGAGGGAGTACATGAGAAGGGCACCCCTGTACACGTTGAGGTATGTCTAAGGTATGTCTTTCGTGTTCAATCAGAGTTGTCAATGGCAATGGTGTTTCAAACCGTATCATTTTTTGCAGGGATTTACTACTGTCATTCTTTAACGAGAGCAATCTTAAACCCAGGAAGATAATATTCTACAGGTATGTACTTCCAAATATGATGTTAGCATTTGTCGTTGGTGGCACCTTGTTGAATCACTATTGTTGGGGAAATAAGCATCACCAGCCACGTAAAGCTTAGTCCTTCCTCAAGACAGTAGTTGCCCTACGTACAATGGTTGCTAGCCGTCGTGGTCAGTGGTAGTTTAAGAACAGTACACTTATTTTCCATTCTTGTCAATTGACGTCATTACCTCTATTTTCAATAACCTTTAGCCTAAAGAAGATTTTCATTTGCTTGGCTCCTAATTACTGTGTGAATCTTTGATCTTTACTTTGTGCCCACCTTCTCTGATTTTCTGCATTAGTGGCTAGTAGCAGCATCGCATTTTTATGGCTTACCACAACCGGCATGTTGTTTGTGTGCATTATAGGTGTCCTTGAAAGGGGCATAACGATTGGCAGTCTTGGTTCAAAGAGTTTCCTGACATATGAAAGCAACATTCTGTTTGCCCTTTGCTTT
Organism: Secale cereale; assembly: GCA_902687465.1. NCBI lineage: Eukaryota > Viridiplantae > Streptophyta > Magnoliopsida > Poales > Poaceae > Secale > Secale cereale. The sequence continues at coordinate 193,384,426 of LR738715.1, read as the reverse complement.
ATGAATGAGTGCAACATTGTTGGTGGCAATTCGATTGAACTTCCTGCTGGGATGTATAGCAAAGCAACTCGCATCATGTCCTATTGCCAGCTAGAGTTGGATTGCCTGTATCCTCCATACTGAATTTAATGCCTCTGTCATTATCTCTAAATCGTGATATTGTTCGTTCGGTCATTCCTTAAGTCGACCAACATATATTCAGATTTGGTAAGCCATGGTCCTGAAGGGGAATACTCTAAGATGGCCCTCTTTCGCAAATTAAGTTTTGACATCAAATTTGCTGGTCGCAAAGAATACTTCGCATAACCAAATCATGATCTGGTTATTCAGTTTTATTTATTACCTTTGTATTTTCATAAGCCACTACATATAATTTCCGATGTGAATGCCTTTATGTGGTAACTGAATGAGTGTTCTCTTTTTTCTGCCTCTGACTTGAAGAAATTTATTTTTGAATGTATCGATACTCATCATTCCATGTCTGGCTCTCTGGTTCATGCTACACAAAAGCTTAAATCTGTAATCAAGCTATGGAAGAGTACTGTAAGAGACACTTGTATAAGCAGAGGTATGTGCCTGAATTTACACCTTAATTAGTTCTATATGGTTAGTTTGCGCTGTTTGCATCACTAAAGCAAAGTGGTAAAACAAAACTAATGCTATTTACATTGTTATATATGTGGTACGGCAAGTAAATGATTGCAGTATATATTTGATTGTACTGTCTTCAGAATTTTTTTCAATAGTCACATGGGTAGAGGTGAATCAACTAACGAACAAGATTTCCAGAGGGTCGGCAAGTACTCTATTGCTTGGTCACTTTTTGTATAGAACTCTGATACTTCCTCCACATATTAATTTTTTATTATGTTCCATTTCTTTTTATTTTCTAGCCACAAAAAAAGTGGAAGCACACCCGCCAAAAAAAAGTGGAAGCTGTCCTCAAGCCCCCATAATGATTGCGATGGAAAATGCTCATGGTTCTAACAGGACAGAATTGTTTATGCATCAGACACACTTACAATGGAACAAAGTAATATGGTAATTAGAAGCATTTTTATCTGAGATGCTTGGGATGGCTTGGACCTATAGTTCAGATTAGTTATATTTGAATATCAATTCTTCGTTTACAATTTTGCATTTGTACCATAAAAAAAGGTGAATGACTTCATCCTTGGAGACGATTGGATTTACCGTCGGGCTGGTGCTATGGCTGAAGTCACTGGTCATGGCCTCGTGGAGTCATGGGCGACGGTGCCCTCTTATAGTTCTCTCGAATTAATGGGGTAAGATAAGGTCAACTGATCTCTGTCTGTCTACCTGTAGACCATAATTTCAGGCGTGTGTTGTTTTGACAGAGATATTCAGTGTTTATTCAGCCACACTCAGTGTTATGTGTTTGAATATGTTGCTTGCCTGCTGCCACAAAAGGTCAGTACTCTCTAGTGCTGATCAATATTTACACACTTGCAAATATTGGTCTGACTCTGGGTGCTCCATAGAGCTTGACTGAATCTCATGGAGTAAATTTCAGTTTACCAATTGGTCTGAATCTATTTACACGCTTGACTGAATTTTTCTTGGTGCTATCGCTATCGGACTTTGGTGCTGAATCAGTTCGACATTGCATTGTTAGCCAATTCATTTGCTTGCTTACCGCCACAAAAATCCCTAATGCTGAATGAGATATGCATTACATTGTTTTGCTTGCTTGCTTACTCTATAATTTGTACTGCTAAAAGAGGAGCATAAAGTTGCAAATATTCCTGGACATTAGCTCCCATGATGTACCATTAGCTATAATATGCACTGCTAACAGAGGAGTACTCCTCTTATGATGCTATCCACTGGAGGACAGCTGAGGAGTACTATTAGGTTATCTTGCATTTTCTGTTAATTTTCTTGTGATTGGATGTTTCTGACTTCTTAGAGTTATCTCTCTTGCAACACATTGTTTAAAGAATGAAATTGACAGTGTAATCTGTGAAGAACCATAAAGAACAAACCTACCATAATGATGTAACCATCTTTAGAGGGCGGGGGCGGAGGTGAGGGCCGAGGTGGGGCGGGGGCGGAGGGGGAGGTGGAGGTGGAGGTGGGGCGGGGACGAGGGCGGAGGTCGGAGGTGGAAGACGGGCTAAGGTAGAAGACGATCGGGGATTCAAATTTGGGGGCATTAAGGTCAATTGGCAGGTTTTCACCTGGTCGGAACAAAGTCCCCAACGACTTGCATTTCGGAACGGAGGGGGTATTTTACAAATATAAGTTGCATCATAATAATCTTCACATTTTAGTTGCATCATAATAATCTTCTTCTTCTAGTCTTCTTCTTCTAACTTTCTTCTTTCTCATTTTACAGATTTGCTTAAGATCACAGAAGCTTGGGTTGATGGAGTGCTTGTATTTAGTTTTTGTTTTAACCTTCTGAAACTTGCTACCTATGGATGAAACTGTGTAATATTGATGAATCTATGTATATGTATGGATGAAACTTGCTACTATTGGTAACATGTGTTGGATATATATGTGTTCATGACTATTAGTAATATGTGTTGAACATGCTATATTGGTCATATAAATATATTTGTGTTTGATTTTCTGTGAAAATGAATTGATATAAGAAAAAAACAAAATTAAATGGGGCAACATAGGCACTTTGCCATCTGCTGGCAGATGGCAAAGAGCTTTGCCATCAGCTAGCAGATGGCAAAGAGGCCACGTGTCATCTACATGTAAAATTTGGGCTGGCCTATTTGGGCTCTTTGCCATCAGCTGGCAGATGGCAAAGAGCCTGTAGCCTTTGCCATCTGCTGGCAGACGGCAAATTATGCCGTTATCCTTTTAAAGGGGCTAACCCCGTTAAGAGGCTTTGCCATCTGCCAGCTGATGGCAAAGGCACAGGCTCTTTGCCATCAGCCAGCAGACGGCAAAGAAGCCTTTGCCCACTGGATTTCAGACAAACTGTTTGCCATCTGCTGGCTGATGGCAAAGCCTTTGCCATCCACCGACCATGCCTTTGCCATCTGCCATGGCAGATGGCAAAGTGCTAGATTCCAGTAGTGAACCATTATTCTCAGATTTAAATGAGTAGCCATGTCGCATTAAACGATATCCAGATACAATGTTCATGCTCAAAGCTGGTACTAAATAACAATTATTGAGGTTTAAAACTAATCCCGAAGG
>LR738715.1:193287236-193381233 GCA_902687465.1 Secale cereale | reverse complement strand
CATCTACATGTAAAATTTGGGCTGGCCTATTTGGGCTCTTTGCCATCAGCTGGCAGATGGCAAAGAGCCTGTAGCCTTTGCCATCTGCTGGCAGACGGCAAATTATGCCGTTATCCTTTTAAAGGGGCTAACCCCGTTAAGAGGCTTTGCCATCTGCCAGCTGATGGCAAAGGCACAGGCTCTTTGCCATCCACCGACCATGCCTTTGCCATCTGCCATGGCAGATGGCAAAGTGCTAGATTCCAGTAGTGAACCATTATTCTCAGATTTAAATGAGTAGCCATGTCGCATTAAACGATATCCAGATACAATGTTCATGCTCAAAGCTGGTACTAAATAACAATTATTGAGGTTTAAAACTAATCCCGAAGGTAGATGTAGAGGTAGCGTGCCGACGGCGATCACATCGACCATGGAACCATTCCTGACGCGCATCGTCACCTCGTCCTTCGCCAGTCTCTGCTTATTCCGCAGATCCTGCTTTGAGTTACAAATGTGAGCAACTGCACCGGTATCAAATACCCATGAGCTACTACGAGCGCTAGTAAGGTACACATCAATAACATGTATATCACATATACCTTTGATGTTGTCGGCCTTCTTATCCGCTAAGTATTTGGGGCAATTCCGCTTCCAGTGACCTGTTCCCTTGCAATAAAAGCACTTAGTCTCAGGCTTGGGTCCATTCTTCGGCTTCTTCCCGGCAACTAGCTTACCGTGTGCGGCAACTCCTTTGTCGTCCTTCTTGAAGTTCTTCTTGCCTTTCTTGAACTTAGTGGTTTTATTCACCATCAACACTTGATGTTCCTTTTTGATCTCCACCTCCATTGATTTCAGCATTGAATATACCTCGGGAATGGACTTCTCCATACCTTGCATATTGAAGTTCATCACGAAGCTCTTGTAGCTAGGTGGGAGCGACTGAAGGATTCTGTCAACGACCGCGTCATCTAGGAGATTAATTCCCAACTGAGACAAGCGATTGTGCAACCCATGTATATGCTTGCTGACGGAACTATTCTCCTCCATCTTACAACAGTAGAACTTGTCGGAGACTTCATATCTCTCGACTCGGCCATGAGCTTGGAAAACCATTTTCAGCTCTTGGAACATCTCATATGCTCCGTGTTGCTCAAAACGCTTTTGGAGCCCCGATTCTAAGTTGTAAAGCATGCCGCACTGAACCAGGGGGTAATCATCACTACGCGACTGCCAGGCGTTCATAACGTCTTGAGTTGCTGGGACAATGGGTGCATCGCCTAGCGGCGCTTCAAGGACATATGCTTACTTGGCAGCTTTGAGGATGATCCGCAGGTTACGGACCCGGTCTGTATAGTTGCTACCATCGTCTTTTAGCTTGGTTTTTCTAGGAACGCGTTGAAGTTGAGGGCAGCATTAGCGTGGGACGTTTGATCTACAAGACATATTGTAAAGATTTTAGACTATGTTCATGACAATTAAGTTCATCTACACAAATTTAATGAACTCCCACTCAGATAGACATGTCTCTAGTCATCTAAGTGATACATGATCCGAATCGACTAGGCCATGTCCGATCATCCCGTGAGACGGACTAGTCATCAACGGTGAACATCTTCATGTTGATCGTATCTTCTATACGACTCATGCTCGACCTTTCGGTCTTCCGTGTTCCGAGGGCCATGTCTGTACATGCTAGGATCATCAAGTCAACCCTAAGTGTATCGCGTGTGTAAATCTGGCTTACACCCATTGTATGCGAATGTTAGAACCTATCACACCTGACCATCACGTGGTGCTTCAGATCAACGAACCTTAGCAACGGTGCCCAGTTAGGGGGAACACAATTCTTTAAATTTTGGTGAGAGATCATCTTATTTACTACCATTGTTTTGAGCAAATAAGATGTAAAACATGATAAACATCACATGCAATCAAATAGTGACATGATATGGACAGTATCATTTTGCTTCTTTTGATCTTCATCTTCGGGGCTCCATGATCATCTTCGTCACCGGCATGACACCATGATCTCCATCATCGTGTCTTCATGAAGTTATCTCGCCAAACGTTACTTCTACTACTATGGCTAACGGTTAGCAATAAAGTAAAGTAATTACATGGCGTCTTGAATGACACGCACGTCATACAATAAAATAAGACAACTCCTATGGCTCCTGCCGGTTGTCATACTCATCAACATGCAAGTTGTGATTCCTATTACATGAACATGATCAATCTCATACATCACATATATATCATTCATCACATCCTTTTGGCCATATCACATCACACGGCACATGCTGCAAGAACAAGTTAGACGTCTTCTAATTGTTGTTGCATGTTTTTACGTGGCTGCTATAGGTTTCTAGCAAGAACGTTTCTTACCTACGCCAAAAACCACAACGTGATATGCCAATTACTATTTACCCTTCATAAGGACCCTTTCCATCGAATCTGATCTGACTAAAGTGGGAGAGACAGACACCCGCTAGCCACCTTATGCAACTAGTGCATGTCAGTCGGTGGAACCTGTCTCACGTAAGCGTACGTGTAAGGTCGGTCCGGGCGCTTCATCCCATGATGCCGCCGAATTAAGATAAGACTAGTAGTGGCAAGTAAATTGACATGATCTACGCCCACAACAACTTGTGTTCTACTGATGCATAGTAACTACGTATAGACCTATCTCTGATACCACTGTCGGGGATCGTTGCAGAAAATCAAAAAAAAAATCTACGTATCACCAAGATCCATCTATGGAGTTTACTAGCAATGAGAGGGGACTTCATCTCCATACCTTTGAAGATCGCGATGCAGAAGCGTTGCAAGAACGCAGTCGGTGGAGTCGTGCACAAAGCGATTCAGATCGCGGCCAAATCCGATCTAAGCACCGAACAACGGTGCCTCCGCGTTCAACACACGTGTAGCCCGGTGACGTCTCCCGCGCCTTGATCCAGCAAGGAGAGAGGGAGAGGTTGGGGAAGACTCCATCCAACAGCAGCATGATGGTGTGGTGGTGATGGAGGAGCGTGGCACTCCAGCAGGGCTTCGCCAAGCACTGTGAGAGACGAGGAGGGAGAGGGGTAGAGCTGCGCCAAGAGAGAGGGATACTCGTGTGTCTGGCAGCCCCAAAACCCCCACTATATATAGGGGAGGGGAGGGGCTGCACCCCCATCTAGGGTTCCACCTCTAGGGGTGGCGGCCAGCCCTACATTGGTCTAGCGGGGCGGCCAGACGGGGGAGAGAGGGGGTGCACCTAGGTTGGGCCTTAAGGCCCATCTGCCCCTAGGGTTTGCCCCCTCCCCTCTTCCCTGCGCCTTGGGCCTTGGTGAGAGGCGCACCAGCCCAGCTAGGGGCTGGTTCCTTCCCACTCTTGGCCCACGCAGGCCTTCGGGACTGGTGGCCTCTCCCGGTGGACCCCCGAAACCCTTCCGGTGGTCCCGGTACGTTACCGATAACGCCCAGAACAATTCCGGAGACCAAAACGGGACTTCCCACATATAAATATTTACCTCCAGACCATTACGGAACTCCTCGTGACGTCCGGGATCTCATCCGGGACTCCGAGCAACATTCGGTAACCACGTACATCTATTCCCTATAACCCTAGCCTCATCGAACCTTAAGTGTGTAGACCTTAAGTGTGTAGACCCTACGGGTTCGGGAATCATGCGGACATGACCGAGACATATCTCCGGCCAATAACCAACAACGGGATCTGGATACCCATGTTGGCTCCCACATGTTCCACGATGATCTCATCTGATGAACCACGATGTCAAGGATTCAATCAATCCCATATACGACCCCCTTTGTCTACCGGTATAGTACTTGCCCGAGATTCGATCGTCGGTATACCGATACCTTGTTCAATCTCGTTACGACAAGTCTCTTTACTCGTTCCGTAACACATCATCCCATGACCAACCCCATAGTCACATTGAGCTCATTATGATGATGTCTTACGGAGTGGACCCAGAGATACCTCTTCGTCATACGGAGTGACAAATACCAGTCTCGATTCGTTCCAACCCAACAGATACTTTCGGGGATACCCATAGTGTACCTTTATAGCCTCCCAGTTACGTTGTGACGTTTGGCACACCCAAAGTACTTCTACGGTATCCGGGAGTTGCACAATCTCATGGTCTAAGGAAAGGATACTTAACATTGGAAAAGCTTTAGCATACAAACTACACGATCTTGTGCTAGGCTTAGGATTGGGTCTTTTCCATCACATCATTCTCCTAATGATATGATCCCGTTATCAATGACATCCAATGTCCATGGTCAGGAAACCGTAACCATCTATTGATCAACGAGCTAGTCAACTAGAGGCTCACTAGGGACATGTTGTGGTCTATGTATTCACACATGCATTACGATTTCCGGGTAATACAATTAAAGCATGAACACTAGACAATTATCATGAACAAGGAAATATAATAATAACCATTTTATTATTGCCTCTAGGGCATATTTCCAAGTGACAAGTGACTGTAAATTTCAGCACACTATATAAATTTTTCCTTACCAAAGGCGCTTCACTCCCCGGTAACGGCGCCAGAAAAGTGTCACACCCTGATTTTCATGCCATAACACTTACGCTAATAATCATGCTAAAAATGTGGATTGACAAAAACTTTTGAGTGTTTTTTACTTTGCTTGAATGATTTTCTGTGTGTTGTTTGATAGTGCTCTAAAAATCAAATAAATCATGCAACTCTTGTACTTCATCTCCTTGATCCAAAACCTTTTCCCAATGATCATGCCATGTGTATAGACCAGTATAGTATTTTCTTATGAAAATATTTTGGCCAAATAGTATTTTCTAAAATTAGTTTTCCAAAAACCCCTGAATTGAGGTTTGCACTACAAGTACCTTATTTAGGGTGTGAAAAATCTTTCAAAAGGTACATTTGAATCCTATTAGGTATAGGACTCCCATAAACCACAAAATTATAATTTTAAAAGTTATTTTTATATTTTATGTAAATGCTTTTTCTTTAGGCCAGAAATGGTCTTTAATAGGTAACAATTATTTAGCTATTTCAAAAATATTTGCCAAAATTCAGGGAAACTCATAGGACATATATTGTCCATATATAAGAGTTTCAACACATGGTCATGTTCAAAATATTGGACAAATCCTTCCAAAACCCTTTCTGGATATTTCAAGCTTTTGAAATATTTACAAAGGAAATATTCCCTGAAAATTCCAGGGAAATTCTATCATGTCAAATATGACATATTTGATGATCTTACAAAGCATCATGCCTTGAAGATCAAGGAAACATCATCTAATCCCCTCAAAACCATTTCTGTCCATTTTGAAGTTTGAGCAACTTTACATTGCCAAACTTGGCCAAATGCTCTCAAACTTGGTGCACATGCTCAAATGATGTAAATATGCATCTATGCTAAATGGCACAAGTTTTGGAGAAGGATAACTTGATCTAAGTGCCCCAAAACCCTTTCTGACCAGATCCAAATTTGAACAACTCTACATTGCCAACTCTTTACTTGGGGCCTAAAATTTTGTGGTCATGCTCACAAACCCAAATGATGACACTACACCAAGTGGTGCATCAAGGAGAGATGATTTGCTTAACCTAATCTTGAGAAATCCATTTTTGTTGATTTCTAGGGTTCACCAAAGTTGCATTGGCAACTTTGCCCAAATGAGCTCAAATTTGGTGGAAGGGCCTAAATGTATGTGCCATTTGATCCTGTTAAGTCTCATGTCAATTGGAAGTCATTTGCTTGCCCAAAACCACATCAAACACCTTCTGCCATTTTACCAAAACCACTGTTTTGCCCCCTTTTACTATTAACCTTTGATTCAACTTTTTACCACAGCATCACCTAGTCACCTTCTACCTCCAGTAACTCACCCATGACCAGAGCTCAATGATTGAAGGGTGAAAACCCTCATTTTACCTCCCTGGACAGCCCCTCTCTCCCTCTTCTTCTGCCTCTCTCCTCTCCTACTAGCTCCCCAGAGCATCCAAGACCACCTCCCTATATTTTACTACTCCCTCTACCCCTAGACATTATTGGCCACGCCCTGGGCGCCAAAGCAATGCCAATGGCAGCCATATGCGTGCTCTGGAGCGCGCTACAGTGCTATGGCGCACTGTAGCCGCCCCCCATCCCGATGCCCGACAGCCTCGGGCCTCCCCAGCATTTCCCCCGAGGTCGCCTCGACGTTTGGGACACGGCACGTCGCCGGCCCCCACCTGACCCTCTCTCCTCTCCCCTCTGTGAAGCTCGCCCATGCGTGCCCTGGACCACGGCCACGGTGCACCAACGCACACACCATATAGAGCCCCATTGGACTCTCTCTCGACTCCTCTCGTTCTCCCACTACTCCAGCAAACCCCCAGACAACCCATCTCTCCCTCTCGAGCCCTCTGTCTACCTCCATGGCCGGAGTACCGCCGCCGACCGCCGCTCGGATTCGGGCCCTCGGCCCCTCTTTCCTTTCCCTTCCTTATTTCCAGGTCCGCGCCCTCCTCAGGGAGTCCCCACGGTCAAACCAGTCCCCCTCTTGGCCTGGGAAGTCTTCCCGGCGTGACGCCGCCGAAGCTCCACGGCCGCCGCGGCCTCCCTGTGGTGGCGAGGCTGTGGGCTTCCTTGGGCGAGCCCGCAGCCACCCTCGGGTGCGGGAAGGAGAGCCGGAGCTCCTGGGCTCGTCGGCCGGCCCTCCCGCGTCACCAGGCGACGACTGCGCCGGCGGCCGAAGCCCTCCCTTGCCCGGCGTCGGGCTGGAGAAGATGGCCAGGGTGACCTGCGGCTGGGCCCCGCGGGTCAGCGACCCCGCCAGCCGCCACATCGTTTAAGTGGAGGCGGGGCGGCAGAAAAACGCCTTCCCGACGCGAAAGCGTATTCTGCGAAGGCGCTGTCGACGTCACCACCAACCTGTGCGCGCGGCCGAGCCGTTGGGCCGGCCCAGCTGCGATACAGCTATCTCCCGCTCAGTGTGCAGTATAGGGGTATAAAACCTTTCCGTTTCCCTTTTTCTTTTTCTGTAATCTTCAAAAATCCATAAATAAATCAAATGGATTCCAAATTTAATGATTCAAATTTCTAGGAGTTTCTAAAATCCTGGTCTACCTATTGGTGCAACATGCACATTTTTCCAGAAACTTTTCCTTCACAAATATTATCAAAATGTCATTATTCCATTTTCTGTGATGAACTTTAGAAAATCACAGAGAGCTCAAATTTGATCCAAATGCAATGGTTCAAATTCCTAGATGCTTGTAATATCCAAACTTAGTTTTGGAACATTTTTATTAATACTTTCTGTACCCCGCCAAATAATGAGCCATTTCTTCATATTTATCAACTTTGCAAAATCCTAGGAAATTCATTTGAACTCTAAATCCGATGAAACCAACTCCTAGATGCTTCTAAAATCATGATTTGTTAAATGGGTGCCTTTGCTCATTTTTTAAAAATATATTTCTTTACACTTCTTTCAAATCCATAAACCCCTTGTTTCCATCATATTGAAATGTTCCAAACTATCCATTGATCCAATACCTATGAAACCACCTTGGCCATTTTTCATATGACCAGAGGTATCCCAGAAAAGTCCAACTCCTATTTTTAGAGCACTTTTATTTTTGCCTTGTTGTGTTGCTTATTATGATTGTTTCCATCGTTAGTTGACAAAATAAACGGAGTACTCGAAGATGGACCAGAAGGTTTGAAGACTCGGAAGGACAAGGCAAGCAGCCCTTTGACCATGTTTGAGAAACCTTTTTATGCATGTCATATAGTACCATAATGTTGTTGTTACAGAATCATGATGAGGTGGAACCGCTTTGATGGTTTGCCACTGCACTTCCTCGTTGATACTTGCATTGCGCATGACCCTACCTTCTTATGAGGGTTATGCTGGTGGGAGTAGATAGATGTGTGCTATAGTAGTTGGCTACGCAAATTGGGTCAGGGTTATGCAGTAAGAGAAACAAGTGTGGTTTGACATACTTGCAAATAACCCAGTGGGTGCCACTAATGCCCCTGGGAGACGATGAGGAACTAGGGCACTACTTGGTGAAGAAGTAGTGTACCGAGGCTTGATGAAAATGTTGTTTACAAAGATGGATTAGATTTATGTGTGACTACCGTCCCAACCAAACATGTGCAACCACTCTACCCCTTATGGGATGGGGCATTATTGATTACTTAGGCCGATACTAGCATGGTGCCCACATTACTAGTGACGGGGAAGACTTGAGGTCTCTCCCGGGACGGGGTCGTGCTTGGATAGGCGACCATGACTGTTTTCACAAGGCACGGACACACCGTTGGTCCCTTCGTGTATGCGTGACATTGTAAAGAGGGCAAGACCCATGATTTACCGTTTGTACACGAGGGTTGTGCAGCAGCGAGTGGACCCTATGTTAGTGTCGTCTAGGGAAAGGTAATGACCGGGTGCTTCCCCCGAGTACTTGAGGTACTGCGGGATCGTGGGTGACACGAAAGCTTCCCGGATCTTGTGGGTAAACTGCGCAACCTCTGCAGAGTGTAAAACTATTCGAATAGCCGTGCCCACGGTCAACGACAGTTGGGTGGTGCCGCTTAGACTATGTCCATAAGTTTCTGGAAAACAACATGGTTTGGGTAAATCTGTTGATGTGATTGTGAGAAAGTCACGATGAGCGTGAGCAAGAGTTGTTCATGACTCTTTCTCGATATTGATGTCTGAAACCTCCTGATACTTGTTGCAGACACATGCATGTCCATGTTATATGTTGATCATACTTGCATATGAAAAACTAGCTTTCCGCAAACTGCCAATTTAGCAGTAGAGCCTTGCATAATTATTCTGTCATCACACTTGGGTTGCTTGCGAGTACATTCAAAGTACTCATTAGCTTGCCACTAGTTATTTTATTGTCCAGGCAGGAGAGAACAGGATGTGATGAAGATTTCTTGGTGACGAGCATGCGATCTAGGACGCTTCCCAGTCAGAATGCATGTAGGGTTAAGGCAGATGGCATGGGTCCAAGTTGTTATTGAAGATTTCCGGTGCAGTGATATACTCAAGACTTGACCATAATGGTCCTATTTGTGTAATACGGTATGTATGGATGTAAGACTCTTGTTATTCAGCTTCTGTGTGTTCAGTGAGCATTGATCTCTGGGATCACTGTACGCGTGCATTCGGTGATCACGACTTATGAGTCGGGGTCCCCACAAAAAGAGTCTTGATGACCCACAAGTGTAGGGGATCTATCGTAGTCCTTTCGATAAGTATGAGTGTCGAACCCAACGAGGAGCAGAAGGAAATGCTAGGCAGTTTTCAGTAAGGTATTCTCTGCAAGCACTGACATTTTCGGTAACAGATAGTTTTGTGACAAGGTAATTTGTAACGAGTAATAAGTGGTAAAAGTAAATAATATGCAGCAATATGGCCCAATCCTTTTTGTAGCAAAGGACAAGCCTGAACAAACTCTTATATAAAGGAAAGCGCTCCCGAGGACACGTGGGAATTATCATCAAGCTAGTTTTCATCACGCTCATATGATTCGCGTTCGTTACTTTGATAATTCGGTATGTGGGTGGACCGGTGCTTGGGTACTGCCCTTACTTGGACAAGCATCCCACTTATGATTAACCTCTATTTCAAGCATCCGCAACTACAAAAGAAGTATTAAGGTAAACCAAACCATTGCATGAAACATATGGATCCAAATCAGCCCCTTACGAAGCAACGCATAAACTAGGGTTTAAGCTTCTGTCACTCTAGCAACCCATCATCTACTTATTACTTCCGAATGCCTTCCTCTAGGACCATACAGTGGTGAGGTGTTATGTAGTCGACGTTCACATAACACCACTAGAGGAAAGACAACATACATCTCATCAAAATATCGAATGAATACCAAATTCGCATGACTACTTATAGCAAGACTTCTCCCATGTCCTCAGGAACAAACGTAACTACTCACAAATAAAATTCATGTTCATAATCATAGGGATATTAGTATGCATAAAGGATCTGAACATATGATCTTCCATCGGATAATCCCACTAGCATCAACTACAAGGAGTAATCAACACTACTAGCAACCCACAGCTACCAATCTGAGGTTTTCACACAAAGATTGGATACAAGAAATGAACTAGGGTTTGAGAGGAGATGGTGCTGGTGAAGATGTTGATGGAGATTGACCCCCTCCCAATGAGAGGATCGATGGTGATAACGGTGGTGACGATTTTCCCCTCCCGGAGGGATGTTTCCCGGCAGAACAGCTTCGTCGGAGCCCTAGATTGGTTCCGCCAAGTTTCCGCCTCGAGACGGCGGCGCTTCGTCCCGAAAGCTTCCTTATGGTTTTTTTCAGGGCAGAAGACACCTTATACCAAAAGATGGGCATCGGTGGGCTGCCAGGTGGCCCACGAGGCAGGAGGCCGCGCCTAGGGGGTAGGGCGCGCCCCACACCCTTGTGGACGGTGGGTGGCCCCCGTGTGGTGCTTTCTTCGCCTGATATTTTTTATTTATTCCAAAACTGACTTTCGTGGAGTTTCAAGACTTTTTGAGTTGTGCAAAATAGGTCTCCAATATTTGCTCCTTTTCCAGCCCAGAATTCCAGCTGCCGGCATTCTCCCTCTTCATGTAAGCCTTGTAGAAAAAGAGAGAAAAGGCATAAGTATTGTGACATAATGTGTAATAACATCCCATAATGTAATAAACATCAATATAAAAGCATGATACAAAATGGACGTATCACACCCCAGATAAACCTGCGAACCATAACAACCGTAGTTGCTGGGTCTTCAAGCGGTCGGCAAGCTCAACGCCGAACACAAGGGAAAGGGACCTCAGAGCAAAGACGAGGATGAACCTCGCCAGCCGAACACAGGGGGCAGAAGAAATTTCCACCGAAGATCAAAACAGTGAACATGATCTATGTCACTCATATCCCAAAGAGGGAGCGCAAGCGCGCACTCTGAGATGTCTATGCCGTTGAGCATGTTGCCCCCAAATTGAACCCATGGTCGGCCTGTACGATCACCTTTGATCACAAGGATCACCCGACTAGTATCCGTCATGGGGGTTCGACTGCCCTAGTGCTCGATCCAATAACCGATGGATAACATCTCACTCGAGTCCTTATGGACGATGGCAGCAGTCTCAATCTGATATATCAGGTCATTGTCCGCGAGATGGGATAGACTCGTCAAGAATCAAGCCAAGCAGCACGACCTTCAAAGGAGTGATACCGGGCGTAGAAGCCCGCTACACGGGCTCTTTAACATTGCAGGTCGTATTAGGCCCTCCCGATAACTTTCGAAGCTAAGAGCTAATCTTCGACATAGCTCCATTCCGAAGTGGCTACCATGCACTGCTCGGAAGAACGGTCTTCGTTCGCTTTAATGCAGTCCCGCATTATGCTTATTTAAAGCTCAAAATGCCTAGACCACGGGGCATCATCACGGTCAATTGAAATATGGAGCGCTCTCTCCGTACAGAGGATGACACTGCGGCCCTAGCAGCCGAAGTCCAAAACAGCCTATTCAAGCCGAACAGCTCATCGGTCGTCAAGACTGCGGACACAACTAAACGTGTCTGGCATATGCCTGAGTGCGGCAGCTCGGATGAACCTGAGCTCGATTAGCAACTACGCCCCCATCGACTTACCCATAAGGTGGTAGCATACGTACCTCGTGTACACAATTATGCCCTTAAAATTCCTTGGGCGGCGCTGGGGGCACACTACATACAAATAGTCCATAGTTCGGCTCAACCCTATTCGGCTCTAAAATTATCTTTCAAGGTTCATTAAACGAACCAGCTTTGTTTACGGCCACACTGGTTTCTTTTTCCTGGGTTTTTCTTTTCCTTTTTTTTACAGATGGCCATCACACTCGCCCTTCAAGGAAACATCACAAAGGAGAAAACGGCACATACGTGCAGCAAGGACCCGCACTAAGGTTTCTTTTTAGATTAAGACCATGTGTAAACCTTTTATCTCTTTTTGTTTTATAATTTTTCTGGCATGTAAGATGTCCAAGGAAGTTACCGGCATTATCTGTAAGTCTACGGCTCGCCGTACAATAACGGGATATTATGGAAACAACTTAGTTCACATTATGTTTGGAGTTTTATTCTCTCACCACCTGTGTTCTCTCCCCATGTTAGATTGCCACATGTGCCTTGATAACAGGGCCCATTACCAGGGGCTGTATCCAGCCCGGTATATGTTGAAAAGTCCGAACACCTATAGGGAGTGTTTGGCGTCCTGGATATTGCTTTATATGCATTAGTTCTGAATCATGTCTTGGGTCAATAGTTGGGATGCCTGGCTCCTGTGCTTACCCCTACGTTCCCGATTGTTCGGCTAGGGTGTAAAGGGAGAACTACTGCGATTGTAGTTCTGGCTCGTCCGGTCAAGTACCTCAGTAGAGAAAGCCGAAAACTGACTGTCATGATAGGCGAGAATCTGGTCTGCGATCCGGTGACTTAGTGTTATACTACGATCGATGGAGATCTACCCCGTGTTATATGAAGGGTTGGTTTTTTGCCCAGCCGCGTACAAATGGATACCTTTAATTCGGAAACACCAGATACGCACCAGGGGCTAGTACCTTGCCTCACTTGTCAAACTCCTATGGCTAAGTGAAAGCAATAACGCCGCATAGTCGGATTGCTTAGTTCGCTCCGCATACACCTCCAACATGGACCAAGACGCTGGATAAAGAGTGTCTATGCATATGACCGAACACCCCAGTAATATTTACATGGGGGCTGAAGCCGACGACTGGAAACTTTCAAAGTTAAATAAACGGCCGCACAGGAGGTGAAAGTTGTTGGGGATCGTTGCAGAAAATCAAAAAAAAAAACCTACGCATCACCAAGATCTATCTATGGAGATTACTAGAAATGAGCGGGAAGTGCATATTCATACCGTTGAAGATCACGATGCGGAAGCTTTGCAATAACGCAGATGAAGGAGTCGTACTCGTAGCGATTCAGATCGTGGTTGATTCCGATCTAAGCGCCGAACAACGGCGCCTCCGCGTTCAACACACGTGCAGCCCGGTGACGTCCACGCGCCTTGATCCAGCAAGGGGAGAGGGAGAGGTTGGGGAAGACTCTGTCCAGCAGCAGCACGACGGCGTGGTGGTGGTGGAGGAGCATGGCACTCTAGCAGGGCTTCGCCAAGCACCGCAAGAGACGAGGAGGGAGAGGGGTAGGGCTGCGCCAAGAGACAGAGGGACTCATGCATATGGCAGCCCCAAAACCCCACTATATATAGAGGAAGGGGAGGGGGCGCCGGCCCCCTAGATCCATCTAGAGGGGGGCGGCAGCCCCCGGGGGGCAGCGGACTCCTTAGTATTTCCAACTAGGGGAGCGGCGGCCCCTTAGGGTTTCCTACTAGGGGGGCTCCCGCCCCCCGGGGGGGCAGCGCCCCCCTAGGGTTTCCAACCCTAGGTGCCTTGGGCCCTTGGGCGGGGCACACCAGCCCACTAAGGGGCTGGTTCCCACCCAACTACAGCCCATTAGGTCCTTCGGGTCAGGTGGACCCTCCCGGTGGACCCCCAGAACCCCTTCGGTGGTCCCGGTATAATACAGATAAAACCCGAAACCCTTTCGGTGACTGAAACTGGACTTCCTATATATAAATATTCACCTCCAGACCATTACGGAACTCCTCGTGACGTCCGGTATCACATCCCGGACTCTGAACGACATTCGGTAACCACGTACATCTATTCCCTATAACCCTATCGTCATCGAACCTTAAGTGTGTAGTCCCTACGGGTCCGGGAACTATGCACACATGACCGAGACATCTCTCCGTCCAATACCCATGTTGGCTCCCACATGTTTCACGATGATCTCATCGGATGAACCACGATGTCAAGGATTCAATCAATCCCGTATACGATTCCCTTTGTCTATCGGTACGGTACTTGCCTGAGATTCGATCGTCGGTATACCGATACCTTGTTCAATCTCGTTATGGCAAGTCTCTTTACTCGTTCCGTAACAAATCATGCCGTGACCAACCCCTTAGTCACATTGAGCTCATTATGATGATGTCTTACCGAGTGGGCCCAGAGATACCTCTCCGTCATACGGAGTGACAAATCCCAGTCTCGATTCGTGCCATCCCAACATATACTTACGGGGATACCCGTAGTGTACCTTTATAGCCACCCAGTTATGTTGTGATGTTTGGCACACCGAAAGTATTCCTACGGTATCCGAGAGTTGCACAACCTCATGGTCTAAGGAAAGGATACTTGACATTGGAAAAGCTTTAGCATACGAACTACACGATCTTGTGCTTGGCTTAGGATTGGGTCTTGTCCATCACATCATTCTCCATTAATGTGATCCCGTTATCAATGACATCCAATGTCCATGGTCATGAAACCGCAACCATCTATTGATCAACGAGCTAGTCAACTAGAGGCTCACTAGGGACATGTTGTGGTCTATGTATTCACACATGTATTACTGTTTCCGGATAATACAATTAAAGCATGAACAATAGACAATTATCATGAACAAGGAAATATAATAATAACCATTTTATTATTGCCTCTAGGGCACATTTCCAACAGTCTCCCACTTGCACTAGAGTCAATAATCTAGTTACATTGTGATGAATCGAACACGCATAGAGTTCTAGTGTTGATCATGTTTTGCTCGTGGAAGAGGTTTAGTTAACGGATCTGTGACATTCAGATCCGTATGCACTTTACAAATATCTATGTCCCCATCTTGAATATAATTCCGGATGGAGTTGAAACGGCGCTTGTTGTGCTTGGTCTTCTTGTGAAACCTGGGCTCCTTGGCAATGGCAATAGCTCCAGTGTTGTCACAGAAGAGAGTCATCGGGCCCGACGCGCTTGGAATAACTCCTAGGTCGGTGATGAACTCCTTCATCCAGACTCCTTCCTACGCTGCTTCGGAAGCAGCCATGCACTCCGCTTCACATGTAGATGCCGCCATGATGCTTTGCTTGCTACTGCACCAGCTGACTACCCATCCATTCAAAATATACACGTATCCGGTTTGTGACTTGGAGTAATCCAGATCTGTGTCGAAGCTAGCATCGACGTAACCCTTTACGACGAGCTCTTCGTCACCTCCATAAATGAGAAACATATCCTTAGTCCTTTTCAGGTACTTCAGGATGTTCTTGACCGTTGTCCAGTGTTCCATACCGGGATCACTTTGGTACCTCCCCACCAAACTTATGGTAAGGTTCACATCAGGTCTGGTACAAAGCATGGCATACATAATAGAACCTATGGCCAAGGCATAGGGGATGACACTCATCTTTTCTCTATGTTCTGCTGAGGTCGGGCATTGAGCTGTGCTCAATCTCATACCTTGCAATACAGGCAAGAAACCTTTCTTGGACTGATCCATATTGAACTTCTTCAATATCTTGTCAAGGTATGTGCTTTGTGAAAGACCAATGAGGCGTCTCGATCTATCTCTATATATCTTGATGCCTAATATGTAAGCAGCTTCTCCAAGGTCCTTCATTGAAAAACATTTATTCAGGTAGGCCTTTATGCTTTCCAAGAGTTCTACATCATTGCCCATCAGCAATATGTCATCCACATATAATATGAGAAATGACACAGAGCTCCCACTCACTTTCTTGTAAATACAGGCTTCTCCCCAAGTTTGTATAAACCCAAACGCTTTGATCACCTCATCAAAGCGAATGTTCCAACTCCGAGATGCTTGCACCAGCCCATAGATGGAGCGCTGGAGCTTGCATACCTTGTTAGCATTCTTAGGATCGACAAAACCTTCCGGCTGCATCATATACAGTTCTTCTTTAAGGAAGCCGTAAAGGAATGTTGTTTTGACGTCCATTTGCCATATCTCATAATCATAGAATGCGGCAATTGCTAACATTATTCGAACGGACTTCAGCATCACTATCGGAGAGAAAGTCGCATCATAGCCAATTCCTTGAACTTGTCGATAACCATTAGCAACAAGCCGAGCCTTATAGATGGTCACATTACCATCCGCGTCAGTCTTCTTCTTAAAGATCCATTTATTTTCTATCGCTTGCCGATCATCAGGCAAGTCAACCAAAGTCCATACTTTGTTATCATACATGG
Source organism: Secale cereale (assembly GCA_902687465.1). NCBI lineage: Eukaryota > Viridiplantae > Streptophyta > Magnoliopsida > Poales > Poaceae > Secale > Secale cereale. The sequence continues at coordinate 193,365,135 of LR738715.1, read as the reverse complement.
ATCATATCTCGGATTTCATGGCTTCAAGCCATTTGTTGGAATCCGGGCCCGCCATCGCTTCTTCATAGTTCGAAGGTTCACCGTTGTCTAACAACATGATTTCGAGGACAGGGTTGCCGTACCACTCTGGTGCAGAACGTGTCCTTGTGGACCTACGAAGTTCAGTAGTGACTTCATCTGAAGCTTCATGATCATTATCATTAACTTCCTCCCTGGTCAGTGCAGGCACCACAGAAACATCTTCTTGCGTTGCGCTACTTTCCTGTTCGGAAGGGGTGACTATCACCTCATAAAGTTCCATTTTCCTCCCACTCACTTCTTTCGAGAGAAACTCTTTCTCCAGAAAGGATCCATTCTTGGCAATAAAGACCTTGCCTTCGGAACTGAGATAGAAGGTATACCCAATAGTTTCCTTAGGGTATCCTATGACGACACATTTTTCCGATTTGGGTTCGAGCTTTTCAGGTTGAAGTTTCTTGAGATAAGCATCGCATCCCCAAACTTTCAGAAACGACAACTTAGGTTTGTTGCCAAACCATAGTTCATACGGTGTAGTCTCAACGGATTTAGACGGTGCCCTATTTAAAGTGAATGCGGCACTCTCTAAATCATAACCACAAAATGATAGCGGTAAGTCGGTAAGAGACACCATAGATCATACCATGTCCAACAAAGTACGATTAGGATGTTCGGACACACCATTACGCTGAGGTGTTCTAGGCGGTGTCAATTGCGAAACAATTCTACAGTTCCTTAGGTGCGTGCCAAATTCGTGACTTAAATATTCTCCTCCACGATCTGATCGTAAGAACTTTATTTTTCTGTCACGTTGATTCTCAACATCATTCTGAAATTCCTTGAACTTTTTAAAGGTCTCACACTTGTGTTTCATCAAGTAGACATACCCATATCTACTGAAGTCATCAGTGCGGGTGAGAACAGAACGATAGCCACCGCGAGCTTCAACACTCATTGGACCGCACACATCGGTATGTATGATTTCCAGTAAGTTGGTTGCTCGCTCCATTGTTCCGGAGAACAGACTCTTGGTTATTTTGCCCAAGAGGCATGGTTCACACGTATCAAATGATTCATAATCAAGAGACTCCAAAAGTCCATCTGCATGAAGCTTCTTCATACATTCGACACCAATATGACCAAGGCGGCAGTGCCACAAGTATGTGGGACTATCATTATCAACCTTACACCTTTTGCATCCACACTATGAATATGTGTAACATCATGTTCGAGATTCATCAAGAATAAACCATTGACCAGCGGGGCATGACCATAAAACATTTCTCTCATATAAATAGAACAACCATTATTCTTAGATTTAAATGAGTAGCCATCTCGCATTAAACGAGATCCAGATACAATGTTCATGGTCAAAGCTGGTACTAAATAACAATTATTGAGGTTTAAAACTAATCCCGAAGGTATATGCAGAGGTTGCGTGCCGACGGCGATCACATCGACCTTGGAACCATTCTCGACGCGCATCGTCACCTCGTCCTTCGCCAGTCTCCGCTTATTCCACAGCTCCTGCTTTGAGTTACAAATGTGAGCAACTGCACCGGTATCAAATACCCAGGAGCTACTAAGAGCGCTGGTAAGGTACACATCAATAACATGTATATCACATATACCTTTGACGTTTCCGGCCTTCTTATCCGCTAAGTATTTGGGATACTTCCGGTTCCAGTGACCCGTTCCCTTGCAATAAAAGCAATCAGTCTCAGGCTTGGGTCCATTCTTTGGCTTCTTCCCGGCAACTGGCTTACCGGGCGCGGCAACTCCTTTGCTGTCCTTCTTGAAGTTCTTATTACCCTTGCCTTTCTTGAACTTAGTGGTTTTATTCATCATTAACAATTGACGATCCTTTTTGATCTCCACCTCCGCTAATTTCAGCATTGAATATACCTCGGGAATGGACTTCTCCATCCCCTGCACATTGAAGTTCATCACGAAGCTCTTGTAGCTAGGTGGGAGCGACTGGAGGATTCTATCAATGACCGCGTCATCTGGGAGATTAATTCCCAGCTGAGACAAGCGGTTGTGCAACCCAGACATTTTGAGTATATGTTCGCTAACTGAACTATTCTCCACTATCTTACAACTGTAGAACTTGTCGGAGACTTCATATCTCTCGACTCGAGCATGAGCTTGGAAAACCATTTTAAGCTCTTGGAACATCTCATATGCTCCGTGCTGCTCAAAATGCTTTTGGAGCCCCGATTCTAAGCTGTAAAGCATGCCGCACTGAACCAGGGAGTAATCATCACTACGTGACTGCCAGGCGTTCATAACGTCTTAAGTTGCTGGGAAAACGGGTGCATCACCTAGCGGTGCTTCAAGGACATATGCTTTCTTGGCAGCTATGAGGATGATCCTCAGGTTACGGACCCAATCCGTATAGTTGTTACCATCGTCTTTCAGCTTAGTTTTCTCTAGGAACGCGTTGAAGTTGAGGGCAACATTAGCGTGGTCCATTGGATCTACAAGACATATTGTAAAGATTTTAGACTATGTTCATGACAATTAAGTTCATGTAAACAAATTTAATGAACTCCCATTCAGATAGACACCTCTCTAGTCATCTAAGTGATACATGATCCGAATCGACTAGGCCGTGTCCGATCATCACGTGAGACGGACTAGTCATCAACGATGAACATCTTTATGTTGATCGTATCTTCTATACGACTCATGTTCGACCTTTCGGTCTTCCGTGTTCCGAGGCCATGTCTGTACATGCTAGGCTCGTCAAGAGAACCCTAAGTGTATTGCGTGTGTAAATCTGGCTTACACCCGTTGTACGCGAACGTTAGAGCCTATCACACCCGATCATCACGTGGTGCTTCAGAACAACGAACCTTAGCAATGGTGCACAGTTAGGGGGAACACAATTCTTGAAATTTTAGTGAGATATCATCTTATTCACTACTGTCGTTCTAAGCAAATAAGATGTAAAACATGATAAACATCACATGCAATCAAATAGTGACATGATATGGCCAATATCATTTTACTCCTTTTGATCTTCATCTTTGGGGCTCGATGATCATCATCGTAACCAGCATGACTGAAGGAAATATGCCCTAGAGGCAATAATAAAGTTATTATTTATTTCCTTATATCATGATAAATGTTTATTATTCATGCTAGAATTGTATTAACCGGAAACTTAATACATGTGTGAATACATAGACAAAACAGAGTGTCCCTAGTATGCCTCTACTAGACTAGCTCATTGATCAAAGATGGTTATGTTTCCTAGCCATAGACATGAGTTGTCATTTGATCAATGGGATCACATCATTAGGAGAATGATCTGATGGACAAGACCCATCCGTTAGCTTAGCACTATGATCGTTTAAGTTTTACTGCTATTGCTTTCTTCATGACTTATATATGTTCCTATGACTATGAGATTATGCAACTCCCGAATACCGGAGGAACACTTTGTGTGCTACCAAACGTCACAACGTAACTGGGTGATTATAAAGGTACTCTACAGGTGTCTCTGAAGGTACTTGTTGGGCTGGTGTATTTCGAGATTAGGATTTGTCACTCCGATTGTCGGAGAGGTATCTCTGGGCCCACTCGGTAATGCACATCACTATAAGCCTTGCAAGCATTGCAGCTAATGAGTTAGTTGCGGGATGATGTATTACGGAACGAGTAAAGAGACTTGTTGGTAACGAGATTGAACTAGGTATTGAGATACCGACGATCGAATCTCGGGCATGTAACATACCGATGACAAAGGGAACAATGTATGTTGTTATGCAGTTTGACCGATAAAGATCTTCGTAGAATATGTGGGAGCCAATATGAGCATCCAGGTTCCGCTATTGGTTATTGACCAGAGACGTGTCTCGGTCATGTCTACATAGTTCTCGAACCCGTAGGGTCCGCACGCTTAAGGTTTCGATGATAGTTTTATTATGAGTTTATGAGTTTTGATGTACCAAAGGAGTTTGGAGTCCCGGATGAGATCGGGGACATGACGAGGAGTCTCAAAATGGTCGAGACGTAAAAATCGATATATTGGACGACTATATTCGGACATCGGAAAGGTTCCGAGTGATTCGGGTATTTTTGGAGTACCGGGGAGTTACAGGAATATAGGGGAGAGGCCAAAAGGAAGGAGGCGTGCACCCCCCTTCTGGTCCGAATTGGACAAGGGGTGCAGCCCCCTTTTCCTTCCCCCTCTCCCCCTCTTTCCTTCTCTACTACTCCGGAAAGGAAAGGGGAATCCTACTAGGACTTGGGAGTCCTAGTAGGACTCCCCACACTTGGTGCGCCCCCTCTAGGGCCGGCCTCTCCCTCCCTCCTTTATATACGGGGGCAGGGGGGCACCTCTAGACACAACAATTGATCTCTTGATCTCTTAGCCGTGTGCGGTGCCCCCCTCCACCATAGTTCTCCTCGATAAATATTGTAGCGGTGCTTAGGCGAAGCCCTGCGACGGTAGAACATCAAGATCGTCACCACGCCGTCGTGCTGACGGAACTCTCCCTCGACACTCGGCTGGATCGGAGTTCGAGGGACGTCATCGAGCTGAACGTGTGCTAGAACTCGGAGGTGCCGTAGTTTCGGTGCTTGATCGGTCGGGCCGTGAAGACGTACGACTACATCAACCGCGTTGTTCTAACGCTTCCGCTTTCGGTCTACGAGGGTACGTAGACTCACTCTCCCCTCTCGTTGCTATGCATCTGGTAGATAGATCTTGCGTGATCGTAGGAAAATTTTAAAATACTACGTTCCCCAACAGTGGCATCATGAGCCAGGTCTATGCGTAGATGATATGCACGAGTAGAACACAAGTGAGTTGTGGACGATACTAGTCATACTGCTTACCAGCATCTCATACTTTGATTCGGCGGTATTGTTGGATGAAGCGGCCCGGACCGACATTACGCGTACGCTTACGCGAGACTGGTTCTACCGACGTGCTTCGCACACAGGTGGCTGGCGGGTGTCAGTTTCTCCAACTTTAGTTGAATCAAGTGTGGCTACGCCCGGTCCTTGTGAAGGTTAAAACATCACATACTTGACGAAATTTCGTTGTGGTTTTGCATGCGTAGGTAAGAACGGTTCTTGCTAAGCCCGTAGCAGCCACGTAAAACTTGCAACAACAAAGTAGAGGACGTCTAACTTGTTTTTGCAGGGCATGTTGTGATGTGATATGGTCAAGACATGATGAGTTATACGGTTTTGTATGAAATGATCATGTTTTGTAAAGTTATCGGCAACTGGCGGGAGCCATTTGGTTGTCGCTTTATTTTATGAAATGCAATCGCCATGTAATTGCTTTACTTTATCACTAAGCGGTGGCGGTAGTCGTAGAAGCAATAGTTGGCGAGACGACAACGATGCTACGATGGAGATCAAGGTGTCGCGCCGGTGACGAAGGTGATCATGACGGTGCTTTGGAGATGGAGATCAAAAGCACAAGATGATGATGGCCATATCATGTCACATATTTTGATTGCATGTGATGTTTATCTTATTATGCTTCTTATTTTGCTTAGTTCGACGGTAGCATTATAAGATGATCCCTTACTAAATTTCAAGGTATAAGTGTTCTCCCTGAGTATGCACCGTTGCGAAAGTTCGTCGTGCCGAGACACCACGTGATGATCGGGTGTGATAAGCTCTATGTTCAAATACAACGGGTGTAAGCCAGTTTTGCACACGCAGAATACTCGGGTTAAACTTGACGAGCCTAGCATATGCAGATATGGCCTCGGAACACTGGAGACCGAAAGGTCGAGCGTGAATCATATAGTAGATATGATCAACATAAGATGTTCACTATTGAAACTACTCCATCTCACGTGATGATCGGACATGGTTTAGTTGATTTGGATCACGTGATCATTTAGATGACTAGAGGGATGTCTATCTAAGTGGGAGTTCTTAAGTAATATGATTAAATTGAACTTTAATTTATCATGAACTTAGTCCTCGTAGTATTAGCATATCTATGTTGTAGATTAATAGCTCGCGATGTTGCTCCCCGTTTATTTTTTATATGTTCCTAGAGAAAACTAAGTTGAAAGATGTTAGTAGCAATGATGCGGAATTGTTCCGTGATCTGAGGATTATCCTCATTGCTGCACAGAGAATTATGTCCTTGATGCACCGCTAGGTGACATACCTATTGCAGGAGCAGATGTAGACGTTATGAACGTTTTGACAAAAGCTCGGTATGATGACTACTTGATAGTTTAAGTGCACCATGCTTTACGGCTTAGAACCGGGACTTCAAAAACGTTTTGAACGCCACGGAGCATATAAGATGTTCCAAGAGTTGAAATTAGTATTTCATACTCATGCCCGTGTCGAGAGGTATAAGACTTCTGACAGTACTTTGCCTACAAGATGGAGGAGAATAGCTCAACCAGTGAGCATGTGCTCAGATTGTCTGGGTACTACAATTACTTGAATAAAGTGGGAGTTAATCTTCCAGATAAGATAGTAATTGACAAAGTTCTCTAGTCACTATCACCAAGTTAGTAGAACTTCGTGATGAACTATAATATGCAAGGGATGACGAAAGGAATTCCCGAGCTCTTCGCGATGCTGAAGTCGGCGAAGGTAGAAATCATGAAAAAGCATCAAATGTTGATGGTTAACAAGACCACTTGTTTCAAGTAAAGGGAAAAAGGATAGAAGGGGAACTTCAAGAAGAATGACAAGCAAGTTGTCACTCCCGTGAAGAAACCCAAAGCTAAAACTCAAGCCTGAAACTAAGTGCTTCTGCTGCAAAGGAAATGGTCACTGGAAGTGGAACTGCCCTAGATACTTGGCGGATAAGAAGGATGGCAAAGTGAACAAAGGTATATTTTGATATACAGATTATTGATGTGTACTTTACTAGTGTTCATAGCAACCCCTGGGTATTTGATACTGGTTCAGTTGCTAAAATTAGTAACTCGAAACGAGAATTGCAGAATGAACAGAGACTAGTTAAAGGTGAAGTGACGATGTGTGTTGGAAGTGGTTCCAAGATTGATATGATCATCACCGCACACTCCCTATACTTTCGGGATTAGTGTAAAACCTAAATAAATGTTATTTGGCATTTGCGTTGAGCATGAATATGATTTGATCATATTTGTTGCAATACGGTTATTCATTTAAAGTCATAGAATAATTGTTATTCTGTTTACATGAATAAAACCTTCGATGGTCATACACCCAATGAAAATAGTTTGTTGGATCTCGATCGTGGTGATACACATATTCATAATATTGAAGCCAAAAGATGCAAGGTTAATAATGATAGTGCAACTTATTTGTGGCACTGCTGTTTAGGTCATAATGGTGTAAAGCGCATGAAGAAACTCCATAGTGATGGACTTTTGGAATCACTTGATTATGAATCACTTGGTGCTTGCGAACCATGCCTCATGGGCAAGATGACTAAAACTCCGTTCTCCGGAACAATGGAGCGAGCAACAGATTTGTTGGAGATCATACATACAGATGTATGTGGACCAATGAGTGTTGAAGCTCGCGGCGGGTATCGTTATTTTCTGACCTTCACTGAAGATTTGAGCAGATATGGGTATATCTACTTAATGAAGCACAAGTCTAAAACATTTGAAAAGTTCAAAGAATTTCAGAGTGAAGTGGAGAATCATCGTAACAAGAAAATAAGAGTTTCTACGATATGATCGTAGAGGTAAAATATTTGAGTTAGCGAGTTTGGCCTTCAGTAAAAACAATGTGAAATAGTTTCACTACTCACGCCACCTGGAACACCATAGTGTAATGGTGTGTCCGAACGTCATAACCGTACTTTATTAGATATGGTGCGATCGATGATGTCTCTTACCGATCTACCACTATCGCTTTTGGGGTTATGCATTAGAGACAGATACATTCACGTTAAATAGGGCACCATCTAAATCCGTGGAGATGACACCGTATGAACTGTGGTTTGACGAGAAACCTAAGTTGTCATTTCTTTAAGTTTGGGATTGAGATGCTTATGTGAAAAAGTTTCAACATGATAAGCTCGAACCCAAATCGGAGAAGTAAATCTTCATAGGATACCCAAAATAAACTGTTGGGTACACCTTCTATCACAGATCCGAAGGCAAAGTCTTTGTTGCTAAGAGTGGATCCTTTCTAGAGAAGGAGTTTCTCTCGAAAGAAGTGAGTGGGAGGAAAGTGGAACTTGATGAGGTAATTGTACCTTCTCCCGAATTGGATAGTAGTACATCACAGAAACTGGTTCCAGTGATTCCTACACCAATTAGTGAGGAAGCTAATGATGATGATCATGAAACTTCGGATCAAGTTACTGCTGAACTTCGTAGATCAACCAGAGTACGTTCCGCACCAGAGTGGTACGGCAACCCGGTTCTGGAAGTCATGTTACTGGACCATGATGAACCTACGAACTATGAGGAAGCGATGATGAGCCCAGATTCCGCAAAATGGCTTGAGACCATGAAATCTGAGATGGGATCCATGTATGAGAACAAAGTGTGGACTTTGGTTGACTTGCCCGATGGTCGGCAAGCCATCGAAAATAAATGGATCTTCAAGAGGAAGACTGACGCTGACAGTAATGTTACTGTTTACAAAGCTCGACTTGTTGTGAAAGTTTTTCAACAAGTTCAAGGAGTTGACTACGATGAGACTTTCTCACCCGTAGTGATGCTTAAGTCTGTCCGAATCATGTTAGCAATTGCCGCATTTTATGAAATCTGGCAAATGGATAACAAAACTGCATTCTTTAATGGATTTATTAAAGAAGACTTGTATATGATGCAACCAGAAGGTTTTGTCAATCCTAAAGGTGCTAACAAAATGTGCAAGCTCCAGCGATCCATCTATGGACTGGTGCAAGCATCTCGGAGTTGGAATATACGCTTTGATAAGTTGATCAAAGCATATAGATTTATACAGACTTGCGGTGAAGCCTGTATTTACAAGAAGTGAGTGGGAGCACTACAACCTTTCTGATAAGTATATGTGAATGACATATTGTCGATCGGAAATGATGTAGAATTTTCTGGAAAGCATAAAGGAGTGTTTGAAAGGAGTTTTTCAAAGAAAGGCCTTGGTGAAGCTGCTTACATATTGGGCATCAAGATCTATAGAGATAGATCAAGACGCTTGATAAGACTTTCGATGAGTACATACCTTGATATGATTTTGAAGTAGTTCAAAATGGATCAGTCAAAGAAGGAGTTCTTACCTGACTTGTAAGGTGTGAAGTTGAGTAAGACTCAAAGCCAGACCATGGCAGAAAAATATAGAGAGAATGAAAGTCATTCCCTATGCCTCAGCCATAGGTTCTATAAAGTATGACATGCTATGTACCAAACATGTTGTGTGCCTTGCCATGAGTTTGTCAAGAGGGTACAATAGTGATCCAGGAGTAGATCACTGTACAGCGGTCAAAATTATCCTTAGTAACTGGATGACTAAGGAAATGTTTCTCGATTATGGAGGTCATAAAGAGTTCGTCGTAAAGGGTTACGCCGATGCAAGCTTTAACACTAAATCCAGCTGACTCTAAGTATCAATCTGGATGCGTATTGAAAGTGGGAGCAATTAGCTAGAGTAGCTCCATGCAGAGCATTGTAGACACATAGACATTTGCGAAATACATACGGATCTGAATGTGACAGACCCGTTGACTAAACTTTTCTCACAAAGCAAAACATGATCACACCTTAGTACTCTTTGGGTGTTAATCACATAGCGATGTGCACTAGATTATTGACTCTAGTAAACCCTTTGGGTGCTAATCACATGACGATGTGAACTATCGGTGTTAAATCACATGGCGATGTGAACAAGATTATTGACTCTAGTGCAAGTGGAAGACTGAAGGAAATATGCCCTAGAGGCAATAATAAAGTTATTATTTATTTCCTTATATCATGATAAATGTTTATTATTCATGCTAGAATTGTATTAACCGGAAACTTAATACATGTGTGAATACATAGACAAAACAGAGTGTCCCTAGTATGCCTCTACTAGACTAGCTCATTGATCAAAGATGGTTATGTTTCCTAGCCATAGACATGAGTTGTCATTTGATCAATGGGATCACATCATTAGGAGAATGATCTGATGGACAAGACCCATCCGTTAGCTTAGCACTATGATCGTTTAAGTTTTACTGCTATTGCTTTCTTCATGACTTATATATGTTCCTATGACTATGAGATTATGCAACTCCCGAATACCGGAGGAACACTTTGTGTGCTACCAAACATCACAACGTAACTGGGTGATTATAAAGGTACTCTACAGGTGTCTCTGAAGGTACTTGTTGGGTTGGCGTATTTCGAGATTAGGATTTGTCACTCCGATTGTCGGAGAGGTATCTCTGGGCCCACTCGGTAATGCACATCACTATAAGCCTTGCAAGCATTGCAGCTAATGAGTTAGTTGCGGGATGATGTATTACGGAACGAGTAAAGAGACTTGTTGGTAACGAGATTGAACTAGGTATTGAGATACCGACGATCGAATCTCGGGCATGTAACATACCGATGACAAAGGGAACAATGTATGTTGTTATGCAGTTTGACCGATAAAGATCTTCGTAGAATATGTGGGAGCCAATATGAGCATCCAGGTTCCGCTATTGGTTATTGACCGGAGACGTGTCTCGGTCATGTCTACATAGTTCTCGAACCCGTAGGGTCCGCACGCTTAAGGTTTCGATGATAGTTTTATTATGAGTTTATGAGTTTTGATGTACCGAAGGAGTTTGGAGTCCCGGATGAGATCGGGGACATGACGAGGAGTCTCAAAATGGTCGAGACGTAAAAATCGATATATTGGACGACTATATTCGGACATCGGAAAGGTTCCGAGTGATTCGGGTATTTTTGGAGTACCGGGGAGTTACGGGAATATAGGGGAGAGGCCAAAAGGAAGGAGGCGTGCACCCCCCTTCTGGTCCGAATTGGACAAGGGGTGCAGCCCCCTTTTCCTTCCCCCTCTCCCCCTCTTTCCTTCTCTACTACTCCGGAAAGGAAAGGGGAATCCTACTAGGACTTGGGAGTCCTAGTAGGACTCCCCACACTTGGTGCGCCCCCTCTAGGGCCGGCCTCTCCCTCCCTCCTTTATATACGGGGGCAGGGGGGCACCTCTAGACACAACAATTGATCTCTTGATCTCTTAGCCGTGTGCGGTGCCCCCCTCCACCATAGTTCTCCTCGATAAATATTGTAGCGGTGCTTAGGCGAAGCCCTACGACGGTAGAACATCAAGATCGTCACCACGTCGTCGTGCTGACGGAACTCTCCCTCGACACTCGGCTGGATCGGAGTTCGAGGGACGTCATCGAGCTGAACGTGTGCTAGAACTCGGAGGTGCCGTAGTTTCGGTGCTTGATCGGTCGGGCCGTGAAGACGTACGACTACATCAACCGCGTTGTTCTAACGCTTCCGCTTTCGGTCTACGAGGGTACGTAGACTCACTCTCCCCTCTCGTTGCTATGCATCTGGTAGATAGATCTTGCGTGATCGTAGGAAAATTTTAAAATACTACGTTCCCCAACAATGACACCATGATCTCCATCATCATGATCTCCATCATCGTGTCTTCATGAAGTAGTCTCGCCAGACATTACTTCTACTACTATGGCTAACAGTTAGCAATAAAGTAAAGTAATTACATGGCGTTTTCAATGACACGCACGTCATACAATAAAATAAGACAACTCCTATGGCTCCTGCCGGTTGTCATACTCATCGACATGCAAGTCGTGATTCCTATTACAAGAACATGATCAATCTCATACATCACATATATATATCATTCATCACATCCTTTTGGCCATATCACATCACACGGCACATGATGCAAGAACAAGTTAGACGTCCTCTAATTGTTGTTGCAAGTTTTTACGTGGCTGCTATAGGTTTCTAGCAAGAACGTTTCTTACCTACGCAAAAACCACAACGTGATATGCCAATTTCTATTTACCCTTCATAAGGACCCTTTTCATCGAATCCGATCAGCCGAAACTGGGAGAGACAGTCACCCGCTAGCCACCTTATGCAACTAGTGCATGCCAGTCGGTGGAACTTGTCTCACGTAAGCGTACGTGTAAGGTCGGTCCGTGCCGCTTCATCCCACGATGCCGCCGAATCAAGATAAGACTAGTAGCGGCAAGTAAATTGACATGATCTAACACCCACAACAAACTTGTGTTTTACTCGTGCATAGTAACTACGCATAGACCTAGCTCATGATGCCACTGTTGGGGATCATTGCAGAAATCAAAAAAAATCCTACGCATCACCAAGATCTATCTATGGAGATTACTAGCAACGAGCGGGAAGTGCATCTTCATACCTTTGAAGATCGCGATGCGGAAGTGTTGCAAGAACGTAGATGAAGGAGTCGTACTCGTAGTGATTCAGATCACGGTTGATTCCGATCTAAGCGCCGAATAACGGCGCCTCCGCGTTCAACACACGTGCAGCCCGGTGACGTCTCCCGCGCCTTGATCCAGCAAGGGGAGAGGGAGAGGTTGGGGAAGACTCCGTCCATCAGCAGCACGATGGTGTGATGGTGGTGGAGGAGCGTGGCACTCTAGCAGGGCTTCGCCAAGCACCGCAAGAGACGAGGAGGGAGAGGGGTAGGGCTGCGCCAAGAGACAGAGGGACTCGTGCATATGGCAGCCCCAAAAACCCCACTATATATCGGGAAAGGGGAGGGGCGCTATCCCCCTAGATCCATCTAGAGGGGGGGCGGCGGCCCCCGGGGCGGCGGCCCCCGGGGCGGCGGCCCCTGGGGGGGCAGCGGCACCCTTAGGCTTTCCAACTAAGGGGGCGCCCGCCCCCCGGGGGGCAGCGGCCCCCTAGGGTTTCCAACCCTAGGCGCCTTGGGCCCTTGGGGGGCGCACCAGCCCACTAAGGGGCTGGTTCCCACCCAACTACAACCCATTAGGTCCTTCGGGGCAGGTGGACCCTCCCGGTGGAACCCCGGAACCCCTTCGGTGGTCCCGGTACAATACCGATAAACCCCGAAACCCTTCCGGTGACGGAAACTGGACTTCCCATATATAAACCTTCACCTCCTGACCATTCCGGAACTCCTCGTGACGTCTGGGATCTCATCCGGGACTCCGAAAACCATTCGGTAACTACGTACATCTATTCCCTATAACCCTAGCGTCATCGAACCTTAAGTGTGTAGACCCTACGGGTTCGGGAACTATGCAGACATGACCGAGACATCTCTCCGGCCAATAACCAACAGCGGGATCTAGATACCCATGTTGGCTCCCAGATGTTCCACGATGATCTCATCGAATGAACCACGATGTCAAGGATTCAATCAATCCCGTATACGATTCCCTTTGTCTATCGGTACGGTACTTGCCTGATATTCGATCGTCGGTATACCGATACCTTGTTCAATCTCGTTATGGCAAGTCTCTTTACTCTTTCCATAACACATCATCCCGTGACCAACCCCTTAGTCACATTGAGCTCATTATGATGATGTCTTACCGAGTGGGCCCAGAGATACCTCTCCGTCATACGGAGTGACAAATCCCAGTCTTGATTCGTGCCAACCCAACAGATACTTTTGGGGATGCCCGTAGTTTACCTGTATAGCCACCCAGTTACGTTGTGACGTTTGGCACACCCAAATATTCCTACGGTATCCGGGAGTTGCACAACCTCATGGTCTAAGGAAATGATATTTGACATTGGAAAAGCTTTAGCATACGAACTACACGATCTTGTGCTAGGCTTAGGATTGGGTCTTGTCCTTCACATCATTCTCCTAATGATGTGATCCCGTTATCAATGACATCCAATGTCCATGGTCATGAAACCGTAACCATCTATTGATCAACGAGCTAGTCAACTAGAGGCTCACTAGGGACATGTTGTGGTCTATGTATTCACACATGTATTACTGTTTTCGGATAATACAATTAAAGCATGAACAAAAGACAATTATCTTGAACAAGTAAATATAATAATAACCATTTTATTATTGCCTCTAGGGCGTATTTCCAACAAAAGTCGCCCACATTATAATGGCGCAAAAGTTGTATACATCGGTTCATAAGTTGAAGTCTTTACATCGGGTACAATTACTCAAAGATAATATCTTTTGAGCACTGGCCTTCTACAAGGCGGATGCTTTCTATGACGTCCTCGAAGTATCTCTCCGGCTTGCGGTGCTCCTTGCCTTCGGGTGGGCCAGCAGTGGCTTTGTCATGCGCCTTCATCTTCGCACAGTGCACTTTTACATGGGCAAAGACCATCCGAGCACCTTCTATGCAGGCCGAACGCTTCAATGCGTCGACCCACGGACTTGCTTCGACGAGCCGCTTCACCAATCTGAAGTAGCTACTTGAGATTGGCTCAGCGGGCCAGAGCCGGACTATCAAGTCCTTCATGGCCGAACCCTCCATGTTGTGCAGCTCGACCAGCTGCTTCATCTGGTCGTTGAGGTGCACCGGATGTTTTCGCGCATAGAACTATGACCAGAACAGCTTCTCCGTGTCGCTCCCCTCCTGGGCTCGGAAGTATTGGGCGGTGTCAGCACTGCTCCTCGGGAGATCAGCAAACACGCCTGGAAAACTCCATAACCGTGTCAGCCCAAGGTACTTATGCCGTCTGAAGATGCTCTGTAAGAGAAATGTCTTACGAGATGATATCTCCCGTGCCTGCCTGATTTCTTCGCAGACGCTGCGTGACTCGCTTCGCGCCTCCTAGGCAGCCTTAATTGCCGAAGTGAGCTCGGAAGCTTGCTCCGAAGTCTTCTCTTCCAACGCCTCGCATTTGCAAATAGCATCTTTGAGTTCACCTTCGACTTCGAACAGCGGAGCCTCGTGCTTTTGGCGCGCAGCCTTTTCAACCTCTAGATCGGCAACTGCTTTGTCAGCGATTGCCTTGCTCGCTTCGGCCTCCTTCTTGGCCTTCACGAGTTCACCATTGAGGGCCTCGAGCTCAGTGGCGCCAACTGTTTAATACAAAATATCATAAAGATTTTATACTCATACTCAATTAATATTACCAGTCTTCTTGACATCTCGATTTTTCAAATCCTCATACCTTGCATCTCATCTAAATGCTGGTTGACGCGGCCGAGGTCCGCGTTGGCATGCGAAAGCTTCCGATTTAGTTCGGCAACTTCTGCATCTTGTGCAGTTGCCGCAACTAGTGAAGCCTGTTTAAATGGAAAAGCATACAATTTATCTCTATAAATATGTTATATTATGGATACTTCGTCCAATTCTGTACAGAATCACACAAAGCATCAGGGGCTACTAGCTATATATATGCATACAAAATAAATAAATTGCCATAAAGAACATTACATTACTTACCTCGAAGCCCGTTAGTAGGTTGTTGAAGGCTTCATTCAGTCCGCCTTTGACGGACTGAATCTTCTTCATCACCGCACCCATTACGATGTGGTGCTCCTCCATGACGGAAGCACTTCGTAGTGCTCCCTCCAGAGGGTCTGACGCCTCCGGATTGACTCCAGGTGCCGTAGGAATAGTTGTATCCTCTCCCGCCTTGGGGGTCTGGTATTTGGACCCTGGACCCATGCTAGGCTCTGGATCAGTATCCGGCAGGGCCCCGGATTGTTTGGTCCCCCGTCTTCAGTCTCCATGGGGATTGTTTCCCCATGGTCATCGGCAGCCGAGGTGTTACCCTCGGTTTCCCTATCAATTGCCCCGTCCCCATCTCCTTGAGCAGGAGACGCATGCTGGGATGACACTTCGGCGTCCCCGCGGGCCACGGGCGATGGAGCTCGGACTGGCGGGTCACTCTCCGTCTCTCCAGATGCAGAGAGTTCCCCTCCGATAAGGAGGCGTCGGGGTGTGCTCGGTGAGGGCTGAAGGTCAGCAGGTGAGAAATACTTAAAAAGCATTAATATGCTAAATAAACAAGGTGCATCAATTAACATATACAAACAACTTATGTTTCGGCTTGGGGCTTCTCCCTAGGCTTCACCACAAAGCTATGTTCGGACGATGAGTCCGAACGAACAGAGAGGTTTAGCCTCCTCCGCGGTGCGGCCTTGCTTAGGTCAGCAACGGCTGCCCTCTTCTTCCCCCTGCACTGGGCGGGGGATTCTTCTACTTCATCATCCTCCTCCTCTTCGGAGGAGAGGATGTTGATCTCCTCGGACTTCGCGTCCGCGGGGCGGGGGCCGCTCTCAGCCTCCTTGCTCTTCTTCTTGGGCTTCTTGTCCGGCGCCTTGTACGGCGCCGGAACCAGCATCGCTGTTAGTTGAGGCATGTTTGGGTCTTCTGGCAAAGGCGCCGGACACTTAATCCAGATTGCCTTCTTCGTCCGGCTCTATATATCATGTAAATACTCCAATTCCTATTATCGCTAAAATAAGAAGGGTATATATGTTCGGTGGAATTTTTGCTTACCTCTTGTGCGGAAAACGCAATGTTGTAGCCTGAGTCCTCAGTTTCCTTCGGCCACTCCTTCTAGCTCTTGAAGAGATGTTTCCAGATCTCTTTGTGCGTGGAGCCGAATATATGCTTCAAGGGCCGGTCTCCTTCCGGATCAAACTCCCATAGTGAGGAGTCCCGGTGTTGGCAAGGAAGGACAAGGCGGGCGAGCATTACCTGAACCATAGTTGTGAGTTGGTAGCCTTTGATGATCATGCCAGACACGCGGCCTTGGAGTGCCGTCACCTCAGCCCGAGACCCCCAGTTTGGACTCTTATCGGTCCACGAGGTTTGCCTCTCTGGGGGTCCAGACCTGAAAGTGGGCGCCGCCGCCCATTTGGCGTCGCGGGGCTCGATGACATAGAACCACTCCTGCTGCCAAACCTTGTTCGCCTCCATGAACGACCCCTTTGGCCTGGTAGCATTCGGGATCTTGCTTATCATAGCTCCCCCGAACTCTGCATGTTGCCCGTCCACCACTTTCGGCTTCACATTGAAGGTCTTGAGCCACAGGCCGAAGTGTGGGGGAACGCGGAGGAAAGCTTCGCACACCACTATGAAAGCGGAGATGTGAAGGATTGAATTTGAGGCTAGATCATGGAAATCTAGCCCATAGAAAAACAGAAAGCCCCGTACAAAGGGGTGAAGAGGGGATCCTAGCCCCCTAACGAAGTGCGAGAGGAACACGACTCTCTCACCCGCTTCCAGGACAGGAATCGCCTGATCCCGGGCAAGGACTTGGTGCGCGATGTTGGTAGAGAGATAGCCCGCCCTCCAGAGATCCTCCACGGCTTTTTCTGTAACCATGGAGGCCTCCCACTTTCCCTTGGCGCCGGATCCAGCCAATTCTGGGGAAATAAGTGGTGGTTGAGTAAACGGAGAACTGCGGGCGCAAGAGATGAGGATTCTGGGGCTAGGGAGATTGGAGAGTTCGGGCTTGAGGAAGGCTTGGGGCTGATTGAAGGGATTGATGTCCTTTCATAACGCTGTGAATACAGAACGTCCCCCCACTTTAGCCGCAAACCTTGCTGGTTCCCAAAGTGGCCGTGCGTAATGCGCGGTTTGGATGCTCACGTCACATTGATAAGGATCCCCTAATATGCAGGCACGATCTCTGTACTGATAAGTCGTGCCAAGTGGGGTTATACCTCGAAATGCGAAACTAGAACCAAATAAAATGATCTGATATGTTAGTGGGATGGACGCGTCGCTTCACCAAAAAGTTGTCAGTAAAGACACATTATTCGTTTTCTTTCAATGCCTTGCCTTCGAGGCTAAGGGTTGTACTAACCATGCAGAGCCGGACACAGTACACTTTTTACAGGAGATAATGCCTTAATATGTTCGGAAGAAGGAACCCGCCTTGCAATGTCGAAGACAGTACGGAAGCCGAACTCATCGTCATTGAAGACATGTTCAGGGGCTACTGAGGGAGTCCTGGATTGAGGGGTCCTCATGTGGCCGGATAACTCGTGGTGGGCCGGACTGGTGGGCCGTGAAGATCATTGTTGAAGATCGTCTATCATATCCGGATAGGACTCATGTGTGCGTATAATGGCAGGTTTTAGGTTCGGGTGTAATCTTTCCTTCCTCTGCAAGATGGTTATGTACAAACCCTAGGGCCCTCCTGTGCATATATAAACTGGAGGGTTTAGTCCGTAGAGGCTAGACAACAACAGAATCATAGGCTCGACTTTTAGGGTTTAGCCATTACGATCTCGTGGTAGATCAAATCTTGTAATCATATTCATCAAGATCAATCAAGCAGGAAGTAGGGTATTACCTCGATTGAGAGGGCCTGAACCTGGGTAAACATCATGTCCCAGTCTCTTGTTACCATTAATCCTCAGACGCACAGTTCGGGACCCCCTACCAGAGATCCGCCGGTTTTGACACCGACATTGGTGCTTTCATTGAGAGTTCCACTATGTCGTCGACCGAAGGACTGATGAATCGCTTCGTCAACAACGATGGCGCTACCCCAAGGGGACTTTTCGTCCCATCCAGCTTTTTGTGTCTCGCGGCTTCATGCTCGGTGCCAACATGGAAGGCCGCCTCAAGCAGGTTAAGAGTTACGCCCCTGGCCATGAGGTCAGGTTTGGAAGCTTGAACTACATTGTTGATATCCGCAGAGACTTGATCTTCATCGGATTCGAGCCCACGGCGATCGCTCTCTGCCACCACGATGAACATGACCTAAATCTGTCATCGGACCTCCTCTAGGGGATAGCACGTGTAACCGCTCTGGCCCTAGATCTGGAGCAGATCGCGCCACCCGAGGACGGGAAGCTCAACCCCGCCATGGAAGCCGCAAACTCAGTGGCGCTGGAGCCGCACACAGATCCAACCTTGAGCAGGATCTGTGTTACCGGAACTTCGGACTCGTCTCCGGCTGAAGGTTCCGAACCATGTGCATCTGCGTCCTTCGAGCTTAATCATGCGTCTATCGTCAAATTCAGCTCTGCAGCTATCTTCCGGCACTCACCTCTAGGCGATGTGCTAAACTCATTAAAATCCCTCTCCTTAGTTGGGGACACACAGCCGAATTATATTCAGTTCGAACTGGAGGCTGATGATGGAGAATTTTTCTTCCCACCCACCACCCACTTGGTAGCCACGGTCGAAGATCTAACCGATCTGCGGGACTACGCCTCCAAAGATCTCGAAGGGATGGACCTCGAAGCCGAAGCAGATCTAGCCCGCCCGTAACCGGGCGATGGACGGCTACATCCTCATACAACATGTATATGGTAGACACACCTAAGGAGAAGGAGGGCGACGGCGAAAATGATCCCACAAAGGATAAGCCTGTCGATGAACGTCCCAAGCGTCGGCGTCCGAAGCACCGAACTAATCCCCGTAAAGGGAAAGATAGAAACAGTGTCACTAACGATGGTGATAGTCCGAAGCAAGTCGATGACCCTACAGATCCAGCGATGGAGCAGTTCGAGCGAGAGGATGGCGAACATAGTCCAAGACCGCTGTCTGATGACAGTGATGCCGAAGACAGCAATTATCAACCTCTCTCCGAAGAGGATGTTACCCTGGGCGACGACGAATACATCGTCCCAGAAGAACCCTTAGAACAACAGCACTTCCATCGGAGACTTATTGCCACCGCAAGAAGCCTGAAAAGCAGCGGCGGCGGCTTCGAGCCGCACATGATACGCTCAATGATAGATGGAACGAAGTGCTAGACGCTGAGCAAAAATATGGCTGCAATCGCCAAACAAAGGGCTATCCTAAGCGTAAACTGCTCCAAGAATTCGACGACGAGGCTACTGCGCCTATACCGCCAAAGAACAACACCGCCGATAAGACGGACCGACCACCTCATGGACGGGACAGAGTGTCTAGCAATGGCATACACAATCCCGCAACCCCTCCCCGTAAAGGAAAGGAGGACGCAGCTCAGGGCCAGAAACACGATCTACGTGAGGACCTGAACCAAAAGGCTGGCAAGACCAGATCCATGTACGGATCCAGGGACCGTGCTCCCGCACGGACGGCGGCTATCAAGCCAAATATGCCGGTCATATACCAGTTCGGGGTCAATACCGAACATCACAACCGTCGGACATACGCCATGACATAACAAAATACAGGGGTGCCGCACACCCTATGTGCTTCACCGATGAGGTAATGGATCACGAATTTCCAGAAGGGTTTAAACCCGTAAATATCGAGCGATGGAACGACGGATCCTGCCCTCTGGATAGAAGACTTTATTCTTCACATCCACATGGCCCGTGGAGATGATCTCCATGCCATCAAATACTTACCCCTCAAGTTGGAAGGACCGGCTCGGCACTGGCTGAACAGCCTCCCAAAAAATTCCATTGGAAGTTGGGAAGAGCTTGAGGATGCTTTTCGGGCCAATTTTCAAGGGACCTATGTCCGGCCCCCGGATGCTGACGATCTAAGTCACATAATCCAACTACCCGGGGAGTCATCCCGTAAGCTTTGGAATCGGTTTCTCACTAAGAAGAACCAACTCGTCGACTGTTCGGACGTCGAAGCCTTAGCGGCCTTCAAGCACAGCGTCCGGGACGAATGGCTAGCTAGACACCCCGGCCAGGAAAAGCCGAGAACAATGGCTGCCCTAACTACACTCATGACCCGTTTTTGCGTGGGCAAGGACAGCTGGTTAGCTCGTAGCAGCACCAGCGACCCTGGCACATCCGAAGTCGGGGATAGCAATGGAAATCCACGACGTAATAAAAACAAACGTCGAAATAATGGTGGAAGCCCAGATGATACAGCGGTAAACGTCGGATTCAGTGGCTCCAGACCCGGTCAATGGAAGAAGCCATTCAAAGGCAACAAAGATGGTCCATCTAGCTTGGACAAAATATTAGACAGGCCCCATCAGATCCATGGCACCCCAGATAAACCTGCAAACCATACCAACCGTAGTTGTTGGGTCGTCAAGCAGGCCGGCAAGCTCAACACCGAACACAAGGGAAAGGGACCTCAGAGCGAAGACGAGGATGAACCTCGCCAGCCGAACACAGGGGGACAGAAAAAATTCCACCGGTGATGAAAACAGTGAACATGATCTATGTCACTCATATCCCAAAGAGGGAGCACAAGCTCGCACTCCGAGATGTCTATGCCGTTGAGCCTGTTGCCCACAAATTCAACCCATGGTCGGCCTGTCCAATCACCTTTGATCGCAGGGATCATCCGACAAGTATCCGTCATGGGGGTTCGGGTGGCCTAGTGCTCGATCCAATAATCGATGGATACCATCTCACTCGAGTCCTTATGGACGGCGGCAGCAGTCTCAATCTGATATACCAGGACACTATCCGCAAGATGGGAATAGACCCATCGAGAATCAAGCCGAGCATCACGACCTTTAAAGGAGTGATACCGGGCATAGAATCCCGCTACACTGGCTCTTTAACATTGGAGGTCGTATTCGGCTCTCCCGATAACTTTCGAAGCGAAGAGCTAATCTTTGACATAGCTCCGTTCCGAAGTGGCTATCATGCACTACTCGGAAGAATGGCCTTCGCCCGCTTTAATGCAGTCCCGCATTATGCTTATATAAAGCTCAAAATGACTGGACCATGTGGCGTCATCATGGTCAATGGAAATATGGAGAACTCTCTTCGTACGGAGGAGGACACTAAGGCCCTAGCAGCCGAAGTCCAAAACGGCCTATTCAAGCCGAAGAGCTCATCGGTCGTCAAGACCATGGACACAACTAAACGTGGCCGGCACACGCCTCAGAGCGGCAGCTCAGATGAACCTAAGCTCGATTAGCAGCTACGCCCCCATCGACGGCCCCATAAGGTGGTAGCATACGTGCCTCGCGTACACAATTATGCCCTTAAAATTCCTTGGGCGGCGCGGGGGCACACTGCATACAAATAGTCCATAGTTCGGCTCGACCCTATACGGACTCTAAAATTATCTTTCAAGGTTCATTAAACGAACCAGCTTTGATTACGGCCACACTAAATTTCTTATTTCCAGGTTTTTTCTCTTTCTTTTTCTTATTTTACAGACGGCCATCACACTTCCCCCTTCAAGGACACATCACAAAGGAGAAAATGGCGCAGACGTGCAACAGGGCCCTGCGTTAAGGTTTCTTTTTTTTAGATTAAGACCCTGTGTAAACCTTTTTTCTCTTTTTGTTTTATACTTTTCTGGCATGTAAAATGTCCAAGTTATCGGCATTATCTGTAAACATACAGCTCGCCGTACTATAACGGGGTATTATAGAAACAGCTTGGTTTATATTGTGTTTGGAGTTTTATTCTCTCACCACCTGTGTTCTCTCCCCATGTCAGATTGCCACATGTGCCTTGACAACAGGGTCCATCACCAGGGGCTGTATTCAGCCCGGTATATATTGAAAAGTCCGAACACCTATAGGGAGTGTTCGGCGTCCTGGATATGGCTTTATACGCATCAGTTCCGAATCATGTCTTGGGTCAATAGTTGGGTTGCCCAGCTCTTGTGCTTACCCCTATGTTCCCAATTGTTCGGCTAGGGTGTAAAGGGAGAACTACTGTGATTGTATTTCTGGTTCGTCCGATCAAGTACCTCAGTAGAGACAGCCGAAAATTGACTCTCATGATAAGCAAGAATTTCGTCTACAATCCAGTGACTTGGTGTCATACCAAGATCGATGGAGATCTACCGCGTGTTATACGAATGGTTGGTTTTTTTCCCAGCCGCGTACAAATGGATACCTTAATTCGGAAACACCATATACGCACCAGGGGCTAGTACTTAGTCCCACTTGTCAAACTCCTATGGCTAAGTGAAAGCAATAAAGCCTCATAGTCGGGTTGCCTAGTCCACTCCGCATACACCTCCTACATGGACCAAGACATTGGATAAAGAGTGTTTATGCATATGACCGAACACCCCAGTAGTATTTACTTGGTGGCTGAAGCTGATGACTGGAAACTTTCAGATTTAAATAAACAACCGCACAGGAGGTGAAAGTCGCTCACATTATAATAGCGCAAAAGTTATATATACATAGGTTCATAAGCTTAAGTCTCTACAATCGGATACAATTACTCAAAGATAATATCCTTTGAGCACTGGCCTTCTACAAGGCGGACGCCTTCTATGACGTCCTCGATGTATCTCTCCGGCTTGCGGTGCTCCTTGCCTTCGGGCGGGCTAGCAGTGGCTATGTCATGCGCCTTCATCTTCGCCCAGCACACTTTCACACGGGCGAAGGCCATCCGAGCACCCTCTATGCAGGCCGAACGCTTTAACGCATCGACCAGCGGAATCACTTCGACGAGCCGCTTCACCAACCCAAAGTAGCTACTTGGGATTGGCTCAGCGGGCCACAGCCGAACTATCAAGTCCTTCATGGCCGAACCCGCCATATTGTGCATCTCGACCAGCTGCTTCATCTGGTCGTTGAGGGGTACCAGATGATTTGGCGCATAGAACTGCGACCAGAACAGCTTCTCCGTGTTGTTCCCCTCCTGGGCTCGGAAGTATCGGGCGGCGTCAGCACTGCTCCTCGGGAGATCAGGAAACATGCGTGGAGAACTCTATAACCGTATCAGCCCAAGGTACTTCTACCCTCCGAAGATGCTCTGTAAGATAAAAGTCTTACCAGATGCTATCCCCGCGCCTACCTGATTTCTTCGCAGACAATGCGCGACTCGCTTCGCGCCTCCTGGGCATCCTTAACTGCCGTAGTGAGCACGGATGCTTTTTCTGAAGTCTTCCCTTCCAACGCCTCGCATTTGCGAATAGCATCTTTGAGTTCATCTTCGACTTCGGACACCCAAGCCTCGTGCTTTTGGCACGCGGCCTTTTCAGCCTCTAGATCGGCAACTGCTTCGTTAGCGATTGCCTTGCTCGCTTCGGCCTCCTTCTTGGCCTTCGCGAGTTTGCCCTTGAGGGCCTCGAGCTCAGTGGCGCCAAATGTTTAATACAAAATATCATAAAGAGTTTATAATCATACTCAATTAATATTATCAGTCTTCTTGACATCTTGATTTTTCAAATCCGCATACCTTGCGTCTCATCTAAACGCTGGTTGACGTGGTCGAGGTCCGCGTTGGCCTGCGAAAGCTTCCGATTTAGTTCGGCAACTTCTGCATCTTGTGTAGTTGCCGCAACTAGTGAAGCATGTTCAAATGCAAAAGCATATAGTTTAGCTCTATAATATGATATACTATGGATACTTCGTCCGATTCTGTTCCGAATCACACAAAGCATCAGGGGCTACTAGCTATATATATGCATATAAAACAAACAAAGTTCCATAAAGAACATTACATTACTTACCTCAAAGCTTGTTAGTAGGCTATTGAAGGCTTCATTCAGTCCGCCTTTGATGTACTGAATCTTCTTCATCACCGCACCCATTACGGTGCGGTGCTCCTCCCCGACGGAAGAACTTTGTAGTGCTCCCTCCAGAGGGTCCGACGTCTCCGGATTGATACCGGGCGCCATAGTAACAGTGGTATCCTCCCCCACCTTGGGGGTCTGGTCTTCGGACCCCGGAGTCGTGCTGGGCTCCGGATCAGTATTCAGCGGGGACCCCAATTGTTTGGGCCCTCCCGTCTTTGGTCTGCATGGGGATTGTTTCCCCATGGTCAATGGCAACCGAGGTGTTACCCTCGGTCACCCTATCAACTGCTCCGCCCCCATCTCCTTGAGCAGAGGACGCGCGCTCGGAGGACAGTTCGGTGTCCCCACGGGCCACGGGCGATGGAGCTCGGACCAGCGGGTCACTCTCCGTCTCTCCAGACGCCAAAGAGTTCCCCTCCGATAAGGAGGCATCGGCGTGTGCTCGGGAGGGTTGTATATCAGCAGGTGAGAAATAGTTAAAAGTATTAATATGCTGAATAAATAGAGTGCAACAATTGACATATCCGAACAACTTATGTTTCGGCTAGGGGCTTCTCCCTAGGCTTCACCACAAAACTGTGTTCAGACGATGAGTCCGAACTGGCGGGGAGGGTTAGCTTCCTCCGGGGTGCGGCCTTGCCTGCGTCAGAAGGGGCCGCCCTCTTCTCCCCCCTACTTTGGGCAGGGGACTCTTCTTCTTCATTATCCTCCTCCTCTTCGGAGGATAGGATGTTAATCTCCTCGGACTCCACGTGCGAAGGGCGGGGGCTGCTCTTGGCCTCCTTGCTCTTCTTCTTGGGCTTCTTGTACGGCGCCTTGTACGGCGCCGGAACCAGCATCGTCGTCAGTTGAGGCATATGTGCATCTTTTGGCAAAGGCGTCGGACACTTAATCCGGATTGCCTTCTTCGTCCAGCTCTGTATATCACGCAAAAACTCCAATTCCTATTATCGTTAAAATATGGAAGGAATATATGTTTGGCGTTATTTTTGATTACCTCTGTCGCGGTAAACACAGTATTGTAGCCTGAATCCTCAGTTTCCTTTGGCCACTCCTTCTGGCTCTTGAAGAGATGTTTCCAGATCTCTTTGTGCGTGGAGCCATATAGATGCTCCAAGGGCCGGGCTCCTACCGGATCGAACTCCCATAGAGATGAATCCCGGCGTTGGCAAGGAAGGACAAGCCGGGCCAGCATTACCTGAACCACGGTTGTGAGTTGGTAGCCCTTGGTGATCATGCCGGACACACGGCCTTGGAGTGTCGTCACCTCAGCCCGAGACCCCCAGTTCAGACTCTTATCGGTCCAGGAGGTTAGCCTCTTCGGGGGTCCAGATCTGAAGGCAGGCGCCGCCTCCCATTTGGCGTCGTGGGGCTCAGTGATATAGAACCACTCCTGCTGCCAAACCTTGTTCGTCACCACGAACGAACCCTTTGGCCAGGTTGTATTCGGGAGCTTGCTTATCATAGCGCACCCGCACTCCGCGTGTTGCCCGTCCACCACCTTCAGCGTCACATTGAAGGTCTTGAAGCTTCACACACCACTATGAAAGCAGATATGTGAAGGATTGAATTCGGGGCTAGATCATGTAAATCTAGCCCGTAGAAAAACAGCAAGCCCCGTAGAAAGGGGTGAAGAGAGAATCCTAGCCCCCTAACGAAGTGCAACAGGAACACGACTCTCTCACCCGCCTCCGGGATGGGAATCACCTTGTCCTGGGCGGGGACTTGGTGTGCGATGTTAGCAGCGAGATAGTCCGCGCTCCAGAGATCCTCCACGACCTTCTCAGTAACCGTGGAGGCCTCCCACTTGCCCTTGGCACCGGATCCAGCCATTGCTGGGGAAGGAAGTGGTGGTTGAGGAACGGAGAACTGCGGGCACGAGAGATGAGGATGCTGGGGCTAGGAAGATTGGAGAGCTCGGGCTTGAGGAAAGCGTGGGGCTGATGGAAGGGATTGGTATCCTTTTATAACGCTGTGAATACAGATCGTCCCCCCACTTTAGCCGCAAACCTCGCCGATTTCCAAAGCGGTCGTGCGTAATGCACGATTTGGATGCTCACGTCACATTGATAAGGATCCCCTAATATGGAGGCACGATCTCTATATTGATAAGATGTGCCAAGTGGGGTTATACCTCGAAACGCGAAACTAGGACCAAATAAAACGGTCTGATATGTTAATGGGATGGACGCGACGTTTCACCAAAAAGTTGTCAGTAAAGACACATTATTCGTTTTCTTTCAATGCCTTGCCTTCGAGGCTAAGGGTTGTACTAACCATGCAGAGCCGGACACGGTACACTTTTTATAGAAGATAGTGCCTTGATATGTTCGGAAGAAGGAACCCGCCTTGCAATGCCGAAGACAATACGGAAGCCGAACTCATCGTCATCGAAGACAGGTTCAGGGGCTACTAAGGGAGTCCTGAATTGAGGGGTCCTCATGTGGTCGGATAACTCGTGGTGGGCCGGACTGGTGGGCCATGAAGATCATTGCTGAAGATCATCTCTCGTATCCGGATAGGACTCCTCTGTGTGTATAATGGCAGGTTTTAGGTTCGGGTGTAATCTTTCCTTCCTCTGCAAGATGGTTATGTACAAACCCTAGGGCCCTGCGCTGCATATATAAACTGGAGGGTTTAGTCCATAGAGGCTAGATAACAACAGAATCATAGGCTAGACTTTTAGGGTTTAGCCATTACGATCTCATGGTAGATCAACTCTTGTAATCATATCCATAAAGATCAATCAAGCAGGAAGTAGGGTATTACCTCGATCGAGAGGGCCTGAACCTGGGTAAACATCGTGTCCCCAGTCTCCTGTTACCATCAATCCTCAGACGCATAGTTTGGGACCCCCTACCCGAGATCCGCTGGTTTTGACACCGACACCCCCTGCAGGAGAAGAGGGAGTGGCGACCTCTACCAATCCAGAGGCGCGAAGTACCACGACAGATGCACTTCAAAGTGCATCCGTCCTAGACGAGCACCGCATCCTGATGGGTACGGTATTTGAAAAGATTCACTCCATCACGAGCGGGTTGAACAAAGCCTTCTCCGGCCTGCTGGCAGGCTTCGAGGTACGCAATGTAATGTTTTTGGTCATTCTTACGAGATATATATATATATAGTAGCCCCTCAGACTCTGTTCGGTTTTTGAAAGAAAAACGGGCAGAGGATCGATAATCAGTTGCCAGGTGGTAACATACTTTATGTTTGTATTAAAACAGGCTTCGCTGTTAGCGGCGACTACCCAATCGGCGGAAGTTTCTGAACTCAGACGGAAACTGGAGTGAGCCGATGAGGACCTAGTCCTTTTTAACACTCGGCTCGACCAGGCGCAAGGTATAAGATACATCTTGTTGTTTTATGTTCGTGCTTTGTGGAGTTTCAAGAGGTGCAATGTGCGTGTATGTGCAGATGGTGCCGCCGCGATGGAGACCCTCAGGGGTGAGCTTGCCCAAGCCAAGGAGCAGACAAGGGTAAGCCAGGTGGCTGCTGATAAAACGGATGTGGATTTGACGGCCGAACAGGCCGCTCGGTACCATTTTGAGGAACGGGTGACCGAGATGGAGCAAAAGCTCAAGGACATCATCGCCAAGTGCGGGTCCTTGGAGAAAGAAAATAAGGAGAAGGGGACCGAACTCGCCAAGGCCCTTCAAGACGCTTCGGAGGCGCTGTCTGAATCCCGCGCAGCGTGCGAAGAAATCCGTCAAGCTGGACAGATAGTGGCTGGTAAGCCCTTTCTTTTATAGGCTAAATTTGGGTACCCGAAGTATGCCTACTTAATCAACTGTGGAATTCTCCAGACGCATATGCGGATCTATCGAAGAGTGTTGCGGACGCCGCCCAATTCTTCCAGGCCCAGGAGGGGTACGCGACGGAGAAGCTCTTCTGGTCGCAGTTTGCGGGGCCGAAGCGTCCCGGACTGCTAAATGACCAGATGGAACAATGGGCGGAGCTACATAAGATGTCCAGCGCGGCCATGAAGGACGTCATAGTCCGGTTGTGTCCAAGCGAAGATATTCCGGACAGCTACTTTGGCCTCGTGCGGCGTCTCGTCGATGCGCTGCCCTGAATCGACAATGTCAAGAGGTGGTCTTGCATAGAGGGGGCGCGAATGGCCTTTGCCCGTGTCAAGATGCACTGGGCGAAGATGAAGGCCGAAAAGGTGGCGGTTGAGGGTCCGCCCGAAATCAAGGACCATCGCACACGAGTGCGCTATTTTGAGGACGTACTAACGGGTGCCCGCCTTATAGAATGCCAATGCTCCAAGGATGTAGTGTTCGAATGAACGAGTCCGAACTGTTCGGGAGTTTGTATCATGAAGCAAGTCTTTTGTATTATACCCTTTTCCTTATGAAGAGTTTTATCCACCTGTGCGGTCGTTTTTATACCTGAGAGTTCCCAGTCGCCGGCTTCAACCCCCATGTAGATACTACCGGGGTGTTTGGAGTTGCACATGAAAACACTTAACCTAACGTCTTGGTCCATGAAGGAGGTATCAGTGCGGCGAACCAGGCAATCGGACTATTCGGTTTTATTGCTCTCACTTAGCCATAGGAGTTTTAACGGTAGGTCTACAAAGTAGCCCCTAGTATGTACGTGGTTTCCCCCAACGTGGGTGCATTACATATGTGACCGGGAAACAACAACGTCTCTCCGATCAAGTAGGACGAGCGAAGCGTGTTCCTCTTGAGCTTGGCCAACATTCTGGTGCCGCAACAACTGTTGATGATGCTTCTACGGCTCCTGTTGCTACTATCGAGGAGTACGACGAATACGAGGGTGTTTACGAGGATGAGGTTGTTCAAAATCAGAACTATGTGCAACCACCAGCCCAACACCAGGTCATCCACATGCATACGTTCGCAATAGTAGGGCTGCACCACCCCCTCAGGTATGAGATCATGACCATCTTCCTACTTGGGAGTTACAAACTGAACAACATTTTACATGCTTACAAAGTTACAATATCCCGAGGATAAACGTGTTGATGTTGCTGTTTGTGCATTCACTAGTTTTTGCATGTGTTTGGTAGTCTGTACATTGTAGATTATATCATGATAATATCCCATCTACTTAGGTGGCTTTGAAAATTATATGCATACTTGTTGGGTTCCACCATATTATCAATGTGAATTGCTTTAAAACTTGCAGCGTTTAAGACGTGGAAAAAATTATGTAGAAGAATATTACCAGGAATTACAAACTGGACTAATTATATTTTGTATTGTTGAAGATAATGAAGCTATGCTTGCACATTTTATGGGTTGGTTAAATAGAGAGATTCAAATCATTTTAGAGTATAAGGATTATAACAATATCACTCGTTTATTCCATCTTGCTTGCAAAGTTGAACGTGAAGTGCATGATCGACAAGCATTGGCGTGAACTCATTTTTTTGCAGGACGATCTTCATCATGGACATCACATGCATCCTATATTTGCACACGTTCTACTGGACCACCACCTACTTCAGCTGCCAACTCCAACCATGATACAAGAAAACAAGCACCACCACCATCATCAGCCGAGAGCACATCTTGCGGTCCTACACCGAGCTCTTCCTCATCCATGTCATCAATAGGGAAAACACATGATGTTATATGTCATTGTTGCAAGGGTGCAGGTCACTATGCGAGCCAATTCCCATCCAAGTGTGTGATGATTGTTACTGAGGATGGTGGGCATGAATCCGCTAGTGACTATGATGAGGAGACTTTGGCTCTTATTGCAAGTGAGCAACACGATGGAGATGATTGTAAACAATTTAAATCATAGTCCTTTCGATAAGTAAGAGTGTTGAACCAACGAGGAGCAGACGGAACCGATAAACAGTTTTCAGTAAGGTATTCTCTGCAAGTCTTGTAAGATAGTTTTCACAGGTAGTTTGTTAGCAAGATAATTGGTAACAAGTAACAAGTAACAAAAGTAACAAGGTGCAGCAAGGTGGCCAGATCCTTATTATTGGTAAGAAAAAGGTGGAAGTACTTCTTATAGTGATTTGGGCATTCTGGAGGACACATGGGAATACATCTATTTACTTTCACCATGATTCATTGACTCATGTTCATTGCTTCGACAAGTTGTTATGTGGGTGGACCAGTGCTAAGGTGATGTTCTTACTTGAAAAAAATAACCTACTTATGATTACCCCCTCCCGCAAGCATCCGCAAATACAAGAGAAGATAAATCTAACCATAGCATGAAACATATGGATCCAAAACAGCCCCTTGCGAAACAACTCATACACTGCGGATTAGGTTTCTATCACCTCCGTAACCCATCATCTACACACTAATTCCACGAGGCCTTCCCCTAGGCCCAAAAATGGTGAAGTGTTATGTAGTTGCCGTTCACATGACACCAGTAGAGGGAGAACAACATAACACATCATCAAAACATTGAACGAAAACCAACCTCACATGATGATTACTCATAACAATACTTATCCCATGTCCCCATGAACAGACAAAACTAATCACAAACCACCAAGTAAACCAACTAGCACCAACAACAAGATGTAATCAACACTACTAGCAACCCCAGGTACCAATCTGAGGTTTGATACAAAGATTGAATACAAGAGATGAACTAGGGTTTGGAAATGAGATGGTGCTGGTGAAGTTGTTGACGGAGATGAGTCCTCCCACGATGAGATGATCATTTTTTTATGATGATGGTTTCTATTTCCCCCTCCTAGAGAGAAGTATCCCCGGCGGAATTGCTCCGCCGGAGAGCAAAAGTGCTCCTGCCTAGGTTCCGCTTTGAGACGGCGGTGTTTCATCCTGAAAGTCTTCTCTTTATTTATTTTTCTAGAGAAAATAGCTTTATATAGGAAAATATGGGCATGAGTGGACCTCTATGGGGCCCACAAGGCACGAGAGAGCCCCTTGGGGCTGGGTATGACAAGCCTCCTTCCTTGTGGCCCCACCGAGGCTCTTCTCTGTATTTCTTCCAATATTTTTTATGTATTCCAAAATAATTGGTCAGTGACGTCCCTACCGAACAAACGGTCGTCCTTCGACGACATTGTCGAAACACCAACAATTTTCCTCTTTCTTCATTTTTTTTACTACCTCTCATGTGCCCTAACATTGACTTGCGACATGCAAGGTAAAATCCATAACATACAAATCGCTCGTTAAACTTTTGAAGAACAAAAGCTAAAGAAGAGTTGTACATTATGGTGTGAAGCTTATGCACATATTGTTTGTGTAAAAACATGTCCATTTTACCCTGTCCACATAACTTAGGGTGTTTACTTTTGTATTTGCACATCTTGTTAGTAGCCAAATATGTAACAAAATTGTTTTGTTAAAGAAATATTGTAACCAAAATTCCAGCGCATCTTCATCTCATGATGCCTTAGGAAATTTTTGGTGTGTGTGCGGTACATAACTTAGGATCAAATGAGGCCAAAAAAAACGATAGAAAAGTGAGCCAAATGAATAGGTTGGCATGCAAAATACAATCCGATTCTGCTTCCGAGCTCATCTACGTCCTGTGAACTATAAATTTTAAAAATAGTTGATTTTTTTAACAAATCCAACAAAATTTATGGTGAAAGGTGCTTGAGTGCGTGATGTCCTAGCCAAGATTCAACTCATTCGCACATCTGAGCAGCTCTCAGCAAAAACAAAATCAAGTCAGAACGGTGCAAAACAGTAAACTTTTTCACAGACACCAAATTTATCTTTTTACTGAGAGCTCTTCAGATGTTCAAATGCACTGACTTTGCAGACACCACGAACTGAAGCATCTTTCAACAAAAAATAATTTGGACATTTTTACTATTTTTGGCAAATTTACTATTCACTCCCGGGAGCTAAAATGCCCCGCCGTCCCTTCTTCAGTCAAGCACAAACTCTGTTCTTCTCAAAAAAATAAAAGCACAAACTCTGTTTTTTTCTTCTTCTTTTTTTGGCGGGGGAGCACAAACTCGGCTCAATCCTCTTAGCATGATGCAGCATATAAGGTTATCAGTGGCCGGGAGGAAAAGGCAAGAACTATTTGCAGTATATTTTAACAGCACAAAACATTACCCGGGAGGAAAAGGCAAGAACTATTTGCAGCATGTTTTAACAGCACAAAACATTACCTGATTCGGAAAGGAGCTAATTACGAACCCAAGTCCATACACTTGATTTAGTTTGCTTGGAGGAATCTTTAAGGCTGTTGGATGAAAAGCATGCCCCGGTCAGCATCAAGACAGTGATAGGACATATACATCTACAGAGTTCTCTTTCGCTTCTTCAAGAAAGTGATCTCCGAGACGTCCGTTTCGATCAGTTATGCGTCGGCCTATCTGAAAACAATAATGCCACAACAGGGAGAAATGCCACTACACTACATCGCCTAGTGCTGCACGTTCAGCTCCATGCGCTTTAAGACGTGGACTCAACTACGAGATTAATAGACATCGACGGAATGCAGAGGACGGAGGTCTTTTTTCTGAATGTCCCCTGCAAGCCATGCCGTAAAAAATGAGCGTCCAAATGGAACACACACTTCATCCAGTAGCTTAGATGAGCTCTGGAGAATTTATTTATGTTCGGAGGAGGCCCAAGTTTGCAGTACCGCAGCAGCTGTATCCACTGTTTTTCAGCGGATTATATATCGCAACTCAAACACCCACATCAGCCGGGGCATAATTCTGCATTTGGGAGGCAGCTACATATATATCCTAATAAGTCGAAATGAAGCTAAGAATCTGGAGTATATCGCGGATGTTCCTTCCAATATTTCCCCCTTCGAATTTCGCAATGGCAGATGCTTCAGGGAGCCATGCCATGCCACACTGACACTGCCACGTAAAAAGTGCAGCAGAATTCCGTCCAAAGCAAGAAGCGAGGAGAGGCCTACAAACATGTCGTCGGCCCTTGCTCCACAGCACGGCGGTGCACGGCCACCAGCGCAGCTCAGCCCAGCGCCGGCGACTGCTTGAACGCGACGGTGGGCGCGATCCGGGAGCCCCTGCCGCGGTGCTCGGCGACCAGCTCGTTGGCGAACCACTCCAGCTTCTCCGCGTTGGTCTGCTCCCCGATCCGCCTCCCCTCGAAGAGCACCGACTCCACGTTGCGCTGCTTCATCGCCTCGTCCGCCGCCGCGAGCAGCGCCTGCACGTTCGCCTGCGTCGGGTCGTACTCCCCGTCCGGCCCGCACGGCGGCATGCTCTCCCGTTTCGCCTGATCACGCCAGAGTTATTAACATCCAAGGAAACAGCCGTGCAGGCGGAACATGCCATAAATGGCGGGCCGAGAGTTTGCTTGCTCACCTGAATGCGCAGGTAATTGGACGAGTGGCATTGCCCGAAGGCGCGTGCAACGGCGTGGTCCACGAGGTCGGCGGCGCCATCGGCCGCGATGCGGGCGATGGGGCGGGCCCACTCCTTGGGGCCCCACCGGCGCATGCGCATGATGTCGGCGTCCGCGGTGGCTCCCGAGCCGCCCGCGCCGGAGCAGCCGCCGATGGAGAGAACGAGGAGGTCCTCGACGCCGCGCACGAAGGGGAACTCGTGCTTGTTGTGCAGCACGTGCGTGATGGCGGCGGCGGCCGGGCTGCCCATGGTTGGCCCGCCGTCCACCGCGGCGCAGGAGGTCACGCCATCCACCGACGCCACCTCGGCCGGCTCGAAGCGGCCGGGCTCGGACCAGGCCGCGCGGCCGACGTCGGAGAGGCGGAAGTCGTAGCTCTCGCTCTCCAGGGCGTCGGCGCGCGAGAAGAGGAGCGGCGCGGACGACCTGAGGTCATAGCAGGAGATGAGCACGGGCTTGATGGTGTCCCGCAGGGTGAGCTCCTCGCCGAACGCGGCCTTCATGGCGACGCTGAGCGCCGCCGTGGGCGCGGCCAGCGGGCGCTTCTTGGCGCGGCAGAAGAGGGAGGTGGACCCAGCGGGCCTGCGGAAGAGCCTGGGCGCGTGGTCCGCCACCAGGCGCCAGGTGTCCTCGGCGCGGAACAGCGGGGCGCCGCGCGAGTGGGTCGAGAAGAGCATCGCGGCGAAGACGCCGCCCGCGCCCGTGCCAGCGGCGAGGTCGAAGAAGTCGGCGACGCGCGCGTCGGGGCTCCCGGACGCGCGCTGGAGCGCGGCCTCGAGGTGCGCGAGCGCGCGGCCGGCGAGCAGCGCCCTGAGCCCGCCGCCGCCACCGTCAACGCAGAGCACGCACACCTTCCCGCGCTGCGCCGCCTTCCCCGTGGCCGCCATCGCCATCGCCGCCTGCGACGCCTGCGCCGGCGGCGGCGGCTTGGGCAGCCAGAGCTGGTGCGGGTCCGTGTAGCCGAAGAGGAACTTGCTCTCGAGGATGGAGAAAATCTCGTAGTTGAGCTTGTCGGCGTCGGCGCCCCCGTGCTCCGCGTCCTCGTGCACCCTCTCCACCTGCATCTCCTCGGCCTCCTCCATGCCCTGCCCTACCCTCCTCCCCCTATCCAAGCTAGCAGACCCCTCCCGGTCAACAAATTCTCGGCGGAATCCCCTCCCCTACGCGGAAAGGCAACGAGAGGGGAAACAAAAACAGGATCTCGCGAGGATTCGCAAGGATTGCGCGAAGACCCTGCGCGCTTTAATTCTTGTCTCTCGCTCTCTCGCTTTTGGCGTTGCCGCGGCTTGTTTACGGAGCCACGCTCGCTCGCTCGCCAGTGGCGCCTTTTGATTCTTGCGCGCTGCAGAGCACGCGAAGAAAGGAACGACCCCAAAGAGAAAGGTGCGCGAGTTATAGAGAGCGCCACGGCCAAGGCCAAGGCCAAGAGAGACCAAGCTAGAGGAGGCAGAGGTGAGTGCGGTGTCGCAGAGACCGGGCTCCAGGGAGCCCGGTATACCAAAAAAAAATCAAAATATATTTAAAAGTTTCAAAAAATGTCAATTTTTTTTGTATAAATACATAAGCATATTCTTTAAGTATGTAAAAAATTTCAGTAACTAATTTGGTCATTTGCATGCTGGACAAAAAAGACAAAAATCTGACACACAATACAACAAAGAAAAAGCGTATTTTAATCTGTGTATTTGTCATTTTTTATACATCACATATGAATACATATGCTTATGAAAATTTGTACGCGTATGCTTTAAGTCTATATCTCCATGAAAACATTTTTGCAAATTTTTTTTGAATTACCAAAAACGTATTTTGGCTGAGGTATACGTACCGAGCTCACTGGAGCTCGGTCTCTGCGTTCACTTTTCGAGGCAGAGGTCGTCGTCTCTCTCTCTCTCTCTCATCGTGTATCTGCTGCACGGTAACCGATGGATAGAACGCTCCTGCCGGGCAATCGGCTGGACGCCCCTCACCTCGTCCAGCGGCGTGGGGTTGTCTGCGCCGTCCATTGACCCTCAATATTGGCGATACTGGCTAGAGCATGTGGACCGAGTGCATTCATGCTGGTGCGGGAGCGCGGTCGTCAAACTGGCTGTGGCTGGCTTCCAGGGTTGAATAAACAAACGGACAAATAAGTACAGACGTGCTACTACTGCTACTAGTCCTACTCATTAATTAACCAGCGAACGAGGGGCCGAAAAAGCGAAGGAGGAAGAGTGATTATATTAATAAAATGGTTTCGAGGGCAGCGTAATGGGGAACTAATCATGATTGCGGCCGTTCCAGGGGCTGGGTTAACGCCGCGCCACTGACGCTAGACCCGGTCCATGGCTGCGTGACATGCAACGGGAGTGGAGCACGACCAGACAAGGGCACAGCACTCGACCGCGCCCGCACTTTGCTGTGTCGTGCGGGCAGCGGTACTACTACGTACGTACGCATTTCTTTTCCGCCCTCTCCCTTTTATTTTCTTTGCTGCGAGCCTGTCGGAGGCAGCAGCAGCAGCGGTACTAGCATTCTGCAAAGACATGTCAGTCAGTCAGTGTGTATGCTTTGCTCCAGTGCAATGCTCCTACTGCTAGCTGTAGTTTTTTTTTCCTTTTTACTGCGTCCTGGAAAGGCTGCTGCGAGGTGGGAAATAGACCTGCATGCCTACATGTCGGTCATTTTTGTTAATTTGCGTGCGAGTTGAGGTGCTTATTACTGCAAGAAAACTGCGTGTGTCGCGTACGGTTCGTAGGAGGTGGAGAAAACGAACTGCATGCACGTGACGGTGTACAAGACCGGGTCTACCCGGCGCCGTGCAGTCCAGACAAATAAGAAAAGGTGGTAGGATGGTGTCGTCGAACTACAGGGCTGAGTTGAGGGGCGCACGGCCCGTGACCGTGAGCTCGAAAACCTTTGATTAGGGCAAGCAACGGGCTTCTATCCTATGCGCCGGGTCCACGGGGCGGTGGTCAAAGGCAAGAGAAGAGAGCACTAGTAGTAGGAGTACTAGCCTAGGTAGCAGGAGAGAGGCCGGTGGCCTCGACCGCACGGACATTCTAGCCCGAGCGCATGAACAGAGCAGAGCAGAGGTAACCATTGTTTTTCTACTCTGTTCGAGGACGAGAGAATCGGTCGTGTGAACCGTCTCGGCCACGCCTCTTTCGGTCGTCAGCGCTGTGCTGGTGGCGTGCGTGTCTCCTGACTGCACCGGCTCGGCTCACGTGTGCCGCGACCGACCATTGGGATGGGAACGGGAGACTCCACACGCTCCCAGTGCCGTTGGTCGTTGGTCATCTCTCGTCCAGTCATCTGCTTGCCGCCGCCTTGGCTCCTCTCCGCCTAGTCAATGGGCAATGGACAAAATCATCACGATTCTCTGGCCGGAAAACATCAGTTATTATTTACCACTTGGCTGAGTTTAGGGGACGTGCCCGACGCAACGGTAGTCACGATTACTATACTGATTTGTTGATTTCAGTCAGACTGAAAAGCATTTGCGCTAGTTGACTGCATTATTTTGTGATTTCAGGTGTTTTTCTTTTTTCCTCTAAATATATTTTTTGTTTTTGAAAAGAAAAAAACAGTTGTTTCTGTTTTTCTTTGCAGTCGCATTTTTTCCACAAATAGATTGGATTGCGTACCCCGTGTGTATTCAAAAATAAAATTTGCAACCTCTCGAAAAAAAATTGCAACCATTTGTAATGTGCAACTTTTTTTCTGCTTATAATTAATATTTGAAACCATTCATGTTACACTTAAAATATACTCCCTTCATTCACAAATGAAAGATGTATCGGATATTTTAATATGAACTACATATAGACTGAAATAAGTGAAAACACACACTAGAACTTGTCTATATACATTAATTCACAAAAAAGTTAGAAAATGTTGTATTTATGAACGGAAGGAGTACCGCACTAGTTACACATTTTTATACTTGATCCATGAGATAGGAACTTCTTCATTGGTTCTAGGCTAATATTTTTTTACCTTTCAAATGTGAATGAATGGTGCCGATCCTACATAGGAATAGAAATTCACTCCTACAAACCATAGGGCTCCGGGAAAAAATCCTACAAAATTCGCATCATTAAGAATTCCTACAAAATACACCTCACAAAAAAGTACAAAATACCTCTAAGCCGAAGGAGGCCTTAGAATGTATAACTTTGTGTTTTTCCTAATGTGCAGGTGATATTTTGTGTTACTGAATATGTTTCTTCTTTTGCATTTTGTTTTTGTTTTATATTTATTTAATTGAAACTATGTTTTTCAATGTGTTAATTTTTTTAGGAGTTTAATTATTTTGTTCTCTTGCCTCCGGTACCTACAAAAAATCTAGTCAAATGGACCGTAATAATTTCCAGTCAACTTGTGAGCAGCCAGGTACATTTTTTCGAATTCGGGTAACATTTTTGACATCGTCAATTAAATAAGAATAAGAGAAATACCCAATTGAATTATGAAATCAGGCGAAACCAAAGACCCATATATTACTTTTGTGATAAAACCGAGTTTAATCGGGTGAGGGAGGAGCGATGACTGCAGCTCGCTCTATTACTTGTAGTCATTGATAAATGGTCTAGGGACCTGAATGTAAAGAAAAATAAATCATTTCTCGTGTTTCTTATGTTGCCGTGGTAGATGATAAATAGATCTTTTTTTTCAAAAAGAAACCAAGCAGCAATAAAAAGCGAGAAGCCCACTAAAAAAATGCAAAATAGTTTTTGTTTTTTGTTTGAACAAAATGAACTCATGACTCGTCAAAGAAAAGTTTGCTTGGGCTTTGCTTTGATGAAATGGGTTCATTATTAGCGTTGTATTCTTTCAGCAAAATTGGCTCGCTACTACGTTTTAGAAAAAGAAATTTTTTAGCACAGTAGTCGCCACATACGTCTTCTTAGTCGATGGAAACGTCTTCTTCCATCATACGCAGTCACAATTTTTGTTTTTGAAGAAAACGGTGTGCCCAATTCATCGGAAGGCCTGAAATAAATCAAAAAATTGTTGGGCACACCGTTTTCTTCCTAACCATCCGACACACAGTTGGTTTCAAAATAGGACTTGTGTCGCTAACATCAATGATTAATTGTTCCTAGCTTGATGTTAAAGAAATCATATAGCCTTGGCCGTATATTCAGGGACGCGGATGTTTGGTTCCTGAGTGTATCTACACCCTATATGGAAAAATAAGTAATTATATAAAAGGTCAAAAATTCTAAAACATTTTGGAAATAAACTTAGCCTTCCATTGTACTTTTAAAAAAACAAAAAATAAAAACATTTGACTTCTTCTAAAAAAATCGGCCAAAATAATGTGAATAGTGACCTATAATAGCAAAAAATAATGTTTTTTAACCCTGAAGTCAACACTGGTTTTCTGTTCATGGAAATATATATACTAGTGCAAAAGAAAGTTAAGTTTATTCCATAAAAACTTCTGATGTATTTTGGCCTTTTGTAATTATTTTTTCCCATATAGGGTGTAGATACAACAAGGAACCAATATGTATTTTCCGTACATTCAGGCAATATAGTAATTCTACCCTTTGCAACATATGAATTCATATTCGGAATCGTGCATGTCATAATACCCACGTATGCTCCGGCAACATCCGTAAGACTTTTCTTCTGAAAGACTTCATTTCCCACGAAGGAAATAAGGTTATTTTTTGCAAGGCTTCAGTGACAAACTGTGTGTTTTCTAAGTAAAATCAGTCCTTGTACTTAAAAAGAACGCCGTCACCCCTCCCTCCCCTTTCCCTTCCCTCCGCCGCCGCCCGAGGTGCCCCTCGGCACGCGCGCGTGACACCAATGAAGGCGGCGGCGGGGATCTGGCGCCTTCACCTGCGTGGAGGGCCTAGGCTGCCGGGGCGGCGGCCCCGGATCTGGCGAGGCGGTGGCGTCTGGGCGGCAGGCGCACCCGCGGTTGTGGGTCACCGTCCTCGGCCGCGCGGGCGGTGAATCGACGGTGGACACGGTGCGTGGTCGGTGTGGTGCTCCGGTGGCCCTCTGACCTCAGATCTGAAGGTTGCTTCTCCTCTTCCCTCTAGCCCATTCCCAACCTGCGCTTGCGCCGGTGCGGTGGTGTTTGTCGGGACCGGGAGAAATCCCTGGTTGGTGTCTCCGACCACGGCGGTGGCCAGGCCCGCGGGTGCGGCTCCCCTTCTTGAAGGCACCGTCGAGATCCCCTCTACTCACCCCTTCCCCTCCGTTCCAAGGTTAACTCCTGTAATTCCATGCGGATTCAGCGGCGGCAGCGCTCGGCGTCGTAACCCCCCTGGGGGCGTCGTCTGGTTAGGAGGGTGTAGGTGTGTGGTGCTAGATGCGAGGTTTGTGATTGCAGCGGGGGTCCATGCGACAACTTGGGTTCCAGCGATGCCGGGCTTGCCACTCTCTGTTAGGTGCTTGCTGGCCGTCCCCTGTTCGCCGGTGCTCGGCTCCCTTGAGCCTGGGTGGGAGAGGAAAGGGTTCCCCTTCCCGGCAACAGATCCGTGGCAGCTCAGTGAGCACCAGGGCCATATCCCTCGCATCTGTGCATGCTCTATTTCCCTGATGCTCGCCGCAAGCTCGCTGCTTCTTCAGCTCCGATGTGCCGTTTCCTGCAGCTTACTCTCTTCTTGTTTGGACACCGAAGGTATGTGCTTAATTGCCCAGTGAGGTATGCCCGTTGCTGCGACACGGATGCGTGCAAATGTTCTGTGTCTGCAACCCCAAGACCGCACCTTTCCTTGTTCAAGGGTGAACTCATCCCTCGCTCGACGGTGCGACGTCCTTCGAGCCAGGACGAGGGGGTAGGGTCCCTCTTCGGCGAGGGAGAAGGAAGGTGTGGTATCTCTCTGGTCCACAGTGCAGGAGTTTTGGCGCGTTTGTGGCCAAGGCGATAGGCTATGCCAATGTCGCTGATGTTCTCTTTGGCGCCGGTGTTTCGAGCTTCAAGGGCGGTCCTTGCTTCAAGCGGCTCTTCATCTCTATCCAGTTTAGGTGCTTGTAGTTTAGGATTGTGTTGTAAGTTGTGTTCTTCAGCACCCATGTATCTTTGGGCCGCTCGTGTTCTATTTTCTTTGTAAGTGGCATTGGGCTGGCTCTTGTTGGCTGTAATACCTGGCCGGTTGATGGCTTTGTTAATTCAAAGCCGGGCTCATCCTCGAGCCTTCGTTTAAAAAAAAGAATTGTTACTTGTAAGTCACTGGAAATTAGTTTTCCTAACTCTATCAGGTTGTACTGTATATAGTTTTTTATATGTGCAATTACTAAATTGATGTCAGACACAAAAATTGAAAGCTAAAAATAACCGGTAAATACTTGCTTTTGCAAACTCCTAAACTCGTTGGGAAGTTTTTCTTGCGAATGATCTATTTATCTACAATCATGGTTGTACAATGAACATCAGAACTGATAAAAATTATATCCATATTCGTAGACAACCTAGCGACGACTACAAGCACTTAAGCGAGCTGAAGTCGCGCCGCCGTCATCGCCCATCCATCACTGGAGCCAGGCACAACTTGTTGTAGTAGATAGTCGGGAAGTCGTCGTGTTAAGATCCCATAGAACCAGCGCACCAGAACAACAACCGTCGCTGATGAAGAATAGCGTAGATCGAAAGGAACCAACCTGACAACACAGGAATGTAGACGAACAAGCAAATCCGAGCAGATCCATCAAAGATAGATCCATCGAAGACACACTTGTACACGCCCACCGACGGTGCTAGACGCATCACCGGGATCACCGGGACGGGAACTGATGACCCACAAGTGTAGGGGATCTATCGTAGTCCTTTCGATAAGTAAGAGTGTCGAACCCAACGAGGAGCGGAAGGAAATGATAGGCAGTTTTCAGTAAGGTATTTTCTGCAAGCACTGAAATTATAGGTAACAGATAGTTTTGTGATAAGGTAATTGGTAACAAGTGACAAAAGATAAAAGTAAATAAGGTGCAGCAAGATGGCCCAATCCTTTTTGTAGCAAAGGACAAGTATGGACAAACTCTTATATGAAGTAAAGCGCTCCCGAGGACACATGGGAATTATCGTTAAGCTAGTTTTCATCACGATCGTCTGATTCACGTTCGGTACTTTGATAATTTGGTATGTGGGTGGACCGGTGCTTGGGTGCTGCCCTTACTTGGACAAGCCTCCCACTTATGATTAACCTCTAATGCAAGCATCCACAACTACAAAAGAAGTATTAAGGTAAACCTAACCATAGCCTGAAACATATGGATCCAAATCAGCCCCTTACGAAGCAACACATAAACTAGGATTTAAGCTTCTGTCACTCTAGAAACTCATCATCTACTTATTACTTCCCAATGCCTTCCTCTAGGCCCAAATAATGGTGAAGTGTCATGTAGTCGACGTTCACATGACACCACTAGAGGAGAGACAACATACATCTCATCAAAATATTGAAGGAAGACCAAACTCACATGACTACTAATAGCAAGACTTCTCCCATGTCCTCAGGAACCAAAGTAACTACTCACAAGACATAATATTGTTCATGATCAGAGGGGTATTAATATGCATAATGGATCTGAACATACGATCTTCCACCAAATAAACCAACTATCATCAACTATGAGGAGTAATCAACACTACTAGCAACCCACGGTACCAATCCGAGGTTTGGGTACAAAGATTGGATACAAGAGATGAACTAGGGTATGAGAGGA
The DNA here is from genome assembly GCA_902687465.1 of Secale cereale. Classification (NCBI taxonomy): domain Eukaryota; kingdom Viridiplantae; phylum Streptophyta; class Magnoliopsida; order Poales; family Poaceae; genus Secale; species Secale cereale. Next base: position 193,322,865 of record LR738715.1, on the reverse strand, counting down.
GATGGTGCTGGTGAAGATGTTGATGAAGATAGCCCTCCCCAAGATGGGAGAGTTGTTGGTGATGATGGCGGTGATGATTTCCCCCTCCCGGAGGGAAGTATCCCCGGCACAACAACTCTGCCGGAGCCCTAGATTGGTTTCCGCCTCGGTTCCACCTCGAGACGGCGGCGTCTGGTCCCGAAAGCCTCCTTATGATTTTTTTTCCAGGTCAAAACACCTCATATAGGAGAAGATGGGCATCGGGGGCCTGCCGGCTGGCCTACAAGGCAGGGGGGCGCGCCCCCTCATGGATAGCTAGTGCCCCTCCTTGTGGGTTTCTTTCACCAGATATTTTTTATATTTTCCGAAACGATGTTCTGTTGAGTTTCAGGGCTTTTGGAGTTGTGCAGAATAGGTTTCCAGAGTTTGCTTCTTTTCCAGCCCAGAATTCCAGCTGCCGGCTTTGTCCCTCTTCATGTAAACCTTGTAAAATAAGAGAGAAAAGTCATAAGTATTGTGACATAACATATAATAACAGCCCATAATGCAATAAATATCAAAATATAAGCATGATGCAAAATGGACGTATCAACTCCCCCAAGCTTAGACCTCGCTTGTCCTCAAGCGAAAGCTGATATCGAAGAATATGTCCACATGTTTAGAGATAGAGGTGTCGATAAAACAAAATACGGACATGAGGGCATCATGATCATTCTCATAACAGGAACTTATATAAATATAGTCATATGATTCTTATGCTAAAGTAACAAATCATCCACAATATCAAGTATGAATCATAAACTTCATTGGAAACTAACAAACTTTGATCTTGGTCACTGAAGCAATTGCAATTTATCGTAACATCGGAAAGAGTCAATATTAGAGCTTTTTAGCAAGCCTACATACTCAACTATCATATAGTCTTTCACAATTGCTCACACTCACGCAATACTTATGTTTATGGAGTTTTAATCGGACACAGAGAAAGATAGGGGCTTATGGTGTTGCCTCCCAACCTTTTACCTCAAGGGTAATGTCAACAGTAATGGCTCATGAAAACTTACATCCAAGTGGGTATATATGTTAGGATCTTTCCAACACAATGTGCTTCCCAAAGGATAAAATGTAAAAAGGAAAGGTGGATTTCACCTTGACACTTATAAGACAAGAATAAAAGATAGGCCCTTCGCAGAGGGATGCAGAGGTTGTCATGTGTTTTTATGGTTGGATTCACAAAGTCTTAGCATAGAAGAACTTCGCTTTATATTGCCACTTGTGATAAGGACCTTTATTATGCAGTCCGTCGCTTTTATTACTTCCATATCACAAGATCGTATAAAGCTAATTTCTCCCACACTAATAAATCATACATATTTTAGCGGATTTGCAACATGACAACTTACTTGGAAGGATCTTTCTCAATCCATAGGTAGGTATGGTGGACTCTCATGGAAAAACTGGGTTTAAGGATATATGGAAGCATAAGTAGTATCTCTACTTAGTGCGAGGAGTTTTGGCTAGCATGAGGGGGAAAGGCAAGCTCAACATGTTGGATGATCCATGACAATATACTTTATTTCGGATATAAGAAGTCATAACCCATTATGTTGTCTTCCTTGTCCAACATCTACTCTTTAGCATGTCATACTTTAATGAGTGATCACAATCATAAAAGATGTCCAAGATAGTATATTTGTATCTGAAGCTTCTCTTCTTTTATTACTTCCTATTAATTGCAACGATGACCAAAACTACGTTTGTCACCTCCCAACAACTTTTATTTATCATACTCTTATACGTGAAGTCATTACTTCCCATAAGATCGATATGATCTCTTTGATAGTCTTTATGTATTCTTTCTTTTATCATGACCCAAGTGAGGAAATCAAGCCCTTGACTCAACACTAATCTTTATTATATAGCTCACTGATGGCTTCTCGCCCCTCGTTGGTTACCCCAAGTGGAAGGTTTGAGATGCAGTGTAGCGGAAGTTTTCCCTTAGCAAAGATACCAAGGATCGATTTCCCCTGAGACTCCTAGTTTCAACAAGAAGGTGTCAACTGCTAACGGCGCCAGATATTAGCAATCAACGTGGACCTGCACACAGATACAAATAACTTTGCTCCCAACGAGTACAGAGAGGTTGTCAATCCCTCCGGCCTTGTCGTTTACAAAGGGTCAAACGCAAGTGATAATAGTGATAGGTATTGCTGCAAATAGTAAGTAAAAACAGAAAGTAAATAGCGGATGTGATCAGTGATGGTAATATGGACCGGGGTCCCATGATGTTCACTAGTGATGTCTCTCTCCCAAAAGACGATAAAACAACTATGTGAGGTGAACGAATTACAGCTAGGCAATTGACAGAATTATGTGCGCAAACCAATGCTAACTATATTGCAAGAAAGGTAGAGGTTCAAAGCATGGGCGGTACGCTAAGGCAAGTAGACCGAAATCCATCTGCATCTACTACTAATCATCCACCTTGAGATATCTATCCAGAACATCTCGCTGGTATTAAGTTGCGAGTCCCACCCATAGTGTAAACTCAAAGCAACAGACAACTTCATTAAAAGAACTTTGCGTAAAGTAAACAGTCCTTGCACCCGCGGGCACAAGCACCGTTGTTTTCCCTCTTGTGGCAACAACACATCCCCTAGACTCATGTTTCTGTCACTCAAGCTAGTCATCGAGGGGCATGAACCCACAATCAAGCATAACGTTCCCTCTTGGAGTCACTACCTACTACTTGGCCAAAGCAATAAATAGCAAGGGAGAACATGCAAGAATTACTTACGAACATAAATATAAAAGAGGTAAATCAAATATATTACTCAAACACAATCTGAACATAATCTCACAATCCATCGGATCCCAGCAAACTCATCATAGCAACAGCATAAGGATTACATATGTGCCTCGATCATGTAGGGCAGCTCACGAGGTCTAATTAGTGAAGCACAAGAAGGGGAGGAGAATATCACATAGCTACTGATCATGGACCCATGGTCCAAGGGAGACTACTCACAACTCATCCGGGAGGCGTCCATGGTGGTGGAGAGGCTCCCGGTGGTGATCCTCCCCTCCGGCAGGGTGCCGGGAAGAGTTCTCCTGGTGCTCCCGATCTTGGAAGCGCGGCGGCGGCGGAACAGAGATGAGATCGCGAAAAAGGGTTCTCGTCTCGAGGGTTTCGGGACGCGTGTTAAATATATGCCAAAGGGGGGCATCAGCGGAGGCCTGGGGGGCCCAGGCGCCCCCCCGGCGCGGCCAGGAGGGGGGCCGCGCCACCAGGGCGCCTGGAGCCCTGGTGGCCCCCCTCCGGCCCTACTTCGGCTGCCGGGAAGCTTCTGGAACGCTGATTTTTTATATAATTTTTCCGGGATTTTTCTGGCAGTTTTCGTAATGGGAAAATCTGAAATACAAAAACAGCAGAAAACAGAAACTGGCACTGGGATGCACTGAGTTAATAGGTTAGTCCAAATATGATCAAAAGTGTATGGAAGTGTATAAATATCATAGCAATATCACCCAAAAGAGGCATGGAGCAAGCAGAAATTATAGATACGTTTTGGACGTATCAACATCCCACAGCTTAATTCCTGCTCGTCCTCGAGTAGGTAAATGATAACAAGAATAATTTCTGTGGTGACATGCTATTAACCATATAGGACTTTTCATAGTCATATGACAAAAGCTTACTGAGACAATGAATCTGTAGTAATTAAGTTGTCTCATGAGAAAATCACAAAGAACTGAAAGTTTTACAATATGATACTGAAACATCAAATAGATTTGTAATGAGCATGGTGTGCAAATATGACAAAGTGATATCTCGCTTGCCCCCTTTAGTGAAGCAAAACATAAATGCAGGGGCACCTCCAAGGTTTAAGTGATGACTAGACACAATGATTTCAAAATAAACGATATCATAATCATGCAAAAGACAATGCTACTTTGGGACAATGCACATTACACTCAGAATGACAATCATGCTCTCAGTAGTTGGTGCTTTAAAAGAAGGTGGAGACTCTCGAACCGTGGCTTTTGTTGGCAATGTTGAAAACCCGTGGTCGGAAACAAAGACAAAGCATGTACCAGAGCTCTTGGTTTTAAAAACAGAAGTAATAATTTTTTTTAGATTATGCATGTTTCGGCAACGAATGCTAGCAGACAACTCAATCACTTCTTGAGATGGACAAGTTTCGAGGAACGGCTCCCGAATGAGGACGATCACATCCTCTTAATCTCCTTTGTTTATCACTGCCAAAGTTTTTTGATTTCTCATGAACAAAGCGTGAAGGAGGGTTTGTTTGTTATATTATTTTTGAGCCGGGCGCACTCTTTGCCAGTTCCTTCTCGTATTATGGGTTTGCACATTAGACATGCAATCCCGGGGTGAAGCTGTCCAACTTAAAAAGATCATGAATTAACTACTACTTCCTCATGAACTAAAACAGAGGCACAAAACAGAAATGCATTCTTGAATAATTTCGAGATGGTACATGAAAGTCTCCGTTAGGAATGGCAGGTAAATACCATGTATAGGAACGTATGGTGGACTCATATGGCATAACTGGTTTAAAAGATTTTGGATGCACAAGCAGTCAGTCTGCTTAGTACAGGCGAAGGTTAGCAAAAGACTGGGAGCGACCAACTAAGAGAGCAATGACGGTCATAATCATGCAGAGCGACAAAGCAATATTGAATCAGGCATGGAAGTTATATCGCTACTCAGAAATAAAAGATCATCAAGGCTTGACAGACTTTCTTTACAGTCTTAAATATGCGTGAGCATACGCCAAGTCAATCAAAATAAATTCTTGAAGAAAGATATTACTAAACCATACCACATCATAGGCAAACAAATCATGTTGGTACTCCAATAACACATTGGGAACCCCCCAGCTATTTGAGACTAACCATAAGAAAACATGAATTACTAAGCACCATTATGCACGTAGCATTTTTATCAGACATATCAACCAATGCAACAAAAGCAAACTCTCTTAATAAGATAAGCATGATAACTAAAGAGAGTTCAAGCAACCAACTAAACAAAAGCTCTTTAAAAAGATAAGCATGAAAACTAAGAGCTAAGCATGATAGTAGCTATTGAAAGACAAAGAACACACACAACAAAGATAGACATGAAAATTCTATGTTATGTTCTAGGTAGAAGTGGAGCGTGTTTCTCTCCCACACAAAGAAAGCTGAGTTCCGACTCGTTATGAAAAGCTAAAGAAAACTAAAAAGGAAACTAAAAGCAAGACGCTCCAAGCATAGCACATAACACATGAAGTGATAAAAATATAGTGGAACGAAAGACGAACTGATAATGTTGATGGAGAAGGGGATGCACGGGGGCATCCCCAAGCTTAGACGCTTGAGTCTCCTTGAATATTTCTTGGGGGTGCATGGGGGCATCCCCAAGCTTGAGCGTTTGACACTCCTGAATCTTTTTATCATCTTCCCTCGCACACTTGAAAACTCCCTTCATACATAACTCATCATAATCTGATTAGCGAGGTTAGTACCCTTAATAAAATAATTGTTCCTTGCTGGAAATAAGGATATTCTTGAAGGTCTACTGTTTCTCAAGATTGCCAAAAGGTTTTTGCAAAGAAAAAGCAAGCTCAAGGTTTGCAAAATGAGGGAAAGGCAAAACAGGACAGAATCTGTGAAAAACAGAACAGCAGGTAGTAAATGATTTTTTCAGAACACTTCTGCAACTCTAATAAAAAAACTTAGAACAGACGCCCGAAAGACAATTGTATAGAGCACGCTGTCGAAAAAATTCAGACCAAAAAGATGATCTGGTGATTTTATACGAATTTTTCTATCCAAGGACAGAATCTGTTTCCTGGACAGCACGTCACAACTTTTGAACTTTCTTGCAATCAGAGGCTACACTTGGCACAAAGTTGAAAAGCAAAGATACAATGATGATGCTACTGTAGTAACAAACATCAAGACCACTAAAACTGAAAGAACAAACTGAAAGCAAAGATAACAAGGGTTGTCTCCCTAGAGCTCTTTCTTTATAGCCATAAAGATAGGCTTAAGACTTTAATGATGCTCTCGTAGGAATAAGAGTTGAAGAACAAAAGAGAGCATCAAGAAGCAAATACCAAACACATTTAAGCCTAACATGCTTCCTATGCATAGGAATATTGCAATACAATAATTCATTGAAGCACAAAGCAATAAGCATAGGAAGACAAAACAAGTGCAGCTTCAAAACCTTCAACATAAAGAGAGGGAACTTGATATTATTGAAATATCTATAAGCATATGTTCCCTTCTCATAATAATTTTCAGTGGGATCACGACTAAACTCAACAATATAAGCATCAGATGAAGCATTGTTACCATGATCCACATGCAAAAAGGTATCATTACTCTTCATATAAGCAAAATCTTTCTTATTAGGAATAGTGAGAGTAAAGCAATCATAACCATCATGGTAATCATTGTATTTAGGAGGCATATCATAATCATAATAAATTTTATCCTCAATAGTAGGTGGACTGAAAACATCATATTCATCATTGTAATCATATATAGGAAGCAAAGTATCATCAAAGTAAATTTTCTCTTCAAAAGTTGGGGGACTAAAAATATCATGTTCATCAAACGTGTCATCCCCAAGCTTAGAGCTTTCCATGTCATTAGCAATATTGATATTCAAAGAAAGCATACTAATAACATCACCACCATCATGATTGTTATGCAAATAATAAAGTTCCATAGGTTTTTTAATTTTCTCTTCAAACACATCATGTCCCAAAGCAAGGTAGAGCTTATAAAGCTCTCTCATATTTTTGTTGTTTTCCATTAAGCAAAACTAGTGAAAAGACATAAAGAAAACTGAAAGGTAAACTAACAAGACTAAAAAGCAAAGATAAAAGATAGCGTGCAACTCCCCTATCTTGAAGAGTGGAGTCCCCGGCAACGGCGCCAGAAAACTTTGCTTGATGGCTTCTCGCCCCTCGTTGGTTACCCCAAGTGGAAGGTTTGAGATGCAGTGTAGCGGAAGTTTTCCCTTGGCAAAGATACCAAGGATCGATTTCCCCGGAGACTCCTAGTTTCAACAAGAAGGTGTCAACTGCTAACGGCGCCAGATATTAGCAATCAACGTGGACCTGCACACAGATACAAATAACTTTGCTCCCAACGAGTACAGAGAGGTTGTCAATCCCTCCGGCCTTGTCGTTTACAAAGGGTCAAACGCAAGTGAAAATAGTGATAGGTATTGCTGCAAATAGTAAGTAAAAACTGAAAGTAAATAGCAGATGTGATCAGTGATGGTAATATGGACCGGGGTCCCATGATGTTCACTAGTGATGTCTCTCTCCCAAAAGGCGATAAAACAGCTATGTGAGGTGAACGAATTACAGCTGGGCAATTGACAGAATTATGTGCGCAAACCAATGCTAACTATATTGCAAGAAAGGTAGAGGTTCAAAGCATGGGCGGTACGCCAAGGCAAGTAGACCGAAATCCATCTGCATCTACTACTAATCATCCACCTTGAGATATCTATCCAGAACATCTCGCTGGTATTAAGTTGCGAGTCCCACCCATAGTGTAAACTCAAAGCAACAGACAACTGCATTAAAAGAACTTGCGTAAAGTAAACAGTCCTTGCACCCGCGGGCACAAGCACCGTTGTTTTCCCCCTTGTGGCAACAGCACATCCCCTAGACTCATGTTTCTGTCACTCAAGCTAGTCATCGAGGGGCACGAACCCACAATCAAGCATAACGTTCCCTCTTGCAGTCACTACCTACTACTTGGCCAAAGCAATAAATAGCAACGGAGAACATGCAAGAATTACTTACGAACATAAATATAAAAGAGGTAAATCAAATATATTACTCAAACACAATCTGAACATAATCTCACAATCCATCGGATCCCAGCAAACTCATCATAGCAACAGCATAAGGATTACATATGTGCCTCGATCATGTAGGGCAGCTCACGAGGTCTAATTAGTGAAGCACAAGAAGGGGAGGAGAACATCACATAGCTACTGGTCATGGACCCATGGTCCAAGGGAGACTACTCACAACTCATCCGGGAGGCGTCCATGGTGGTGGAGAGGCTCCCGGTGGTGATCCTCCCCTCCGGCAGGGTGCCGGGAAGAGTTCTCCTGGTGCTCCCGATCTTGGAAGCGCGGCGGCGGCGGAACAGAGATGAGATCGCGAAAAAAGGTTCCCGTCTCGAGGGTTTCGGGACGCGTGTTAAATATATGCGAAAGGGGGGCATCGGTGGAGGCCTGGGGGCCCAGGCGCCCCCCCGGCGCGACCAGGAGGGGGGCCGCGCCACGAGGGCTCCTGGAGCCCTGGTGGCCCCCCTCCGGCCCTACTTCGGCTGCCGGGAAGCTTCTGGAACGCTGATTTTTTATATATTTTTTCCGGAATTTTTTTGGCAGTTTTCGTAATGGGAAAATCTGAAATACAAAAACAGCAGAAAACAGAAACTGGCACTGGGGTGCACTGAGTTAATAGGTTAGTCCAAATATGATCAAAAGTGTATGGAACTGTATAAATATCATAGCAATATCACCCAAAAGAGGCATGGAGCAAGCAGAAATTATAGATACGTTTTGGACGTATCACTCATGGACTCGATTACAAAGGATAAAGCTCATAAAGCAAAAGCTCACACTAGATCATGCTAACTTTATTCTACTAGATCAAGATACTACCAAAAGGATCGAACTAAGTAAAGTGGTAAAGGTAGGAGTGATGGTGATACAAATACCGGGTTCACTCCCCCAAGCTTGGCAGTTGCCAAGGGGAGTGCCCATACCCATATGATTATGTCTCCTTCTTCGAGGGTGGTGATGATGGAGTTGCAAGTAGTGACGGAGGATCCTCATATATCGAGCGTAGGCGATCTTCTAGCTTGCAGATAATACCTTTGAGAGTAGCTATGTAATCCTTCAACAAAAAATTTTCACTTGTGAGATGCTTGTTTCGAATATGAGCTAACTCGATCATCCTGAAAGCTTCTAGCTCAGTTGAGGTAAAGAGATTAGGAAGGGATTTAGAGTTGTCTTCTTCTCCCGCTGCCGGAGCCGGATCTTCCACCCCCATCCTGATCTTCTTCTCCTTGTGGATCTCCTCGTGTCCTTCCCTCTTCAGATCTATCTTCATTAGCCAAGCATCATTGCCTTCGTTGTTGGAGGAGGGAGACGACATGATGCCCGGCTTCGCAAACCCTAACAGAAAACAGCTCGAAACAAGGACAGAGGATTTTTGCGGGATACACAGGTCAAAACCTTAGGGAGTATATATAATGAATTTTTCCCGATCGAAAGGAGTAACCCACAAAAATAACCTCTTCTCACCGGCAAGTTTGAAATCATAATTGAGCTCTTTAATAGCCCAATATGCCTTATGTTCTAGCTCAAGAGGTAAGTGACAAGCTTTTCCATATACCATCTTATATGGAGACATACCCATAGGATTTTTGTATGTAGTTCTATAGGCCCATAATGCATCATCAAGTTTCTTGGACCAATTCTTCCTAGACCTATTAACTGTCTTTTGCAAGATTAGTTTCAACTCCCTATTACTTAGTTCTACTTGACCACTAGTCTGTGGGTGATAGGGGGGGTGCAATTCTATGGTTGACATCATACTTAGCAAGCATCTTACGGAAAGCACAATGAATAAAGTGTGAACCACCATCAGTCATTAGATATCTAGGGACTCCAAACCTCGGAAATATAACTTCTTTAAGCATCTTAATAGAGGTGTTATGATCAGCACTACTAGTTGGAATAGCTTCTACCCACTTAGTAACGTAATCAACATCAACTAAAATATGTGTGTATCCATTAGAGGCAGGAAAAGGTCCCATATAATCAAAGCCCCAAACATCAAATGGTTCAATAACAAGTGAATAGTGCATAGGCATTTCTTGACGTCTACTAATATTACCTATTATTTGACATTCATCACAAGATAAGACAAACTTACGGGCATCCTTGAAGAGAGTAGGCCAATAAAAACCGGATTGCAATACCTTGTGTGCAGTTCTATCTCCCGCATGGTGTCCTCCATAAGCTTCGGAGTGGCACTTGCGTAGGATCTGTTCCTGTTCATACTCAGGTACACAACGTCTAATAATACCATCTACTCCTTCTTTATAAAGATGTGGGTCATCCCAGAAGTAATGTCTCAAATCATAGAAGAACTTTTTCTTTTGCTGATATGTGAAGCTAGGAGGTATAAACTTAGCAACAATATAATTAGCATAATCAGCATACCATGGAGCAGTACGAGAAGTACTTATGACAGCTAGTTGTTCATCAGGAAAGCTATCATCAACAGGTTTTGGGTCATCAAGCACATTTTCTAAGCTAGACAAGTTATCTGCTACGGGGTTCTCAGCTCCTTTTCTATCAATAATATGCAAGTCAAATTCTTGCAGCAAGAGAACCCATCTAATAAGTCTAGGCTTAGCATCTTTCTTTTCCATAAGGTATTTGATAGAAGCATGATCAGTGTGAATAGTTACTTTAAAATCAACAATATAGGGTCTAAACTTATCACAAGCAAACACAACTGCTAAAAATTCTTTCTCGGTAGTAGCATAATTTCTTTGGGCACTATCTAGATTTTTACTAGCATACTGGATAACATTCAATTTATTATCAACTCTTTGCCCTAAAACAACTCCTACAGCATAATCACTAGCATCGCACATAATCTCAAAGGGTAAATTCCAGTCAGGAGGCTGGACAATAGGTGCCGAGATCAATGCTTTCTTAAGTATTTCAAATGCTTCTAGACAATCATCATCAAAGACAAAAGGAATATCTTTTTGTAAGAGATTAGTCAGAGGCCTGGAGATTTTGGATAAGTCCTTAATGAACCTCCTATAAAACCCGGCATGACCAAGGAAACTTCGTATACCTTTGATGTCCTTAGGACATGGCATATTTTCAATAGCATCAACTTTAGCTTTGTCAACTTCAATACCTCTTTCAGAAATTTTATGTCCCAAGACAATGCCTTCATTAACCGTAAAGTGGCACTTCTCCCAATTGAAGACAAGATTAGTATATTCACATCTCTGCAAAACTCGATCAAGGTTGCTTAAGCAATCATCAAAAGAAGTTCCGTAAACGGAGAAATCATCCATGAAAACCTCAACAATCTTTTCACAAAAATCAGAGAATATAGCCATCATGCATCTTTGAAAGGTAGTAGGTGCATTACATAAACCAAAAGGCATACGTCTATAAGCAAAGGTACCGAAAGGACAAGTAAAAGTGGTATTCTCTTGATCCCCTTTTGACACAGGTATTTGAGAGAAACCAGAATAACCATCTAGAAAGCAGAAATGAGTATGTTTGGATAACCTTTCTAGCATTTGATCAATGAATGGCAAGGGGTAATGATCTTTCTTAGTAGCTTTATTTAACTTACAGAAATCAATTACCATCCTATAACCTGTAACTATTCTTTGCGGGAACAATTCATCTTTATCATTAGGGACAACAGTCATACCTCCTACCTTAGGAACACAATGGACATGACTTACCCACTGACTATCAGCAACTGGATAGATAATACATGCCTCTAGAAGCTTTAGTATTTCCTTCCTTACCACTTCTTTCATCTTAGGATTTAACCGTCGCTGATGATCAATAACTGGTTTAGCATTTTCTTCCAATTTTATCTTGTGTTGGCATATAGTGGGACTAATGCCCTTAAGATCATCCAGAGTATATCCAATAGCGGCACGATGCTACTTCAGAGTTTTCAATATTTTTTCTTCTTCCTGCTCTGAAAGGTTAGCACTAATAATAACATGATATATCTTCTTTTCATCAAGATAAACATACTTAAGAGTATCAGGCAAAGGTTTAAGTTCAAACACGGGATCACCCTTGGGTGGAGGAGGATCCCCTAGGATTTCAACAGGCAAGTTGTTTTCAATACGGGTCCCTGTGTAAGGAATATTTCATCTATCTCCCTTCTCTCATTCATATGCATTTCATTTTCGTGGTCTAGCAAGTATTGTTCTACAAGATCATTAGGTGGAACGGCAATAGAAGTAAGACCAATAATTTCATCCTTACTGGGTGGTGCCTTTTCAAGGGGTTGTCTACGGAATTTAGCAAAGTTAAAATCATGAGACATATCCCCTAATCCAACTGTGACAATGTCTTTCACGTAGTCTATCTTGGCATTAACATTATTCAAGAAGGGTATACCAAATATAATGGGACAGAATGCATCTTGTGGGGAACTAAGAACAAGAAAATCAGCGGGGTATTTAACCTTCCCACACAAGACTTCAATATCTCTAACAATCCCAACTGGTGAAATAGTATCTCTATTGGCAAGCTTAATAGTAACATCAATCCCTTCTAACTCAACAGGTGCAATTGATACGTCCAAAACGTATCTATAATTTCTGCTTGCTCCATGCCTCTTTTGGGTGATATTGCTACGATATTTATACACTTCCATACACTTTTGATCATATTTGGACTAACCTATTAACTCAGTGCACCCTAGTGCCAGTTTTTGTTTTCTGTTGTTTTTGTATTTCAGGTTTTCCCATTACGAAAACTGCCAGAAAAATCCCGGAAAAATTATAAAAAAAAATCAGCGTTCCAGAAGCTTCCCGGCACCCGAAGTAGAGCCAGAGGGGGCCCACCAGGGCTCCAGGCGCCCTGGTGGCGCGGCCCCCCTCCTGGCCGCGCCGGGGGGGCGCCTGGGTCCCCCAAGCCTCCGCTGATGCCCCCCTTTGGCATATATTTATATTGTGTCCCGAAACCCTCGAGACGGGAACCCTTTTTCGCGATCTCATCTCTGTTCCGCCGCCGCCGCGCTTCCAAGATCGGGAGCACCAGGAGAACTCTTCCCGGCACCGTGCCGGAGGGGAGGATCACCACCGGGAGCTTCTCCACCACCATGGACGCCTCCCGGATGAGTTGTGAGTAGTCTCCCTTGGACCATGGGTCCATGACCAGTAGTTATGTGATGTTCTCCTCCCGTTCTTGTGCTTCACTAATTAGACCTCGTGAGCTGCCCTACATGATCGAGGCACATATGTAATCCTTATGCTGTTGCTATGATGAGTTTGTTGGGATCCGATGGATTGTGAGATTATGTTCAGATTGTGTTTGAGTAATATATTTGATTCACCTCTTTTATATTTATGTTCGTAAGTAATTCTTGCATGTTCTCCGTTGTTATTTATTGCTTTGGCCAAGTAGTAGGTAGTGACTCCAAGAGGGAACGTTATGCTTGATTGTGGGTTCATGCCCCTCGATGACTAGCTTGAGTGACAGAAACATGAGTCTAGGGGATGTGCTGTTGCCACAAGGGGGAAAACAATGGTGCTTGTGCCTGCGGGTGCAAGGATTGTTTACTTTACGCAAAGTTCTTTTAATGCAGTTGTCTGTTGCTTTGAGTTTACACTATGGGTGGGACTCGCAACTTAATACCAGCGAGATGTTCTGGATAGATATCTCAAGGTGGATGATTAGTAGTAGATGCAGATGGATTTGGTCTACTTGCCTTGGCGTACCGCCCATGCTTTGAACCTCTACCTTTCTTGCAACATAGTTAGCATTGGTTTGCGCACATAATTCTGTCAATTGCCCAGCTGTAATTCGTTCACCTCACATAGCTGTTTTATCGTCTTTTGGGAGAGAGACATCACTAATGAACATCATGGGACCCCGGTCCATATTACCATCACTAATCACATCCGCTATTTACTTTCCGCTTTTACTTACTATTTGCAGCAATACCTATCACTATTATCACTTGCGTTTGATCTTTGTAAACGACAAGGCCGGAGGGATTGACAACCTCTCTGTACTCGTTGGGAGCAAAGTTATTTGTATCTGTGTGCAGGTCCACGTTGATTGCTAATATCTGGCGTCGTTAGCAGTTAACACCTTCTTGTTGAAACTGGGAGTCTCAGGGGAAATCGATCCTTGGTATCTTTGCCAAGGGAAAACTTCCGCTACACTGCATATCAAACCTTCCACTTGGGGTAACCAACGAGGGGCGAGAAGCCATCAAGAAAATATTAGGATGATGGCTAAACTTAAAGAGAGATGGGCTAGAGAAAGGGAGGAAGAAGATAGAATTAAGAACCTTCCTACCGACCACACTATTGCTACTATCCAAGTTGTTGAGGATATCCAAACTCTTAGCACCCAATGCACTCCTGGTCCCAGTGGACCTATTAATGGTGATGCTATGACTATAGAAACTACCAAACAAGTGAACCTAAAGGACACCACTACCAACTTACTTGATAGTAGTGACCTTGATTTTGATAATTGCACTCTTACCGAAGTTATTGATTTCCTTCACAAGATGTCTAGAGATCCCCGCACTAGCACGCTTAACCTTGCCTTCACATAGCATATCACTAATGCTCTTATCAAAGCTAGGGAGGAGAAACTTAGAGTAGAAGCCTCCATACCTAGAAAGCTAGAAGATGGTTGGGATCCTATGATTAAAATTAAGATAAATAACTTCTCTTGCTATGCATTGTGTGATGTTGTAGCTAGTACCTCCGTTATGCCCAAAAGAATATATGATATGCTTAAATTGAAACCTTTTGATTCTTGTTCTTTTGGTGTTCGTCTCGTTGATTCTTCCATAAATAAACCTTTGGGGAGGATCGACGATGTTCTTATCATTGTCAATGACAATTATGTTCCCGTTGATTTTACTATTATGGACATTGAATGTGAACCTTCTTGTCCAATTATTTTGGGACGTCCGTTTCTGCGCACCGTTGGTGCTATCATTGACATGAAAGAGGGGAATATAAGATTCCAATTTCCTCTCAAGAAGGGGATGGAACACTTCCCTAGAAAGAAGATTAAGTTACCTTTTGAGTCCGTTATACGGGCTAGCTATTCTTTTACTCTTGATAAAACTTGATCTCTTTGCATTATGCCTAGCTTAAAGGCATAAAAGAAAGCGCTTTTGGGAGGCAGCCCACATGAATAAAATTTTATTTTGCTTTTGTTGTGTCTTGATGTTTTTACTACAGTAGCATCATCATTGTATCTTTGCTTTTCAACTTTGTGCCAAGTGTAGCCTCTGATTGCAAGAAAGTTCAAAAGTTGTGACGTGCTGTCCAGGAAACAGATTCTGTCCTTGGATAGAAAAATTCGTATAAAATCACCGGATCATCTTTTTTGTCTGAATTTTTTCGACAGCGTGCTTTATACAATTGTCTTTCGTGCGTCTGTTCTGAGTTTTTTGATTAGAGTAGCAGAAGTGCCCCGAAAAAATCATTTACTACCTGCTGTTCTGTTTTTCACAGATTCTGTCCTGTTTTGCCTTTCCCTCATTTTGCAAACCTTGAGCTTGCTTTTTTCTTTGCAAAAACCTTTTGGCAATCTTGAGAAATAGTAGAACTTCAAGAATATCCTTATTTCCAGCAAGGAATAATTATATTATTATGGGTACTAACCTTGCTAATCAGATTATG
This sequence comes from Secale cereale, assembly GCA_902687465.1. NCBI lineage: Eukaryota > Viridiplantae > Streptophyta > Magnoliopsida > Poales > Poaceae > Secale > Secale cereale. The sequence continues at coordinate 193,307,388 of LR738715.1, read as the reverse complement.
ATGAGTTATGTATGAAGGGAGTTTTCAAGTGTGCGAGGGAAGATGATAAAAAGATTCAGGAGTGTCAAACGCTCAAGCTTGGGGATGCCCCCATGCACCCCCAAGAAATATTCAAGAAGACTCAAGTGTCTAAGCTTGGGGATGCCCCCGTGCATCCCCTTCTCCATCAACATTATCAGTTCGTCTTTCGTTCCACTATATTTTTATCACTTCATGTGTTATGTGCTATGCTTGGAGCGTCTTGCTTTTAGTTTCCTTTTTAGTTTTCTTTAGCTTTTCATAACGAGTCGGAACTCAGCTTTCTTTGTGTGGGAGAGAAACACGCTCCACTTCTACCTAGAACATAACATAGAATTTTCATGTCTATCTTTGCTGTGTATGTTCTTGGTCTTTCAATAGCTATTATCATGCTTAGCTCTTAGTTTTCATGCTTATCTTTTTAAAGAGCTTTTGTTTAGTTGGTTGCTTGAACTCTCTTTAGTTATCATGCTTATCTTATTAAGAGAGTTTGCTTCTGTTGCAATGTTGATATGTCTATGATAAAAATGCTACGTGCATAATGGTGCTTAGTAGTTCATGTTTTCTTATGGTTAGTCTCAAATAGCTGGGAGGTTCCCAATGTGTTATTGGAGTACCAACATGATTTGTTTGCCTATGATGTGGTATGGTTTAGTAATATCTTCCTTCGAGAATTTATTTTGATTGACTTGGCGTATGCTCACGCATATTTAAGACTGTAAAGAAAGTCTGTCAAGCCTTGATGATCTTTTGTTTCTGAGTAGCGATATAACTTCCATGCCTGATTCAATGTTGCTTTGTCGCTCTGCATGATTATGACCGTCATTGCTCTTTTAGTTGGTCGCTCCCAGTCTTTTGCTAACCTCCACCTGTACTAAGCGGACTGACTGCTTGTGCATCCAATATCCTTTAAACCAGTTATGCCATATGAGTCCACCATACCTTCCTATACATGGTATTTACCTGCCAATCCTAACGAAGACTTTCATGTACCATCTCGAAATTATTCAAAAAAAATGCATTTCTGTTTTGTGCCTCTGTTTTAAGTTCATGAGGAAGTAGTAGTTAATTCATGATCTTTTTAAGTTGGACAAGCTTCACCCCGGGATTGCATGTCTAATGTGCAAACCCATAATACGAGAAGGAACTGGCATTGAGTGCGCCCGGCTCAAAAATAATATGACAAACAAACCCTCCTTCACGCTTTGTTCATGAGAAATCAAAAAACTTTGGCAGTGATAAACAAAGGAGATTAAGAGGATGTGATCGTCCTCATTCGGGAGCCGTTCCTCGAAACTTGTCCATCTCAAGAAGTGATTGAGTTGTCTGCTAGCATTCATTGACGGAACATGCATAATCTAAAAATAATAATTATTACCTCTGTTTTTTAAAAACCAAGATCTCTGGTACATGCTTTGTCTTTGTTTCCGACTACGGGTTTTCAACCTTGCCAACAAAAGCCATGGTTCGAGAGTCTCCACCTTCTTTTAAAGCACCAACTACTGAGAGCATGATTGTCATTCTGAGTGTAATGTGCATTGTCCCAAAGTAGCATTGTCTTTTGCATGATTGTGATATTGTTTATTCTGAAATCATTGTGTCTAGTCATCACTTAAACCTTGGAGGTGCCCCTGCATTTATGTTTTGCTTCACTAAAGGGGGCAAGCGAGATATCACTTTATCATATTTGCACACCATGCTCATTACAAATCTATTTGACGTTTCAATATCATATTGTAAAACTTTCAGTTCTTTGTGATTTACATGAGGCAACTTAATTACTACAGATTCATTACCTCAGTAAGCTTTTGTCATATGACTATGAAAGGTCCTATATGGTTAATAGCATGTCACCACATAAATTATTCTTGTTATCATTTACCTACTCGAGGACGAGCAGGAATTAAGCTTGGGGATGTTGATACGTCCAAAACGTAGCTATAATTTCTGCTTGATCCATGCCTCTTTTGGGTGATATTGCTATGATATTTATACACTTCCATACACTTTTGATCATATTTGGACTAACCTATTAACTCAGTGCACCCCAGTGCCAGTTTCTGTTTTCTGCTGTTTTTGTATTTCAGGTTTTCCCATTACGAAAACTGCGAGAAAAATCCCGGAAAAATTATATAAAATATCAGCGTTCCAGAAGCTTCCCGGCACCCGAAGTAGAGCCCGAGGGGGGCCACCAGGGCTCCAGGCGCCCTGGTGGCGCGGCCCCCCTCCTGGCCGCGCCGGGGGGGGGGGGCGCCTGGGCCCCCCAAGCCTCCGCTGATGCCCCCCTTTGGCATATATTTATATCGTGTCCCGAAACCCTCGAGACGGGAACCCTTTTTCGCGATCTCATCTCTGTTCCGCTGCCGCCGCGCTTCCAAGATCGGGAGCACCAGGAGAACTCTTCCCGGCACCCTGCCGGAGGGGAGGATCACCACCGGGAGCTTTTCCACCACCATGGACGCCTCCCGGATGAGTTGTGAGTAGTCTCCCTTGGACCATGGGTCCATGACCAGTAGCTATGTGATGTTCTCCTCCCGTTCTTGTGCTTCACTAATTAGACCTCGTGAGCTGCCCTACATGATCGAGGCACATATGTAATCCTTATGCTGTTGCTATGATGAGTTTGCTGGGATCCGATGGATTGTGAGATTATGTTCAGATTGTGTTTGAGTAATATATTTGATTCACCTCTTTTATATTTATGTTCGTAAGTAATTCTTGCATGTTCTCCGTTGTTATTTACTGCTTTGGCCAAGTAGAAGGTAGTGACTCCAAGAGGAAACGTTATGCTTGATTGTGGGTTCATGCCCCTCGATGACTAGCTTGAGTGACAGAAACATGAGTCTAGGGGATGTGCTGTTGCCACAAGGGGGAAAACAACGGTGCTTGTGCCCACGGGTGCAAGGATTGTTTACTTTACGCAAAGTTCTTTTAATGCAGTTGTCTGTTGCTTTGAGTTTACACTATGGGTGGGACTCGCAACTTAATATCAGCGAGATGTTCTGGATAGATATCTCAAGGTGGATGATTAGTAGTAGATGCAGATGGATTTCGGTCTACTTGCCTTGGCGTACCGCCCATGCTTTGAACCTCTATCTTTCTTGCAACATAGTTAGCATTGGTTTGCGCACATAATTCTGTCAATTGCCCAGCTGTAATTCGTTCACCTCACATAGCTGTTTTATCGTCTTTTGGGAGAGAGACATCACTAGTGAACATCATGGGACCCCGGTCCATATTACAATCACTGATCACATCCGCTATTTACTTTCCGCTTTTACTTACTATTTGCAGCAATACCTATCACTATTATCACTTGCGTTTGATCCTTTGTAAACGACAAGGCCGGAGGGATTGACAACCTCTCTGTACTCGTTGGGAGCAAAGTTATTTGTATCTGTGTGCAGGTCCACGTCGATTGCTAATATCTGGTGCCGTTAGTAGTTAACACCTTCTTGTTGAAACTGGGAGTCTCAGGGGAAATCGATCCTTGGTATCTTTGCCAAGGGAAAACTTCCGCTACACTGCATCTCAAACCTTCCATTTGGGGTAACCAACGAGGGGCGAGAAGCCATCAGCAATATCGTGCATAATTTCGTTATACAAATCAAGAGGGATAATACTCACACTAGCACCTATGTCACATAAACCATGATAGCAATGATCTCCTATCTTGACAGAGATAGCAGGCAAGCCTACAACAGGTTTATGTTTGTTTCTAGCATTGGGTTTGGCTATTCTAGCAGACTCCTCTTGGAGATAAATAACATGTCCATCTAAATCTTCTACCAAGAGATCTTTAACCATAGCAACACTAGGTTCAACTTTAATTTGCTCAAAGGGTGTATGTGTCCTAGTATTACTCTTATGAACTACAGTTGAAGCTTGAGCATGATCCTTTATCCTAACAGGGAAAGGTGGTTTCTCAATATAAGCAGTAGGTATAACAGGATCAACATTGTAAGTGATAGTCTTTTCTTCAACTTTAATAGGTTCAACTACTTTTACTTCAACAGGGGGATGATATTTAAGCCACTTCTCCTTGGGGAGATCAACATGAGTAGCAAAAGATTCACAGAAAGAAGCTACTATCTCAGAGTCAAGTCCATATTTAGTGCTAAACTCATGGAAAACATCGGTATCCATAAAAGCTTTAACACAATCAAACTTAGGGGTCATACATGACTCCTTACCTTCGTCGAGATCCCAATCTCCAGAGTTGCGTTTAATTCTTTCCAATAAATCCCATTTGAAGTCAATAGTCTTCATCATATAAGAGCCAGAACAAGAAGTATCGAGCATGGAGCGATTATTATGAGAAAGCCAAGCATAAAAGTTTCGAATGATCATTTCTCTTAAGAGCTCCTGATTGGGGCATGAATATAACATTGACTTAAGCCTCCCCCAAACTTGAGCGATGCTTTCTCCTTTGCGAGGCCAGAAATTATAAATATAATTACGATCACGATGAACCTGGTGCATAGGGTAGAACTTATGATGAAATTCCAACTTCAAACGATTATAGTTCCATGATCCCATATCATCGCTTGGCCTAAACCATGTCAATGAATCTCCCTTAAAAGATAAAGGGAAGACCTTCTTCTTGATAACATCCTCGGGCATACCTGCAAGCTTAAACAATCCACAAACTTCATCCACATAGATTAGGTGTAAGTCGGGATGTAGTGTTTTGTCTCCTGTAAAGGGATTTTCAAGCAGTTTCTCTATCATACCCGAAGGAATCTCAAAGAAAACATGTTCAATAGGTGCAGTAGGTTGAGGAGAAACTCTTTGCTCTTCTGTTCGGGGTGAAGATACCCCCAAACAAGCCCCTCAAAGGATTTTGAGCCATAGTAACAAGTGACAATAAATTTCAGCACACTATATAAATTTTTCCTTACCAAATTCCACTTACCAAAGGCGCTTCACTCCCCGGCAACGACGCCAGAAAAGAGTCTTGATGACCCACAAGTGTAGGGGATCTATCGTAGTACTTTCGATAAGTAAGAGTGTCGAACCCAACGAGGAGCAGAAGGAAATGATAGGCAGTTTTCAGTAAGGTATTTTCTGCAAGCACTGAAATTATAGGTAACAGATAGTTTTGCGATAAGGTAGTTGGTAACAAGTGACAAAATATAAAAGTAAATAAGGTGCAGCAAGATGGCCCCATCCTTTTTGTAGCAAAGGACAAGCCTGGACAAACTCTTATATAAAGTAAAGCGCTCCCGAGGACACATGGGAACTATCGTCAAGCTAGTTTTCATCACGATCGTGTGATTCACGGTCGGTACTTTGATAATTTGGTATGTGGGTGGAACGATGCTTGGGTGCTGCCCTTACTTGGACAATCCTCCCACTTATGATTAACCTCTAATGCAAGCATCCGCAACTACAAAAGAAGTATTAAGGTAAACCTAACCATAGCATGAAACAAGTGGATCCAAATCAGCCCCTTACGAAGCAACGCATAAACTAGGGTTTAAGCTTCTATCACTGTAGCAACCCATCATCTACTTATTACTTCCCAATGCCTTCCTCTAGGCCCAAATAATGGTGAAGTGTCATGTAGTCGACGTTCACATGACACCACTAGAGGAGAGACAACATACATCTCATCAAAATATCGAACGAAGACCAAACTCACATGACTACTAATAGCAAGACTTCTCCCATGTCCTCAGGAACCAAAGTAACTACTCACAAGACATAATATTGTTCATGATCAAAGGGGCATTAATATGCATAATGGATCTGAACATATGATCTTCCACCAAATAAACCAACTAGCATCAACTACGAGGAGTAATCAACACTACTAGCAACCCACATGTACCAATCTGAGGTTTGGGTACAAAGATTGGATACAAGAGATAAACTAGGGTTTGAGAGGAGATGGTGCTGGTGAAGATGTTGATGAAGATAGCCCTCCCCAAGATGGGAGACTTGTTGGTGATGACGGCGGTGATGATTTCCCCCTCCCAGAGGGAAGTATCCCCGGCAGAGCAGCTCTGCCAGAGCCCTAGATTGGTTTACGCCTCGGTTCCGCCTTGAGACGGCGGCGTCTGGTCCCAAGAGCCTCCGTATAATTTTTTCCAGGTCAAAACACCTCATATAGGAGAAGATGGGCATCGGGGGCCTGCCAGCTGGCCCACGAGGTAGGGGGGCTCGCTTGGGAAGGGGGGCGCGCCCCCCACCCTCGTGGACAGCCGGTGGCCCCCCTCGTGGGTTTTTTTCGCGAGATATTTTTTATATTTTCCAAAACGATGTATTGTTGAGTTTCGGCGATTTTTGAGTTGTGCAGAATAGGTTTCCAGAGTTTGCTTCTTTTCCAGCCCAGAATTCCAGCTGCCGGCTTTGTCCCTCTTCATGTAAACCTTGTAAAATAAGAGAGAAAAGGCATAAGTATTGTGACAAAACATATAATAGCAGCCCATAATGGAATAAATATCAACATAAAAGCATGATGCAAAATGGACGTATCAACTCCCCCAAGCTTAGACCTCGCTTTTCCTCAAGCGAAAGCCGATATCGAAATATATGTCCACATGTTTAGAGAGAGAGGTCTCGATAAAAATAAAATACGGACATGGGGGCATCATGATCATTCTCATAACAGCAACATATATATAGCAGCTATTGTAACTTATAAATCGTTAAATATTTAGCAAGCCTTAACTAGTTCTGTGGCAAGCTATTGTAACAATTCATTCACAATATCGAGTATGAATCAGAAACTTCATTGAAAACCAACAAACTATGATCTCGGTCATTGAAGCAATTGCAATTTATCATAACATCGGAAAGAGTCAATATAAGAGCTTTTCAGCAAGCCTACATACTCAACTATCATATAGTCTTTCACAATTGCTCACACTCACGCAATATTTATGGTTATGGAGTTTTAATCGGACAAAGAGGAAGATAGGGGCTTATGGTGTTGCCTCCCAACCTTTTACCTCAAGGGTAATGTCAACAGTAATAGACCATGAAAACTTACATCCGAGTGGGTATATATGTCAGGATCTTTCCAACACAATGTGCTTGCCAAAGGATAAAAATGTAAAAAGGAAAGGTGATTTTGACCTTGACTCTTATAAGGCAAGAATAGTAGATAGGCCCTTCGCAGAGGGAAGCAGAGGTTGTCATATGCTTTTATGGTTGGATGCACAAAGTCTTAGCGTAAAAGAACGTCGCTTTATATTGCCACTTGTGATAAGGACCTTTATTATGCAGTCTGTCGCTTTTATTACTTCCATATCACAAGATCGTATAAAGCTTATTTCCTCCACACTAATAAATCGTACACATTTTAGTGAGTTTGCAACATGACAACTTACTTGGAAGGATCTTACTCAATCCATACGTAGGTATGGTGGGCTCTCATGGCAAAACTGGGTTTAAGGATGTATGGAAGCACAAGTAGTATCTCTACTTGGTGCGAGGAGTTTTGGCTAGAATGAGGGGGAAAGGCAAGCTCAACATGTTTTATGATCCATGACAATATACTTTATTTCGGATATAAGAAAACATAACCCATTATGTTGTCTTCCTTGTCCAACATCAACTCTTTAGCATGTCATATTTTAATGAGTGCTCACAATCATAAAAGATGTCCAAGATAGTATATTTGTATGTGAAGCCTCTCTTTCTTTATTACTTCCTATTAATTGCAACAATGACCAAAACTATGTTTGTCAACTCCCAACAACTTTTATTCATCATACTCTTTATATGTGAAGTCATTACTTCTCATAAGATCAATATGATCTCTTGATATTTTTTTATGTTCTTTTATGCTACCATGACCAAAGTGAGGAAATCAAGCCCTTGACTCAACACTAATCTTTATTATATAGCTCATGGACTCGATTACAATGGGTAAAGATCATAAAGCAAAAGCTCACAACTAGATCATGCTAACTTTATTCTACTAGATCAAGATACTACCAAAAGGATCGAACTAGGAAATACGATAAAGATAGGAGTGATGGTGATACGATACCGGGGTCACTCCCCCAAGCTTGGCAGTTGCCAAGGGGAGTGCCCATACCCTTATGATTATGTCCCCTTCTTCGGAGGTGGTGATGATCGAGTTGTTGATGATGTAGGCTTGTTGTCCACCTTCCAAGGCATGGGCTCACTATCGTAGAAGGATGATCTAGTCTCCGGGATACTCAAATCTGCAGCCAAACTCATCTTCTTGAATCTATATTCATACTCACAATTTTGGTTTTGCAGGTCATAGATCTGGGCTTGAATGTGTTAGATTTTCTCTTGGAGGTTGGAGATGGCTTCCCCGAAGATCCTTGAGTCCAGCTTTAAGTTGTTGGCGAGCTCCGTGATCATCATGTGGTTGGCATTGAGACCTCGTTCCACCATACCTTGGCACTTGAAAACTTGATGCTCCATTGCTTCGAGTCTTGCCTCCACGCCTCCGGTCCTCCTTGGCCCCTCAACATCGCGGATGTGCAGCACCCCCTCGTGCAACTCCATTGTTTGAGGGTAATGCAGCACCTCTGCAAGGTAGGGTTTGATGACCTTCTCGAAGAACTTGTCCTCGGGGGTGTTGGAAGACGCCATGATGATCTATATCTGTCAAAAACAACAGCTCGAAACGAAAATAGAGGATTTTTGTGTGATACAGAGGTCAAAGCCTTCGGGAGAATATATAATGAATTTTTACCGACCAAATGGAGTAACATACAAGAAATCGGAGTCCGGGAGGCACACGAGGTGCCCACGAGGCAGGGGGGCGCGCCCAGGGCAAGGGGGCGCGCCCTCCACCCTCGTGGACGCCTCATGTCTCTTCCGGACTACCACTTATTTTTCTATTTATCTAAATAATCCAAAACGGTGAAAAATTGCCTTTAGAACTGTTTTGGAGTCGGTTTACTTACCGTACCACATACCTCTTCCTTTTCGGAGTCTGAATCGTTCTGGAAAGTGTCCCTTATGTATTCCTCCGGGGTTACTGTTTCAATAACATTGGTTTCAACAATTATAGGGTTACCTGAGATATAATGTTTGATTCTTTGACCGTTCACCACCTTCGGATTTGTGCCTTCGAAGTTGTTGATTTTTATGGCACGGGAACGATAGACCTCCTCGATAACGTAAGGTCCTGCCCACTTAGAGAGAAGTTTTCCTGCAAAAAATCTTAAACGAGAATTGTATAGCAAAACATAATCACCTACGTTAAACTCACGCTTTTCTATCCTTTTGTCGTGCCATCTTTTAACTTTTTCTTTAAACAGCATGGCATTCTCATAGGCCTGGGTTCTCCATTCATCAAGAGACCTAATGTCAAATAACCTCTTCTCACCGGCAAGTTTGAAATCATAATTGAGATCTTTAATAGCCCAATATGCCTTATGTTCTAGCTCAAGAGGTAAGTGACAAGCTTTTCCATAAACCATCTTATATGGCGACATACCCATAGGATTTTTGCATGCAGTTCTATAGGCCCATAATGCATCATCAAGTTTCTTGGACCAATTCTTTCTAGACCTATTAACTGTCTTTTGCAAAATTAATTTCAACTCTCTATTACTTAATTCTACTTGACCACTAGTCTGTGGGTGATAAGGGGATGCAATTCTATGATTAACATCATACTTAGCAAGCATTTTGCGGAAAGCACCATGAATAAAGTCTGAACCACCATCAGTCATTAGGTATCTAGGGACTCCAAACCTCGGAAAAATAACTTCTTTAAGCATCTTAATAGAGGTGTTATGATCAGCACTACTAGTTGGAATAGCTTCTACCCACTTAGTAACGTAATCAACATCAACTAGAATACGCGTGTACCTATTAGAGGAAGGAAATGGTCCCATATAATCAAAGCCCCAAACATCAAATAGTTCAATAACAAGTGAATAATTCATAGGGATTTCTTGACGTCATATTACCAATCCTTTGACATTCATCACAAGATAAGACAAACTTACGGGCATCCTTGAAGAGAGTAGGCCAATAAAAACCAGATTGCAATACCTTATGTGCAGTTCTGTCTCCAGCATGGTGTCCTCCATAAGATTCGGAGTGGCACTTGCGTAGGATATGTCCCTGTTCATGCTCGGGCACACAACATCTAATAATACCATTTACTCCTTCTTTATAAATATGTGGGTCATCCCAGAAGTAATGTCTCAAATCATAGAAGAACTTTTTCTTTTGCTGGTATGTGAAGCTAGGGGGTATAAACTTAGCAACAATATAATTAGCATAATCAACATACCATGGAGCAGTACGAGAAGTATTTATGACAGCTAATTGTTCATCAGGAAAGCAATCATCAATAGGTAGTGGGTCATCAAGTATATTCTCTAGCCTAGACAAGTTATCTGCCACTGGGTTCTCAGCTCCCTTTCTATCAATAATATGCAAATCAAATTCTTGCAGCAAGAGAACCCATCTAATAAGTCTAGGTTTAGCATCTTTCTTTTCCATAAGGTATTTGATAGCAGCATGATCAGTGTGAATAGTTACTTTAGAATCAACAATATAAGGTCTAAACTTATCACAAGCAAATACAACTGCTAAAAATTCCTTCTCAGTAGTAGCATAATTTCTCTGGGCACTGTCTAGGGTTTTACTAGCATATTGGATAACATTCAATTTATTATCAACTCTTTGCCCTAAAACAGCACCTACAGCATAATCGCTAGCCTCGCACATGATCTCAAAGGGTAAATTCTAGTCAGGATCCCCAGCCGTTCGCCGACTGGTACGGCCGTCGACCCAGCGCCTGCTCCGCCGTCCGTTCTCTTCTCCACCCATCACGTACCGGAGGATCCCGTGGGTGCAGCCCAAGAAGCCGTTCGCCAGGCGGGGCTGATGATGGAGAGGACGAAGGCGGCATACGAGGCGAGCATGGCTGCTTACAATGCTAGCTCAGCTCATCGGACCAATGTCCAGGTTTGTCCCTTCCAACTAATTTTCTGAATTGGTGTAGTCTTCAGTTTGAGAAATCTACCGCCTTGTTAGTGATATGATGCCACACCCACTGGGTGCCTTATCTCGTAGCTTTTAGCTTTTGTAGGCCGTCCAATAGTACCAGTGGGGGCACGCTTAATGCGCCCAGTGGGTGTAGTCCCCGAGGCCATGGTCGACTGAAGTCAGTTGACTGTGGTGTTTAGAATGTGTCTCGTTTGTTTCGTATTTCTCTTACTCGCGCGGACTCTGGTCGAACTGGTCTGGTCGAGTGAGAACCAGTGGGGGCACACTCAGTGCACCCACTGGGTGTAGTCCCCGAGACCATGGTCGACTGCTGGTAGTCGGCCATGGTCTGAGAATAGAACTTTGCCTCCTTGTTTTTTTTGAACTCTGGTCACACTGATCTTGGCCAAGTGAGAACCAGTGGGGGCACGCTCAGTGCACCCACTGGGTGTAGTCCCCGAGACTGCGGTTGAGTGTTTGACTCGACTGTAGTCTTAGAATTCTGATTTGTTGTGTTGATGCAGAGATCTTGTGAGTTCGGGGCGAAATTTGCGGACCTTGAGAAGAAGCAGGTCCAACTCAATCTTGACTTGCAGCTGGCTCGGGACCACTTGAAGAAGACTCAGGACGAGGCGGCTGGTAATTAACGCGAGCAACTCGTCGACTGACCTTCGATAAATATGCCAAGTGTATCCTCATGTACATCTGTCTAGTGACGTCTCTTGTAGATCAACTGAAGGCGGCCCTGGAGCAGAAGGACCTCGACTTGGCGGCAGCGTAGCAGAGAGCGCAGGAGAAGACCAAACTGGCGGAGCAGAAGCTGGCTTCAATCGGCGTGCTTGAAGCAGAGATCACCAGGCTGAAGAGCTCTCTCGACGCGACCAACCAGGAAGTGACTAGCTAGACCGAAGGGGGCTAAGAACGCCCTGAATGAGAAGTACGAAGGCCTCTTTCAGAAGAAGAACGACCTGGAAGCCTATCTGTGCGGACTCACCAAGAAGTGGTATCTCGTGATTGAAGGTATGCCTCTTTTGCTCTGGCCAGGGTCGAGGTGGTATACTCGTAACTCGCTTACTGATTCGACGCGTTCTCCCTTGTGCAGAATTCTGCCGCAACTTTGATGAGGAGACCAGGCGGGTCGAGCCTGGTCTGGACCCCACCAACTCTATTGTCAAGGATGAAGCTGCCATGAACATTTTGAGGTTGGAGTCACGCCTTACCAGCACCATGATACGTCTCCGTCATATCTATAATTTTTGATTGTTCCATGCCAATATTCTACAACTTTCATATACTTTTGGCAACTTTTTATACTATTTTTTGGGACTAACATATTGATCCAGTGCCCAGTGCCAGCTCCTGTTTGTTGCATGTTTTTGTTTCGCATAATATCCATATCAAACGAAGTCCAAACGGAATAAAAACGGACGGAGATTTTTTTTGGAATATATGTGAATTTTGGGAAGCGAAACTAAGACGAGACGATGCCCGAGTGGGCCTCGAGGGTGGGGGGCGCGTCCCCCTGGGCGCGCCCTGGGCCCTTGAGGCCACAACGTAGGGCGGTTGATACCCTTCTTTCTCCGCAAGGAAGCTAATTTCCGGATACAAATCGTGTCAAAAGATGAGCCCAATCGGAGTTACGGATCTCCGGGAATTTAAGAAACGGTGAAGGGCCAAAATCTGGGAACGCAGAAACAGAGAGAGAGACAGAGAGACAGATCCAATCTCGGAGGGGCTCTCGCCCCTCCACCTCCATGCAGGCCATGGACCAGAGGGGAAACCCTTCTCCCACCTAGGGAGAAGGTCAAGGAATAAGAAGAAGGAGGGGGGCTCTCTCCCCCTCGCTTCCGGTGGCACCGGAGTGCCATCGGGGCCATCATTGTGTGATGGCGATCTACACCAACACCTCTGTCATCTTCACCAACATCTCCATCACCTTCCCCAATCTATCTACAACGGTCCACTCTCCCACAACCCGCTGTACCCTCTACTTGAACATGGTGCTCTATGCTTCATATTATTATCCAATGATGTGTTGCCATCCTATGATGTCTGAGTAGATTATCGTTGTCCTATCGGTGATTGGTGAATTGCTATGATTGGTTTAAATTGCTTATGGTTATGTTGTTGTCCTTTGGTGCTCATCATATGAGCGCGCGTGTGGATCACACCATAGGGTTAGTTGTATGTTGATAGGACTACGTATTGGAGGGCAAGAGTGAAAGAAGCTTCAACCTAGCGTAGAAATTGATGCATACGGGATTGACGGGGAACCAATATATCGTAATGCTATGGTTGGGTTTTACCTTAATGAACGTTAGTAGTTGCGGATGCTTGCTAATAGTTCCAATCATAAGTGCATAGAATTCCAAGTAAGCGACGACATGCTAGCAGTGGCCTCTCCCACATAAAACTTGCTATGAGTCTAGTAACGTAGTCAATTGCTTAGGGGCAATTTCGCAACTCCTACCACCACTTTTCCACACTCACTATCATTAAATTTATCTTAACAACCCCTAGTTTATATTTACGTGCTCTTTATATTCTTGCAAACCTATCCAAAAACACCTACAAAGTACTTCTAGTTTCATACTTGTTCTAGGTAAAGTAAACGTCAAGCGTGCGTAGAGTTGTATCGGTGGCCGATATAACTTGAGGGAATATTTATTCTACCTTTAGCTCCTCATTGGGTTCGACACTCTTACTTATCGAAAGAGGTACAACTGATCCCCTACACTTGTGGGTTATCAAGACCTTTTTCTGGCGCCGTTGCCGGGGAGAATTAGCGTGGGGTGAATATTCTCGTGTGTGCTTGTTTGCTTTATCACTAAGTAGATTTTATTTGCTGTTCTAAGTTCTTCTCTATCTTTAGTTATGGATATGGAACACGAAATACCAAAAAACTTAGGTGTACTTGCTACTCATGGAGATGGGGAACCTCCTAAAATCCTCGATGCTCATTTTGTGAAAGATATTATGTACTACTTTGATAATCCTGAGAAAACCCCATTCAACTATGTGATGGGAGTAACGTTGGATCAACGTGAATACTTTAGGGATTATCGCTTGACACAAAAAGGGAAACTGTTATGGGATCAAATTCATTTGTTGCATTGGTATGCTCGGCAACTATGCTTGGGATATGATTATACTTGTTTCTCTAGGATGAAGGCTCCACACCTTCCCTTTTCATGCAAATTTAATGACAATGAAACCTTAGCTTCTTATGCTAATGGTATATATGATTATTATGATGTGGAACAAATAGAAGAATTCGTTGCTTTTAAGGGTGCTTATGAAATTAAATCTCTATTTAAAAAGATTGATGCTTTTGATGATGATGTTTCTAGGCCTGAAAATCTTGCTATATTGAAAGATTGCTATTTGAATTATGAATATAACTCCAATATTGATGCGTTTATTGAGAAGGTCTACGATGTCCAAGAAGAGATGAATATTTTGCAAGAGTCTATGGAAGAAGAAATTAATGACATTGTGAGCTCATTGGATGAAAAAGATGAGGAGGAGAGCGAAGAACAAAAGGAGGAAGAGCGGATTGATCACTCGTGCCCACCTTCTAATGAGAGTAACTCTTTATCCCATACATTGTTTAATTTCCCTTCGTGTCTACCGAAGGATGATTGCTATGATCCCGTTGATTCTTTTGAAATATCCCTTTTTGATGATGCTTGCTATGCTTGTGGCCAAGATGCCAATATGAATTATGCTTATGGAGACGAACTTGCTATAGTTTCTTATGTTAAACATGAGATTATTTCTATTGCACCCACGCATGATAGTCCTATTATCTTTTTGAATTCTCCAAACTACACTATATTGGAGAAGTTTGCACTTATTAAGGATTATATTGATGGGTTGCCTTTTTCCATTACACGTGATGATTTTGATGAATATAATATGCATGTGCTTGCTGCTCCTACTTGCAATTATTATGAGAGAGGAACTACATCTCCGCCTCTCTATGTTTCCAACATGATAAAATTGCAAGAAACTGCTTATACTATGCATTGGCCTTTAATTGATGTGCATGAAATTTTCTTGTATGACATGCCTATGCATAGGAAGAGAGTTAGACTTCGTTGTTTCATGACACATATCACTTTGTGCTCATTACTAAATGTCAAATCATTGCTAATTAAAATTGGCTTCGATATACCTTGGGATCCGGGTGGATCTATTACTTGAGCACTATATGCCTAGCTTAATGGCTTTAAAGAAAGCGCTGCCAGGGAGAAAACCCGGAAGTTTTAGAGAATCATTTATTTCTGTTGTGTGCTTTTATAAAGTTTAACAACAAAAATTAAATAAAGAGGGGAACCTAAAACTTTTTCAAAAAGAAAAGTGAAAGTAAGAAGGACGAGCACCGTTGAAATGGGGGAGCTCCTTGAACTTTGTTCATGCCCATGGAAACTTTGCAAATCTTGAATTACAGAAACTTTTCATCAAAAATAATTATCCCCTTGTACAATTCCATTGTTTTATAAAAATAATGTGCCAAGGTTTGCCTTTAGGATGTTTACAATGCTTGTTGGTTTGTGCGGTGTAGGACAGAAACTTTGGCTGTAGTGCGCGATTTTTCATTTTTTGCTGGAACGTCAAATGGTTCTGAAACTTTTTGCACTGTCTTTCTATATAAATTGTTTATTTTTCCTAATTTTGACAGAATTTTCCAAGTATAATAAGTATGGTGAACGTTCATATTATTACAGACTGTTCTGTTTTAGAAAAATTCTGTTTTTGATGCATAGTTTGCTTGTTTTGATGAAACTATCAATTTCTATCAGTGGATTAAGCCATGGAAAAGTTATATTACAGTAGATAAAATGAAAAAACAAAATATGAATTGGTTTTCAACAGTACTTAGAGTAGTGATTTGCTTTATTATACTAACGGATCTTACCGAGTTTTTTGTTGAAGTTTTGTGTGGATAAAGTGTTCGAAGATCGAGAAGGTCTCGATGTGAGGAGAAGAAGGAGAGGCAATAGCTCAAGCTTGGGGATGGCCAAGGCACCCCAAGTAAATATTCAAGGAGACTCAAGCGTCTAAGCTTGGTGATGCCTCGGAAGGCATCCCCTCTTTCTTCAACAAGTATCGGTATGTTTTCGGATTCGTTTCATTCATGTGAGATGTGCAGATCTTGGAGCGTCTTTTGCATTTAGTTTTCACCTTTTCTTTGAATAAATGCACCATGCTGGTATGAGATAGTCCTTGCTTGATTTATAGAATGATCTTTGCACTTCACTTATATCTTTTGAGTATGGATTTATAGAATGCTTCATGTGCTTCACTTATATCATTTGAAGTTTGGATTGCCTGTTTCTCTTCACATAGAAAACCGTCATTTGTAGAATGCTCTTTTTCTTCACTTATAATTGTTAGAGCGTGGGCATACATTTTGTAGAAAGAATTAAAACTCTCTTGCTTCACTTATATCTATTTAGAGAGTTGACAGGAATTGGTCATTCACATGGTTAGTCATAAAAACCTACATAAACTTGTAGATCGCTGAATATGATATGTTTGATTCCTTGAAATAGTTTGCGATATAAAGATGGTGATATTAGAGTCATGCTAGTGGGTAGTTGTGGATTATAGAAATACTTGTGTTGAGGTTTGTGATTCCCGTAGCATGCACGAATGGTGAACCGTTATGTGACGAAGTTGGAGCATGATTTATTTATTGAGTGTCATCCTTTGTGTGGAGGTCGGGGGCGCGCGATGGTTAACTCCTACCAACCGCCTCCCTAGGAGCATGCGTGTAGTACTTGGTTTCGATGGCTAATTAATTTTTGAAATAAGTATGTGAGTTCTTTATGACTAATGTTGAGTCCATGGATTATACGCACTCTCACCCTTCCACCATTGCTAGCCTCTCTTGTACCGCGCAACTTTCGCCGGTACCATACACCCACCATATTCCTTCCTCAAAACAGCCACCATACCTACCTATTATGGCATTTCCATAGCCATTCCGAGATATATTGGCATGTAACTCCACCGTTCCGTTTATTATGACACGCACCATCATTGTCATATTGCCTTGCATAATTGTAAGATAGCTTGCATGATGTTTCCATGGCTTGTCCATTTTTTATGTCATTGCTATGCTAGATCATTTCACACCCCGGTACACCACCGGAGGCATTCACATAGAGTCATACTTTGCATCCGTTACATGGCAATCCCTACTCACTCACATTGATATCGATTGATGGACATCTCCATAGTCCATTGATTTGCCTAGTCGATGTGAGACTTTCTCCCACCTTTTGTCTATCACCACCTTCTATTCCATCCATAGTGCTATGTCCATGGCTCACTCTCATGTATTGCGTGAAAGTTGAAAAGGTTTGAGAATACTAAAGTATGAAACAATTGCTTGGCTAAAACCGGGGTTGTGCATGATTTAAATACTTTGTTTGGTGAAGATGGAGCATAGCCAGACCATATGATTTTGTAGGGATAACTTTCTTTGGCCATGTTATTTTGAAGAGACATGATTGCTTTATTAGTATGCTTGAAGTATTATTGTCTTAATGTCAAATGATAGACTATTTCTTTGAATCACTCGTGTCTTAATATTCATGCCATGATTAGATTACATGATCAAGATTATGCTAGGTAGCATTCCACATGAATAATTATCTTTTTTTATCATTTACCTACTCAAGGACGAGCAGGAATTAAGCTTGGGGATGTTGATACGTCTTCGTCGTATCTATAATTTTTGATTGTTCCATGCCAATATTCTACAACTTTCATATACTTTTGGCAACTTTTTATACTATTTTTTGGGACTAACATATTGATCCAGTGCCTAGTGCCAGCTCCTGTTTGTTGCATGTTTTTGTTTTGCAGAATATGCATATCAAACAGAGTCCAAACGGAATAAAAACGGACGGATATTTTTTTGGAATATATGTGAGTTCTGGGAAGCGAAACTAACACGAGACGATGCCCGAGTGGGCCTCGAGGGTGGGGGGCACGCCCCCTGCCCAGGGCGCGCCCTGGGCCCTCGAGGCCACATCGTAAGGCGGTTGATGCCCTTCTTTCGCCGCAAGAAAGCTAATTTCCAGATAAAAATCGTAAAGATGAGCCCAATCGGAGTTACGGATCTCCGGGAATTTAAGAAACAGTGAAGGGCCAGAATCTGGGAACGCAGAAACAGAGAGAGACAGAGAGACAGATCCAATCTCGGAGGGGCTCTCGCCCCTCCGCCACCATGCAGGCCATGGACCAGAGGGGAAACCCTTCTCCCACCTAGGGAGAAGGTCAAAGAAGAAGAAGAAGGAGGGGGGCTCTCTCCCCCCCCCCTTGCTTCCGGTGGCACCGGAGTGCCATCGGGGCCATCATCATTGTGACGGCGATCTACACCAACACTTCCGTCATCTTCACCAACATCTCCATCACCTTCCCCCATCTATCTACAACGGTCCACTCTCCCGCAACCCGTTGTACCCTCTACTTGAGCATGGTGCTCTATGCTTCATATTATTATCCAATGATGTGTTGCCATCCTATGATGTCTGAGTTGATTATCGTTGTCCTATCGGTGATTGGTGAATTGCTATGATTGATTTAAATTGCTTGTGTTTATGTTGCTATCCTTTGGTGCCCATCATATGAGCGCACGCGTGGATCACACCATAGGGTTAGTTGTATGTTGATAGGACTACGTATTGGAGGGCAAGAGTGACAGAAGCTTCAACCTAGCGTAGAAATTGATGCATACGGGATTGAACGGGGACCAATATATCGTAATGCTATGGTAGAGTTTTACCTTAATGAATGTTAGTAGTTGTGGATGCTTGCTAATAGTTCCAATCATAAGCGCATAGAATTCCAAGTAAGGGATGACATGCTAGCAGTGGCCTCTCCCACATAAAACTTGCTATCAGTCTAGTAACGTAGTCAATTGCTTAGGGGCAATTTCACAACTCCTACCACCACTTTTCCACACTCGCTATCAGTAACTTTATCTTAACAGCCCCTAGTTTATATTTATGTGATCTTTATATTCTTGCAAACCTATCCAAAAACACCTACAAAGTACTTCTAGTTTCATACTTGTTCTAGGTAAAGTAAACGTCAAGCGTGCGTAGAGTTATATTGGTGGTCGATATAACTTGAGGGAATATTTGTTCTACCTTTAGCTCCTCATTGGGTTCGACACTCTTACTTATCGAAAGATGCTACAACTGATCCCCTACACTTGTGGGTTATCACGCCACAGACTATCTTGGTCGACTAAAAGCAGTGGTGTCCCGGATCGACACTGCACTCTGGAGGGGATCCATGCAGGAGAACGACCTCGAGTCCCCGATGACTTGACTCAATGAGATCCCTGGTCAAGTGCAGGAGTGGAAGAAGTCATCTGCTTGCTGCGGAGCTGACGTAGCACTGTCTCTGGTTCGGGTGCACTGTAAGGAGGTGAAGGAGAAGAGGATGGCTGCACTCAAGGTCGCCAACATGAAGAAGCTCCAATTTCAGTCATTTATGGAGACTTTCTTGGAAGCTGCTACTCGCATCGCCGACGGGATCGACCTGGACGAGTTCGTCGCGCCTGCGAGCCCACCTCCCCCTGAGGAGTGAATGAACTTTGATACTTCAATTCAATTTGCCTCGGAATGCCGAGTGATTCTGTAACCGTTAAACTCTTTTGGGGCTTGGTGCCCAAATACTCTTGCCCGAATCTTGCGGGACTTTATCTGAATTTGATTCCTTTTGCTTTTGCTTGTTTTGCTTCCGACTCTTCCTGGCTTTTTGGATTTTGAGTTGACATCTTGATGGTGACGTTGTACTTGTGGCGTAGCTCGGGTGACCGCAGCTAAGCCTCCGAGTGAGAGGGTTGCTCTTCGCTCGGAGTAGCTTTGTAACTTAGGCGATTACGGGGTCACGGCTAAGTCCCCGAGTGAGAGGGTTGCTCTTCACTCGGAGTAGTTTTTGCAACTTAGGCGATTACGAGCTATGTTGTACTTGTGGCAGAGCTCGGAGGACAGAGCCACATTGTACTTATGGCGTAGCTCGGAGGACCGCGGCTAAGCCCCCCAAGTGAGAGGGCTGCTCTTCACTCGGAGTAGTTTTTGTAACTTAGGCGATTACGAGCTACATTGTACTTGTGGCGGAGCTCGGAGGACAGAGCCACGTTGTACTTATGGCGTAGCTCGGAGGA
>LR738715.1:193243187-193286612 GCA_902687465.1 Secale cereale | reverse complement strand
TTGTGGCGGAGCTCGGAGGACAGAGCCACGTTGTACTTATGGCGTAGCTCGGAGGACCGCAGCTAAGCCACCGAGTGAGAGGGTTTCTCTTCACTCGGAGTAGTTTTTGTAACTTGGGCGATTACGAGTTATGGTGTACTTGTGGCGGAGCTCGGAGGACAGAGCCACGTTGTACTTATGGCGTAGCTCGGAGGACCGCAGCTAAGCCCCCGAGTGAGAGGGTTGCTCTTCACTCGGAGTAGTTTTTGTAACTTAGGCGATTACGGGGTCGCAGCTAAGCCCCCGAGTGAGAGGGTTGCTCTTCACTCGGAGTAGTTTTTGTAACTTAATCGAATCAGGTTCGCGGCTAAGCCCCCGAGTGAGAGGGTTGCTCTTCACTTGGAGTGGTTTTTGTAACTTAGGCGAATTAGGTTCGCGGTTAAGCACCCACTGGGGGGGTTTGAGGATCGGCATTTCAGAAACTGACAATCATTAAGGAATTGTTGCGAACTTGTCTTAGAAACACACTGGGAAATCATTATTACAACTCGACTGTTCGAGTGTTTTAAGTATAGAAGCGGCGAAGTAGGTCCGTATTCCACGAATGAGGCTCGTCTCTCTCTTCTTGGCAATGTTGTAGAGGTGATACGCTCCATTGTGCAGTACCTTGGTGACGATGAAGGGGCCTTCCCAAGCCGGGGCGACCTTGTGTGGTCGTTTCTGATGCACTCGAAGAACCAGGTCTCCTTCCTGGAATGCTCGGCTTTGGACATTGCGAGCATGGAATCGACGCAGGTCATGTCGATAGATGGTCGACCGGATCAAAGCCATCTCACGTTCCTCCTCCAAGAGGTCGACTGCATCCTGACGGGCTTCCTCTGCTTCGGCTTCGGAGAAGAGTTCCACTCGGGGGGCATTGTGCAACAAATCACTCGACAGCACGGCTTCAGCTCCATAGACCATGAAGAAAGGGGTACGGTTAGTCGACCGGTTCGGAGTTGTCCTCAGACCCCATAAGACAGACGGCAGTTCGGTCACCCAAGCTCCGGCGGCATGCTTGAGGTCACGCATGAGCCGTGGCTTCAGGCCTTGGAGGATCAGACCGTTCGCTCTTTCTGCTTGTCCATTCGACTGCGGATGCGCTACAGAGGCGTAGTCGACTCGTGTTCCTTGAGAGGAACAGAAAGCTCTGAATTCATCTGAGTCAAAGTTGGAACCGTTATCCGTGATGATACTATGGGGGACTCCATATCTGAATATCAATTCCCTGATGAAGCTGATAGTGGTGCTTGACCCGAGGTTCTTGATGGGCTTGGCTTCAATCCCCTTGGTGAACTTGTCGACTGCTACAAGCAGGTGAGTGAATCCGCTTCTGCCAGTTTTGAAGGGGCCGACCATGTCCAAACCCCAAATGGCGAAGGGCCAAACTAATGGAATGGTCTTCAGGGCAGACGTTGGCTTATGGCACATGTTGGAGTAGAACTGGCAGCCTTCACATTTGTCCACAATATCTTTAGCCATCTCGTTGGCTCGGGGCCAATAAAACCCAGCTCGGTACGCCTTGGCCACTATAGTTCGAGAGGAAGCGTGGTGGCCACAAGTCCCCGAGTGAATCTCATTCAGAATCAGTCGACCCTCCTCTAGGGTGATGCAGCGCTGAGCGACTCCAGTGACACTCTCTCTGTAGAGCTGACCTTGAGTGACGGTAAAAGGCTTGGACCGACGGACGATCTGGCGTGCTTCTTCTTCATCTTCCGGGAGTTCTTGCCTGAGTAGATATGCTATGTAGGGCACAGTCCAGTCGGGCGTAATCACTAAAATCTCCATGATCAGGTCGACCACTGCAGGTACTTAGACTTCGTCGGATCGGACGCACTGACTGGCTGTGGAGGTTCATCCGTGAAGGGGTCTTCTTTGACTGAGGGGGTGTGTAGATGTTCCAGAAATACATTCTTGGGTACAGGCTTCCGGGTCGACCCAATTTTCGCGAGATCATCGGCAAGCTGATTCTTGGCTCTCGGCATGTGATGGAGCTCTAAACCTTTGAACTTCTTTTCAAGCTTTCGTACTGCACTGCAATAATTGGTCATTGCCGGGCTTCTGCCGTCCCATTCCTTCATCACCTGGTTCACCACTAAGTCTGAATTGTCGTAGACCATCAGGCGACGGACGCCGAGTGAGATGGCCATACGCAGTCCGTACAAAAAGTGCTTCATATTCAGCTTCATTGTTTGATGAGTCAAAGTGGATTTGAAGGACGTAACTGAGCTTGTCGCCCCTGGGAGATACCAAGACCACGCCTGCGCTGGATGCGTTCAACATCTTGGATCCATCAAAGAACATAGTCCAGTGATCCGACTGAACCTGAGTCGGCAGCTCTTGTTCGATCCACTCGGCCACAAAATCTGCTATTGCCTGAGACTTGATAGCTTTCTTCGCTTCAAACTTGATATCTAGCGGAAAGAGTTCAATCGCCCATTTTGCCACTCGACCGGTTGTGTCTCGGTTGTTCAGGATTTCTGATAGTGGAGCGTCGCTGACGACTGAGATTGTATGATCCGAGAAGTAATGGGAAACTTTCTTTGCGGTCAAGTAAATCCCGTACACAAGCTTCTCGTAATGCGGGTACCTTTGCTTGGAGGGAGTCAATACTTCAGATATGTAATAGATTGGGCGTTGAACTTTGTAGGCCTTGCCTTCTTCTTCCCGCTCGACTGTGAGTACAGTGCTGACAACTTGTCCGGTGGCTGTAATGTACAATAAGAGAGGCTCTTTGCTGACTGGGGCAGTAAGCACTGGCTGGGTGGACAGCAGGGCTTTGAGCTCTTCAAACGTTGCTTCAGCTTCAGAATTCCACTCGAACTTTTTTGATTTCTTCATCAATCGGTAAAGAGGTAATGCCTTCTCACCGAGACGAGAAATGAATCGACTCAATGCGGCCAAGCAACCAGTTAACTTCTGGACGTTGTGTACACGCTCGGGGCGTTTCATTCGGAGGATGGCACCGACCTTTTCTGTGTTGGCGTCGATTCCCCGTTCGAAAACGAGAAAACCGAGTAACTTGCCGCCCGGAACTCCAAACGTACACTTCGACGGATTGAGCTTGATATCATAGCTTCTCATATTTGTGAATGTCTCAGCGAGGTCAGTCAACAGGTCAGAACCTTTACGCGACTTGACCATGATGTCATCCATGTATGCTTTGACGTTCCGACTGATTTGCTTCAGCAGGCACTTCTGAATCATGCGCATGAAGGTTGCGCCGGCATTCTTGAGACCGAAAGGCATGGTGACATAACAGAAACACCCGAACGGGGTGATGAAATCTGTATTGATTTCATCGGGTCCAAATAGTTGGATCTGATGGTACCCGGAATATGCATCCAGAAAGGACAAACGCTTGCATCCCGCAGTCGAGTCGACTATCTGACCGATGCGGGGGAGAGGAAAATGATCCTTCGGGCAGGCTCGATTGTCAGGGATATTACTACCACGTATAAACCGGCTAGAGTAAACCGGATTATGGTGATGCAGTTATATAATTGTAAGCTCAGTAGAGATTACGGCCCATGAAGATTTAGGGCCCATGTATAGAGTTTACGGTTGGTAAACCATCCTATCATGTAAACTTGAGATACAAGGAAGAAAGAGCAGAGACCGAGGCGGACACAAATATGAGCCGGCCTCGGGACTCTGTAAACCGGACCGGGCGTCGCCTCTATATAAAGTCACGACCCGGCGACGGTTCAAGGACAAGAAAACAACCCGTCGAGACACAGGCAAGCGATCCGCTCCCTGTTCATCGACGCCCAAGCAATACCAAACCAAACTAGACGTAGGCTTTTACCTTCCTCGAAGGAGCCGAACTAGTATAAACCCTCTGTGTCCTTTGTGTGATTTTAACCCCTTCAAGCTAACCCGTGCGATGGTTCCATCATTAAGTCTGTTAAACCAGACATCTGCCGTGCTAATTCCATGATAGTTGGCGCCCACCGTGGGGCCTCCGCACGATGGTTTCGAGTTCTTGAAGGGCAGCTTTGAAGGACTCAAGGGCTACGCGGTCGGCCGGATGACCAAGAGTCGCCGCGGCCGGATCTACATCGACGACGCAGGCTGGGGCCCGGAGGCCGATTCAATTGAATACGGGTACCGGGTTCCCTTCGGCGGCATCCACGTCTTCATCGGCAAGATTGGTGAACCGGGACCTGAGCTAGACATCTTCCCCAACATCGTCGAGCCGGCTCAGCGTGCGAGATTGGCCCGGATTCAGCCTGCCATGAAGCGCGTCTTCGTCGGAGCAATTCACGGAGTCCAAGCCGAGGACGGATCGGATTCTGGTGGCGAGACAGTTGTCAATTACGACGATGAATCCTCATCCGGAGAGACTGAATCCTTGTATCTGTTGCGGGACGGCCGATCTGAGGGTGTGTCCGACGGAGACAGTATTCCGGACCCCTTTGATCTGCCAAAACGGGTGGCTGTCTTTATGGCCGGATTACAACCTACGCCGCAATCCACGGTGAACGGGGCGATCACAGCAGAAGCTGGTGCAGGGGGGAGCGGTCAGGCCCTCTCGCCCTCTGATGCTCTATCCGCCTTGGTTGAGGAGTTGACAACCTAGGCAGTAGCAGTGGTGGCTCCAGCAGACAAGGCGCAACACGATGCAGAACTCCTTCAGCTGGGGGGCCGGATCGAGCAAGCAAGAGAGGATCTGAAGGCAGAGAAAGCTATGATAGCAACAAGGCAGGCAGAGCTGGATTCTCAGGCCTTCCATCTCAGGATGGATCAGGCCTCTGCGCAGGGAGTAAGAAGTCGGAGGTATCAGTCTCGTCTACCGCCGGTCTATGAGGCGATGAATCTCTTCGGGACGCCAGGAGCGGGAGTCAGCAATGATCCGGAGGTAAACCGGAGGACAGCCCTAGTGAGGGGTGAACCGGTTCAACAGCCCACTGCGGAGCAAGATCGACGGATCATATCCACACCTCACATCCCCACTCCTCCGGGTCATTACTCAAACCATTTGGATAACATTGTTGCCGCCGCTTCATGCCTGGCCGCTTTACCCATTGAGGGGACATCCCCCGTGGTAATGGAGGCACGCAGGGTCAAGGATCTTCTTAATACGGCATTAACACAGCAGCAAGCGTATTACTATAGCAGAGAGAGGCTTCATTCAACACCCCGCCACAATCGGAGTTATACTAGGCATTGGGATGAACCGGAGGTGTCCAGTAGTGAACGGAGGCGACACCGTCACAGACAGGATAATCCGGCGGGCGCAGAGGCGCAAGCTCAGGAGGCGGCAAACCGGGTTAGACCTGCGGCCCGCGAGAAGATCCGCTAAACGACGCCGGTTCACACAACCACAGCAGAGACAGGAGTCACGACGAGTTCCTTTGGGGTGCAGTGTCTTGTCCCCGCTTTACAAAGCGTATGGTTACCCAAAGATTTCAAGGGTCCGCGTAAAGTGCCTAACTACACAACAGATTTGGCTCCAGAAGCTTGGATTAAGAGCTATGAGATGGCTATGGAGATGCTGGACGTAGATGAAGCGGCTTGCGCGAAGTACTTTACCATGATGCTTGAGGGTACAGCCCGGACCTGGTTAAAGGGTTTACCGCCTAACTCCATCGGATCATGGGGTGAGTTACGCCGCCAATTTATCAAAAATTTCAAGGATACGTGCAAGCAGCCAATGTCAGTGGTGGATCTAGCAGCATGTATACAAGGAGATCAGGAGCCTACAAGTGCATGGGTACGGCGAGTATCAGAAATCTTGCACTCTTCGAACGGTATCAGCCCCAGTACGGCGATAGTAACACTGGAAAACAATTGCCGGTTTGAGTCTCTGAAGTTAAAGCTGGGACGGCTGAAACGGGATTGTAATGACATGGGAACTCTCATGAGCGCTCAGGTGAAGTATGGGGACTCCGACAACACTAAGTATCTAGAAGCGGATGGAGATAAATCTGGAAAGGTAAATAAATCCGGTAAACCAGCGCAGGCTAATCCGGTCGGAACAAGCTTCTTAGGTAAGCGAAAGGCAGAGGGTGGCTCTGATTTCGTGGCCAATACCCAAGTTCAGGGGAGCTTTCAGCGCAACAAGGGTAAACCGCCTTCACAAAACAGCAGGGGGTTCATTAATTGGGAGCAACAATTGAACGAACCTTGCCCGAGACATGGAACAAAGGAACACCCAGCTAAACATACCTGGGGAGAATGTCGGATCATGATGGAGGCCGTGAACCGGGCCCGATCGAACAACGGACCACCAGGCGGCGGTTCAGGCCCTGGGTTTCATGGTCCGGGTCACCAAAGCAGTGGCTCTGGATCAGGATATCATGGCAACAACAATGGCTACAATAATCAAGGCAATCATCAGTATGGTCAGGGCAGTTACAATAACCAAGGCAACCATCAGTATGGTCAGGGCGGATACAATAGCCAAAACAACCAACAGCAAGGCCAGGGCAATCACAACAATCAAGGCAATCAACAGCGCCAGCAGCAACAGCAATCTGGATATCAGAGTAATCGGAAGGAGCTGAGAAGTGGACAATATCATGTGTTCACTACGAGTTTGTGCAAACGGGATCAAAAAGTCTTAAAGCGGGCGGTCCACGTGGTTGAACCGGCAACACTACAATTCCTGCGCTGGTCGGAGCAACCTATTGTGTGGATCAGGGAGGATCACCCGCCGCGAGTTGATAATCCGGGCCAATTAGCCTTAGTGGTAGCACCATAGGTGGGTGGCTACAAATTCACCAAGGTTCTCATGGACGGCGGCAGCAGCATCAATATCTTGTATTATGAGACTTTCCGTCGCATGGGGCTAACGGATAAGAAGCTATGACAGTCAAACACGGTGTTTCATGGAGTAGTGCCAGGTAAATCAGCTTACCCAGTTGGCAAAACTGACCTAGAAGTTACCTTTGGAGATGAACATGATTCCAGGTCGGAGATGATAACCTTTGAAGTTGTCAAGATCCGGAGCCCATATCATGCTCTGTTTGGAATACCGGTTTACACCAAGTTTATGGCTAGGCCGTGCTATGTTTATCTACAGCTCAAGATGTCGGGTCACAAAGGAACCATCACGGTTCATGGGAGTCGCAGGATTGCATTGGAGTGCGAAGAAGGAGACGCTGCTTATGCGGAGGCAGTGTGTGCTACGGAGGAGTTGAAATTTACAAAGACAATGTTGATCCGGCAGATATGTCCCCGTTAAAGAAGCCAACTACAGAGCATGATCCGGCATTGAAGTTCAAGTCTGCGGAGGCAACCAAGCAAGTTGACTTTGTGCCAGGCGATTCATCCAAGCAGTTCACTATCAGCGCTAACCTTGATTCTAAATAGGAAAGCGCGCTCATCGAGTTCATCCGTGAGAATCGGGATATCTTTGCATGGAAACCTTCTGACATGCCAGGTATACTGAGGGAACTCGCTGAGCATAGTCTTAACATTGATCCGAAGTTTAAACCAGTCAAGCAATATATGCGCCGCTTCAACGAAGAAAGGCGCAAGGCTATAGGAGAAGAAGTGGCCAGACTTTTGGCCGCAGGGTTCATAGTTGAAGTTTTTCATCCGGAGTGGTTGGCTAATCCGGTGCTGGTGTTAAAGAAAAATGGAAAGTGGAGAATGTGTGTGGATTACACAGACCTAAACAAAGCTTGTCCAACCGATCCTTTTGCTCTCCCTCGTATTGATCAGATCAGTGATGCTACGGCGGGATGCGAGCGGCTAAGTTTTTTGGATGCATATTCAGGGTATCACCAGATCAAGATGGCAGTTAAAGATCAGGAGAAGACGGCCTTCATAACTCCTTTTGGTGCTTTTTGCTATGTGTCTATGTCTTTTGGGCTCAAGAGTGCCCAAGCAACTTACCAGCGTTGCGTACATAATTGTCTTAAGGGGCAGATAGGGAGAAATGTTCATGCTTATGTGGATGATATTGTGGAGAAATCAAGGAAGGAGGAGACGCTGATAGAGGACCTCAAGGAGACCTTTGACAACCTTCGGGCCTATAAAATGATGCTTAATCCGGAGAAGTGTGCTTTCGGTGTTCCGGCGGGCAAGCTCCTTGGATTCTTGGTGTCAAACAGAGGAATAGAAGCCAATCCAGAGAAGATCAAGGCAATCACGTCTTTGACTAAACCGGCTTGCATCAATGATGTTCAGCGTATCGCTGGCCGGATCACAATGTTGAGCCGGTTCATCAGTCGCTGGGAGGGAAGGCAATTCCGCTTTATCAGATGCTGAAAAAGACAGACCGGTTTATATGGAGTGATGAGGCAAACGCTGCGTTTGAGGATTTGAAGTGGCAACTGGCAGAGCCGTCGGTCCTTGCTGTCCCTGTTGATAATGAGCCATTAAACCCTTTAAGAGTCACGCAAGGTGCTATCTCTGGCGCTATACACGTCATCACCAGATGAATAAAAACGCATTACGATTGGTGGGACTCGGACGCTCGCGTATTGGGGAAAAGAGATAGAAAAGAAAAAATGACGCTCCTCGCCTCTCGCATTCTCCACCCACGCACGCGACCTCCTCTCGTTCCGCACGCCAATGCAGCCGCCGCCTCTGCTCGTTTCTCTTAGCGTCGCCAGATCTGGGGAGCCAACGGGAGGAGAACAACGCGCCACGCCCTAGCCGCCGACGACCTCAAGGCCGCTGCCACCGCCGCACGCGAGTTCCTGTCATATCGGGTCGCCGCCTCCTGTCCGTCTCTGACGCCTATCCCTTCTCCTTTCCTCTCCCAAAAAATTCACAGCAAGGCAACCTCTCCTTTCTCTTCTTTCCATGATCTGGTCTTTCACATTCTTGGCCATCAGCAGGAAGCAGAGCAGCTGCCAGCGGCCGGGAAGGCGGGGCGGGGGAGGAGGAGGGGAAGCGTCTGCGAGGTGCGAGCACGCCACTGGACATACACCTCGAGGGAGGATTGGGTGGGAGGAGAAGGCGGTGGTGGCGGTTTAAATCTGTGATCTGCCACCGGCGCCCTCACAAGGATGGATGACAAGATCTGAGGTGAGCACCCTCCCGTGCGCTGGCGTCGGTGAGGGCCGGGAGCACCAGCAAGCCATTGGGCAGTCCGCCTCCGGCTTCTCTGGTCAGTAAGATCTTCCCCCTCTCCTTCTCCCTCTTCCTGGCACGACGGTAAACCTTGATTTAGGTAGTGTGATGTCCAGATAACCGTAGACAGGTAGTTATTGCTTGTGAAATTCCTCCATCTATATACGTTTGGCAGAGTTTGGTTAACTACTATTGTTTGTAGTAGTAAAATTGCATCAGAACAACCTAAAAAACAGTACATTTTGATGTGTTTGAGATCGTTCATCCCTTGAAATCACCTTTATTTTTTTTTATTTTTTTAAGTGAAGCAAGTCTTTTATCCAATTTTTGCATGTGTGTTTCCTCTGTTCGCAGGTGGTTGTCAGGTGAGCACCGGTTTTGTGGCCTTTCATTGATCGATCGTGTTGTTCATCTTCCTGTGGTGGGCTTTCTGCTTCGTTTGTGGTCAAGATGAGTTTCTGCTATATTCGTCTGTGTGATTTAGTGTTTTCGGTGTCCTTGGATTCATATGTATGTCGGTCAATTCATGCTCATTAGGTGTTTGATATCGATACCCTCTGCTGATAGGGAGACGAGGCAGCCATGGAGCTCGGCGGCATCCTATTAAGCTGTGGTCGTTGTCGCCACGGATGTCAGAGGAAGATGTGGTCTTCCATGGCGCCCAGAGGAGGAGGCGCTTCTCCAGTCATATCCGTGGCCACCAGGGCACCATCGACGTCCACCCTCCACGACCGACAAATCGATTGACCGGATGTCGTCGAGCTCCATGGCTTCCCCGTCTCCCTATCAGCAGAGGGTATCGACCAGAGGTTGCCCCCTTCCATGTGTTCTCATTCTCTTGATAATCTGTGCGTGTTGTATGAATCCAACCCTTAAGTATGCAGGACCGGCAAAGGGAATCAAGATGTGTTTAGTATATCTTGCAAGTTTGAGAAATCTGTAATATATCATACGAGGCAAGCAATTGAAGTATGCATTTATTTAATAGTTGTAAGCAAGCAATTTAATCTTGCCATTTGAAGCACCAAAAAGAAGTATTGCCTCCATTTCAAAGTAGACAATTTCCTAGAAAGCGTGCCTTCAAACTTTTCTTTAGTGTTTGCTGAATATTCAGAAAGATTATCAAGGTTAGCAAATCAAACTAATATCTTGAGAATTTTTGTGCAAAACACATTTCATAATTTTGTAACTTATTTGTTTTTTGTACTAATGCATTGGTATAAAAAAACTATCGATGCCACGTCTTGGAGATCATTTGAGATCGTCGCACGAGTTTCTTCTGAAGCTGTATTTGAAGCTAAAAGGATAGACATTCTGTTCTGTTCTTTAATTGACATTTTATTCCTGCACCATCGGAACCTAACTACTTGATATTTTGGTCTTCTATCTGACCGCAAAATGATTTAAGATCACTGCGATGCCTCATGTCGGGTACACATCGTATCTCCCTTTCTCCTCTTCTGGTCTACTGTGGTTGAGTTCTACAAGGAGACTAGTTATTATTACTGAATTTCAGATCTAAAGTTGGGTGATATGCTACAGAAAAATTGTATAGCTTGCCGATTCTTATTCTAAGAAGAATGTCTATAAGGTATTGCGCGCAGGTATATGATGAGGACACAAATTTGGGTGTCCCAGCTCCTTGCCTGCATGTGCAAGAAATTCAGAACCTGCGGGTATTTTTTATTCTTGATCTCTCCATACCTTGTGTTTAATTTTCTGGATGGAAGGAATTCATGTTTAATTTCACATGATATTCAAACAAATAAATACATGATGTGTTGAATTGTTGATATATGGAGGAAATGCTACTGCTTCATGACTATTATAGTATAGTTAATTCAGAACTTCAGTTCTGACGACATGGGTCTTCTGGACTATATTGGCTGCCAGCACAACTGAGCATGATTTACACTGTGTTTGACAACAAAGTATTGTAAAAACCGCAGTATTTTAGCATGTTGGTATATCAAAGTATTTTACAGTAGCAGTAATGCAGAGAATGAATCTACAACAGTCCACCTATTACAAGTACTCTTACTTCTTACTTCTCTTCTTCCTGAATAGCTTGCTCTTCTCTCATCCACTGCTCTCTTTGATGTAGCCCCTATAATCTCATCTTTGATTGTTCAGATTATTTTGTGTATGTGACTACAAGGTGTTGGAAATCCAAGCAGGCTGTAGGAAAAGATTTTATTTCTTCTTATGCTCTTTTGTGTAATCAATAGTTATTTTTTCTTCTGCTGGGTAGTTGGGGGTTTGTTTTGGGATGTTTCACCGAGCTTAGGGCAGACCTTGTCAAGCTTATTTGGGGGCACCAGGGTGAACTAATCCTGATCCTAGCATAAGTACAATCAGGAATTACATCGTTTGTGGCCAACAGGAATAGTGTGGTGTCCTATTTTTCTGCATCCGTCTTTTTCTGGTCATTTTAGTCTCGCAATGTGCCCGTGTCAATTCTACATATGTTTATTGCATCAGCATGATACAAAATGATCTTAAAAGAACCATGATACAAAATGAGAGCACTTCATTTTCATTCGCTGCACTCCATCTGCATCTTTCGTGTTACAATTAAATTCACCCAGTGCACCAAGAAACCTTTTGTATATCTTTTCAGTATCTACAATCTTTCTTCATTGGCAGCTAGATTGTTTCATGGTTATGTTCTTCTGTAATTATCTTTTCGGGTCAATTCACACATGATATAGCTAATATGCTGTATGGCGAACTAATTTATCTCTGTTTCGGTGGCCAACTGCTGATATGTTATTAGTGGCTAGAACAAGGCACATACTATTTTTTCCTTTCGATTGGGTGATATACCCCACAACTGTAAAGAAATGCAGTTGCAATGTAATGGTATAGCATCCTATTTCTGCATATTTTGCATTGCGGTCTTTAGAACTTGTGGTCAGCTGATGTTTATTTTCTGATTCTAGTGATTCTTGTTAGCAGGGTTGTCTGAAATGGTTTGCAATGTTAGTGGTGGTCTGAAGCTTTTCTAGAAGCATTTGTGTGTTTTCAAGCTCAGGAGTTACAAGGAGCAATGGTGATATGGTCTTGAACTTCCACGGATCTTCTACAGAAGAATGATCCTTAGATTAGTTACTTAGCTTATGTCTTTTTTCGAGGATAGGTTTGGAGTTGCATCCACTTTTGTCTAGGTTGGTACTTCGATCAGAATTCACATGACATTATATGCCAAGATTAGTTGTTGTACTTCCTCTAATGCATGGCTGATATGTGAACCATGTACTGCATCAACACTCAATGTAGATCGGGCTTTCAATTGGCTGAGCACAAGAATAGTTGACATATTGTGCATCACCAATAGCATATTCATGTGCTAAACAAAACGAGAGAAAAATGGTGAAATAGTCGCCCCCTACCTGTCACCGCACAACCACCTCTTAGGAGGCGCCCCAACGGGGCGCCCCAACCACTAGTTGCTGTTATACGTCGCCGCCAATGCACGGGCAGTCAGCGTGGCAATCGTGGTTGAACGCAAGGAAGCAGGAAAGGAATATCCGGTTCAACGTCCAGTCTATTATGTCAGTGAACTTCTCATTGAATCCAAACGAAGGTACCCGCATTGGTAGAAGCTGGTATATGGCGTGTTCATGGCAAACCGGAAGTTGAAGCATTATTTCCAAGGCCACCCAATAACTGTTGTCAGTTCAGCTCCATTGGGGGATATAATCCAGAACAGGGAAGCTACTGGCAGAGTGGCGAAGTGGACCATTGAGCTTAGCCCACACGGATTGAAGTATGTGCCACGCACCGCTATCAAATCCCAAGCATTGGTGGATTTCATCAATGATTGGACAGAACTGCAAGCACCAGAGGAGAAGCCGGATCTTACATACTGGACGATTCATTTTGACGGTTCAAGGCAGTTAGAAGGCTCGGGGGCTGGAGTTGTTTTAACTTCCCCGTGAGGTGACAAGTTTTGTTATGTCCTCCATTTACTGTTTCCTTGTACTAACAATGCAGCAGAGTATGAAGCATTGCTTCATGGCCTACAGATGGCTAAGGAGATGAACTTGAGCCAGGTCAAGTGTTTTGGCGATTCAGATTTAGTGGCACAGCAAGTATCCAGCAAATGGGATTCTAAAGACCCTCTCATGGGAGCTTACAGACGAGAAGTTGAAGCAGTCGCAGGATATTTCAAAGGATATCAAGTGGATCACATAGACCGGCGAAGGAATGAAGCGGCTGATGCTCTAAGCCGGTTGGGTTCACAGCGTAAACCGGTGCCACCGAATACCTTTTTGGATGAGTTACACAGTCCATCAGTTCAAGTACCGTCGAAGGAGGATTTGTCCGTTCCTGATCCGGAAGCACAGCTACTTGCGGCACTTCATGTTATCTCGAATTGGACACTCCCTTACTTGGCATATCTAAGCCGTGGAGAGTTGCCATATGATGAGATTGAAGCAAGGCAGATAATCCGGCGCTCCAAATCCATGACAATTGTAAACGGAGAACTTCACCATCGCAGTGTTTCTGGAGCATTTCAGCGGTGTGTGTCATCTGAGGAAGGTTGTGATATCCTTCGTGAGATCCATGAAGGGGATTGTGGTCATCATGCCGGTTCAAAATCCTTGGTGGCTAAAGCATTTCGACATGGGTTCTATTGGCTGACAGCCCATGCTGATGCGGAGGATTTAGACCGGAGGTGCAAAGCTTGTCAGAAATTTTCGCGGCGTGCTCTTGTTCCGGCACAGGAACTGCGGATGATACCAATTACTTGGCCTTTTGCGACTTGGGGGCTTGATATGGTCGGGCCTTTTAAACGATCCCAAGATCAAAAAACTCATTTGCTGGTTGCTGTGGATAAGTTTACAAAGTGGATTGAGGCAGAGCCTGTGAGCAAGTGTGATGCGGCAACAACGGTTAAATTCATCAAAAAGGTAATTTTCTGGTTTGGCTTTCCACACAGCATCATCACAGACAATGGCACCAATTTATCTAAAGGAGAGGTGGAAGAGTTTTGTCAACGAGAGCATATTCGCCTAGATGTGTCTTCTGTAGCTCACCCTCAATCCAATGGTCAAGCTGAAAGGGCCAATCAAGAGATTTTGCGAGGTATCAAGCCCCGGCTTATGACTCCTTTGCAAAGAACACCAGGGTGCTGGGTTGAGGAGTTACCCTTTGTCATCTGGAGCATCAATACTATGCCGAACCGGTCCACAGGATATACACCTTTCTTCATGGTGTACGGGGCTGAAGCAGTTCTTCCAAGCGATATCCGCCATGATTCACCACGGGTAACAGCTTATGTTGAAGCGGCCAATGAGCAGGCAAGACAAGATAGTTTGGACCGGCTAGATGAAGAGCGTGACATAGCAGCAACACGATCCGCGATTTATCAACAGGACTTGCGCAGATATCACAGCCGCCGGGTCAAAACCAGAACGTTTCAGGAGGGGGATTTGGTACTCCGGCTCATCCAAGACCAAACAGATATACACAAGCTATCCCCGCCTTGGGAAGGGCCCTTTGTGGTCAGCAAGAATCTACACAACGGTTCATATTACTTGGTGGACGTTCGAGAGCACAAGGACTCACGAACATCAGAAGAAGAGACAAAGAGGCCGTGGAACATCGCTCTCCTGCGGCCCTACTATACCCGAGCCATGAACTCTGCTGTATCCTATGTATATATTATGATTAATGAATAAACCGGCACCCTCGATAAACTGGGGGACCAGCCCTTTTTTCCAATATAAGTATCTTATGGTGATATCCATCTAAAATTTATTTCTCTTGATATATATATCATTTTCATTAAGAAAATAAGATGCTTTGATCAGTCTATCTGGCTATGCAGGACAATTCTATAAGGGACAAAAGAGGGTTTTTCCGCAAAGCGCAACTCCCATATAGGTACTCTGCCTCTATAGTCACTAAGGGCTTCCTGTTCAAACATAGGTCGTATTCGAACCAACGAGAACATAGCCAAACTCACTAAGGGCTTCCTGTTCAAACATAGGTCGTATTCGAACGAAAGAGAACATAGCCAAACTCACTAAGGGCTTCCTGTTCAAACATAGGTCGTATTCGAACCAAAGAGAACATAGCCAAATTCACTAAGGGCTTCCTGTTCAAACATAGGTCGTATTCGAACCAAAGAGAACATAGCCATTCCTGTTCGAACATAGGTCGTATTCGAACCAAAGAGAACATAGCCATTCCTGTTCAAACATAGGTCGTATTCGAACCAAAGAGAACATAGCCATTCCTGTTCAAACATGGGTCGTATTTGAACCAAAGAGAACAAAGCTCCTTGGATCGTATTCGAATCCATTGATTGGAAAAAATTTCAAGGCCACTGGGGGCTACACGGTCGTATTCGAATCCTAGCTTAACCCCCTTGGTCCGGTTTACTTATCGTATTCGAATCAGAAGCCTCGATTTGGAGCCTGGCAGCTCGCAAAAAGCCTCGAATACATGGTCTTATTTGCAAACATGTGTTTTTTATGTTTATGATTTTATCATGTGTTTTTCATGGTTTTTTGATCCGGAGTGGGACAAACTTCGAAGTTAACCACATCTCTTCAAAAGTCTGTACATAGAGCTCCAACATTATTCAAGCCGGTAGCTTCTGTAAACCCGGAATTATTATTGGGTACACCCCAACGGAGCCAAGAGCTTCCTCAAAAACAACAATGTTCGCTGGATTAAGGATATCTAGCATACTTAATCACAGGTATGAAGTTATTTCTGGTATAAAACAGGCTTGTTTGATATATTTATGGGAGCACTTTATTCGGTCCGGTGGTAAGCCGGTAGGACATCTTTCAAGTGTTATTTATGCAGATACAGATAATATAAAGATCAGCCATAACAAACAAGCAATTAAAAGGCCCAATCAAACATCTGACATCCGGATCAAGAAGGACAATATTTCAAGCTATCCTATTACAAGGCATAGCAAGCCTGAACGGATTAAAGTTTTTCTCAACGAAAAGGTACAACAGCTAAAGGATAAACTGAGCAGCTTATGTTTCTTCCTGCTGCGAAGGCTGAGGATCAACTTGTTCCGGAGCTTCTTCATCCTCTTGAAGCGGTTGAAAATCAGGGGCGCGCCAGTCGATCTTGGATAAAGCACGGAAATACATCTCTTTCGTAATGAGATCTGACGGATCAACATCTGGGGCAAAAGTATGGGGGCGTACTGGTGGGATTAGATTTTCCTTATCATAAACCGGCCGATCCACCCGCTCATTCTTTAAGTCGTATGTCGGATGATACCTGGACAGATCCGATTCATCAGCAAGTTTGCTAGCCAGCGGATGCATCTCCTTAGTCAGAGCATGAAGATCTTTTCCAGAGAAAGCTGATCCATCTTCCTTGGTGCCGGGATACCCGTTCATGGCTTCTTCCGGATCAAAGTCTGGAACCCATGCCTTGGCTCTGGTTAGCGCCACAAGAGAACCGGCTCGGGCAGCAGACTTCTTCACCTCTTCCAAGCGTACAGGCAAGATAGACAATTTCTCCAGAGTACCTTGGATAGTGGTGGGGGCCGGTTTATTGAAAGACATTGCACTTATAATCCTTTGAGCGCCGGAATACAGCTGCTCAACCAGAGTATAAGAGGCCTTGAGTTTCTTCCGGAGATCATCCCCAAGATGGGTGACGCGCCATCCTGCATATGGTTATCACAATTAAGCCGGAACGGATTAAAGGTTGCAAAGATGAAAACACATGCAAGTTAAGTATTTACCAAAGACGGCAGAAGTCATAAGTTCTATTTGCCGCTTTAAACCGGTCAGCTCTTCTGTCACCGGATTAAGAGCTTCCTCAGCATCCTTTGCTCTTTTTTCAACAGCATTCTTCTGCACTTCCCACGTTGTCCGCTCCTCTTCAAAATATTTCTTCAATTGTTCAGCAGTGGTTAAGCTCAACGCCAGCTCTTTTTTGGCCTTGGCAGCAACAGATTCAGTTTCAGCAAGTCTAT
Organism: Secale cereale; assembly: GCA_902687465.1. Lineage (NCBI taxonomy): Eukaryota > Viridiplantae > Streptophyta > Magnoliopsida > Poales > Poaceae > Secale > Secale cereale. The sequence goes on along the minus strand of LR738715.1, from coordinate 193,269,598 downwards.
TCCGGAGTTTAGTTATTTCCTCAGCTCTCCGGGTCAAGTCAGCCTGCAAAGGAAATCAAGTGGAATAAATGACAAGTTCAGACAAAGTCTCAAGCACATAACCAAGTTATCTACTTGACACTTGGGGGCTAATGGGCAGTTGAAGCATCGAAAGAAAAAAAATCAGACAAGTCCCACGAACATAAAACGAGTTATGCCCCTGGCACTTGGGGGCTAATGTAAGATTATTTGCTCGCAGTTGGAAGTACCGGTTCACCTTCTAACATAGCTAAACCGGAACTTGGGGGCTACCATGATATAGACAGAAATACAACAAAGGCAAAAGCAAAAGACAAGTAAGATACCTCGTACTTGTCTTTCATCATGTTGACCAAGCCCGCTTCATAATCCCGACTGGTATGAAGCCGGTTCAAGTACCTGGAATAAAGCTCTTGGGCACTCAGATCAACATAATTCGATAAATCAGTGCTCCATTTGCCCTTTTCTTGCTGAAGCTTCTCTGTTTTAGCGATATGCTTGGCTAAACCGATAGGCTCAGCAGGAGCGGTAAAACCAGTCCCGGTTATTTGAACATCCGGAGAGGAAGCAATCTTTTGCTGTGGAGGGATAGCAGTATGAACCGGACTAACGGGAGCCGGGCTAGTGCGAGGAGGGCTGGCCCGGACAGGATTTGCCGGTTCATGGACATCCTCAGCATTGAGATTTTCTGGAGCAGCAACATAATCATGGTCCATAGGAGCAGGATTGTCAAGCTGAACTGCAGGCTCGTTTTCCGGAGGGATGACTGTGTCCGGATCAGCTATCGGATCATCAGTAGCAGTCTCAGCAATAGTTTTGCTGGCCTTTGCCCTTTTGCTAGGCTTAGGTTTTCTGAAAGGAATTGAAAAAGAAATCAGAGTCACAAAAGCGAATACAAAAGTAAACCGGATGAGGTAAAGGACTTACCCAGGGACAGTCTTCAGAGTTGGGACCTGTGTGGCGGTTGATTCGCCAGAAGATGATAAAGGTGTCTCCTGATAATTAGGATCAGACGGTTTAAGTGGTTTGCGTATAAGTCCGGCCTTGGGATGAAGAAGAGTTGGAGAAAGTAAAACCTCAGAGCGGCGCCTCCGAGCCGGAGTAAGAGATATTCCGGAAGATTCGACTACATGGCCACTATGGCGTGTAGTCCGGCGGGCCTCATGTTGTTGCTTCTTCAAAAGAAAATTGGGGTCCAGTTGAGCGTAAGGATGAGAAAAAGGATACTTCCGAGATGCCTTACGAATCTTGGGCACCGACGGTTCAGAATCTGAAGAAAGAGTGATTACCTCAGTTTCTGCCGCTTTATCCTCTTCAGCCAAATCCTGTGAAAAGACACTGTTAACATAAATCTGGATAAAAGATATCAAAGCATATTAGGATTAACTCATACCTCAGAGTCCGGATCATCTTCTTCAACATGTGAAGCGGAACCAGCAGCAACCTTTTTCTTCTTAGCAGCACAGGTTTTCCGGCGTGGCTGTTTGCCTGACTTGTTCCGAGGTTTCCTTTTCCAGAAAGGATCGTCGGCCTGTATACAAGAGGAAAGATAAATAGAAGATAATTTAAATGGACGGATTAAAAGCAAGCAGAAGAGATTGAAAGTTTACCACTGGCAGTTTATTCTTCTTATAGTATGGAGCCAATCCGGTTTTGCTACATTCCTCCAAAGAGATGTTGAGCATTTTCTTGGCAGATTCAATGGCTTCCTTTTGAGAAAGCGTTATGTCGGAAAACCGCTGGGGATCATCCGGCTTTCCGGTATACTGATACATCAAACCAGAGCGCCGGCTCATAGGGAGGATACTCCAGGCAAGCCAGCAACGCATAAATCAACTCCAGTTAATCCGTCGGCCATAAAGGCTTTGAGCTTGGCGAGTTGAGAGGCGAACCGGGGCCGTTCTGAGGAGCTAAGGCGCTGCGGCAGTGGATGATCTTCAGGAAGACGATGTTCGCGATAACCCGGCAGTGGATTCTCTCCTTCCGGTGAAGTATCATGGCAATAGAACCAAGATTTGTTCCAATCCTTGGGGTGTGTATGGAGAGCAGCGTGAGGAAAGACCGTGTCTCTTCTCTTTTGAATGCTAATCCCACCCAGTTCTTGATGAGGTCCGCCAGTAAACTCAGTTCGCCGGTTCAAATGGAAAAAATCCCGGAACAAATCGACTGATGGCTCCTCTTGAAGATACACCTCAGAGAAAACTTGGAAATGGCAGATGTTTGATATGGAATTTGGACCTATGTCCTGAGGATGAAGCTGAAAAGCGGCAAGCACATCCCGGAAGAACTTTGAACCGGGAGGAGTAAAGCCCCGGGCTATATGATCATAGAAAACAATAACATCTCCTTCTTTGGGAGTAGGGGGGCATTCATTCCTAGGGGCCCGCCATTTCAGAACTGCTTGAGGGCCCAGAGTGCCAACTCCAGCAGCATTAGCTAAGTCTTCTTCCATAATGACAGAAGGAACCCAGTCGCAAGAAACGAACTGCTTGGCAGACATATTAGCAGAAGGAAAGTGCTGAAAAGGTGAAGTATAAAATCCGGATTATTCTAGTACAGAGGTATAAACCGGATCATATATGCCAAATCACAGCGACGGTTTAGACAAGGGACTAATGGCATTGACAACCCGGAAGCAGGCAGGAAACGAGCTGCTACCGGTTTATGACAAAAAAAAGAAGCTAAACCGTCGGGTTCATGGTTGATACGTTGCAGAAACAATGCATGATTGACTAAACCAGCGAGTATCTTACAGATCTATGAGGATGAAGAAACAGGTTTTTACAAGAAGCCAAGATAAAACAAATCTGAGCGGTAAGAAAAAGAGGAAATTTATGCAGGTCTATTACAGAAGAACTGTGGGAGTCTTATACAGAGCGGATGAATCTAAGGATTAAATCTAAAAACATCAAGTCTAAATGTAAAGCTACGGAGCCGGAGTAAGTTTCGAAGCTAATCTAAGGTTGAATCTACTACGGGCATGGCGTATAGGAAGAACAGCCGAAGCTTTGAGGTCTAATGGCGGAAACATGGAAGAACCCTAGATTATGGATCTGCAGCAAGAGAAGGAGAATACCTGAGGCAGAAGGAAACGGCGGCGGAGTGGCTCTGGACGCGATTCAGGTTGATGCAGCGGCCTGGCCGACGACGGCGACGAGCTCGAGCGCAGCGGAGAAGCTTCGGGCGACGGAGGAAGAAAGGCAGAGATGCGGCGGTATTTATAGGGGGTTCAGAGATGAAACGGCAAGCGCGGGATTTGAGGAAGACAGAGATTGGATAAAGATTCCCCTGTCGCCTCGATTTTCGGGATGGCTTTTAAGACAAAGGTAACAAACGGCTATGCGCGATAAATATGGAAGTGATGTCACGATCGAATCAAACGATTTCCAGGGATGACGCATTGCCGGTTTACAAAAACTGAGAAGATACAAGAAAGAAGGTTATGCAAGATTGAGAAGACTGATATGAACAAGTTCAAATCATTCTGGGGCCTAATGTCAGGGATATTACTAGCAGGTATAAACCGGCTAGAGTAAACTGGATTATGGTGATGTAGTTATATAATTGTAAGCTCAGTAGAGATTACGGCCCATGAAGATTAGGGCCCATGTATAGAGTTTACGGTTGGTAAACCGTCCTATCATGTAAACTTGAGATACAAGGAAGAAAGAGCAGAGACCGAGGCGGACACAAATATGAGCCGGCCTCGGGACTCTCTAAACCGGACCGGGCGTCGCCTCTATATAAAGGGACGACCCGGCGACGGTTCAAGGACAAGAAAGCAACCCGTCGAGACACAGGCAAGCGATCCGCTCCCTGTTCATCGACGCCCAAGCAATACCAAACCAAACTAGACGTAGGCTTTTACCTTCCTCGAAGGAGCCGAACTAGTATAAACCCTCTGTGTCCTTTGTGTGCTTTTAACCCCTTCAAGCTAACCCGTGCGATGGTTCCATCATTAAGTCCGTTAAACCGGACATCTGCCGTGCTAATTCCACGACACCGATTGATATGCTTGAAATCGATGCACATGCGGAGAGACTTGTCCTTCTTGGGGACCATGACCACATTGGCGAGCCACTCGGTGTCGTAGATCTTATGGATGAACTCAGCTGCCAGAAGCCGAGCCACCTCCTAGCCAATTGCCTTTCTCTTCTCCGCGGCAGACCGACAGAGATGTTCCTTTACGGGCTTCACTTTTGGGTCAACTCGCAAATGGTGCTCAGCCAGTCCCCTGGGTACACCTGGCATGTCAGATGGTTTCCATGCAAAGATGTCCCAGTTCTCACGGAGGAATTGGATGAGCACTTCTTCCTATTTGCTGTCGAGTGTAGTTGAGATGTGGGTCATCGCTGCATTGGGGTCGGTGGGGTGAATGTGTACGGGCTTCGTCTCCCTAGCCGACTGAAAAGCTGACTCGGAAGTCGGCTTCTTGGCCCGCAGCAAGTCACTCGGATCCACGTTTATCTGGTACTCCTCCATCTCTACTGCTGCCATCTGCTCGTCAGCGATCTTCGAGCCTTTCTGGAAGCATTCTTCCGCTTTCCGACGGTTCCCCATGACGGTTATAATGCCATTGGGTCCCGGCATCTTCAGCTTGAGGTATACATAAAACGGTCGAGCCATGAATCTGACGTAGGCAGGCCTACCCAAAATGGCATGATAAGCGTTGTTGAAGTCCACCACTTCAAACGTCAGCTTTTCTTTGCGGTAATTCTTTGAGTCGCCAAAGACTACATCGAGTGCGATTTGGCCATGTGAGTCGGCCTTCTTCCCGGGGATGACCCCGTGGAACCTCATGTTGCTTTCGCTCAGCTTGGACATCGGAATGCCCGTATCACGGAGAGTTGCAGCATACAGAATTTTCAAGCCACTTTCACCATCCATCAAGACCCTGGTCAAACGCGTACCCTTGACCACTGGGTCGACCACCAGCGCCTGCCGCCCAGGGGTAGCAATGTGCGCGGGGTGATCGGACTGGTCGAATGTGATGGGGGTCTTGGACCACTTCAGATACGTGGTTGTTGCTGGGGAAACCATGTTGACTTCTCTGTTGATCACTTCCAGTCGGCTTTTGCTTTCAACGTCTGCGAAGATCATCAGAGTGGAGTTGATCTGGGGGTAACCTCCATCCCCTTCTTTGTCCTCGGTCTCCTCCGAATCCTTTTCCTTCTCAGTCGACTGATCCTTCTGGAAGTTCTGGATCAGGAGCCGGCACTGTCGAGTGGTGTGCTTGGGATAGACCAAGTTCCCCTCTTCGTCTTTTTTCGTGTGGATAGGACACGGCTGGTCGAGTACATCATTCCCAGCTTAATCCTTCACTTTCTTGGGGACCCAAGGCCCCTTGGGCTTTCCTTTGCCCTTTCCTTGGTTGCCAACCGCAGCCTCGCCCTGAGCGGCTGGCTCGGCCTTGCGCTTGGGTTTCCTATTGGAGTTCTGATCATCTTGTCCGACTGGTTTCTTACCACTTCGGAGTCAATCGGCTTCTTTGTCATTAGCGTACCGACTGGCTATCTCCATCATCCGGGACAGGGACATATCGCCCGTTCGACCAAACTTCAAATTCAGTTCTCGGTATCGCACGCCCTCTTTGAAGGCGCAGACTGCTTGCTGTTCAGACACATTCTCCACCGTGTGGTGCAAGGTGGTCCATCTCTGTATGTAATCCCTCAAGGTTTCATTCGACTTCTGTAGGCAATGCTGCAGCTCCGCGAGCCCCGCGGGCCATTTGCAAATACCTTCGAAGGTCCGAATAAACACTCGGGCCAGCTCTTTCCAACTGTATATGCTCCTAGGGGCCAACTGATTAAGCCACGCTTGAGCTGAGCCGCTCAGCATCAGAGGAAGGTGTTTCATGGCTACATCGTCGTTGCCGCCTCCGATTTGCACAGCCACTCGGTAATCCTCGAGCCAGGTGTATGGTTTTGACTCGCCGGTGAACTTATTTACCCCCGTCGCCAACCTGAAGTTCGGGGGGATCTCAGCGGCCCTGATGGCACTGCTAAAACACTCGGGTTCAGAGACGGATGCTCGGCTTCCACTCGGACGATCGCTGCCTTGCTCTTCTCTGAACGCCCTGTTCCGGTCGACCAGCCCCTACACAAGGATAGACCTTGCATCGAAGCCAGGCCTCCGGGGATCCGGGGGAATCCTCCGCTCATCGTCGCGTAAGCGTCTGCCCTCGTGTCGCCTGGGCGAGAACGATCTGCTTCCCAGGGGAGGCGTAGGCACTCGACGGCGGTCATGATGACCGGTTCGACGGACATACTGCTCGTCATTCCGACCCAAATGCCGGTCTTGACGTGGGCCACAATCCTCACGCCCGTGGGGTGATCTTGGACTGTGGGCTGACGAAACGGTGTCTGCAGCCACCGATCTGCTGTGAATCTTGTTGCGCGACCGAGAAACAGCCGAATTATGCTCTCCGGCTGTTCAGAGCAATGCTCGGATCTGCTGTAGGCCTCTCCCAGCCTCTGACTGCGATGGTTGAATTGACTCCGCGATTGTGACACCCCGAGACCGGTGCGCCAGGTGTCAGCCAGTTATTCGTCTTCGTTGCCATGTCATCTGCTTGCGTGTTGCATCTTGCCATGTCATCATGTGTGTTGCATCAGCATGTTTTCGAAACTTGCTTCCGCCCGAGTTCCCTCGTCCTCTCCATTGTCTGTTCTGAGCCCAGACACACTTGCACGCGCTCGCGGTGCCTCCGAATATTTATTTTGTGAGTGCACGAAAAACGTTCTTGGAATGGGTTGAAACTTGGAGTGTGGTCTTATTATAGTGTAGACAGGCCGCCTACCAAATTTCATCGCATTCGGAGTCCTTTTGATAGCCCAACAGATATATATAGCGGCACTAGTCGCCGGTTTAAACGTCGGACGTTTTCGGTCTCCAAAAACCCCGCGGGCCTCTTTTCCCTTCTCTCCTCGTAGCCCAAAACCTCTTCTACACAGCCCACTAATTCCCTCTAGGCCCAGCCTACTCCCCCTTCGCTCCGTTGCTGTTGGATCGCGATCCGATGGCTCCGGAACGGTCCAAAACCCCCTCTCCTAGCCTTTTTTTTTCTATAAATGGATCCCCTAGCCTTCCAAATCAGGGAAACCCTAGCTTCCTCGAAATCCGTGCCGCTGCCAGCCTCCTCCCACCTCCACAGCCGCCACCTTCCTCCAGCACCCGCAGGCCCGAGGCCCAGCCGGCCTGCCTCTCCAGCTGCCCAGCCCGCCACCATTCCGGCCCGAGAGGCCCAGTGGTGAGCCCGCTATCTCTCGCCCGCGCGTAGTTTAGCTATCTGTCGCTCCTTTTCCTCTGTGTTTTTTACTAAGTCCCAGAAATCAGTATTAATGTTGCATCTTTGACTGCTTGTAATTAATTGTGTGCTTGTCCAAATTGAGTGAATGATATGTCAAAATGATCGTGGCGATATGCACTACACTTTGTTCCATTGTGCCATGCTCATTTGAGTTCATATAGATGCTCTAATATCTATTGCAAGGGTGCTACTTGTTATAAACTGCCGCTACTTGTTATTTTCATGCCATGTTTGAGAAGTGATAATTTGGTGCATGTTTATCCAAATGAAGCAAATGATATGTCAAAATGTTCATCATGAGATGCTCTACATGTTGGTTGCTATAGCATGCTTGTTTGAGTTCATATTGCCATGTTTATCTCTGTTGCAAAAGTGCATGTGGCTGTTAGGTTTTGTAACTTGTTACGAGATGCCTAGTTGAGGAGCTCATTGCTATTGATGTGTTTGTCCCCATGTCACATGCCTAGATGTTTTAGAATTTCCATGATGTGTTCTTTGATGTGGTGCATTTAACTTTTCATGATATGCCTTGTGTTGACTTGAACATGCTTGTAAACATGCCATGTTGTTATTGCTGTTTTAACACTTAGTGAAATTTCACTAAGTCTGGAATCTGTCTTATCCTGATGCTATGTTTGCTTGATGCCCTAGGTAAATCCATGTTAGTTTTGGGGTGGCCATTGATCATTACTTGTTGTATATGTTGTTGTCTATCCATCCATGTCCTCATTTGATCATTTGGGTAGCTGTAGCTTATTTAATTCTTGCTCCCAAGTTGCTATAAAATATTGCTGTCAGGTTTTTAGTGTCATGATCAAAATGTTGTAGCTTGTTGCTATTGATCCATGCCTCCTATGGAGTTGCTCCAAGGAAGTTGTTTGCTGTAGGATATGTCTACTTAATGTCCATGCTTCTTGTCACCATGTTTGAGTGTTGTATAGTATATATTTCTTGCTCCAAAGTTGCTATGTGGCTGTTATTTTCAGCTTGTTGTTATATCTTGTTTCATGTGTATCTTTTAGCCCGTTGCTCCGTTTTGAGTGTTCCTTATATGAAACTTGTGTGATTTGCATGTAGAATCATAATATCATCTTGTTAACATGTTTGGAGTATGTTTGCTTGATGTTTGGGTGCATCTTGCACCGTTGCCATGCTTAACTTGTTTTGCTCATATCTTCTAGGCCGTAGCTCCGAATTAAACAAACTTTATATGAAACTTGACTAGAATTCCGTGTAGATCATGATGGTGCATGTTAAATTGCTGTTTAACAACTTTAACTTAAGGTTTGTGCAGATCTGGACTAATTTCAAACTATGCATATGAGGACTTACCGGATTTGTCTTAAGTAGCTTCCGGCCTCATTTAAACTTGTTGTTCTTATGTTGCTTCTCTGTGCTTCCTACCTTGTCATGTTTTGCATCCTATATGGATTTGTCTTGCATCCTACTTGCTTGAGCTTATTGTCTTGTTCTTGTGTTGTTCTGGTGTGCTTCCTATGTTGTCATGTAATGCATCCTAAGTGCATCTGCAGTGCATCATACCTTGCCATGTATTGCATCATATATAGACTTGTGTTGTTTTTCTGTGCTTACTACCTTGCCATGTATTGCTTCCTGTATAGACTTGTCATGCATCATACCTTGCCATGTATTGCATCATATATAGACTTGTGTTGTTTTTCTGTGCTTCCTACCTTGCCATGTTTTGCTTCCTGTATAGACTTGTCATGCATCATACCTTGCCATGTATTGCATCATATAGACTTGTGTTGTTTTCTGTGCTTCCTACCTTGCCATGTTTTGCTTCCTGTATAGACTTGATGTGCATCATATGTAGACTTGTCGTGCACCCTGCTTGGTAGTGCATATTGTCATTTTCTTGAGTGGTTTGTTTACCGTATTGCTTGCTTCTTCTCGTTAGTGCTTGTTCTGTTGCGATCGTGAGGATTCGTTCGTCTTCCCATGGTTCTTCTTCAAGGCTTCTTCTCCGTCTTCTTCACAGAACCGTTCTTCTTCCTTGCGGGATCTCAGGCAAGATGACCATACCCTTGGATACCTTTACTATCTTGCCTTTGCTTAGTTGTCTCGATGCTATCGTTACATGTCGCGCTACCCATCATTATTGTCAGCCTCTCCTTGTTGCCATGAAACCTCTAACCTTTGAAACCTTCCTAGCAAAACCATTGTTTGGCCATGTTACCCGCTTGCTCAGCCCCTCTTATAGCGTTGTTAGTTGTAGGTGAAGATGAAGATCGTTCCAGGAGGGAACTTGTTGTTGGAATATCACAATATGTTATATATATTATTAACACACCTATATACTGGGCATGGGTGGAAGGCTTGGCCTTTTGCTCGGTGTTTTGTTCCACTCATGCCACCTTAGGCGCCGATAAACCGGCATTATGTTCCTTGATTTTGCGTTCCTTACACGGTTGGGTATATGGGGACCCCTTGACACTTCGTCTTTGAATAAAACTCCTCCAGCAAGGCCCAACATTGGATTTAATTTACTCATAATAACAACTTAATTAATTAATTAATTTGCATAGGGAGTTAGCGCTACCCGTGGATTCTTCTACATAGCAGGGGGGGCCAGTGCCGATGGTGTTGGTCCCAAATAGAGTCGCGTGCGGCGCCCCCCCTTGGAAACTTGGGGTTTGGCTGCTGTACGCTGTGCTCATCCGGCCGTGGTCTGAGACGAGATACGCGCGGCTACTATCAGGGTGTCGGCACGCCGGGAGGTCTTGCTGGACTTGTTTTACCATTGTCGAAATGTCTTGTGTACCGGGATGCCGAGCCTGATCGGATTTCCCTAAGATAAGGGGTGATGATATTATATTTATCACTTCAGCTGATCGTGAGAGCTTGTGATGGGCTAAGTTGGGACACCCCTGCAGGGTTATGATCTTTCGAAAGCCATGCCCGTGGTTATGTGGCAGATTGGAATTTGTTAATGCCCGGTTGTAGAAAACTTGACAGAGGATCCGAAGTAAAACACACAACTGTGTGAGTAACCGTGTCTGTCTCTTTTCACTTTGAGAAGAGAACACGGTGGGGTTATGTTTGACTCGAAGGTAGTTCAGGATCTTTAGCGATCACTACTAGTTTGCGACCGTTTGCGTAGATGCTCATCTTATTCTTGTACTCGTAAGTTAGCCACCATATATTGCTTAGCCGCTGCTGCAACCTCACCACTTTACCTCTTCCTACCCTTTAAGCTTTGATAGTCTTGTTACCCATGGTTATGGGATTGCTGAGTCCTCATGGCTCACAGATACTACAACAACAGTTGCAGGTGCAGGTTTCCGATGTCTTGACGTGAGAGCGATGATCGTTGTTTGGAGTTCTTTCTTCTTCTTCTTCTTCTTCTTCAGTCTTGGGTTAGGTTCCGGGTCGGCAGCCTGGGATAGTAGATGGATGTCTTTGTGCTTTTCATGTTTGTATCCGTAGTCGGATACTTTGTATTGATGTTGTTGTATTCATGTGAATTGTATGTATTGTTGTATCCCCCATGTATGTATGTAATGGTACGATGTAATGATATCCATCTTGCTAAGCCCCCGAAATGCGGTTGTGCCCCAATCACGTAAGTGTCACGTGATCGGGATAGAATCGCATCTTGGGCCTGACAGCGATGCAAGCCGCGGCTTCAAGGTTCTGGACAGGTGTACGAAACACCTGAGTCTCGTGCGGGAATGATTGCCGCGGTCGTCGACTGGACTCAGGGACCAGTCGGCGGGCCTATTCATCCAGTGCGCGGTGGATATTCTCCAGACGCGCGTGCTCGGCCACAGTGGCCAAGTGTGTGGCTTCCAGGGCCCGAGCCTCTAGAGTATCTCCCACGATGGGGGTGAAGAGCGCGTCCTCATTGCGGCGGCAGAGCTCGTCCCTCTGCTCGGCAGTGAGGGGTTGGGGAATGTACCCATCGTGGTCGAATGAATGACCGTCGCCGCTGCCGCCGTCGCCGCCGCGAGGGAATCCTGGCGGGCTGTGGCGTGAGTCGACCATGAGGACTTCCGCCACGGGATCGCTGCTCCCACACTCGGAAATCGAATCTGCGAGCTCGACCGACGGATCGACCGGCCTGTAGAGGTACTCGTCGGGCTCGATGGCCGCGACTTGAGGGGGGGCTGCCTGGCGGGCCACCGCGTGTTTCACCCACCGCTGGAGCCGCGAGCGACCGGATCTCTTGCGACGGCGTCCCGCAGGGACGACGGATGATGAAGGAATTGGCAAGTACTGAGTCGACGGCTGCCGGAGAAGGACGCCGCAAGCACTGGCGCGGAAGTGCACGGCCCCGCGGACGGGCAGCGCTTCGACGTCGAGGGGAGCCTCCTGGAGCCAAGCGGAGTCGTCAGCGACGAAGACGAGCGCGCCGAGTCGGATCTCGCGGCCCAACGCCAGACCACCGCCGTAAACCATGATGAAGGAGGTCGGAGAAGAGTTTGCGACCTCACCAGAAGTCGCTAAGACACCCTGCTCCACAGTGGGCGCCAACTGTCGTGGTTCTAAGTCTGACAGTACGAGTAGGGGGTACGTAAGAGGAGGCAAGGCCCTAGCTATGGCAAGATTGTACGCAAGATGTATACGAGTTCAGGCCCTTCTCGGAGGAAGTAATATCCCTACGTCTCGGTGCCCAGAGGCAGTCGACTGGAATGTATGGGGGTGTTTGAGTTACAGTGGGTGCGAACCCTTGTACTGGAGGAGGGGGTGGCTTATATAGTGTGCTAGGACCCCAGCCATGCTCCACGTTACCAAGGGTTCAATGTACATAAAGGCGGGCGTTACTGATAACGCCCGCCGTAAAGAGTAATAAAGGCATTCATTGCAGCAGAGTGAATACCAGACCGTTGCTGTCCTAAGGAACCTTTGGCCTTCAGGGATTGAGTGCCTTGGAAGGGTCGAGTGAAGTACAGTCGTCTGGACGGGGGTGTACGGTCGACTGGGATGTCCTCTTGGGCCGTCTCAGTCGACTGTTCTCGTTGTCATCGGTTTGTCCTTTGAGCTTCTGGGGTAGTGACCTTGGGTGGGGTATCTTGGTCAGGCCTGTGACCATACCCTAGGTCTGTAACCTCGTCAGTCCTTACTTGGACAAGCCTCCCACTTATGATTAACCTCTATTGCAAGCATCCACAACTACAAAAGAAGTATTAAGGTAAATCTAACCATAGCATGAAACAAGTGGATCCAAATCAGCCCCTTACGAAGCAACGCATAAACTAGGGTTTAAGCTTCTGTCACTCTAGCAACCCATCATCTACTTATTACTTCCCAATGCCTTCCTCTAGGACCAAATAATGGTGAAGTGTCATTAGTCGATGTTCACATGACACCACTAGAGGAGAGACAACATACATCTCATCAAAATATCGAACGAATACCAAATTCACATGACTACTTATAGCAAGACTTCTCCCATGTCCTCAGGAACAGAAGTAACTACTCACAAGACATACCATTGTTCATGATCAGAGGGGTATTAATATGCATAATGGATCTGAACATATGATCTTCCACCAAATACACCAACTAGCATCAACTACAAGGAGTAATCAACACTACTAGCAACCCACATGTACCAATCTGAGGTTTGGGTACAAAGATTGGATACACGAGATGAACTAGGGTTTGAGAGGAGATGGTGATGGTGAAGATGTTGATGAAGATAGCCCTCCCCGAGATGGGAGAGTTGTTGATGATGACGGCGGTGACGATTTCGCCCTCCCGGAGGGAAGTATCCCCGGCAGAACAGCTCTGCCGGAGCCCTAGATTGGATTCCGCCAAGGTTCCGCCTCGAGACGGCGGCGTCTGGTTCCGAAAGCTTCCTTATGATTTTTTCAGGTCAAAACACCTCATATAGGAGAAGATGGGCATCGGGGGGCCCACGAGGTAGGGGGCGCGCCCAGAGAGGGGGGGCGCGCCCCCCACTCTCGTGGACAGGTGGTGGCCCCCTGGTGATCTTCTTTCGCTAGATATTTTTTATATTTTCTGAAACGGTGTCCTGTGAAGTTTCGGAGCTTTTTGAGTTGTGCAGAATAGGTTTCCAAAGTTTGCTTCTTTTCCAGCCCAGAATTCCAGCTGCCATCATTCTCCCTCTTCATGTAAACCTTGTAAAATAAGAGAGAAAAGGCATAAGTATTGTGACATAACGTGTAATAATAGCCCATAATGCAATACATATCAACATAATAGCATGATGCAAAATGGACGTATAAGCATGCTACGGGACTTGCAGACCTCAACACAAGTATTTCTCAAATTCACAACTACTCTACTAGCACGACTCTAATATCACCATCCTCATATCTCAAAACAATCATCAAGCGTCAAACTTCTCATAGTATTCAATGCACTTTATATGAAAGTTTTTATTATATCCCTCTTGGATTCCCATCATATTAGGACTAAATTCATAACTTAAGAAAATTACCATGTTGTTCTAAAATGTTGGGGATCGTTGCAGAAATTCGAAAAAATTCTACGCATAACTAAGATAAATCTATGGAGTGACTAGCAACGAGAGGGGAGTGCATCTTCATACCTTTGAAGATCGCGATGTGGAAGCGTTGCAAGAACGCGGTTGGTAGAGTCGTACACAAAGCGATTCCGATCGCGACCGAATCCGATCTAAGCACCGAACAATGGTGCCTCCGCGTTCAACACACGTGCAGCCCGGTGACGTCTCCCGCGTCTTGATCCAGCAAGGAGAGAGGGAGAGGTTGGGGAAGACTCCGTCCAGCAGCAGCACGATGGCGTGGTGATGGTAGAGGAGCGTGGTACTCCAGCAGGGCTTCGCCAAGCACTACGAGAGACGATGAGGGGGGAGGTAGGGCTGCGCTGAGAGAGAGAGATGAACTCATGTGTCTGGCAGGCCCAAAAACCCCACTATATATAGGGGAAGGGGAGGGGGTGCACCCCCATCTAGGGTTTCCCCCTAGGGGGTGCGGCCAACCCTAGATGGGTTCTGGGGGGCGGCCAGAGGGGGAGAGAGGGGGGCGCGCCCTAGGTGGGCCTTAGGCCCATCTGCGCCTAGGGTTTCCCCCCTCTTCTCTACCTTGCGCCTTGGGCCCTTGTGGGAGGCGCACCAGCCCACCTAGGGGCTGGTCCCTTCCCACTCTGGGCCCAAGCAAGCCTCCGGGGCTTGTGGACCCCCGGAACCCTCCGGGTGGTCCCGGTACATTACCGATGATGCCGAGAACACTTTCGGTGGCCAAATCCTCACTTCCTATATATAATTCTTTACCTCCGGACCATTCCGGAACTCCTCGTGATGTTCGGGATCTCATCCAGGACTCCGAACAACATTCGGTAACCACGTACATATATTCCCTATAACCCTAGCGTCATCGAACCTTAAGTTTGTAGACCCTACGGGTTCGGGAACCATGGAGACATGACCGAGACATCTCTCCGGCCAATAACCAACTGCGGGATCTGGATACCCAAGTTGGCTCCCACATGTTCCACGATGATCTTATCGGATGAACCACGATGTCAAGGATTGAATCAATCCCGTATACAATTCCCTTTGTCTATCGGTATAGTACTTGCCCTAGATTCGATCGTCGGTATCTCGATACCTTGTTCAATCTCTTCATCGGCAAGTCTCATTACTCGTTCCGTAACACATCATCTCGTGACCAACTCCTTAGTCACTTTGAGCTCATTACGATGATGTCTTACCGAGTGGGCCCAGAGATACCTCTCTGTCATACGGAGTGACAAATCCCAGTCTCGATTCGTGCCAACCCAACAAATACATTCGGGGATACTCGTAGTGTACCTTTATAGCCAGCCAGTTACGTTGTGATGTTTGGCACACCCAAAGTACTCCTACGGTATCCAGGAGTTGCACAATCTCACAGTTGAAGGAAAAGATACTTGACATTGGAAAAGCTTTAGCAGACGAACTACACGATCTTGTGCTATGCTTAGGATTGGGTCTTGTCCATCACATCATTCTCCTAATGATGTGACCCTGTTATCAATGACATCCGATGTCCATGGTCAGGAAACTATAACCATCTATTGATCAACGAGTTAGTCAACTAGAGGCTCACTAGGGACATGTTGTCGTCTATGTATTCACACATGTATTACGATTTCTGGATAAAATTATAGCATGAACAATAGACAATTATCATGAACAAAGAAATATAATAATAACCATTTTATTATTGCCTCCAGGGCATATTTCCAACAGTCGTCCACTTGCGGCACTAGAGTCAAAAATCTAGTTACATTGTGATGAATCGAGCACCCATAGAGTTCTGGTGTTGATTGATACGTCCCCAATGTATCTATAATTTTTTATTGTTCCATGCTATTATATATTCTGTTTTGGATGTTTAACGGGCTTTATTACACACTTTGATATTATTTTTGGGACTAACCTACTAACCCAAGGCCTAGTGCAGATTGCTGTGTTTTTTGCCTATTTCAGGGTTTCGCAGAAAAGGAATATCAAACGGAGTCCAAACGGAACGAAACCTTTGGGAGAGTTATTTTTGGAACCGTATCTACCCACAAGACTTGGAGTACACACGAAGGAATGAAGGAGGTGGCCATGAGGGTCCAGGGCGAGCCCCCTCCCCCTGGGCGGGCCCCCAACCCTCGTGGGCCCCCTTTGGCTCCCTCGATGCCCTCCTTCCTCCTATATATATCCATGTACCCTGAAAACATCGAGGCAACAGAGAAAACCCTAATTCCACCACTGCAACCTTCTGTTTCCTTGAGATCCCATCTTGGGGCCTGTTCCGGAGCTCCGCCTGAGGGGGGATCTACCACGGAGTGCTTCTACATCAACGCCATAGCCTCAGCAATGAGTTGTGAGTAGTTTACCACAGCCCTTCGGGTCCATAGTATTAGCTAGATGGCTTCTTCTCTCTTTTTGGATCTCGATACAAAGTTCTCCTCGATCTTCGAGGATATCTATTCGATGTAATCTTTTTGTGGTGTGTTTGTCGAGATCCGATGAATTGTGGGTTTATGATCAAGATAATCTATGAACAATAATTGATTCTTTTCTGAAATCTTTTATGTATGATTATAATATATCTTTGCAAGTCTCTTCGAATTATTGGTTTGGTTTGGCCTACTAGGTCTATAGTTCTTGCAATGGGAGAAGTGCTTGGCTTTGCGTTCAATCCTGCGGTGTCCTTTCCCAGTGACAGCAGGGGCAGCAAGGTGATACGTCCAAAATGTATCTATAATTTCTGCTTGCTCCATGCTTCTTTTGTGTGATATTGCTATGATATTGATGCACTTCCATGCACTTTTGATCATATTTGGACTAACCTATTAACTCAGTGCACCATAGTGCCAGTTCCTGTTTTCTGTTGTTTTTCTATTTCAGGTTTCCCCCATATTAAAAGTGCTCCAAAAATTCCAGGAAAAATATAGGAAAAATCAGCGTACAGGAAGCTTCGTGAAGAACCAAAGATGGGCCAGAGGGGAGCCAGGGGAGGCCCACGCGGCCACCTGGCGCGGCCCCACCCCTGGCTGCACCAGGGGGGCGCCTGGGGCCCCTGCTCCGCCTCTGGCTGCCCCCCTTTGCATATATATCCCTCTCGTCCCGAAACCCTCGAGGACATAACCCTTTTTCGCGATCTCGCCTCTGTTCTGCCGCCGCAGCCCTTCCAAGATCGGGAGCATCAGGAGAACTCTTCTCGGCACCCTGCCGGAGGGGAGAACCACCACCGGGAGCTTCTCCACCACCATGGACGCTTCCCGGATGAGTTGTGAGTAGTCCACCTTGGACCATGGGTCCATGATCAGTAGCTATGTGATGTTCTCCTCCCCTCTTTGCTCTTCATGGTTTAGACCTCGTGAGCTGCCCTACATGATCGAGGCACATATGTAATCTTTCTGTTGTTGCTTTGCTGAGTTTGCTGGGATCTGATGGATTATGAGACTATGTTCAGATTGTGTTTGAGTAATATATTTGATTCACCTCTTTTATATCTTTGTTCTTGAGTAATTCTTGCATGTTCTCCGTTGCTGTTTATTGCTTTGGCCAAGTAGTAGGTAGTAACTCCAAGAGGGAGCGTTATGCTTGATTGTGGGTTCATGCCCCCTGATGACTAGCTTGTGTGACAGAAACATGAGTCTAGGGATGTGCTGTTGCCACAAGGGAGAAAACAACGGTGCTTGTACTTGCGGGTGCAAGGATTGTTTACTTTACGCAAAGTTCTTTTAATGCAGTTGTCTGTTGCTTTGAGTTTACACTTTGGGTGGGATTCGCAACTTAATACCAGCGAGATGTTCTGGATAGATATCTCAAGGTGGATGATTAGTAGTAGATGCAGATGGATTTAGGTCTACTTGCCTTGGCGTACCGCCCATGCTTTTGAGCCTCTACCTTTCTTTGCAGCATAGTTAGCATTGGTTTGCGCACATAATCCTGTCAATTGCCCAGCTGTAATTTGTTTACCTCGCTTTGCTGTTTTATCGTCTTTTGGGAGAGAGACATCACTAGTGAACATCATGGGACCCCGGTCCATATTACCACCACCGATCACACCTTCTATTTACTTCCTGTTTTTATTTCCTAGTTGTAGTCATAGCTATCATTATTATCTCTTGTGTTTGATCCTTTGTAAACAACAAGGCCAGAGGGATTGACAACCTCTCTGTACTCGTTGGGAGCAAAGTTATCTGTATCTGTGTGCAGGTCCTGTCAACCGCTAAGTTTCTGGCGCCGTTGACACCTACTTGTCGACCCTCGGAATCTCACGGGATTCGATCCTTGGTATCTTCGCCAAGGGAAATTTGCCGCTACGCTACATCTCAACCTTCCACTTGGGGTAACCAACGAGGGGCGAGAAGCCATCAAGCAAGTTTCTGGCGCCGTTGCCGGGGACTCCACTCTTCAAGATAGGGGAGTTGCACGCTATCTTTTATCTTTGCTTTTTAGTCTTGTTAGTTTACCTTTCAGTTTTTGCTTTAGTGTCCCTTACCAAAAATCACAAAAATAGTTATCTTGCTTGCTGCTGCTATGGGTTCCACCGAGAACACCAAGTTGTGTGACTTCACTAGTCATAACAACAATGACTTTATCTGCACGCCTATTGCTACACCTGCCACTTCAGCACCTTCTTATGAGATTAAACCTGCTTTACTGAACCTAGTAATGAAAGATCAATTCTCCGGTGCTGGAGATGATGCTGCTTTGCACTTAAATAATTTTGTTGAGCTCTGTGATATGCAAAAGTACAAAGAAGTAGATGGTGATATTGTTAAGCTTAAGCTTTTTCCTTTCTCCTTGAGAGGAGGAGCTAATATCTGGTTTCAATCCTTGCCTAGGAATAGTATAGATTCTTGGGACAAGTGCAAGGATGCCTTTATTGGGAAGTACTATCCCCCTGCTAAAATTATCCAATTAAGGAGTAACATAATGAATTTTAAACAATTGGATAATGAACACGTTGCCCAAGCTTGGGAACGCATGAAATCTCTTGTCAAGAACTGCCCTACTCATGGTTTGACTACTTGGATGGTTATCCAAACTTTTTATGCAGGCTTGAACTTTACCTCGCGGAACTTGTTAGATTCGGCCGCGGGAGGAACCTTTATGTCAACTACACTTGGTGCTGCCACGAAGCTTCTCGACGAGATGATGACCAATTATTCCCAATGGCACACCGAACGCGCTCCAACAGGTAGGAAGGTAAACTCTGTCGAGGAGATGTCCTCCCTAAATGAAAAAGTTGACTTGATCATGTCTCTACTTTCCAAGCAATCTTCTATTGATCCTCATGATGTTCCTTTAAATTCTTTGATTGCTCAAGATCAAGTAGATGTGAACTTTATCTCTAGAAACAATTTCAATAACAATGCTTATAGGAGTAATTTTGGTAGCAACCCTAGACCGTTCCCCTCTAATTCCTATGGGAACAACAATGCTTATCCTAGCACCAAGAACTCCACTTATGAACTAGAGATTATGCTTAAAGACTTCATCACTACCCAAAAGGCCTTCAATAAGAGTGTAGAAGAAAAACTAGACAAACTAGATAATCTCTCTTCGAAGGTAGACAATTTAGCCCATGAAGTAGAGTTGCTTAAAATTAGAACTTCTCCTCTTGAGGAGAGGAAGACCACTCCTATGAATGCTATTCAAGTGCAAATTAATGAAAACATTAGGATGATGGCTAAACTTAAAAAGAGATGGGCTAGAGAAAAGGAGGAAGAAGATAGAATTAAGAGCCTTCCTACCCACCACATTGTTGCTACTATTCAAGTTGTTGAGGATATCCAAACTCTTAGCACCCAATGCACTCCTAGTCCCATTGGACCTATTAATGGTGATGCTATGACCTCAACCGTAGAAGAAGAAACTCCTATGACCATAGAAGCTACCAAACAAGTGAGCCTAAAGGACACCACTACCACTTTACTTGATAGTAGTGACCTTGACTTTGATAATTGCACCCTTTCTGAAGTTATTGGTTTTCTTCACAAGATGTCTAGAGATCCCCACACTAGCACACTTAATCTTGCCTTCACGGAGCATATCACTAATGCTCTTATCAAAGCTAGGGAGGAGAAGCTTAGGGTAGAAGCCTCCATACCTAGAAAGCTAGAAGATAGTTGGGATCCTATGATTAAAATTCAGTTGAATAACTTCTCTTACTATGCTTTATGTGATGTTGGAGCTAGTACCTCCGTTATGCCCAAAAGAATGTACGATATGTTTGAATTGAAACCTTTTGATCCTTGTTCTTTTGGTGTTCGTCTTGTTGATTCTTCTGTAAAGAAACCTTTGGGGAAGATCGACGATGTTCTTATCATTGTCAATGACAATTATGTTCCCGTTGATTTTACTATTATGGATATTGAATGTGAACCTTCATGTCCAATTATTTTGGGACGTCCTTTTCTTCGCACCGTTGGTGCTATCATTGACATGAAAGAGGGGAATATAAAATTCCAATTCCCTCTCAAGAAAGGGATGGAACACTTCCCTAGAAAGAAGATTAAGTTGCCTTTCGAGTCCGTTACACGGGCTAGCTATTCTCTTACTCTTGATAAGACTTGATCTTCTCTTTTTGCATCATGCCTAGCTTAAAGGCATAAAAGAAAGCACTTTTGGGAGGCAGCCCACAACGAATTAGGTTTTATTTTGCTTTTGTTGTGCCTTGATGTTTGTTACTACAGTAGCATCATCATTGTATCTTTTCTTTTCAGCTTTGTGCCAAGTTTAGCCTCCGATTGCAAGAAAGTTCAAAAGTTGTGACGTGCTGTCCAGAAAACAGATTCTGTCCTTGGACAGAAAAAATCGAATAAAATCACCAGATCATCTTTTTGATCTGAATTTTTTTGACAGCGTGCTCTATACAATTGGCTTTCAAGCGTCTGTTCTGAGTTTTTTTATTTGAGTTGCAGAAGTGCCCCGAAAAAATTATTTACTACCTGCTGGTCTGTTTTTCACAGATTCTGTCCTGTTTTGCCTTTTTTTCGTTTTGCAAACCTTGAGCTTGATTTTTCTTTGCAAAAACCTTTTGGCAATCTTCAGAAACTGTAGATATTCAAGATTATCTTTATTTCCAGTAGGGAAAAATTATTTTATTGTGGGTACTAACCTCGCTAATCAGATTATGATGAGTTATGTATGAAGGGAGTTTTCAAGTGTGCGAGGGAAGATGATAAAAGAAGATTCAGGAGGGTCAAATGCTCAAGCTTGGGGATGCCCCCGTGCACCCCCAAGAAATATTCAAGAAGACTCAAGCGTCTAAGCTTGGGGATGTCCCCATGCATCCCCTTCTCCATCAACAATTATCAGTTCGTCTTTCGTTCCACTATAATTTTATCACTTCATGCGTTATGTGCTATGCTTGGAGCGTCTTGCTCTTAGTTTTTTTAGTTTTCTTTAGCTTTGCTTGCTGTTCATAACAAGTTAGAACCCAGCTTTCTTTGTGTGGGAGAGAAACACGCTCCACTTCAACCTAGAACACAACATAGGATTTTCATGCTTATCTTTGCTGTGTGTGTTCTTTGTCTTTCCATAGCTGCTGTCATGTTTAGCTCTTAGTTTTCATGCTTTTCTTTTTAAAGAGATTTTGTTTAGTTGGTTGCTGAACTATCTTGAGTTTTCATGTTTATCTTGTTGAGAGAGTTTCCTGTTGCACTGAGTTGTGTGTCTTAACTTAAAGTAGGTAATTGAGGTTGCTATTTAATTTTAGTAGTAACTTGCAATAGTTTTGAGGTATTGCCATGAGTAATGTCTGAACTTTTGGTGTCAAGAGCTTTAGCCTATTAGTGATAGATGTCGTATTTTGGGTAATCCGTGTTTATTTTCGAAAACCTACAAAATAGTTGAGAACTTTAGCTACTAGATGGATCACTAATCTTTGGAGGGATCGAATATTAGAGTACACTCACGTACCATGAGTCGAGGATGCGCAAGGATAACCAAACCCCCATACACTCCTCCTCGGGGTACTTGTCTCTTTGTGAACCTCCTAATTAGATTGAGAGTTACCAATAATAAGTGCATGAGTTCTTCGGACGAATGTGAGTATTCGAAAGTTGACACTTCCACCTAGCCATATTTTTCTAGCCTCTTCGGTGCCGTGCATTGCCCTTTCTCACCTCGAGAGTTGGCGCATACTTTGCCGGTGCATCCAAATCCTTGGCACGATACGCTTTGTCATCATAAGCCTCATTATATCCTTCCTCAAAACAGCCACCATACCTACCTATCAAGGCATTTCCATAGCCTTTCCGAGATACATTGCCATGCAACATCCATCTTCTCATGACTTGATCTTCATGTCATACATGCTTTTTGCTTGATCGATGAGCCGCATGCTAGTTGGGCCTTGCCCTAATCATTGCTACATGATGCGCTAGTATCATTGCATATCCTGCTACACCGGCAGAGGCATACATTTGCATACATCATGATAGTTTCATTTTCTTTATGTTGAGTACTTTTGTAAAGTGTGAAAGATCTTCTATACTTCTTGTAATATATAGAGTGTTGCCCCTAAAGTGAGGAAAAGATCCCAAAGAGGACAAAATCAAAAGATCCCAAAGAGGACAAAATCAAAAGATCCCAAAGAGGACAAATGAGAGTTAAATAGAAAGAGCCATTGAGGCCACAAAAAAATAAAAAATATATAGAAAAAAGAGAAAAAGAAATAAAAAGAGAGAAGGGGGCACACTACTATTCCTTTTGAGAGATCCACACTCATACTTCATCTTATACCTTGTACTCCATAGAGATTATCATTCATGCATATAGCTATGTGGGGACCTTCACACTATAGAATATGGCTTGTATATTCCAATGATGAGCCTCCTCAATAGAGCTCTTGGTCTTCTTGAGCGAGCAAGTTGGATGCACCCCCACTAGTTCCATTGGAGAGCTTACCTTAGCTCATATGTGCATCCGTTGCATGGCAATCCCTACTCCTCACATCATATCTATCATTTGGCTTTCTCTCGCCTATGATTGTCCTCATTGATGTGAGCCTTTCACACCTTTTTTGTCTTCCCCCTTCATCATTTTTCTCTCTTTGCCATCCTAAGTGTCAACTTTCTTGCTTACGCTCATCCATTGCATGAGTGCTCAAAATATCGAAAGGGAGTGGATCATTTTGACTTGTACCTGGCTAGTGGTCTGGGGATGAGTCAAGATAAGATTCCAAAGAAGACCAAGTGTGAAACTTTAGTAGATTAAGTTCTCAACAATAGAAAAACTATGTTTTACTCTCTCGTATATCCCTATCCCCTTTCTTGCATGCAAACACCATTTGGAGACATTCGAGTCACAGACAGCGAGAGCTCTTGCACCTTTATGTTCTTATGTTGCTTGTTACAATGCTAATATAGACTCTTGCTTGTTATGACTTGAATTGAATTACATGCCTTGATTGCTTTACTTAAAAAGTTCTTATATGGTTGGTAGCATGTCACCACAGAAATTATGCTTGTTATCATTTACCTACTCGAGGACGAGCAGGAATTAAGCTTGGGGATGTTGATACGTCCAAAACGTATCTATAATTTCTGCTTGCTCCATGCTTCTTTTGTGTGATATTGCTATGATATTGATGCACTTACATGCATTTTTGATCATATTTGGACTAACCTATTAACTCAGTGCACCACAGTGACAGTTCCTGTTTTCTGCTGTTTTTCTATTTCAGGTTTCCCCCATATTAAAAGTGCTCCAAAAATTCCAGGAAAAATATAGGAAAAATCAGCGTACAGGAAGCTTCGTGAAGAACCAAAGATGGGCCAGAGGGGAGCCAGGGGAGGCCTAGGCGGCCACCTGGCGCGGCCCCACCCCTGGCCGCGCCAGGGGGGCGCCTGGGGCCCCTGCTTCGCCTCTGGCTGCCCCCCTTCGCATATATATCCCTCTCGTCCCGAAACCCTCGAGGACAGAACCCTTTTTCGTGATCTCGACTCTGTTCCGCCGCCGCAGCGCTTCCAAGATCGGGAGCATTAGGAGAACTCTTCCCGGCACCCTGCCGGAGGGGAGAACCACCACCGGGAGCTTCTCCACCACCATGGACGCTTCCCGGATGAGTTGTGAGTAGTCCATCTTGGACCATGGGTCCATGATCAGTAGCTATGTGATGTTCTCCTCCCCTCTTTGCTCTTCATGGTTTAGACCTCATGAGCTACCCTACATGATTGAGGCACATATGTAATCTTTCTGTTGTTGCTTTGCTGAGTTTGGTGGGATCTGATGGATTATGAGACTATGTTCAGATTGTGTTTGAGTAATATATTTGATTCACCTCTTTTATATCTTTGTTCTTGAGTAATTCTTGCATGTTCTCCATTGCCGTTTATTGCTTTGGCCAAGTAGTAGGTAGTAACTCCAAGAGGGAGCGTTATGCTTGATTGTGGGTTCATGCCCCCTGATGACTAGCTTGAGTGACAGAAACATGAGTCTAGGGGATGTTTTGTTGCCACAAGGGAGAAAACAACGGTGCTTGTACTTGCGGGTGCAAGGATTGTTTACTTTACGCAAAGTTCTTTTAATGCAGTTGTCTGTTGCTTTGAGTTTACACTTTGGGTGGGATTCGCAACTTAATACCAGCGAGATGTTCTGGATAGATATCTCAAGGTGGATGATTAGTAGTAGATGCAGATGGATTTCGGTCTACTTGCCTTGGCGTACCGCCCATGCTTTTGAGCCTCTACCTTTCTTTGCAGCATAGTTAGCATTGGTTTGCGCACATAATCCTGTCAATTGCCCAGCTATAATTTGTTTACCTCGCTTTGCTATTTTATCGTCTTTTGGGAGAGAGACATCACTAGTGAACATCATGGGACCCCGGTCCATATTACCACCACCGATCACACCTTCTATTTACTTCCTGTTTTTATTTCCTAGTTGCAGTCATAGCTATCATTATTATCTCTTGTGTTTGATCCTTTGTAAACAACAAGGCCGGAGGGATTGACAACCTCTCTGTACTCGTTGGGAGCAAAGTTATCTGTATCTGTGTGCAGGTCCCGTCAACCGCTAAGTTTCTGGCGCCGTTGACACCTACTTGTCGACCCTCGGAGTCTCACGGGATTCGATCCTTGGTATCTTTGCCAAGGGAAATTTGCCGCTACGCTACATCTCAACCTTCCACTTGGGGTAACCAACGAGGGGCGAGAAGCCATCACAAGGCACGTATTGTATTGTTGCCATCGAGGATAAAAAGATGGGGTTTATATCATATTGCTTGAGTTTATCCCTCTACATCATGTCATCTTGCTTAAAGCATTACTCTGTTATTACGAACTTAATACTCTAGATGCATGCTGGATAGCGGTCGATGTGTGGAGTAATAGTAGTAGATGTAGAATCGTTCGGTCTACTTGTCACGAACGTGATGCCTATATATAATGATCATGCCTAGATATTCTCATAACTATGCGCTTTTCTATCAATTTCTCGACAATAATTTCTTCACCCATCGTAGAATTCTGCTATCATGAGAGAAGCCGCTAATGAAACCTATGGCCCCCGGGTCTATCTTTATCATATTACTTTACTTCAATTTATGCTGCCGTTGCTTATTTGCTTTATTTACTTTCTGTTCTTATACCAAAAATACCTAAAATATTATACTATCCTATCTATCAGATCTCACTTTCGTAAGTGACCGTAAAGGGATTGACAACCCCTTATCGCGTTGGCTGCGAAGTTCTTATTTTTTTTGTGCAGGTGCGAGGGACTCGCGCGTGGTTTTCTACTGAATTGATACCTTGGTTCTCAAAAACTGAGGGAAATACTTACGCTATTGTGCTGCATCACCCTTTCCTCTTCGAGGGAATACAATGCAAGCTCGAGAAGTAGCAAGAAGAATTTCTGGCGCCGTTGCCGGGGAGGCTTACACAAAAGTCATATGCCAACTACCTATCACAAACCCTTATCCTTCGCATTACATTTATTTGCCTCTCGTTTTCCTCTCCCCCACTTCACCTGTGCCGTTTTATTTGCCCTTCTTTTTGCCGTGTGTTTACCGTTCGCTTGCTTCTTGTTTGCTTGTGTGTTGGATTGCTTGCTTGTCACTATGGCTCACAACAATACCAAATTGTGTGACTTCTCCAATACCAACAATAATGATTTTATTAGCACTCCGATTGCTCCTATTACTGATGCTGAATCTTGTGAGATCAATGTTGCTCTGTTGAATCATGTCATGAAAGATCAATTTTCTGGCCTTCCTAGTGAAGATGCCGCTACCCATCTGAACAACTTTGTTTATTAGTGTCATATGCAAAAGAAGAGGGATACAGATAATGATATTGTTAAAATGAAGCTATTTCCATTTTCACTTAGAGATCGTGCCAAAACTTGGTTTTGATCTTTGCCTAGAAATAGTATTGATTCATGGAATAAGTGCAAAGATGCCTTTATCTCTAAGTATTTTCCTCCCGCTAAGATCATCTCTCTTAGGATCGATATTATGAGTTTTAAGCAGCTAGATCATGAGCATGTTGCGCAAGCTTGGGAGAGAATGAAATTAATGATATGTAATTGCCCTACACATGGTTTGAACTTATGGATGATTATACAAAAAAATATGCTGGCTTGAATTTTGCTTCTAGAAATATTTTAGATTCGGAC
>LR738715.1:193202878-193243150 GCA_902687465.1 Secale cereale | reverse complement strand
ACTTTCATGGAAACTACCTTAGGAGAAGCTACCAAACTCCTAGATAATATTATCGTTAACTATTCTCAATGGCACAACGAAAGATCTACTAGTAAAAAAGTGCATGCTATTGAACATATTAGTGTTTTGAGTGGAAAGATGGATTAACTCATGAAATTATTTGCTACTAAGAGTGTTTCTTCTGATCTTAATGATATGCATTTATCCACGTTGATTGAAACTGACAATCAATCTATGGATGTGAATTTTGTTGGTAGGAATAATTTTGGTAACAATGCTTATAGAGGAAACTTTAATCCTAGGCCTTTTCCTAGTAATTCCTCTAACAATTATGGTAATTCCTACAATAACTCTTATGGAAATTTTGGTAAGGTGCCCTCTAAATTTGAAACTGGTGTTAAAGAGTTTAGGAATTCGCAAAAGAATTTCAATGCTTTGCTTGAAGAAAAATTGCTTAAGATTGATGAGTTGGCTAGAAACATGGATAGAATTACTCTTGATGTTGATTCTTTGAAACTTAGATCTATTCCACCCAAGCATGATATCAATGAGTCTCTCAAAGCCATGAGAATTTCCATTGATGAATGCAAAGAAAGAACCGCTAGGATGCGTGTTAAAAAAGATTGCTTTATAAAGCGTCTTCTTCTAGTTATCATGAAAATAAAGATGAAGATCTAAAAGTTATTGATGTGTCTCCTATTAGATCCTTGTTTTCTAGTATGAATCTTGATAAAGATGGGACTGGAGATGAGTCTACTTTAGTTAAAAGGCGTCCCAACGATTCAGAGTTTTGAGATCTTGATGCTAAAATTGTTAAAAGTGGGATTGAAGAGATTAAAACTTTGCATAGTGATGAACCCACTATCTTGGATTTCAAGGGATTAAATTATGATAATTTATCTTTAATAGATTGTATTTCCTTGTTGCAATCCGTACTAAATTCTCCGCATGCTTATAGTCAAAATAAGGCTTTTACCAAACACATAGTTGATGCTTTGTTGCAATCTTATGAAGAAAAGCTTGAATTATAAGTTCCTATATCTAGAAAGCTTTATGATGAGTGGGAACCTACTATTAAAATTAAAATTAAAGATCGTGAATGCTTTTCTTTGTGTGATTTGGGTGCAAGTGTTTCGACTATCCCAAAAACTTTGTGTCATTTGTTAGGTTTCCATGAGCTTGACGATTGTTCTTTAAATTTGCATCTTGCGGATTCTACCATTAAGAAACCTATGGGAAGGATTAATGATGTTCTTATTGTTGCCAATAGGAATTATGTGCCCGTAGATTTCATTGTTCTTGACATAGATTGCAATCCTTCAGGTCCTATTATTCTTGGTAGACCTTTCCTTAGAGCGATTGGTGCAATTATTGATATGAAGGAAGGGAATATTAGATTCCAATTTATATTAAGGAAAGGCATTGAACACTTTCCTAGAAAGAAAATCAAATTGCCTTATGATTCTATTATGAGAGCCACTTATGGATTGCCTACCAAAGATGGCAATACCTAGATCAATTCTTGTATCGTGCCTAGCTAAGGGCGTTAAACGATAACGCTTGTTGGGAGGCAAACCAATTTTATTTTCTTTATTTTTGCTTCTGTTTAGGAATAAATATTGCATCTAGCTTCTGTTTAGATGTGGTTTTGTGTTTTAATTAGTGTTTGTGCCAAGTAGAACCTTTGGGAAGCCTTGTGTGAAGTTTATATGATCATGCTGTAGAAAACCGAAACTTTAGTGCTCACGAGATTAGCTACCATGTTTTACTAGATAGTGATATTTAGTTGATTCTTTTTTAAGATGATTAGTAGACAAATTCCTCATGTTTACCAATTTATTTAAATATTTTTAGATTTACAGAAGTATTCGAAAGTTACATATTACTACAGACTGTTCTGTTTTTGACAGATTCTGTTTTCCGTGTGTTGTTTGCTTATTTTGATGCATCTATGAGTAGTATTGGGGTATATGAATCATAGAGAAGTTGGAATCCAGTAGGTTTAACACCAATATAAACAAAGAATGAGTTCATTACAGTACCTTTGAGTGGTGGTTTGTTTTCTTATACTAACGGAGCTCACGAGATTTTTGGCTAAGTTTTGTGTTGTGAAGTTTTCAAGTTTTGAGTATGGCTTTGATGGACTATGGAGCCAAGAGTGGAAAGAGCCTAAGCTTGGGGATGCCCAAGGAACCCCAAGGTAAAATTCAAGGACAACCAAAAGCCTGAGCTTGGGGATGCCCCGGGAAGGCATCCCCTCTTTCGTCTTCATCTATCTGTAACTATACTCGGGACTATATTTTTATTCACCACATGATATGTGTTTTGCTTGGAGCGTCATGTATGATTTGAGTATTTGATATTTAGTTTGCCACAATCATCCTTGCTGGACACACCTTTTGAGAGAGATAAATATGATTTAGAATTTATTAGAATACTCTATGAGCTTCACTTATATCTTTTGAGCTAGATAGTTTTGCTCTAGTGCTTCACTTATATCTTTTAGAGCACGGTGGTGGTTTTATTTTGTAGAAATTGTGAATCTCTCATGCTTCACTTATATCTTTTTGAGAGTCTTTTACAACAGCATGGTAATGTGCTTTGGTTATAAAACTAGTCCTAATATGATAGGCATCCAAGATGAGTATAGTAAAAACTTTCATATAAAGTGCATTGAATACTATGAGAAGTTTGATACTTGATGATTGTTTTGAGATATGAGGATGGTGATATTAGAGTCATGCTAGTGGAGTAATTATGAATTTGATAAGTACTTGTGTTATAGTTTGTGATTCCCGTAGCATGCACGTATGGTGAACCGCTACGTGATGAAGTTAGAGCATGAGGTATTTATTGAGTGTCATCCTTCGTGTGGAGGTCGGGATCGCGTGATGGTTAACTCCTACCAACCATTCCCCTAGGATAATGCATTGATTACTTTGTTTTGATGACTCGTAAATTTTTGCAATAAGTATATGAGTTCTTTATGACTAATGTTGAGTCCATGGATTATACGGACTCTCATCCTTCCACCTTTGCTAGCCTCTCTTGTATCGCGCAACTCTTGCCGATACCATACACCCACCATATACCTTCCTCAAAACATCCACCATACCTACCTATCATGGCATTTCCATAACCATTCCGAGATATATTGCCATGCAACTTTCCACCGTTCCTTTCATATGACATGCTTCATCATCATTCACATAGAGTCATATTTTGTTCTAGCTTCGAGTTGTAATATTTGAGTTGTATGTCAATAAAAGTGTGACGGTCTTCATTATTAGAGCATTGTCCCATGTGAGTAAAGGCCAAATAAAAAATAGATGGCCCAAAAAAATATAGAGAGGGGCTAAAAAAAGCCCCTCCAAAAAAATGAGAGAAAAGAGAGAAGGGACAATGCTACTATCCTTTTTCCACACTTGTGCTTCAAAGTAGCACCATGATCTTCATGATAGAGAGTTTCTTGTTTTGTAACTTTCATATACTGGTGGGAATTTTCATGATAGAACTTGGCTTGTATATTCCAACGATGGGCTTCCTCAAATGCCCTAGGTCTTGATGAGCAAGCAAGTTGGATGCACACCCACTTAGTTTCTTTTGATGAGCTTTCATACACTTATAGTTCTAGTGCATATGTTGCATGGCAATCCCTACTCACTCACATTGATATCTATTGATGGGCATCTCCATAGCCCATTGATACGCCTAGTTGATGTGAGACTATCTTCCTCCTTTTTGGCTTCTCCACAACCACCACTCTATTCCACCTATAGTGCTATATCCATGGCTCACACTCATGTATTGCGTGAAAGTTGAAAGGTTTAAAAAAATTGAGTATGAAAACAATTGCTTGGCTGAAACCGGGGTTGTGCATGATATGAATAATTTGTGTGAAGAAGAGGGAGCATAGCCAGACTATATGATTTTGTAGGGATAACTTTCTTTGGCCATGTTATTTTGAGAAGACATGATTGCTTTGTTAGTATGCTTGAAGTATTATTATTTCTTATGTCAATATAGACTTTTGTCTTGAATCTTTCGGATCTGAACATTCATGCCACAATAAAGAAATTACATTGAAAATTATGTTGGTTAGCATTCCACATCAAAAATTCTGTTTTTATCATTTACCTACTCGAGGACGAGCGGGAATTAAGCTTGGGGATGCTTGATACGTCTCCAACGTATCTATAATTTTTGATTGTTCCATGCTATTATATATTCTGTTTTGGATGTTTAATGGGCTTTATTATACACTTTTATATTATTTTTGGGACTAACCTACTAACCCAAGGCCGAGTGCAGATTGCTGTTTTTTTTTGCCTATTTTAGAGTTTCACAGAAAAGGAATATCGAACAGAGTCCAAACGGAATGAAACCTTCGGGAGAGTTATTTTTGAAATAGTATCTACCCAGAAGACTTGGAGTACACGCGAGGGGACGAAGGAGGTGGCCACGAGGGTCCAGGGCGCGCCCCCTCCCCCTGGGTGCGCCCCCATCCTCATGGCCCCCCCTCTGGCTCCCCCGATGCCCTCCTTCCTCCTATATATATCCATGTACCCTTAAAACATCGAGGCAACAGAGAAAACCCTAATTCCACCGCCGCAACCTTCTGTTCCCGTGAGATCCCATCTTGGGGCCTGTTCCGGAGCTCCGCCGGAGGGGGGATCTACCACGGAGTGCTTCTACATCAACGCCATAGCCTCACCAATGAGTTGTGAGTAGTTTACCATAGACCTTCGGGTCCATAGTTATTTGCTAGATGGCTTCTTCTCCCTTTTTGGATCTCAATACAAATTTCTCCTCGATCTTCGGGGAGATCTATTCGATGTAATATTTCTGCGGTGTGTTTGTCGAGATCCGATGAATTGTGGGTTTATGATCATGATTATCTATGAACAATATTTGATTCTTTTATGAAATCTTTTATGTATGATTATAATATCCTTGCAGGTCTCTTCGAATTATTGGTTTGGTTTGGCCTACTAGATCTATAGTTCTTGCAATGGGAGAAGTGCTGGGCTTTGGGTTCAATCTTGTGGTGTCCTTTCCCAGTGACAGAAGGGGCGGCAAGGCCCGTATTGTATTGTTGCCATCAAGGATAAAAAGATGGGGTTTATATCATATTGCTTGAGTTTATCCCTCTACATCATGTCATCTTGCTTAAAGCATTACTTTGTT
Source organism: Secale cereale (assembly GCA_902687465.1). Lineage (NCBI taxonomy): Eukaryota > Viridiplantae > Streptophyta > Magnoliopsida > Poales > Poaceae > Secale > Secale cereale. Next base: position 193,237,963 of record LR738715.1, on the reverse strand, counting down.
TTTATGAACTTAATACTCTAGATGCATGCTGGATAGTGGTCGATGTGTGGAGTAATAGTAGTAGATGCAGAATCGTTTCGGTCTACTTGTCACGGACGTGATGCCTATATATAACGATCATGCCTAGATATTCTCATAACTATGCGCTTTTCTATCAATTGCTCGACAATAATTTGTTCACCCACCGTAGAATTCTGCTATCATGAGAGAAGCCACTAGTGAAACCTATGGCCCCCGGGTCTATCTTTATCATACTACTTTACTTCAATTTCTGCTGCCGTTGCTTATTTGCTTTATTTACTTTCTGTTCTTATACCAAAAATATTATACTATCCTATCTATCAGATCTCACTTTCATAAGTGACCGTAAAGGGATTGACAACCCCTTATCGCGTTGGCTGCAAAGTTCTTATTTGTTTCTGTAGGTGCGAGGGACTCGCGCGTGGTCTCCTACTGGATTGATACCTTGGTTCTCAAAAACTGAGGGAAATACTTACGCTATTGTGCTGCATCACCCTTTCCTCTTCGAGGGAATACAACGCAAGCTCGAGAAGTAGCATTGATCATGTTTTGCTCATGGAAGAGGTTTAGTCAACGGATCTGCGACATTCAGATCCGTATGCACTTTACAAATATCTATGTCTCCATCTTGAATATAACCACGAATGGGGTTGAAACGGCGCTTGATGTGCTTGGTCTTCTTGTGAAACCTGGGCTCCTTGGCAATGGCAATAGCTCCAGTGTTGTCACAGAAGAGAGTCATCGGCCCCGACGCGGTTGGAATAACTCCTAGGTCGGTGATGAACTCCTTCATCCAGACTCCTTCCTGCGCTGCTTCGGAAGCAGCTATGTACTCCGCTTCACATGTAGATGCCGCCATGACGCTTAGCTTGCAATTGCACCAGCTGACTACCCCACCATTCGAAATATACACGTATCCGGTTTGTGATTTGGAGTCATCCGGATCTGTGTCGAAGCTGGCATCGACGAAACCCTTTACGATGAGTTCTTCGTCACCTCCATAAATGAGAAACATATCCTTAGTCCTTTTCAGGTACTTCAGGATGTTCTTGACCGTTGTCCAGTGTTCCATTCCGGGATCACTTTGGTACCTCCCCACCAAACTTATGGCAAGGTTCACATCAGGTCTGGTACACAGCATGGCATACATAATAGAACCTATGGACGAGGCATAGGGGATGACACTCATCTTTTCTCTATCTTCTGCCGAGGTCGGGCATTGAGTCGTGCTTAATCTCACACCTTGCAATACAGGCAAGAACCCTTTCTTGGACTGATCCATATTGAACTTCTTCAATATCTTGTCAAGGTATGTGCTTTGTGAAAGACCAATGAGGCGTCTCGATCTATATCTATACATCTTGATGCCTAATATGTAAGCAGCTTCTCCAAGGTCCTTCATTGAAAAACACTTATTCAAGTAGGCCTTTATGCTTTCCAAAAGTTCTATATCATTTCCCATCAACAATATGTCATCCACATATAATATGAGAAATGCTACAAAGCTCCCACTCACTTTCTTGTAAATACAGGCTTCTCCATAAGTCTGTATGAACCCAAACGCTTTGATCACTTCATCAAAGCGAATGTTCCAACTCCGAGATGCTTGCACCAGCCCATAGATGGAGCACTGGAGCTTGCATACCTTGTTAGCATTCTTAGGATCGACAAAACCTTCCGGCTGTATCATATACAATTCTTCCTTAAGGAAGCCATTAAGGAACGCCGTTTTGACATTCATTTTCCATATCTCATAATCATAGAATGCGGCAATTGCTAACATGATTCGGACGGACTTCAGCATCGCTACGGGAGAGAAAGTCTCATCGTAGTCAATTCCTTCAACATGTCGATAACCCTTAGGGACAAGCCGAGCTTTATAGATGGTCACATTTCCATCCGCGTCAGTCGTCTTCTTAAAGATCCATTTATTTTCTACGGCTTGCCGATCATCGAGCAAGTCAACCAAAGTCCATACTTTGTTATCATACATGGATCCTATCTCGGATTTCATGGCTTCAAGCAATTTGTTGGAATCCGGGCCCGCCATCACTTCTTCATAGTTCGAAGGTTCACCGTTGTCCAACAACATGATTTCCAGGACAGGGTTATCGTACCACTCTGGCGCGGAACGTGTCCTCGTGGACCTACGAAGTTGAGCAGTAACTTGATCTGAATTTTCATGATCATTATCATCAACTTCCTCTCTAGTCGGTGCTGGCACCACACGAACATCTTCCTGCACTGTGCTACTTTCCGATTCAAGAGGGGTGACAACCACCTCATCAAGTTCCACTTTCCTCCCACTTACTTCTTTCGAGAGAAACTCTTTCTCCAGAAAGGATCCATTCTTGGCAAAAAAGACTTTGCCTTCAGATCTGAGGTAGAAGGTATACCCAATAGTTTCCTTAGGGTATCCTATGAAGACGCATTTTTCCGATTTGGGTTCAAGCTTTTCAGGTTGAAGTTTCTTGACATAAGCATCACATCCCCAAACTTTTAGAAACGACAACTTAGGTTTCTTCCCAAACCATAGTTCATACGGTGTTGTCTCAACGGATTTAGACGGTGCCCTATTTAAAGTGAATGCGGTAGTCTCTAAAGCATAACCCCAAAATGATAGCGGTAAGTCGGTAAGAGACATCATAGATCGCACCATGTCCAACATAGTACGATTATGACGTTCGGACACACCGTTACGCTGAGGTGTTCCAGGCGGCGTTAGTTGTGAAACAATTCCATATTTCCTTAGGTGTGTGCCAAATTCGTGACTTCAATATTCTCCTCCACGATCTGATCATAAGAATTTTATTTTTCTGTCACGTTGATTCTCAACCTCATTCTGAAATTCCTTGAACTTTTCAAAGGTCTCAGACTTGTGTTTCATCAAGTAGACATACCCATATCTACTTAATTCAGCAGTGAGGGTGAGAACATAACGATGACCACCGTGAGCCTCAACGCTCATTGGACCGCATACATCAGTATGTATGATTCCCAACAAGTTGGTTGCTCACTCTATTGTTCCGGAGAACGGAGTCTTGGTCATCTTGCCTAAGAGGCATGGCTCGCATGTGTCAAATGGTTCATAATCAAGAGACTCCAAAAGTCCATCTGCATGGAGTTTCTTCATGCGTTTGACACCAATATGACCAAGGCGGCAGTGCCACAAGTAGGTGGGACTATCATTATCAACCTTACATCTTTTGGCATTCACACTATGAATATGTGTAACATCACGTTCGAGATTCAATAAGAATAAACCATTGACCAGCGGGGCATGACCATAAAACATTTCTCTCATATAAATAGAACAACCATTATTCTCAGATTTAAATGAGTATCCATCTCGCATTAAATGAGATCTAGATACAATGTTCATGCTCAAAGCTGGTACTAAATAACAATTATTGAGGTTTAAAACTGATCCCGAAGGTAGATGTAGAGGTAGCGTGCCGACGGCGATCACATCGAATTTGGAACCAATCCCGATGCGCATCATCACTTCATCCTTCGCCAGTCTCCGCTTATTCCGCAGCTCTTGCTTTGAGTTACAAATGTGAGCAACTGCACCGGTATCAAATACCCAGGAGCTACTACGAGTGTTGGTAAGGTACACATCAATAACATGTATATCACATATACCTTTGACGTTGCCGGCCTTATTATCTGCTAAGTATTTGGGGCAATTCCGCTTCCAGTGATCCATTCCCTTGCAATAAAAGCACTCAGTCTCAGGCTTGGGTCCATTCTTTGGCTTCTTCCCGGCAACTGGCTTACCGGGCGTGGCAACTCCCTTGCCATTCTTCTTGAAGTTCTTCTTACCCTTGCCTTTCTTGAACTTAGTGGTTTTATTCACCATCAATACTTGATGTTCCTTTTTGATTTCCACCTCCGCTCATTTCAGCATTGAATATAACTCGGGAATGGCCTTCTCCATCCCTTGCATATTGTAGTTCATCACAAAGCTCTTGTAGCTAGGTGGGAGCGACTGGAGGATTCTGTCAACGACTGTGTCATCTGGGAGATTAACTCCCAGCTGTGACAAGCGGTTGTGCAACCCAGACATTTTGAGTATATGCTCGCTGACATAACTATTTTCCTCCATCTTACAACTGTAGAACTTGTCGGAGACTTCATATCTCTCGACCCGGGCATGAGCTTGGAAAACTATTTTCAGCTCTTGGAACATCTCATATGCTCCGTGTTGCTCAAAACGCTTTTGGAGCCCCGATTCTAAGCTGTAAAGCATGCTGCACTGAACCAGGGAGTAATCATCACTACGCGACTGTCGGGCGTTCATAATGTCTTGAGGTGCTAGGAAAACGGGTGCGTCACCTAGTGGTGCTTCAAGGACATATGCTTTCTTGGCAGCTATGAGGATGATCCTCAAGGTACGGACCCAATCCGTATAGTTGCTACCATCGTCTTTTAGCTTGGTTTTCTCTAGGAACGCGTTGAAGTTGAGGGCAACATTAGCATGGGCCATTTGATCTACAAGACATATTGTAAAGATTTTAGACTATGTTCATGATAATTAAGTTCATCTAAACAAATGAACTCCCACTCAGATAGACATCTCTCTAGTCATCTAGGTGATACATGATCCGAATTGACTAGGTTGTGTATGATCATCACGTGAGACGGACTAGTCATCAACGGTGAACATCTCCATGTTGATCATATCTTCTATACGACTCATGTTCGACCTTTCAGTCTTCCGTGTTCCGAGGCCATGTCTGTACATGCTAGGCTCATCAAGTCAACCTAAGTGTATTGCATGTGTAAATCTGGCTTACACCCATTGTATGCGAACGTTAGAGCCTATCACACCCGATCATCACGTGGTGCTTCGGAACAATGAACCTTAGCAACGGTGCACATTTAGGGGGGACACAATTCTTGAAATTTTAGTGAGAGATCATCTTATTTATGCTACCGTCGTTCTAAGCAAATAAGATGCAAAACATGATAAACATCACATGCAATCAAATAGTCACATGATATGGCCAATATCATTTTGCTCCTTTTGATCTCCATCTTCAGGGCTCCATGATCATCATCGTCACCGGCATGACACCATGATCTCCATCATCGTCTCTTCATGAAGTTGTCTCCCCAAATGTTACTTCTACTACTATGGCTAACGGTTAGCAATAAAGTAAAGTAATTACATGGCGTTTTTAATGACACACAGGTCATACAATAAAAATAAGACAACTCCTATGGCTCCTGCCGGTTGTCATACTCATCGACATGCAAGTCGTGATTCCTATTACAAGAACATGATCAATCTCATACATCACATATATCATTCATCACATCCTTTTGGCCATATCACATCACACGGCGCATGCTGCAAGAACAAGTTAGACGTCCTCTAATTGTTGTTGCAAGTTTTTACGTGGCAGCTATAGGTTTCTAGCAAGAACGTTTCTTACCTACGCCAAAACCACAACGTGATATGCCAATTACTATTTACCCTTCATAAGGACCCTTTTCATCAAATCCAATCCAACTAAAGTGGGACAGACAAATACTCACTAGCCACCTTATGCAACTAGTGCATGTCAGTCGGTGGAATATGTCTCACGTAAGTGTACGTGTAAGGTCGGTCCAGGCTGCTTCATCCCACGATGCCGCCGAATCAAGATAAGACTAGTAATGGCAAGTAAATTGAAAAATCGACGCCCATAACAACTTGTGTTCTACTCGTGCATAGAAACTACACATAGACCTAGCTCATGATGCCACTGTTGGGGATCGTTGCAGAAATTCAAAAAAATTCTACGCATCACCAAGATCAATCTATGGAGTGACTAGCAACGAGAAGGGAGTGCATATTCATACCTTTGAAGATCGCGATGCGGAAGCATTGCAAGAACGCGGTTGGTGGAGTCATACACGAAGCGATTCAGATCGCGGCCGAATCCGATCTAAGCACCGAACAACAGTGCCTCCGCGTTCAACACACGTGCAGCCCGGTGACGTCTCCCGTGTCTTGATCCAGCAAGGAGAGAGGGAGAGGTTGGGGAAGACTCCGTCCAGCAGCAGCACGACGGCGTGGTGATGGTAGAGGAGCATGGTACTCCAGCAGGGCTTCGCCAAGCACTATGAGAGACGAGGAGGGGGAGAGGTAGGGCTGCGCCGAGAGAGAGAGATGAACTCATGTGTCTGGCAGCCCCAAAACCCCCACTATATATAGGGGAAGGGCAGGGGGTGCGCCCCCATCTAGGGTTTCCCCCTAGGGGGTGCGGCCAGAGGGGGATAGAGGGGGGCGCGCCCTAGGTGGGCCTTAGGCTCATCCGCGCCTAGGGTTTCCCCCCTCTTCTCTACCTTTCGCCTTGGGCCCTTGTGTGAGGCGCACCATCCCACCTAGGGGCTGGTCCCTTCCCACTCTGGGCCCACGCAAGCCTCCGGGGCTGGTGGCCCCTCCCGATGGACCCCAGAAACCCTTCTGGTGGTCCCGGTACATTACCGATGATGCCCGGAATACTTCCGGTGGCCAAATCCTCACTTCATATATACAATTGTTTACCTCCGGACCATTCCGGAACTCCTCGTGATGTCTGGGATCTCATCCGGGACTCTGAACAACATTCGGTAACCACGTACATATATTCCCTATAACCCTAGCAGCATCGAACCTTAAGTGTGTAGACCCTACGGGTTCGGGAACCATGCAGACATGACCGAGACATCTCTCCAGCCAATAACGAACATCGAGATCTGGATACCCATGTTGGCTCCCACATGTTCCACGATGATCTTATCAGATGAACCACGATGTCAAGGATTAAATCAATCCCGTATACAATTCCCTTTGTCTATCGGTATAGTACTTGCCCGAGATTCGATCGTCGGTATCTCGATACCTTGTTGAATCTCGTTACCGGCAAGTCTCTTTACTCGTTCCGTAACACATCATCCCGTGACCAACTCCTTAGTCACTTTGAGCTCATTACGATGATGTCTTACCGAGTGGGCCCAGAGATACCTCTCCGTCATACGGAGTGACAAATCCCAGTCTCGATTCATGCCAACCCAACAGATACTTTCGGGGATACCCGTAGTGTACCTTTATAGCCACCCAGTTACGTTGTGACGTTTGGCACACCCAAAGTACTCCTACGGTATCCGGGAGTTGCACAATCTCATGGTCTAAGGAAAAGATACTTGACATTGGAAAAGCTTTAGCAGACGAACTACACGATCTTGTGATATGCTTAGGATTGGGTCTTGTCCATCACATCATTCTCCTAATGATGTAATCCCGTTATCAATGACATCCAATGTCCATGGTCAGGAAACCGTAACCATCTATTGATCAACAAGCTAGTCAACTGGAGGCTCACTAGGGACATGTTGTGGTCTATGTATTCACACATGTATTACGATTTCCGGATAATACAATTATAGCATGAACAATAGACAATTATCATGAACAAGGAAATATAATAATAACCATTTTATTATTGCCTCTAGGGAATATTTCCAACATAAAAGACTCTCAAAATAATATAAGTGAAGCATGAGAGTCCATTAATTTCTTCAAAATAAAACTATCGACGTGCTCTAAAAAGATATAAGTGAAGCACTAGAGCACACATCAAAATACTCCGAAAGATATAAGTGAAGATCAATGAGTAGTCGAATAAATATGTAACTATGTGAAGATTCTCTAACATTTAAGAGTTTAAGATCTTGGGATATTATTCAAACAGAAAGAAAAATAAAATAAAATAAATTGACACTCCAAGCAAAACACATATCATGTGGTGAATAAAAATATAGCCTCAAGTAAATTTACCGATGAACGAAGACGAAAGAGGGGATGCCTTCCCGGGGCATCCCCAAGCTTAGGCTTTTGGTTGTCCTTGAATATTACCTTGGGACGCCTTGGTCATCCCCAAGCTTAGGCTCTTTCCACTCCTTATTCCATAGTTCATCGAATCTTTACCCAAAACTTGAAAACTTCACAACACAAAACTCAATAGAAAACTCGTAAGCTCCGTTAGTATAAGAAAATAAAACAACCACTTAGGTACTGTTGTGAACTAATTCTAAATTCATATTGGTGTAATATCTATTGTATTCCAACTTCTCTATGGTTCATACCCTCTCATACTACTCATAGATTCATCAAAATAAGCAAACAACACACGAAAAACAGAATCTGTCAAAAACAGAAGAGTCTGTAGCAATCTGTAACTTTCGAATACTTCTGTAACTATTTTTTTTGAAATAAATTTGTGGATGTGAGGAATTTCTTTATTAATCTTCTGCAATAAGAATCAACTCAAAAGCACTCTTTTGTAAAAAATGGCAGCTAATCTCATGAGCGCAAAAGTTTCTGTTTTTTACAACAAGATCACATTAACTTTCACCCAAGTCTTCCCAAAGATTCTACTTGGCACTTTATTGAAATAAAAGCTATAAAACATGATTACTATAGTAGCTTAATCATGTGAACACACAAAAATAGTAGGGTAAATATTTGGTTGTCTCCCAACAAGCGATTTTCTTGAATGCCTTTTAGCTAGGCATGATGATTTCAATGATGCTCGCACAAAAGATAAGAATTAAAACATAAAGAGAGCATCATGAAGAATATAACTAGAACATTTAAGTCTAACCCACTTCATATGCACAGGGATTTTGTGAGCAAACAATTTATGGGAGCAATAATCAACTAGCGTAGGAAGGGAAAACGAGCATAACTTCAAGATTTTAAGCACATAGAGAGGAAACTTGATATTATTACAACTCCTACAAGCATATATTCCTCCCTCATAATAAATTTCAGTAGCATCATGAATGAATTCAACAATATAACTATCACATAAAGCACTATTTTCATGATGCACAAGCATATAAATTTTCTTACTCTCCACATAAGCAAAATTCTTCTCATTCGGAATAGTGGGAGTATCATAAGAAACTTGAATACTATAGATTGTTTCCACATTAAAAGAGTAATGTTCAGAAAAATGGTAATCATAATCATGACAAGTTTTATAAATATAATCATCACTACTTTTTATAGCATAAGTGTCATCACAATAATCATCATAAATAGCAACTTTGTTCTCATCATAATCAATTGAATCCTCTTCCAAGATAGTGGAATCAGTACTAAATAAAGTCATGACCTCTCCAAATCCACTTCCATCAATATAATCATCATAAATAGAAGGCATGCTATTATCATAATAAATTTGCATATCAAAACTTGGTAGGCTAAAAATGGCATCTTCATCAAACGTAGCATCCCCAAGCTTGGGACAAACATTAATTGCAGCAAATAAATTCTCAAACATGGCATTCTCATCAAACATAGCATCCCCAAGCTTGGGCCTTTTCATATCATAAGCATAATCACTCTCATCATTAATAGTATGGATAGAACCGATAGTATAGCAATTATCATCACCACAATGAGTAATAGGAGCAACATCATTTGGAAGGGATACCTTCTTACCTTTACTTCTCTGTCTTTTCTTTTTCTTCTTCACATTATGTGTGGGTTTAATCCTCTTTTTGGAGCTCCTTATTAATGAGATTGGTTGAATAGAAGGCTCCTCCTCGTTACCTGATTCATCATAAAAAATAATATGAGGATATTGGGAAGTCTCTTCCCTTTCATTAGTCTTCTCTTCATCTTCTGTTTGTTTTCTTGTCTTTATGTAATTGGCAATATAAGGATTTTCAACGCAATTCACCGCACAATACATAAAAATTTCTTCTAGATCAAAATACAGAACTCTCTCATGGGAAAATTCTGGAATATTCTTAGTTATACGTTTCATTTCTTCATAACCCAAAAGCAAACTAAGCACATTATGATGTGCAAGGGAAATCAAGTCATCACAATTTTTGGACACGATTCGATCATGAAACAATTTGCATTGGATAGTTAAATGATCACGTTCATTGCAAAGTTCACAAGGATGGCTAAGAAAATTTAAATTTTCAGCACAAACATCTAGCCTTTCTTGCAACCATTTAGTTTCTAAATACTTATGCCTCTTGCAAAATATATCTTTCTATTTGGTGTGTACTTGCAAACTCTATGCACCCCACAAAAATTGACATGCTTATAAGAGATATTTTCATCATGACTAGTGCAATCATCATTAGTACTATGGATACTAGATGACACGTTGCGCCAATGGCGCAAAAAGCCAGTTAGAACCGTGTATTATATCGCTACTGTAGGGCACCTTAAGGAAGAGAGAAATATAGGTTTATCTATCTGCAATGATACTTAGTCCAGATGAACGATCTATAAGATCTATACTAAAGAGGTAATCTATAAGGAAAGCCAAACCAATGTGGAGATAGCATAAGAGCATTATAAACATTGAAGTCTCGTACATATAGGTAACACTAAAGGTTTACAATGTTGTCCTCATAAGGAGTTAACGGCCAGAAAGAGGCGAAGGTGCTTTTCCCTTGCGCCTGAAGGTGAAGGCACACATCGTTCCTTCACCTATGTTTGCCATGTGAAGAACACCATCCAGTCTGTTGTTAAGGTAGCTCTATCAGCATGTCCTTCTAGAGAAATGTTTTTTCTTATAAAGTAGAGCATAAAGGAACCTGCACCCTACAAACAGAGAAATGTTTTCTCTTGTAAAGTAGACCATCAATCATTAAGGAAGGTGCTTCGGAAGTGGAAAAAAATAGTAACTTCACACAAGAAATAACTTGTATAATATGTATGCAAATACAATCGGTTTAATACGAAACGAAACAAAAATCTTGACCATAAGTCAGGCTGCTAAAGCAAATACACACAAAAATTAGTTAGGCAATATTTAAAGTGAATGAAGAAGAAATTAATAAGATGGAGAGTTGCATTATCATCATTAACAGAAGGAAAAGGCGTAGGCAATGAAGAATATTTGTTTTATAGTAGGCATGAACATGAATATAGACATACACAGGACATTTTTCCACAAGATGTACAATTTAATTTTTAAAAAAATCCATGTTGTTAATCCACCTTGCAAAAGAGTAGGAAGAACACACTTGCATCGACAAAAAATACAAAAATTGAAATGTAAGATCTGAGTAACTATACAGATAGGTGGCACAATAGAATGTAAGACATGATAACATGAGCACTGTGTCGAGGAGAAGTTCTTTAGGAATAACAGTCAATTACATCATATAGTAATTGGATCGAACACCATCAACCCATGGTACCTTTTCTACAGAAAAATCACACAAAAATATGATATAAATGCTTCTTCTGATCTTCTCTACCAAATATGATCAGTCTGATCTTCGTGACTTGATCAGTCTGATAAAATATGCAAGCCATATGATTACTACCAAAAAGATGGATACAAACTTGTGACTTCCCTATGCACAAATTGGAATAGATGTGTAGTGAAAGTCAAAAGAGATTTAAGCTTCGAAACAAAAAACGTCGATAAAATAACTCAGCATGTTGCAATCAGCTGACATTATACTGCAACCTAGTGGTCCTGCTCACTGTTAGACCTCTACTGAACAATGATACAAAAAGAATGTGCGACCTGACATTATACTACAGTATCTTGCGTCCGACAGATTAGGAATGCAAAGCATAAAAATATGGTGGATACAATGATAAATTGAATGACTGGAGCTGGCAAGAAGGGCTGTGGAATATCTCCTCGGTGTTCTGGTGTGCATGTGCGACCTGAACATTGTTATGACGACAAACATTGGTCAACTGCGTCCGTATTTCTATTTAAAAGATAAGTGGTTTCCTTTCATACAACTCTTGTATATTTATTTAAGTGGATGTCAATAATTGAGATAGTCACTGTCTAGGAATAAAGCAGCTCAAATCAGTAGTAACATGTAGTAGTGCAAGTGATAAAAAAGGGATAAGTATATTTTTCGTCCTCGAACTCTTCCGAGAGTTCAAAAATCGTCCCTCAACTCTAATCCGGAGAGTTTTCATCCCTCAACTATCAAAGCCGGAGAGTATTCGTCCCTCGTGCCGCTTTGGGGGCGGTTTTCGTCTGACGTGAACAGTAGATCAGTGAACAGTAAATTCAAAAAAATAGCAAAAAACTGTAAATTTGATCCCACGAATTTTCAAACTTATTTCCTATTTTTTTCAGATTACTGTTCATCGATTTACTGTTCACTTCGGACGAAAACCGCTCGAATTGGCACGAGGGACGAAAACTATCCGGTTTTGATAGTTGAGGGACGAAAACTATCCGGATTAGAGTTCAGGGACGATTTCTAAACTCTCAGAAGAGTTCGAGGACGAAAACTATACTTGTCCCATAAAAAAATGAATTCAAACATCTCTGTAATAGAATCATAATTCGTTGTTCAAAGATACGGAATCTACCTAAATGATAATTCTGGCTCTCATAGATTAACTGAGAGTAGTCGTTAGAGCTCTACCCTGTTTTTCCATAAATAAATAAAAAACTGAACGGTGAAAATGATTGCAGGCTTGTAGCTAAAATTTTAAGCTATGAAGCGACACACATGGCCAACTGACATAGCAAACTACTTAGTTTTGTATTATATAGAAAATTCTAGACATAATAGCAATGCTACGAAACAACTATGAGGTGCACAAACATCTTTTTGGAAAATACAAACACCTACTAAAGAAGAACAAAGTTGCACTCGGCCAACAGGGCATTTAACGCAAATGCATTGGCTAATGCCAATGATGTCTGTTTCTTACACAGGATAGCCATGAAATTGTTAATCGTATAAAAGTATAGGAATGCAAAGAAACTGAAACATAAAAAAAAACAGTGCCCCTCTGCTATCACCATACACATCACAGAACATAAAATTTCTTCATCACCATCCTAGTACATATTCATATATGATACAGTAACACTGGCAGCAATTTCTCAAGTGCAAGAAGACATACTTTTTCAACTAACAGATTGTATCTAAAGCCCCCCCCCCAAACCTGACTTAATCTAATCAAATAAGTAAAAGATATGTCCGGCTCGGTTGAAGCCCTCCTCCCCCCACCACCAAAAAAAACCTGACGTACAAGGTCTACTTCAGATTGCACTGGTCGACACAAAACAAAGGGCATTTTAATCCAGAAACCTGAAGATATGCTACAGGAGCACATGTATATTTTATAAAAACTAATGTACATGTATATGCATGATTACTAAATATGGCAATCCCACTTTACTAATACCATTACAACACAGGCAACAATATATATTACGTGCTAGCAGGAATAGGAGGAACTTGGGTGTATTTTAGTTCAGAGATATAGAAATGACAAGTGATCTAGTTTAAGGCACATACCAACAAGTAGTTTCCTAAGGTAAAGGCTTTGCATTATCTGCAGCTAGCTATGTAAAACAACATGAACCTAAACCCAATGGCTATTGGATGTCTAAACTGAATTGTTGCGTCCCTAAACCTGGAATTGTGGGTTAGTTTTAGCTCTCAAGAATCTGCATACCCATGGTCATATGTACTGCCAGTTTATTTAGACAAGCATGCCAACAATGCACTGATAAACAGAGCAACGTCACAAAAATTACAAGTTTTAGGGTAGGTTACTGTAATGTAATTCGAGATGTACATTCTGTTCAGCCAACAATTCAACAACAATGTGTATATATACTGATAAAAAAATCACATCTCTCCATTTCTAATTTGGAACAAGCACAATAATTTACCCCCGTCACTAAAATCCGAAGTCAGTGTGCGCATGTATGTTTATACACCCAGCTCAAAATCTAGGAAACACAAAATAAGAATCTGAATGCCCCATAAAAATAATCTGGCTGGATAACTCGGCTACTCCGAGCTCCCGCAGATTGAACACTCGCTGGTCGTCCGATTATGTCTTTACCTCGTCTGAGCCGCCTAATTTTCACAGTCTATTTTCACTTCGTGGTTATTTTTTCCCTTCTATGACTGGTGGACTTATTATTGTGCTTTACCTGATTAGTGATTTGAATGATTAGTGATTTACCTGAAAGTATAAGTGTCACAAGTATATTCATTGACTGCCCTCGTACAACCTGCAAACTGATTATGGAATGAGCTTCTGACGGGAAATAGAAAAAAACACAAAAGAACAGTAGGTACCTGACATAGCTCTAGCGTGGTAAAAAAAATTTGAGTCCCAATGGGGTTTGGCTACCCCTTCATGTAAAATTCAACATGTTTATATTTCTTTTATGTCTGTCCTAATGTTGGTACTTATGGCTGACGCCAAGGAGGGTAGCACCTGCACAGAGAATACATCAAACAAAAAACCTAAACAGTAGAGAAGCTTTATATGGGTAGTGAGCAGAAAAAATATACAGTCGCATGGTAGGTTCCAAACAGGGTAAGCACAAACTTACCGGAACTTGTCAAAACTACAATATATTGTGCAAGCAAGTATGCTGCAATACGGAAATCACCATCATCAGAGATAATATTGATGCTTCCAACTACACCTGTGGGTAGCAAACACAAGAGGCAATGCTAATCAGTATACATACGAAACCTAACAAAGATAAAGTAAATATGCACACATGGATGGAAGAGGTGATGGAGGTAGAGCACGAATCTGCAACAAAATTTACCTGCACAAGCTGATACGTCTGACCGCGCAACTCCGTATCAATTCAGAACTGCTGCTGGGCTTACAAAGAGAGCCAATAGGGTTGCATTAGCATCTGTAAATGATGCCAGTGAGACTTCAGTGCTACCAAGGGCTGCAAGCTAATCAGTAGCAGGCTTAAACAAGAAAGCACTTAAAGATTTACACACCCTAGTGTTCATTATAAACAGAAAAGGCCAGGTTGTAAAGTTCAAAGCTTCAGGCTACAGTTTTTCATGTTTTAAATTCATCATGGCACATATCAAAACTGCGAGGGCAATATTCTTTCCTTGGATTTAAGAATGATGATAGCTGACCACTTGAGAACTTGTTGAGAAAATAAACAAGAACAAACTGCTTATTTAAAAAGAAATACACATCCAACAAATAAGATGTATCTGAAAGCAATTATACAAGAACATATTGCTTATTTAAAAAGAATTACACATCAAATAAATAAGATGTATATGAATTTATCACATTATTATTATGGCAGGATAATACCTAGCCATCTCCATGTCGTCAATCTCCTCAGGCTGGGATCCTAGCGAACCAACCAAATCAATCAACCTCCACAAGTGGCCACTTCTACAAGAAATCTCCCACAATCATGCAATTACACTATTCATTATATCAGACAACATAAACAAGAGAGAGAGAGACGGGGATGGATGGAACGCCACTTACAGGTCAAGGTGGAAGACCAAAGCATGGTAAGCGCCCAATACAACAACACTTGCAAGTTGCAACCAGACTGACAAATAATACATATCAATGATTGTGAGATAACAACTATATAAACTCTGCCTGAGGAATCTATATATTTGAAGAGATTAATTACAGGGTACCAATTGCATAAACATAAGATATATTTACCAATTGGCAAGCTTCCTAACCCTCCATATGTTCTGAACTGAAGTGCGATGCAAACACCTTCTACACAGAACCTGAAACACAGCGCCGATAAATTTTAGTATCTTACAAAGCCTCCCTAGGGCAGCTTGCAAACATGAAAAGAGCATAGCAGAGCAAAATCTCATCCTACTGAAAAAATATTTTCTTCATTTTCTATTCACTTGTGGGGGAGTGGAGAGGAGGAGCTGCGCCTGCCGCCTCCCGCGAAGAAGAGGTTGGAGCCCCCTGCGGCTGCTTCTCCCCACTCCAGATCGAGGTCGCGCTCGATGGCTCGAGCTCCACCTGCCATGGTGACGAGGAGAAGAAGAGGGCGAGGAGGTCCCCGATGGCCGGTGCCTCTGTCCTCGTCGCTCCTCTCTCCACCGCCGGCCTCCCCTACCGGTCGTCGAGCTCACCATCTCCTCTATCCTCCTGCTCAAAACCAGGAACGTGAGTTGCCCCCACTCCTTCTGTTCCCCGTCGTCGGCCTCCCCTCAACCTTGGCCTCGTTGCTCGTGGGAGAGAGAGAGAGAGAGGACGAGAAGGAGGCGGCGGCGGCCAGAAGCGGTAGTTGTGCCGCCCACCGCGCGTGAAGAAGATGGGGAGCTCGGGGCGGGAGCGCTGCATATGGTGGTGGCTGCTAGATCGAGAACTGGCGCCCATGTTCAATGCCCTGACGCCCACGAGGCCACGACCACTGCAGCCCACACGACACACACACTGCAAGGCTGGGCCCGCACGCGCTGACGCCCACGATCGCTGCACTGTTGGCTGCACTATTCATAGCTGACGTGGAGCCATCGGTTGTGCCTAGCACTTCTTCAACCTTTATATGTTCAATTCAAGGAGCTCGTACTAACAACATTGCAATCATGCTCATCATTCAAAGATTTAGTGCCAAACATTTTAATGCATTCTTCTTCTAACACTTTGGCACAATTTTCCTTTCCATCATTTTCACGAAAGATATTAAAAGGATGAAGCATATGAGGCAACCTCAATTCCATTTTTTATAGTTTTATTTTATAAACTAAACTAGTGATAAAACAAGAAACTAAAAGATTCGATTGCAAGATCTAAAGATATACCTTCATGCACTCACCTCCCCGGCAACGGCGCCAGAAATTGCTTGATATCTAATACGCAACCTTCTTCTTGTAGACGTTGTTGGGCCTCCAAGTGCAGAGGTTTGTAGGACAGTAGCAAATTTCCCTCAAGTGGATGACCTAAGGTTTATCAATCCGTGGGAGGCGTAGGATGAAGATTGTCTCTCTCAAACAAAGCTGCAACCAAATAACAAAGAGTCTCTTGTGTCCCCGACACACCCAATACAATGGTAAATTGTATAGGTGCACTAGTTCGGCGAAGAGATGGTGATACAAGTGCAATATGGATGGTAGATATAGGTTTTTGTAATATGAAAATATAAAAACAGCAAGGTAACTAAGTGATAAAAGTGAGCGTAAAATGTATTGCAATGCTTCGAAATAAGGCCTAGGGTTCATACTTTCACTAGTGCAAGTTCTCTCAACAATAATAACATAACTGGATCATATAAATATCCCTCAACATGCAACAAAGAGTCACTCCAAATTCACTAATAGCGGAGAACAAACTAATAGATTATTGTAGGGTATGAAACCACCTCAAAGTTATTCTTTCTGATCTATCTATTCAAGAGTCTGTAGTAAAATAACACAAAGCTATTCTTTCTGTTCGATCTATCCTAGAGTTCGTACTAGAATAACACCTTAATACACAAATCAACCAAAACCCTAATGTCACCTAGATACTCCAATGTCACCTCAAGTATCCGTGGGCATGATTATACGATATGCATCACACAATCTCGGATTCATCTATTCAACCAACACAAAGAACTTCAAAGAGTGCGCCAAAGTTTCTATCGGAGAGTCAAGACGAAAACATGTGCCAACCCCTATGCATAGATTCCCAAGGTCACGAAACCCACAAGTTGATCACCAAAACATACATCAAGTGAATCGATAGAATACCCCATTGTCACCATGGGTATCCCACGCAAGACATACATCAAGTGTTCTCAAATCCTTAAAGACTCAATCTGATAAGATAACTTCAAAGGGAAAACTCAATCCATTACAAGAAGGTAGAGGGGGAGAAACATCGTAAGATCCAACTATATTAGCAAAGATCATGATACATCAAGATCGTGCCATCTCAAGAACACGAGAGAGAGAGAGAGAGAGAGCAAACACATAGCTACTGGTACATACCCTCAGCCCCGAGGGTGAACTACTCCCCCCTCGTCATGGAGAGCGCTGTTGGGGAACGTAGTATTTTAAAATTTTCCTACGATCACGCAAGATCTATCTACCAGATGCATAGCAACGAGAGGGGAGAGTGTGTCTACGTACCCTCGTAGACCGGGAGCGGAAGCGTCAAGTGACGCGGTTGATGTTGTCGAACTTCTTCACGATCCAACCGATCAAGCACCGAACGTACGGCACCTCCGCGTTCAGCACACGTTCAACTTGATGACGTCCCACGAGCTCTTGATCCAGTTGAGCTTCACGGGAGAGTTTCGTCAGCATGACGGCGTGGTGACGGATATGATGTGTTCACCGGCGCAGGGCTTCGCCTAAGCTCCGCGACGGTATGACCGAGGTGTGATTCTGTGGAGGGGGTCACCGCACACGGCTAAAACAATTCAACCTGTGTGTCTTTGGGTGCCCCCCTGCCCCCGTATATAAAGGAGCAAGGGAGGGAGGCCGGCCAACTCTTCCTGGTGCGGCTAGGAGTGGACTCCTACTAGGAATAGGATTGCAATCCTATTCCTAGTAGGATTCACCAAAAGGAAGAAGGGGGAAAGGAATAGGAGAGGTGGCGCCCCCCCCCCCCAATCCTAGTCCAACTAGGAACCCTAGGTGGGGGCGCCGGCCAGCTCTATGGGCTGCCTCTCTCTTTCCCTTTAGGCCCACTATGGACCATCCCCTCTCGTAGGGGGTTCCGGTAACCCCCTCCGGCAATCCCGATAAATCCGAAACTTTTCCGGAACACTTCCGGTGTCCGAATATAGTCGTCCAATATATCAATCTTTATGTCTCGGACATTCCGAGACTCCTCGTCATGTCTGTGATCTCATCCGGGACTCCTAACTACCTTCGGTACATCAATACTCATAAACTCATAATACCGATCGTCATCAAACTTTAAGCGTGCGGACCCTACGGGTTCGAGAACTATGTAGACATGACCGAGACTCATCTCCGGTCAATAACCAATAGCGGAACCTGGATGTTCATATTGGCTCCTACATATTCTACGAAGATCTTTTATCGGTCAGAACCGCATAACAACATACGTTGTTCCTTTTGTCAAACGGTATGTTACTTGCCCGAGATTCGATCGTCGGTATCTCTATACCTAATTTAATCGCGTTACCGGCAAGTCTCTTTACTCGTTCTGTAACACATCATCTCGTGACTAACTTATTAGTCTTTTGCTTGCAAGGCTTATTGTGATGTGTGTTACCGAGAGGGCCCAGCGATACCTCTCCGACACTCGGAGTGACAAATCCTAATCTTGATCCATGCCAACACCACGAATACTTTCGGAGACACCTGTAGAGCATCTTTATGATCACCCAGTTACGTTGTGACGTTTGATAGCACACAAGGTGTTCCTACGGTATTCGGGAGTTGCATAATCTCATAGTCATAGGAACATGTATAAGTCATGAAGAAAGCAATAGCAGTAAAACTAAACGATCATAGTGCTATGCTAACGGATGGGTCTTGTCCATCACATCATTCTCCTAATGATGTGATCCCGTTGATCAAATGACAACTCATGTCTATGGCTAGGAAACATAACCATCTTTGATCAATGAGCTAGTCTAGTAGAGGCATACTAGGGACATACTGTTTTGTCTATGTATTCACACATGTATTAAGTTTCCAGTTAATACAATTCTAGCATGAATAATAAACATTTATCATGATATAAGGAAATAAATAATAACTTTATTATTGCCTCTAGGGCATATTTCCTTCAAGCGCCGGGATGATGAAGATGGCCACCGGAGAGGGATTCCCACCTCCGGCAGGGTGCTGGAACGGGTCTGTTGGGGAACGTAGTATTTCAAAAAAAATCCTACGATCATGCAAGATCTATGTACTAGATGCATAGCAATGAGAGGAGAGTATGTCTACGTACCCTCGTAGACCAAAAGTGTAAGCGTTTATCAACACGGTTGATGTAGTCGTACACCTTCACGATCCGTCCGTCCCGATCTAGTAACGAACGTACGGCACCTTCGTGTTCAGCACACGTTCAGCGCGATGACGTCCTCGCCTTCTTGATCCAGCAAGACGGGTGAAGTAGTAGATGAGTTCCGGCAGCACGACGGCTTGGTGACGGTTGTTGATGAAGAACAATCTCTTCAGGGCTTCGCCAAGCACTACAGAAACTATACGGAGGATAAACTAGAGGGTCGGGGTTGCCGGCACACGGCTTGGTGTATCTTGATGTGTCTTGGGTGCTAGCCCTACCCCTCTATTTATATGCTGAGCCTTGGGGTCGAAACTTGGAGTAAAAGCCTCCACAAAGTCGGTTTCACCCGAAAGGCAAGAGTCCTTCTCGGACTCCAGGGCCAGATGCCAGGGACCCTGGCGTCTGACCCCTGGACTCCGCAAAACTTCCTTTTGCGCTTTCCAAAAACCTTGTGTGCTTTCCCCTTTGGCCCAAATAAAGTGTTCTCGTACCCCAAACATTTCGGGAAACATCCGGAACCCCTTCCGGTGAATTTCGGAACCCTTCCGGAGGTTAAACACTATTATCCCATATATCAATCTTTATCTCCGGACCATTCCGGAGTTCCTCGTCATGTCCGTGATCACATCCGGGACTCTGAATAACATTCGGTCACCAACATACATAACTCATTAAATAATATATCGTCAACGAACGTTTAAGCGTGCGGACCCTACGGGTTCGAGAACTATGTAGACATGACGGAGACATCTCTCTGGTCAATAACCAATAGCGGAACCTGGATGCCCATATTGGCTCCTACATATTCTACGAAGATATTTATCGGTCGAACCGCATAACAACATACGTTGTTCCCTTTGTCATCGGTATGTTACTTGCCCGAGATTCGATCGTCGGTATCTCAATACCTAGTTCAATCTCGTTACCGGCAAGTCTCTTTACTCGTTGCGTAAGACATCATCTCGTGACTAACTCATTAGTCATTTGCTTGCAAGGCTTATTATGATGTGCATTACCGAGAGGGCCCAGAGATACCTCTCCGACACTCGGAGTGACAAATCCTATTGTTGATCTATGCCAACACTACAAACACCTTCGGAGACACCTGTAGGGCATCTTTATAATCACCCAGTTATGTTGTGACGTTTGATAGCACACAAGGTGTTCCTCCGGTATTCGGGAGTTGCATAATCTCATAATCATAGGAACATGTATAAGTCATGAAGAAAGCAATAGCAATAAAACTAAATGATCAAGTTGCTAAGCTAACGGGCGGGTCTTGTCCATCACATCATTCTCCTAATAATGTGATCCCGTTGATCAAATGACAACTCATGTCTATGGTTAGGAAACATAACCATCTTTGATCAATGAGCTAGTCTAGTAGAGGCATACTAGGGACACTCTGTTTTGTCTATGTATTCACACATGTACTAAGTTTCCAGCTAATACAATTCTAGCATGAATAATAAACATTTATCATGATATAAGGAAATATAAAATAACAACTTTATTATTGCCTCTAGGGCATATTTCCTTCAGTCTCCCACTTGCACTCAAGTCAATAATCTAGTTCACATCACCATGTGATTCAACACCGATAGTTCACATCGCCATGTGACCAACACCCAAAGGGTTTACTAGAGTCAATAATCTAGTTCACATCGCCATGTGATTCAACACTGATAGTTCACATCGCCATGTGACCAACACCCAAAGGGTTTACTAGAGTCAATAATCTAGTTCACATCGCCATGTGATTAACACCCAAAGAGTACTAAGATGTGATCATGTTTTGCTTACGAGAGAAGTTTAGTCAGCGGGTCTGTTATATTCAGATCCGTATGTATTTCGCAAATTTCTATGTCTACAATGCTCTCCATGGAGCTACTCTAGCTAATTGCTCCCACTTTCAATACGCATCCAGATTGATACTTAGAGTCGTCTGGATTAGTGTCAAAGCTTGCATCAGTGTAACCCTTTACGTTGAACTCTTTATCACCTCCATAATCAAGAAACATTTCCTTAGTCATCCAGTTACTAAGGATATATTTGACCGATGTCTAGTGATCTACTCCTGGATCACTATTGTACCTCCTTGTCAAACTCATGGCAAGGTACAAAACAGGTTTGGTACATAGCATGGCATACTTTATAGAACCTATGGCTGAGGCATAGGGAATGACTTTCATTTTCTCTATATTTTTCTGCCATGGTCAGGCTTTGAGTCTTACTCAACTTCACACCTTACAAATCAGGCAAGAACTCCTTCTTTCACTGATCCATTTTGAACTACTTCAAAATCTTATCAATGTATGTACTCATCGAAAGTCTTATCAAGTATCTTGATCTATCTCTATAGATCTTGATTCCAAATATGTAAGCAGCTTCACCGAGGTCTTTCTTTGAAAAACTCCTTTCAAACACTCTTTTATGCTTTCCAGAATATTCTACATTATTTCTGATCAACAATATGTCATTCACATACACTTATCAGAAATGTTGTAGTGCTCCCACTCACTTTCTTGTAAATACAGACTTCACCGTAAGTCTATATAAAACCATATGCCTTGATCACCTCATCAAAGCATACATTCCAACTCCGAGATGTTTGCACCAGTCCATAGATGGATCGCTGGAGCTTTGCACACTTTGTTAGCACCTTTAGGATCGACAAAACTTTCTGGTTGCATCATATACAACTCCTCTTAGAGGTATCCATTAAGGAATGTAGTTTTGACATCCATTTGCCATATTTCATAATCATAAAATGCGGCAATTGCTAACATGATTCGGACAAACTTAAGCACCGCTACGGGTGAGAAAGTTTCATCGTAGTCAACTCCTTGAACTTGTCGAAAACCTTTCGCAACAAGTCGAGCTTTATAGACAGTAACATTACCATCGGCATCGGTCTTCCTCTTGAAGATCCATTTATTTTCAATGGCTTGCTGATCATCGGGCAAGTCAACCAAAGTCCATACTTTGTTCTCACACATGGATCCCATCTCAGATTTCATGGCCTCAAGCCATTTTGTGGAATCTGGGCTCATCGTCGCTTCCTGATAGTTCGTAGGTTCATCATGGTCTAGTAACATGACTTCTAGAATCGGGTTATCATACCACTCTGGCACAGAACGCACTCTGGTTGACCTACGAGGTTCAGTAGTAACTTGATCTGAAGTTTCATGATCATCATCTTTAGCTTCCTCGCTGATTGGTGTAGGAATCACTAGAACTAGTTTCTGTGATGTACTACTTTCCAATTCGGAAGAAGGTGCAATTACCTCATCAAGTTCCACTTTCCTCCCACTCACTTCTTTCGAGAGAAACTCCTTCTCTAGAAAGGATCCATTCTTAGCAACAAATATCTTGCCTTTCGGATCTGTGATAGAAGGTGTACCCAACAGTCTCCTTTGGGTATCCTATGAAGACACATTTCTCCCACTTGGGTTCGAGCTTATTAGGTTGAAGCTTTTTCACATAAGCATCGGAGCCCCAAACTTTAAGAAACAACAACTTTGGTTTCTTGCCAAACCACAGTTCATAAGGTGTCGTCTCAACGGATTTAGATGGTGCCCTTATTAAACGTGAATGCAGTTGTCTCTAATGCATAACCCCAAAACGATAGTGGTAAATCAGTAAGAGACATCATAGACCGCACCATATCTAATAAAGTACGGTTACGACGTTCGGACACACCATTACGCTATGGTGTTCCGGGTGGCGTGAGTTGTGAAACTATTCCACATTGTTTCAAATGAAGACCAAACTCGTAACTCAAATATTCACTCCATGATCAGATCGTAGAAACTTTATTTTCTTGTTACGATGATTCTCTACTTCACTCTGAAATTCTTTGAACTTTTCAAATGTTTCACACTTGTGCTTCATCAAGTAGATATACCCATATCTGCTCAAAACATCAGTGAAGGTCAGAAAATAATGATACCCGCCGCGAGCCTCAACACTCATCGGTCCACATACATCAGTATGTATGATTTCCAACAAATTAGTTGCTCGCTCCATTGTTCCGGAGAACGGGGTTTTAGTCATCTTGCCCATGAGGCATGGTTCGCAAGCACCAAGTGATTCATAATCAAGTGATTCCGAAATCCCATCACCATGGAGTTTCTTCATGCGCTTTACACCAATATGACCTAAACGGCAGTGCCACAAATAAGTTGCACTATCATCATCAACTTTGCATCTTTTGGCTTCAATATTATGAATATGTGTATTACTACGATCGAGATCCAACAAACTATTTTCATTGGGTGTATGACCATCGAAGGTTTTATTCATGTAAACAGAATAACAATTATTCTATGACTTTAAATGAATAACCGTATTGCAACAAACATGATCAATCCATATTTATGCTCAACGCAAATGCCAAATAACATTTATTTAGGTTCTACACTAATCCCGAAAGTATAGGGAGTGTGCGATGATGATCATATCAATCTTGGAACCACTTCCAACACACATCATCACTTCACCTTTAACTAGTCTCTGTTCATTCTGCAACTCTCGTTTCGAGTTACTAATTTTAGCAACTAAACCGGTATCAAATACCCAGGGGTTGCTATAAACACTAGTAAAGTACACATCAATAATCTTTATATCACATATACCTTTGTTCACTTTGCCATCCTTCTTATCCGCCAAGTATCTAGGGCAGTTCCACTTCCAGTGACTATTTCCTTTGCAGTAGAAGCACTTAGTCTTAGGCTTGAGTTTAGCTTTGGGTTTCTTCATGGGAGTGACAACTTGCTTGTCATTCTTTTTGAAGTTCCCCTTCATTCCCTTTGCCCTTTACTTGAAATAAGTGGTCTTGTTAACCATCAACACTTGATGCTCTTTCTTGATTTCTACCTTCGCCGATTTCAGCATCGCGAAGATCTCGGGAATTACTTTCGTCATCCCTTGCATATTATAGTTCATCACGAAGTTCTACTAACTTGGTGATAGTGACTAGAGAACTTTGTCAATTACTATCTTATCTGGAAGATAAACTCCCCCTTGATTCAAGTAATTGTAGTACCCGGACAATCTGAGCACATGCTCACTGGTTGAGCTATTCTCCTCCATCTTGTAGGCAAAGTACTGTCACATGTCTCATACCTCTCGACACGGGCATGAGTATGAAATACTAATTTCAACTCTTGGAACATCTTATATGCTCTGTGGCGTTCAAAACGTTTTTGAAGTCCCGGTTCTAAGCTGTAATGCCCCGGATGTAATACTTTCCCTTTTGGGCTTATAATAAATCTCCGGCTTCATCTATTTCCATTTCGGGTTCTTTGTCTTTCGGGTTTTCGTCGTTTTGTTGTGTGAGTGTGTGGCATTCATTCATATCATGTAGTCATGTGCATTGCATTGCATTTGTGTTGTGGGTTGCATCCGGTTCGTGGCGTTCCTTCCCGTTGTCCGTTTCGTGTTCCGGAGCTCCCTCACGTGTCCGTGACGTCCCGTAGGCCTTCTTTGTTGTTCGGGCGTTTTTTCGTTACCGGTGTACCGTGAGGTTGTGTTGTGTGTTGTTGTTTTGTTGTGTGCAACCCGCCTCTCAAATCTCGTCTCGTTTGGACTCCGTTGACTTTTCCCTCCGTTGCCCGTGTGGGTCCGAAGTGCCCTTACTTCGTGTCCCAGAAATACCCCTACTGCTCTCTTTTATCTCCGTCTGGTCCTTTTAAAATCATCCCGCGATCGGATCCGTTGGATCACGATCGTAGGGCTCCTAAACACCCTAGCCTCCAAACCCTAGTCTAAATTGCTATATATAGACCCCTAGTCTATGGGCATCCCCTTCTTCTTCCTCCTCTAGTCCCCTTCCTTTTTTTTTCTTTTCCTTCTTCAGATCCAGTTTATCTGCCCGGATCCCGAAGGATTCCATCAGATCAGCCAGCCGCTGGGATCTCCTCGCCTCGAACGCTGCGGGGTCAACGACCGCACCGCAGCGCCAGCTGCCTGGGTCGCCAGATCGTCCTCCGCACCGACGCAGTCGGGCCCCGCTCGTTCGACCGATCGCCCCGTCGGGCCAGATCGGGACCACTTCGTCGCTGGTCGCCCCGGCCCGTGCCTCCCGTCGCCTGGGCCGGCCGGTCCCCACATCACCGACCGTTTCGCCGTCGACCGTACTGGGCCGCAGCCGCCTTCCCCCCTCGGCCCGCTACCGCCCCGTCAGTTCTCCAGTCGCCGCCGCCTCGTCGATCGGGGAGGAGCCCCGATCCATCGCCCCGCCTGGGCCCTCGCCAGCCGGCCCATCCGCGGGCGCCGCGACGCCGCCAACTCCCTCCGTTCCGACCGGGCCGCCTCGGCAGTTCCCCCCCCCGCGCGGCCCATTCGCCGCAGCAGGCCGCTCCAGCGCCGAGCGCTTCCACCGCGGGCCTCCCGCCCCGCTGGGCCTCCGCCGCAACAGTGCCCCCGCGCGGGCCCAGATCCAACCGCCGGCCCGTTTCTCCGTTTTTTCCCCAGATCTCAGATCTGCTAAGGTTGTTCCCCACTCCTAAGTCTTTTAAATCCTGATCTGTGATCCAAACTTTGACCTGCTGTATCTTTTTACCTGTTGCTCCGTTTTGAGCGTGTGATATGTCCAGATGTTCGTGGAGATGCCCTCTACGTTTTACCTGTTGTAGTCATGCATGTTAGAGATCATCTAGGTGCTTGTTTTGTTGTTGCAAGAGTGTATGATGATATAAACTGCTGTTATGTGTTATTTTCATGCCACCTTTGACATGTGATATCTTTTAGCTCGTTTGTCCAAACGATGCAAATGACATGTCCACGTGTTCGTCTCGTTACGAACTACGTGTTGAGTGTGATAGGTTGCATGGTAGATGTTTTGTTTCCTTGTTATCATCGTTGCAAGATGCCATGTTCAAATGTTGTGTTTTTACTTGTTATGAAATGCCATCTTGTTGAGCTCGTTGCAATCGGTGTGTTCACCACATTGATGCATGCTTATGTGTTTCGGGATCACCGTCATATGTACTTTGATGAGGTGCTTACCCTTTGCCATGTTTAGTTTCGAGGTGTCTTAAACATGCTCTTTTTGATGCTATGATGATGTTGCTGTTTTAGGACTTAGTGAAATTTCACTAAGTCTGAAATCTGTAACGTTCCGATGCCATGTTCGTGTGATGTTGTAGGACAAAGCATGATAGTTTTGGGGTGGATTTTGATTGTTCCATGAAGTATATATTGTTGTCTTTCCATCCATGTCCTCACATGTCCATTTGAGTGGCTGTAGCATGCTTATCTTTTGCTCCAAACTTTCAATAAAATTCTGCTGCCAGAATTTTATTTCAAAGTTCAATATGTCCAAGGTCATTGCTATTGATCCGTGACTCCGTTGGGGGTGCACTTTGGACCTAGTTGCTGTACATTATATCTAGTTTATGTTCAAGTCCTTTGCCATGCTTTTTGGGTGCTGTAGGTTAATTATTTTGAGCTCCCAAGATGCCATGTTGCTGTAATTTGCAGTTTTCGCTCAAATCTTGTTTCGGGCATAACTTTTAGCCCGTAACTCCGATTTCAGCGAATCTTATATCAAACTTGGGTGATTTTCTGTGTAGATTAATAATATCAGCTTGTTATCTTGTTTTGAGGTGTTTTGCTTGAGTGATGTTTTACGTGCTCCGTGTGCATCTTTAGTGCATCCATCATGCATTCATGTTTTTCGAGTGCGCATTGCATCGTGTTGATTGGTGCTTGGTGTGTTTGTCTTGTTTAGAGCCGGAAGCTGAGAACGAGTTTTCCAACGAAGTTGAGCACGAGGTTTCCAACGAGTTTGAGCACGAGGACCCTTCTTTCGATCCGAACGTCTTCTCTTCAGGCAAGATGACCGAACCCCGATAACATTACTATCTTTGCCTATTGCTAGTAGTCTCGATCTATAGTTTTGCCTCGATGCCCATGTTCTTCTTGTCAGCCTCCTACTTGTAACCAATTGCCATGTTTAACCACCCTACCTATGCAAACCGTTGCTTGGCTAAGTACGCTTCGCTCAGCCCTTCTTATAGCGTTGCTAGTTGCAGGTGAAGTGAAGATGCTTGCTCCATGTTGAAGTTTGGTTGGGTTATATCACACTATATAAATGCTTAAACTGAAATCACATATATATTGGCAAGGGTGGAAGGCTAAGCCTTTTGCTTGGTGTTTTGTTCCACTCATGCCGTTAGGATCTGTATAAGCCGGTTTTATGTTCCTTGATTATGCGTTCCTAACACGGTTGGGGTGTATGGGACCCCCTTGATAAACCGCTAAGTGCTAAGTCTTTTCCAGCAAGTCCCAACCTTGGTACTATTTGCCTAAACAACTAAAACCTTTCCGAGGGAGTAATTAACCCGAGGCTTAATTAATTCAACCCCCTGGGCCAGTGCTCGACTTGAGTGTTGGTCCAACCTAGAGCCACTTGCGGATACCACCCGGTTCGCTGGGGTCTTTGGTATCTGTACGTACTGCTCATCCGGACGTGTCCTGAGACCTAGATACGCGCGGCTACTATCAGGGTGTCGACACGCCGGGAGGATTTGCTGGATTAGCCTTACCTTAGTTCGGTTTAACTTGAGCACGGGATTCCGAGGATACTCGGGTCTTCCCACTTTGGAGTTGCGACTCCGCGGATCGTGGGCTTGTAATGGGTCAAGTTGGAACACCCCTGCAGGGTTTGAACTTTCGAAAGCCGTGCCCGCGGTTATGTGGCAGATGGGAGCTTGTTAATTCCGGTTGTAGATAACTTGACACAATGATGCTAATACACTACCAGCGTGTGTTCCGTGACTGTCAATTTCCGAATAGGGATTCGGGAGTTGAACACGGAGGGGTTATGTTTGTGAGCTTGTAGCTAGGATCACTTAGTGATCACTTCTTGCCGATGCCTTCTCTTCTCGCTCTCTCTTGCGTAAGTTAGTGCTAGTTGCTGCTGCAGACTCTTGTTGTTCCTTCACCTCATTTCTTTCTTCAGCCTTTCCCTCACCTAAAGGCTTTGATAGTTCTGTTACCCGGGAACGGGATTGCTGAGTCCTCTGTGGCTCACAGTTACTTCACACCAGATGCAGGTCCAGCCGTGAGCTATCCAGGTGATGGCACCGAGCTGGATTGGGAGTACGACGAGGAGCGTAGTCGATACTACGTGCGCTACCCGGACGATCAGTAGTGGAGACTCTTACTAGGATTCGATCCGCCTGTGGTTGTTATTTATCTGAGTTTGGTACTTTGACATTTGGATTTTTGCCCTTAGAGGGTTGTAGTGATCTTATTGTATGATGTTTGAGACTTGTACTGATATTCTGTGACGTGGCGATTGTAAGCCGACTATTTTAAGTTTACCATCCCTCTTTTACATGAGTTGTGCAAAGATTACCAAACTTGAGATCATTCTAGGATGGACTTATGCCTTTAAGTCGGGCCTCGACCCGTAGGAGGTATAACTCCATCCTGGGCATTACAAGTTGGTATCAGAGCCTTCTCCGACCTAGGAGCCCCCACTGTTTGATCGAACCGTTGACGGTTGAGTCTAGGCACACACTGAAAAACTTTTTGAGTCATATATTATATCGGAGAGTAGGATTCTTTGCTTCTCATCCCCTTTCTCTCTGGTGAGGACTCCTGACGTCTGCTCTTGTCTCTCCTATCTTCAAAATTTGCACAAAATTTTTTTTTTTAGGAATCTCGCGAGTATTCTGGGATTGTTTCGATGTTCTTGTGACAAGGATATTGTTCTCGATGCCTCCTGTTACCGAGGAGTTGAGCTTCGGGGTATCACTGTAACAAGCATATCGCGACAGTACTAAATACTTAAGACGGCCGACATCGAAAATCTCCCCTATGCGGCCAGTGGCACGATAACCCCGACATCACCCAGTACTGGGGAGGTAGTTCGGGAGTATTGCCATAGCTTGTTATAGTGGATGCTTTTCGAAGGTCCGAGGTACACAGTTTCCGAGAAAGACTGGTTATGTGTTGAAGGATGGATACACCTGGATGTAGGTTAGAGTTGATTGCGCGGTGCTTCCCGTGTATCCCCAACACCTGATTGCATAACTGGAATCTTTCGGAAAGCTATAGGTGGGTTTTATCCAGTAGATCGTAGGCATTCTTCCAACGAATGCAGGTTAGTGAGTTCGGGGTTCGACATTGAGTGAAGGAGTTATATGACCGAGGTTACTATCAGGAGTTGCATCTTAAAGGGTCCTTGGCTATGCTGATCCGGGGATTGCAAAACCTTTTCGTAACGCGTTCATATGCTTTCAGCACAAAGATGTTAGAACGAAACTCCTCTCTTGTGTTTGTTCCTTTCCGTATCTTGTTGTTTTTATTATTTATCCTTTTGATCCCCATGTGGTTTCTCGTGAAGACTGATGTTATCAATTAACTAAGAAATTCATTCGTTCCTCTTGTTCGGATGTTTTCATTCGTTCTTATTGTTCGAATGATTATTGTGAAGACTTGTTGCAATTCATTCCATTGATTCAGCTTATTCCTTTTGTCAATCAATTGCTGATTCGTGGTCATCTCTTACAGGATGGCTCCGAAAAGGGTTCCGAATGCCAACCCAGAGGGTGAAGAGGTTCTAGAACGTCCTCCTTCTCCTCCTCCTCCGCCTGAGGCTTGGAGAGCAATTATGCAGACTACTGCTCAGAACACTCAGTTGATGATGCAGATGATGCAGCAAATGCAAGCTATGCAAGCTAATCAAGCTAATCAGGGCATTCCATTGAACCAAGGCAACTTCTTCCAGCAGCACCATGCTACTCTCAACCAGTTCTTGGCCAACAATCCTAAAGCTTTCAGTTACTGTGTCGACCCTCTTGATGCTGAGGATTGGCTGACCGATATCAAGAAGCATTTTGAGTGCAGTAACGTGAAAGAAGATGACTATGTGAAGTTTGCAGCCTTCCAACTGAAAGATCAAGCAGCTGACTGGTGGCAGCAGTACAAAGACTCAAGGCCGGGTCAAGTGATCTCGTGGGAGAACTTCTGCAGGGATTTCCGCTCGCATCACATTCCTACAAGTGTTATTGAGGGTATGCGTGAGCAATTCCGCAACCTCAAGCAGGGTTCCATGTCAGTCTATCAGTATAATGTCAAGTTCCAAAACCTCGCTCGCTATGCAAAGCAAGACATACCTGATGCAAAGAGCAAAATCTATCAGTTCCGTGGAGGTCTCAAAGATGAACTTCAGCTTGCTCTCACTTTGTTCGAGCCAGACGAATTCGATAAGTTCTATAATATGGCTTTGAAACAAGAAGCAGCTCAGCTTAAGATGGAGGCTTCTAAGAAGAGAATTCGAGATGCTGTTCACTCTACCTCATCGTCTCAGTTGGCTGCGAAACAACAGAAATTCTGGCTTCCTCCTCCTCCAATGATTCGAGCTCCATTCAACAACTCCAGCAACTCCAACAACAAGAACTCTAGTGGCCGTGGTTTCTCCCACCCACCCAACCCAAGCAACCAGTCGAAGAAGCAGTTTCAGTCTCAAGGCTCTAAGTCCAGTGGCTCTCAGTTCCGTCCTCTCTCTGAAGTGGTGTGCAACAAGTGTGGCCAGAAGGGTCATTATGCCAACAGATGTCCGAATCCGAAGCGTCTTCCACCTCCTCCTCCTATGAGTTCAGCTATTGTCAAGCATGATCCAAAGTCTGCAAGGGTTAATCTGATGAATGCAGCACAAGCAGAGGCTTCTTCTGATGTCATTCTGGGTAATCTCTCAGTGAACTCTTTTCCAGCTAAAGTTTTGTTTGACTCGGGTGCATCTTTGTCCTTCATTTCAAGACCTTTTGTTGCTAAGCATGAATTTGTCACTCAAGTGATGCCGAAGCCGTTGAGCATTATTTCTCCTGGTTTGCAAATGACCTCTCGGGTGCATGTTCCGGATATTTCTATTCGCATGGGTGATTATCGATTTTTGGCTTCTCCGGTGGTTCTTGGTCATTCTGACATCGACCTCATTCTCGGAATGGATTGGCTTTCTCAGCATGATGCTCACATTGATTGCGCTCAAAAGGAAGTCAAGTTGACTCATTCTGATGAAGATGTGATTATCTTCGCCTCCAGGGATAATACTATTCGGCTTTTCTCTCTTAATGATAAGGGTGAAATTAATGCCATAGAGCAAATTCCAGTGGTGAATGAATATCAAGACGTCTTTCCAGAAGAACTTCCAGGAATGCCTCCACACCGTCAGGTGGAGTTTGTCATTGAACTCGAACCGGGCACCGAACCTGTTTGTCGGCGTCCATACAAGCTATCTTCAGATGAATTGAAGGAATTGAAGAAACAGTTGGATGAACAGGACCGTATGGGTCTCATCAGACCGAGTACATCTCCGTGGTGCTGTGGTGTCTTATTTGTCAAGAAGAAAGATGGCACGGAGCGTCTCTGTGTTGACTACCGGCCACTGAACAAGAAGACGATTAAGAACAAGTATCCGCTCCCCAACATCAATGAACTCTTTGAGCAGCTCAAAGGAGCTAAAGTATTCTCTAAGCTTGACCTCCGAATGGGCTACCATCAAATTCGCATTCGCGAGGAAGACATTCCCAAGACGGCGTTCAGAACGAGCTACGGTTCATATGAGTATACCGTCATGTCCTTCGGGCTCGCCAATGCTCCTCCTACCTTCTCAAGGATGATGCATTACATCTTCAACCCCTATACAGGCGAGTTTGTGCTAGTGTATCTGGACGATATTTTGGTGTTTTCCAAGAATGAAGAAGATCACGAAAAGCACTTGCGTCTGGTTCTTGATCGACTCCGAGAGCACAAATTCTATGCCAAGTTCTCAAAGTGCGAGTTTTGGCTCGATAAGGTTCTCTACCTGGGCCACATTATCTCAGCTGACGGTATTGCGGTTAATCCCGAGAAAGTTGAAGCAATTGTCAACTGGGAAGCTCCTCAGAACGTCAAGCAGCTCCGCAGTTTTCTGGGTCTTGCCAGCTATTGCAGAAGGTTTGTGGAGAACTTCTCCAAGATTGCCAAGCCTCTTTCCAACCTCCTCCAGAAG
The DNA here is from genome assembly GCA_902687465.1 of Secale cereale. NCBI lineage: Eukaryota > Viridiplantae > Streptophyta > Magnoliopsida > Poales > Poaceae > Secale > Secale cereale. The sequence goes on along the minus strand of LR738715.1, from coordinate 193,205,192 downwards.
AATGTCAAATACTTTTGGTCTCCCGATTGTGAAGTGGCTTTCAAAACCCTTAAAGAGAAGCTTGTCTCAGCTCCAGTTCTGATTCCTCCAGATGAATCCAAGCCCTATGAAGTGTTCTGTGACGCTTCTCTTCAAGGCCTTGGTGGTGTGCTTATGCAAGAGAAGAGAATTGTGGCATACACTTCACGTCAGCTCAAGCCAGCTGAGAAGAACTATCCCACACATGATCTCGAGCTAGCAGCTGTGGTACATGCTCTGATTACGTGGAGACATCTGTTGTTGGGCAGAAAGGTCGACATCTTCACTGATCACAAGAGTTTGAAGTACATCTTCACGCAGCCGCATCTGAACCTCCGTCAGACTCGTTGTTCCCAAAGGTGATCTCAGGAAGCTCATAATGGAAGAAGCTCATGACTCTCTCCTTTCCATTCATCCTGGCAGTTCCAAGATGTATCAAGATCTCAAGCAGTCTTACTGGTGGACACGCATGAAAAGGGAAATTGCCCAATTCGTGAATGAATGTGATGTATGCAGAAGAGTGAAAGCAGAACATCAACGTCCAGCCGGTCTTCTCCAACCTCTTCCTATTCCTGAGTGGAAGTTCGACCACATTGAAATGGACTTCGTCACTGGCTTTCCTAAATCCAAGCGAGGCAATGATGCTATCTTTGTGGTGATTGACAAGCTTACCAAAGTTGCTCACTTTCTTCCAGTCAAAGAATCAATCAATGCAGCTCAACTTGCAGAGCTGTACACTTCCAGAATTGTGTCCCTACATGGCATTCCTCAAGTGATATCCTCAGACCGTGGCAGCTTGTTCACATCAAAGTTCTGGGACTCCTTTCAGTCCGCCATGGGCACGAAGATCAGGTTCAACACTGCCTTTCACCCTCAGACTAGTGGTCAAGTCGAGCGTGTGAATCAGATCCTTGAAGATATGCTCAGAGCCTGTGTCATCTCCTTCGGCATGAAATGGGAGGACTGTCTTCCATTTGCAGAATTCTCTTACAACAACAACTTTCAAGCAAGTGCAGGCAAAGCACCGTTTGAAATTCTCTATGGCAGAAAGTGCCGTACCCCTCTCAACTGGTCTGAAACAGGTGAACGCCAACTTCTTGGCAATGATTTGATCTCTGAAGCCGAAGAAATGTGCAAAGTCATACGTGAGAATCTCAAGGCCGCTCAGTCGCGTCAGAAGAGTTACTATGACGGAAAGCATCGTGATTTGGCTTTCGACATCGGTGATCATGTCTATCTCCGAGTTTCTCCGATGAAAGGAACCCAAAGGTTCGGTATCAAAGGAAAGCTTGCTCCTAGATACGTCGGTCCTTTCAAAATTCTTGGCAAAAGAGGCGATCTAGCCTATCAGCTCGAGCTCCCTTCCAACTTTGCAAATGTTCATGATGTCTTCCATGTGTCTCAGCTTCGCAAATGCTTCAAGGCACCTGAGCGCATGATTCCGTTTGAGGAGATTGATCTTCAACAAGACCTTTCCTACCGAGAGCATCCAGTTGCAATTCTCGAAGAAACTGAACGCAAGACTCGCAACAAGACCATCAAGTTTCTGAAAGTCAAGTGGTCACATCACACAGACCGAGAAGCTACCTGGGAACGAGAAGATCATCTTCGTTCCGAGTACCCTTCCTTTTTCCAGTCCTAGATCTCGGGACAAGATCTTTTTGTAGTAGAGGAGAGTTTGTAATGCCCCGGATGTAATACTTTCCCTTTTGGGCTTATAATAAATCTCCGGCTTCATCTATTTCCATTTCGGGTTCTTTGTCTTTCGGGTTTTCGTCGTTTTGTTGTGTGAGTGTGTGGCATTCATTCATATCATGTAGTCATGTGCATTGCATTGCATTTGTGTTGTGGGTTGCATCCGGTTCGTGGCGTTCCTTCCCGTTGTCCGTTTCGTGTTCCGGAGCTCCCTCACGTGTCCGTGACGTCCCGTAGGCCTTCTTTGTTGTTCGGGCGTTTTTTCGTTACCGGTGTACCGTGAGGTTGTGTTGTGTGTTGTTGTTTTGTTGTGTGCAACCCGCCTCTCAAATCTCGTCTCGTTTGGACTCCGTTGACTTTTCCCTCCGTTGCCCGTGTGGGTCCGAAGTGCCCTTACTTCGTGTCCCAGAAATACCCCTACTGCTCTCTTTTATCTCCGTCTGGTCCTTTTAAAATCATCCCGCGATCGGATCCGTTGGATCACGATCGTAGGGCTCCTAAACACCCTAGCCTCCAAACCCTAGTCTAAATTGCTATATATAGACCCCTAGTCTATGGGCATCCCCTTCTTCTTCCTCCTCTAGTCCCCTTCCTTTTTTTT
>LR738715.1:193158415-193199742 GCA_902687465.1 Secale cereale | reverse complement strand
CCCCCTGGGCCAGTGCTCGACTTGAGTGTTGGTCCAACCTAGAGCCACTTGCGGATACCACCCGGTTCGCTGGGGTCTTTGGTATCTGTACGTACTGCTCATCCGGACGTGTCCTGAGACCTAGATACGCGCGGCTACTATCAGGGTGTCGACACGCCGGGAGGATTTGCTGGATTAGCCTTACCTTAGTTCGGTTTAACTTGAGCACGGGATTCCGAGGATACTCGGGTCTTCCCACTTTGGAGTTGCGACTCCGCGGATCGTGGGCTTGTAATGGGTCAAGTTGGAACACCCCTGCAGGGTTTGAACTTTCGAAAGCCGTGCCCGCGGTTATGTGGCAGATGGGAGCTTGTTAATTCCGGTTGTAGATAACTTGACACAATGATGCTAATACACTACCAGCGTGTGTTCCGTGACTGTCAATTTCCGAATAGGGATTCGGGAGTTGAACACGGAGGGGTTATGTTTGTGAGCTTGTAGCTAGGATCACTTAGTGATCACTTCTTGCCGATGCCTTCTCTTCTCGCTCTCTCTTGCGTAAGTTAGTGCTAGTTGCTGCTGCAGACTCTTGTTGTTCCTTCACCTCATTTCTTTCTTCAGCCTTTCCCTCACCTAAAGGCTTTGATAGTTCTGTTACCCGGGAACGGGATTGCTGAGTCCTCTGTGGCTCACAGTTACTTCACACCAGATGCAGGTCCAGCCGTGAGCTATCCAGGTGATGGCACCGAGCTGGATTGGGAGTACGACGAGGAGCGTAGTCGATACTACGTGCGCTACCCGGACGATCAGTAGTGGAGACTCTTACTAGGATTCGATCCGCCTGTGGTTGTTATTTATCTGAGTTTGGTACTTTGACATTTGGATTTTTGCCCTTAGAGGGTTGTAGTGATCTTATTGTATGATGTTTGAGACTTGTACTGATATTCTGTGACGTGGCGATTGTAAGCCGACTATTTTAAGTTTACCATCCCTCTTTTACATGAGTTGTGCAAAGATTACCAAACTTGAGATCATTCTAGGATGGACTTATGCCTTTAAGTCGGGCCTCGACCCGTAGGAGGTATAACTCCATCCTGGGCATTACATAAGCCGTAAAGCATGGTGCACTAAACTATCAAGTAGTCATCATACCGAGCTTTTGTCAAACCGTTCATAACGTCTGCATCTTCTCCTACAATAGGTCTGTCACCTAGCGGTGCATCAAGGACATAATACTTCTGTGCAACAATGAGGATAATCCTCAGATCACGGACCTAGTCCGCATCATTGCTATTAACATCTTTCAGCTTAGTTTTCTCTAGGAACATATAAAAATAAACGGGGAGCTACATCGCGAGCTATTGATCTACAACATAGATATGCTAATACTTCCAGGACTAAGTTCATGATAAATTAAAGTTCAATTAATCATATTACTAAAGAACTCCCACTTTGATAGACATCCCTCTAGTCATCTAAATGATCACGTGATCCAAATCAACTACACCATGTCCGATCATCACGTGTGATGGAGTAGTTTTCAATGGTGAACATCTTATGTTGATCATATCTACTATATGATTCACGCTCGACCTTTCGGTCTCCAGTGTTCCGAGGCCATGTCTGTGCATTCTAGGCTCGTCAAGTTTAACCCGAGTATTCCGCGTGTGCAAAACTAGCTTGCACCCGTTGTATGTGAACGTAGAGCTTATCACACCCGATCATCACGTGGTGTCTCGGCACGACGAACTTTCACAACGGTGCATACTCAGGGAGAACACTTGTACCTTGAAATTTTGTAAGGGATCATCTTATAATGCTACTGTCGATCTAAGCAAAATAAGATGCATAAAAGATAAACATCACATGCGATCAATATAAGTGATATGATATGGCCATCATCATCTTGTGCCTTTGATCTCCATCTCCAAGGCACCGTCATGATCACCATCGTCACCGGCGTGACACCTTGATCTCCATCGTAGCATTGTTGTCGTCTCGCCAACTATTGCTTCCACGACTATCGCTACCGCTTAGTGATAAAGTAAAGCAATTACATGGCAATTGCATTTCATACAATAAAGCGACAATCATATGGCTCCTGCTAGTTGCCGATAACTTTACAAAACAAGATCATCTCATACATTAACGTATAACTCATCATGTCTTGACCATATCACATCACAACATGCCCTGCAAATACAAGTTAGATGTCCTCTACTTTGTTGTTGCAAGTTTTACGTGGCTGCTACGGGCTTAGCAAGAACCATTCTTACCTACGCATACAAAACCAGAATGATTTTTTGTCAAGTATGTGCTATTTTAACCTTCACAAGGACCGGGCGTAGCCACACTCGATTCAACTAAAGTGAGAGAGACAGACACCCACCAGTCACCTTTAAGCATCGAGTGCTCATAACGGTGAAACCAGTCTCGCGTAAGCGTACTCGTAATGTCGGTCCGGGCCGCTTCATCTCACAATACCGCCGAATCAAAGTATGACATGTTGTTAAGCAGTATGACTATTATCGCCCACAACTCACTTGTGTTCTACTCGTGCATATCATCTACGCATAGACCTGGCTCATGTTGCCACTGTTGGGGAACGTAGTATTTCAAAAAAATCCTACGATCATGCAAGATCTATCTACTAGATGGATAGCAACGAGAGGAGAGAGTATGTCTACATACCCTCGTAGACCAAAAGCGGAAGTGTTTAACAACGCGATCGATGTAGTCGTACACCTTCACAATTCGTCCCGATCTAGTACCGAGCGTATGGCACCTCCGTGTTTAGCACACGTTCAGCGCGATGACGTCCTCGCCTTCTTGATCCAGCAATATGGGCGAAGTAGTAGATGAGTTCCGGCAGCACGACGGCGTGGTGACGGTTGTTGATGAAGAACAATCTCTGCAGGGCTTCGCCAAGCACTACAGAAACTATACGGAGGATAAACTAGAGGGTCGGGGTTGCCGGTACACGACTTGGTGTATCTTGATGTGTCTTGGGTGCTAGCCCTACCCCTCTATTTATATGTTGAGCCTTGGGGTCTAAACTTGGAGTAAAATCCTCCACAAAGTCGGTTTGACCCGAAAGGCAAGAGTCCTTCTCAGACTCCGGGGCCAGACGCCAGGGTTCCCGGCGTCTGGACCCAAACGCCAGGGACCCTAGCGTCTGGCCCCTGGACTCCGCAAAACTTCCTTTTGCGCTTTCCAAAAACCTTGTGGGCTTTCCCCTTTGGCCCAAATAAAGTGTTCTCGTACCCCAAACATTTCGGGAAACATCCGGAACCCCTTCCGGTGAATTCCGGAACCCTTCCGGAGGTTAAACACTATTATCTCATATATCAATCTTTATCTCCGGACCATTCCGGAGTTCCTCGTCATGTCCGTGATCACATCCGGGACTCCGAATAACATTCGGTCACCAACATACATAACTCATTAAATACTATATCGTCAACAAACGTTTAAGCGTGCGGACCCTACGGGTTCGAGAACTATGTAGACATGACCGAGACATCTCTCCGGTCAATAACCAATAGCGGAACCTGGATGCCCATATTGGCTCCTACATATTCTACGAAGATATTTATCGGTCGAACCGCATAACAACATACGTTGTTCCCTTTGTCATTGATTGTTACTTGCCCGAGATTCGATCATCGGTATCTCAATACCTAGTTCAAACTCGTTACCGGCAAGTCTCTTTACTCGTTCCGTAATACATCATATTGTGACTAACTCATTAGTCATTTGCTTGCAAGGCTTATTATGATGTGCATTACCGAGAGGGCCCAGAGATACCTCTCCGACACTCGGAGTGACAAATCCTATTCTTGATCTATGCGAACACCACAAACACCTTCGGAGACACCTGTAGAGCATCTTTATAATCACCCAGTTATGTTTAGATGTTTGATAGCACACAAGGTGTTCCTCCGGTATTCGGGAGTTGCATAATCTCATAGTCATAGGAACATGTATAAGTCATGAAGAAAGCAATAGCAATAAAACTAAACGATCAAGTTGCTAAGCTAACGGGTGGATCTTGTCCATCACATCATTATCCTAATGATGTGATCCCGTTGATCAAATGACAACTCATGTCTATGGTTAGGAAACATAACCATCTTTGATCAATGAGCTAGTCTAGTAGAGGCATACTAGGGACACTCTGTTTTGTCTATGTATTCACACATGTACTAAGTTTCCGGTTAATACAATTCTAGCAAGAATAATAAAAATTTATCATGATATAAGGAAATATAAAATAACAACTTTATTATTGCCTCTAGGGCATATTTCCTTCAGGGTCTAGATTGATTTTCGGTGGCTACAGGGGCTTGCGGTGGCGGAACTCCCGATCTAGGTTTCTTTCTGGAAGTTTGGGTATATATAAGAGGTGTTGGAGTCGGGAACAAGTAAGGGTGTCCCCGAGGCGGCCACGAGATAGGGGGTGCGCCCAGGGGGGTAGGGCACGCCCCCCACCCTCGTGGTGGCCTCGGGACTCTTCTTGTCCATCTCCGATACTCCGTGGGCTTCTTCTGGTCCAAAAACAATCTCCGTGGAGTTTCAGGTCAATTGGACTCCGTTTGTTATTCCTTTTCTGCGATACTCAAAAACAAGGAAAAAACAGAAACTGGCACTGGGCTCTGGGTTAATAGGTTAGTCCCAAAAATAATATAAAAGTGCATATTGAAGCCCATTAAACATCTAAAACAGATAATATAATAGCATGGAACAATAAAAAAATATAGATACGTTGGAGACGTATCAGTCTCCGCCGTCTTGAGTGACCGACGGCAGACCCATGCAAGGAGTCGCTCATCCTCGTAGGGCTCCGCCAGCATCCCGCGGCGACGACGCATGGACCGCTTCGCGGCTTCCTTCTTCCTTGGTCGCTGCCTCTCGGGATGGGTGGCGTGCGCCTCCGATTCTAGTGCAGGTGCGGGTCGACGATGCAGGGACTAGCACCCACCGCTGCCCGCGCGGAGGAGCGGCCGATGGGGGAAGGGGACTGCGATGTCCTGCCGGAGCTCAGCGCGGGCCAGGAGGTTCCAGCTCTGGCATGTGCGCTGCGCCGGGGCGGGAGCTGTGGGGACGTTGTAGATCCGGAGCTGCTCCCAGTGTCCATCTTGGACCGCTTCCAGGCAATGCGGAGGGCCAACTCCTCGTCGTAGTCGATGTCGGAGCCAGAGTCGCTGTCGCAGCTCAACATTGCTCTGGATTGGATCAGAATGGTGAAGGGGAGTGTACGTGACGGACCGAGATAGGCGAGCAGAGTGAGCTAGGGTTTGGAGCAGGAAGCCAGATGGTTTTTGTGGGACACCCTTGAGGGTGGTGGTGAGTCGGGCTTGTCAGGCGGCCGTGCCTCGGCATGCTCGGGTCGCCCTCTGTCCGCCCTAGATTTGGGCTGGATATGAGGGGTGCAGGTCAGCCTGAACGTTTGAGGCACCCGACTGGGTCGATTTTTGTGACCGGTCAGCCCGTCCGGGTGTTTGAGACGGATTTGGGGCGCCCGACTTTAGATACTCTTAGCACGACTTCCCGACGATCTACGACAATAGGTTTTGGCCGACTCCGCTGAGGGAGAGGCGATTTCGACGGCGCGCATTCGGCTCGCTTCAATTCTTGTAGCCGTTGCTGGGTGCTTTATGAATCTGGATGTAATTTTTATTATTTTTTATGTTCGTTGTACTACCATTATTGAAAATGAATAATTTGACGTTTTTCTGTGGAAAAGAAAATCGAATATAGCTGCTTTGACGCGGGCATCATTTCATGCCCGGGGTACTTGAACTTACATTCGACTATTGTTACATACCATAGACGAAGTATAAGTGTTGCATCGTAGAGTGATAGTACGTACTCCCTCCGTCCGGAAATACTTATCATCAAAATAAATAAAAAAGAATATATCTAGATGTATTTTAGTTCTATATATATCTCTTTTTATACATTTTGATGACAAGTAATTTAGGACGGAGGGAGTAGCTCGCTCGATGGGTGATCAAGTTCAACCGGTGCGCGCCGAGGCCCGGCAGAGGGCGTATAATTTTGTGAATCCCGATCTCTTGATGTTCTTTGCTGAATAAGCACTACTAAAATTCCAGATTTCCCGGGCCCAGTGGGTTGTGACATCAGAACAATCTTGACAAGTGATTGCCTCCAAGTATTATACTCGAAGGCACGCGTTAGCCTCCGTTTCTATATTTTTTTTAAGATTTCAATATAAATTATATACGAATGCAAAAATTGCTCCGTACATAATTCGTATTAAAATCTTGAAAAAGACTTATATTTAGGAACAGAGGGAGTAGGTTATTTCTCAATGACGAAACCATGATTATTATTACTATTTTATTTTTGCAGGAAAACCAAGACTATTGTATCTCCTTTCTTATTTGTGTACAGAATTATCTTTGCCAGCCCTGGACGAATGCAGCCATTGGATATGTTTTCATATGTGTTGTACTCCCTATGTACCTAAATATTTGCCGTTTTAGGTTTCTTAGTGGAAATTCTATCACGTTACAAAATTTCTCCACTTTCAAAACTATCCGTGTCCACCACTAGTTGTTCCTGCAATCAACTCGCTCTCCCCATCCACTCCAGATTTCCCCATCTTTCTCTCTCTCTTTCTACTTCTGCATCTCCAGATCCGTCGGCCAGTCCCTCTCCCTGCCGCCGCCCTCTCCCTCTCCCCGTCGCATCACTCTCGTCGCATCTCGTTCCCACTCCCACCATATCTCGCAGGGAGTGGACGCGGAGGAGCAGCGCGGCGAAGGTGGGGGCGGAGGAGCAGGGCGGCGGAGGTGAGGGCTGGGCGGAAGTTGGGAGCGGAGGTGAGTGCTGGGCGGAAGTGGGGAGTGGAGGTGGAAGACGATCTAGAGAAGGTTAATTCAAATTAAGTGAGGGTGTTGACGTAATTTCCTTAGTTTTTCACCTGGTCGGAAAATCTCCCCAGCGACAAATATTTAGGTATAGAGTGAGTACTACATACTGATCATCATTACAAAGGACGTGCTCCACGGAGCCCCTTTTCGAAAAAAAAAACAGAAAATATAAAAATGTTTTTTTGCGAGAAGATATATAAAAGTTATAAAGATAATTCTATAAATACATATGCATGTTATTTAAGTATGTATAAAGTTTTGATCATCTAGTTGGATTATTTTGCATGCCACGCAAAAAAGATAAATATCGGGCACAAATACAATAAGAAAAGCTTATTTTAATCTATGTCTTTGTCTTTTTATGTACATGACATATGAACGTGTGTTCATGAGATTATTTATGTGTATACTACAAATATATGTCTCTGTGTATACTTTTCCAGTTTTTTATGTGTGAAAATAGTATTTTCCCTGAAATATACTCCCTCCGTCTCAAAATAGTATTTGACTAACTTTATGGAAAAACATATTAATATCTAAAATAAAAAAGTTATATGTTATGAAAGTTAATTTCAACACGCATCTAATACTATTGATTTCATGGTGTGAATGTTGATATCTTTTCCTATAAAGCTAGTCAAACTTTACAATGTTTGACTTTGATCAAACCTTATATGCGAACTAAAAAGAAACGAAGGGAGTACTAGCTTTAGTGCAAAGTTAATATAAAATTGAGTCACAAAAGCATAATTGGTTTGATGCCAAAAGTTGGCATGCCAATATTTGGCAAATGCCAAATGTTGGCTAGTGATTGATTGGCTACCAATTTTTCTTGTCTATCTCACAGAAAATTGCCAAATGTTGGCAACTTTTGGTTTTGCCAAATGTTGGCTTGCCAAATATTGGCAATGCCAAATGTTGACATCAAACCAATTATGCTCTTATTTTTTGACGAAGGGAGTAGTATATAGAAAGATCTTTTTGCATGGAAATATATATAAAGAGCTCCATGGCGCTTCGTGCGCTGCATGCACTTTTCGTCGTACATACTCCTTGTAGACTTGTGGTAGTACAGCGGTACACAACTCAACCGACGCTTTTTGAAACTATCTACTGTTTTTTTCCTTCTTGAAGCTGTACAGTTCCAGTTGCTACATTATTATGCTTAGAAACCAAGCGAAAAAAGTGAACAAATACGGACGCGTACAGGGGTGAGCAGTGATCGTATCTTTGTATAATGGTGTCAGGTCACCGTCGGTACGCGACGTATCACTTGAGTCGTCGATCGGTAGGCCGTACATGTCAATCCTTGCATATGCACAGGCGCGTCTCTATATATGGTCCTGCTTCTTTCCTGAATCGACCAACTAATTAACATGCCTGCACAATGCATATCGTGATTTATCTATATTTCGGTGTGGACTGTGGTAGATCGCCGAAAAAAGCGACAAGCATAAGCGTGCACGTGTCGTGTCAATTCATCATGCGCTAGACGCTTAGATTACTTGTTTTTTATGGCGATTTTTTTCTCAAGTTCTTAGATTAAGTGTGGTGGCTTCGCTACCTGAGTGAAGTTTCTGGATGTGAAACAAACTAGATGCCATAGCTACCTCTGAAGACTTTCCGTCTGTTGAAATCACACAATTGATTAAGGGCGTCTTTCATTACGGTAGCGCCAATACGGATGTGCGCAGCACGGTCCGGATGCGATTTCTTATACATAAATCAAAGACAAACGTAGGGTTTTGCGTGTGTACGGATCACTCCCGAGCCTTCTTCTGCTTTTGCCCACCCAAACCACTCACCCGCCCGTCCGGTGTATTCCATCCCACGCGCCACATTACTTATCGCGCCCGTATTCATCCTGATCTAGAGCGTACAACGGGCGGCAATGATGCCACGATTTGACCGGACGAAAAGATGACGCATACGGACACGACCTCCCGCGCGTGCCGCCGCTTCAATGCGGATGCCGCGTCCCGAGAAATCTACTCCGGCCGCTGCGCCGCATTTGAGCGGGCTAACCGTCACTTCGCGTGGCCTAACCATGACTATTTAAGCCGCACTCCAGTGCCGTCCAAAACCGCACCATCCCGAACACCTCACCTTCCCCCTCTCCCTCATCGAGCCCTTCCTCCTCTCCGAGCCCAGCGGCGATGTCGTGGTCCTGGTTCTTCGCGCCGGTAGGCGGCAACAGTGGAAGTTCCTGGTCAAGAGGATCATGGCGTCGCCGCCCTCGCTCACCTGGACCATTCGCACCCATGGCGGCGGGCTCCTTCGACAAAGAGGAGATAGTCATGGCGACGAGGAGGACCAGCCGCAACAGCGGCCCCGTCTCCTCTCAGAGGCGGCTCTGACGGACGAAGATTTCGTCCATCAGATGGATATCATGGCAGAGTGTTCGCTCCATCAGATGGGTCTGGCACCACTGTCGCCGGCGCACGTGAAGGAGTCATTGTCCCCGTCGCAGGTCCGCGTTAAGCGGTAGCCGACACCCCCACTCTAGCAGGTGAAGTACGAGCCGGCGTCCCCGAGGCGCAATCGCGGCCTCCATATCGGCGGCCGCGTGAAGCAGGAGCCAACATCCCCCTCGCCCCCGCCGTGTAAAGGATGAGCTGGTGTAGGACCGTCGCACAGCCGCTACGCAAGGATCGACGGGCCCTCGTCGCCACCACGACGCCATCGTCGGTAGACGAAGGATGAGCTGCCGCCCGTGATCGCCAAGGCGCGTGGCCGCATCCTCCACTACTCGAAGACGGTTGTTTCGGCGGTGCCTCTGGCTCTCGGGCCGTGGTATCCGAGGCCGAGCGCGCGGCGCGGCAGTAGGCGAGGTACGACTGGCGCAATGTCGGTCGTCGTTCCGCGTACGCGAAGACGGATGTGGCGTCGAAATGGATCCTGTCACCACCGGTAGGGGCAACGCCGCCGCCAACGCTTACAGCAATGGCCAGGACGGCCCTTCGCACCGCGCCACAGGATCGCGGAGTGGCTTCTCCGTGAGCACCAGGCAGCCGCGGGACAGGGCTGCCCGGTCCTCTGTCATCCTTGTGCCGTTGGAGGAACGATGACGACGATGGCACAGACGTCGACGACGGCGCGGTAGGACAGTGTGGCCACGCTTACGAGGTGGTCATCCGATATAGGGCCTAGTGCTTTTTAATAGTTTTTAATAAAACGGTTGAAATATCGTTTGTTTATGTGAATTATATTAGAACTTGAATAAAATCCGTCCGATTTGTTGAAAATGAATTTGTAATATATACGGCTATAGTTGGATGTTGTCCTTCCGCACTGTGTCTGTGTATTGATCCCTGTTCGTGCACTGATGCAGGAAAAAAATTACGGATTGCCGTTGCACATCCGTAACACATCACCGTAGTCACTGGGAGTAGAAGAAGAAGCATGTTCAGCTAGACAGGCAAAAATATAAGAGTTCGCGCGACGCGCTCCCTTGTAGGCTACATGGGTTTTCTTTTTTTGGGATACAGGATTTTTTTTGTTGAGGGATATAGGCTACATAGGTTTACTCTCCGATTCCGGGCTCACAACAGTATTGTTCAGAGCAAGTACAATAGAGCTGAGTCAGCCGGCTATAAGAAATAAACTAATATATTTCTGCTTACTTGGAGAAAAGAGAAGAAAAAAGAGAAGGTAAGCGGACTCTTCGTGAAGAGTCAGCTATAGCACGTGTTCCTAAGCATTTTGTGAGAATAAAAAGTGGATCACATAATAAACAATACATTCTTTTGATCTAGTATTGTATATGTTGACTATATGATAGGCTGTAAATGACATGACACTAGCTTAAACTAGCTGCTGGCTATACTATTAACCATGCTCTAACTACCTAGCTATAGGGTAAACCGTTAGCGCGCGGATACGTCCATCCGCACCGACGATGTACATAGACAGGACACGACTCACAAGACAAAGGCATGGTCGATCAGCGGTCACGTCCGGACGTGGCGCTAGCTGCCTCTTCCCTGCCCCGCTCCACGACGAGCGGGCGGGCGAGCGACGACGAAAACGTCAGTGAGCTCGCTCGGCGGTCGGTCGGAGCACGTTGTGTCGACGCACTCGAGCGCACGTAGAGCGCGCGCCCGGTCGCGGCGGTGAACTGGTGGTGATGATGACGGTGCGGCACCCCGCGAGAAGTGGTGTTGGTCAGTAGGGGGCAGAGGAGCCTGTTCATCCCTGATTGCCGCCTTGCCAGGTGAGGTGCAATACATTATGGATACCACTCTTTCCCGAGTGTTGTTAGCGTGTACCGATCAGCTCAGGTGGGTGGCCGAAAGCAGAGGCTGGGAACAAGCGCGCGTTCCCGTCGCTGCGCTTGATCGTTGCCTTTTTTTTCTCTTTCCTCGGCATTCGGTCTGTGAACTGCCACAAATGTTTGTACCTGCGCTCTAGTCTCAGAATTGTTTTTCTACTTTTTTGAGGATTAGTCTCAGAATCGGTGGGAACTGTGACTTCTTTTGACGGGCCACCAGGACAAGATGAAACCAGGTGATCCCACCGAGCGGGAATTGTATTCCGTGCGCCGGCAGTCATGGTGCTATCCGACCGGATGCCATAGAACATCTTAAAGAATCTGAAAAAAATCTACCACATTAACACAACATCAATGTACGATGTCACAAAATTTTGTATTGAAATTTGAAATATTTTTTTAGATACAAAAATTGGCAAATTTGACATCAGTGTGACAATAGACCAAATCTAAAGACCAGGCTATGTTACCTACTATTCAGTGTTGAATTTGTCATTTTTTGTTTTTTGATTTATGTTTCGAGTTTTTACTTGAAATTATGTGACGACCTACATTTATTTGTGTGAATGTGCTAATTTTTGTCATAAATTTTTGAACATTTTAAAAGCACAGCGTGAGTTCGGTGCACCGATAGCACTACAAGTTCCGTGCACAAGATATCATCCCCACCGAGCAGCCCGGATAGGCAGCCACGCACCACAAATGAGGAACACCAAGTCCTTGGCGAGCAAAAGTACTCCCTCTGTCCCATGCAAAATATTCTTATATTATAGGACGGAAGAAAACACATTATTGTTTTCGGAAAACTCGAAATCATTGATTAGAGGTACGTTTTGCAAAGGTCGCTCCCACCTTTTTCGGTGACGACAAGTGACGTACTGTATGTGCAACACCAAGGCCGTACCTATAAATTTCGGGGCCCGGTGCAAAATCAAAATTAGGCCCTATATTTTAAAATATATAATTAAAAATATTTTGTATAAATTATTGCGATGCTACAGATTTTTCAGTGAATCCACATTTGATCTTAAAAATGTAAATTTACCAAAAAAAAATTTAATGAAGTATCAGAAAGAACAAAAAATGACCAGAGTAGAAACTAATTAGAGGGGTAAAAGGTTGGAGACCATGAATGGCAGCACATGGTATCGGATCGATCTACTAAGAACCATGCAGTGAATGAGAGACAACAATACAAAGAGAGGGAGACGTGAGGTTGGCCTGAATTTAAGGGTGAGTCCGTTTCATTTATTTCGCTCCTAAAAACCGATTAAGTACCTAATCTCTTGACAAGTAATAGTACTAATTGATTTTGGGGCCCCTAGAATTTGGAGGCCCTGTGCTAACACTCATCACAAGCTGAGAGTTATATTTATATTTTTTGACATTCATTTTTTAATGTTCTCTCTCGAACACAGCCAAAAAATAATACAAAATATCACCAAAAACTAGCAAAAACCTTGCAACATTCAAAAAGTAAAAAGATAAAATCGGTGAAGGAAAAATGCATTCCTGAGGGTGCGCCCAGCGTATGACATGTGGTAGCGCCGGGGCACACCCACGAGCGTTCACTTGAGTAGCCCCTGAGGCGGTATGCGCTGATTACTGACTCCCTTGAGAACAAGCAAATGCTATCACAGACTCGTGGTGTCAAAAATAACAGGCAAACCCTGCGTAGAAATTTGGGCCGGCCAAGTACACGCAAAGTGATTATTGGTTTCCATGTGGGTTTTTTGAAGACCTCCTATCTGATGCGTCTTGCGTCAAATAAACTCACGACGCACATGACATCCCTCCGACTGGGTTGGCCCAGTGAAGCCGCAAGTGCCTGAGCGAGGACCTCACCGAACAGGCTACTGTAGCGGTCAATTGATAGTAGCAACCAGAGGGACTGTATCGAGACGGTTTACTATGTCATCCGGGTCACTATAGCGAACTGGTCTTCTGGTTGTATTTTTTCAAGATTTTTTATAAAGTGCTTGTTTTTAAGCATGGCAGTTTTCATAAAAAATGAATATTTTTTTAAAATGCTACCAAAATTTGTTTTTTTAACATGAACTATTTTCATTTTTTTTGTGAAATACAAAGGGAAGAAAATAAGAAACAGAAAAAAAAGACAATTGAAAAAGAAAGAAAACTTTGAATATATTTTTTTTAGAAAAAACTGGTTCGAGAATTCTAGAAGGTTCCCATAACCTGCAAAAATTGTGCACTACGCTACGCAAGAAGGGGCCGGCCCATCCACTGCACTCTGCCTCGCTTGCAGTGCGGGTGGGGTCGACAATCAGCCACAATTGGTAACAGGTGGGATTTTCTAGTTTCTTTAGAATTCCCTATTAAATCTCACTCCGTTCTAATACGTCTCCATCGTATCTATAATTTTTGATTGTTTCATGTCAATATTCTACAACTTTCATATACTTTTGACAATTTTTTATACTATTTTTTGGACTAACATATTGATCCAGTGCCAGTGCCAGTTCCTGTTTGTTGCATGTTTTTTGTTTCGCAGAATATCCATATCAAACGGTGTCCAAACGGAATAAAAACGGACAGAGATTTTTTTTGGAATATATGTGAATTTTGGGAAGCGGAACCAACACGAGACGGTGCCCGAGAGGGTCATGAGGCAGGGGGCGTGCCCACCAGGGGCAGGCGCGCCCTAAGCCCTCTTGGCCACACCGTAAGGCGGTTGATGCCCTTCTTTCGCCGCAACAAGGCTAATATCCGGATAAAAATTGTGTCAAAAAATCAGCCCGGAGTTACAGATCTCCGGGAATTTAAGAAACGGTGAAGGGCCAAAATCTGGGAACGCAGAAACAGAGAGAGACAAAGAGACAGATCCAATCTCAGAGGGGCTCTCGCCCCTCCGCCGTCATGGAGGCCATGGACCAGAGGGTAAACCCTTCTCCCACCTAGGGAGAAGGTCAAGGAAAAAGAAGAAGGAGGGGGGTTCTCTCCCCCTCGCTTCCAGTGGCACCGGAGTGCCATCGGGGTCATCATCGTGTGACGGCGATCTACACCAACACCTCCGTCATCTTCACCAACATCTCCATCACCTTCCCTCATCTATCTGCAGCGGTTCACTCTCCCGCAACCCGCTGTACCCTCTACTTGAACATGGTGCTTTATGCTTTATATTATTATCCAATGATGTGTTGCCATCCTATGATGTCTGAGTAGATTTTCGCTGTCCTATCGGTGATTGGTGAATTGCTATGATTGATTTAAATTGCTTATGGTTACGTTGATGTCCTTTGGTGCCCATAATATGAGCGCGCACGTGGATCACACCATAGGGTTAGTTGTATGTTGATAGGACTACGTATTGGAGGGCAAGAGTGACAGAAGCTTCAACCTAGCGTAGAAATTGATGCATACGGGATTGAAGCGGGACCAATATATCGTAATGCTATGGTTGGGTTTTACCTTAATGAACGTTAGTAGTTGCGGATGCTTGCTAATAGTTCCAATCATAAGTGCATAGAATTCCAAGTAAGGGATGACATGCTAGCAGTGGCCTCTCCCACATAAAACTTGTTATTGGTCTAGTAACGTAGTCAATTGCTTAGGGGCAATTTCGCAACTCCTACCACCGCTTTTCCACACTCGCTATCATTAACTTTATTATTTCTTTATCTTAACAGCCCCTAGTTTTATTTGCGTGCTCTTTATATTCTTGCAAACATATCCCACAAAAACTACAAAGTACTTCTAGTTTCATACTTGTTCTAGGTAAAGTAAACGTCAAGCGTGCGTAGAATTGTATCGGTGGTCGATAGAACTTGAGGGAATATTTGTTCTACCTTTAGCTCCTCATTGGGTTCGACACTCTTACTTATCGAAAGAGGCTACAACTGATCTCATACACTTGTGGGTTATCAAGACCTTTTTCTGGCGCCGTTGCCGGGGAGCAATAGCGTGGGGTGAATATTCTCGTGTGTGCTTGTTTGCTTTATCACTAAGTAGATTTTATTTGCTGTTCTAAGTTGTTCTCTATCATTAGTTATGGATATGGAACACGAAATACTAATAAAACTTTGGTGTACTTGCTACTCATGGAGATGGGGAACCTCCTAAAACCCTCGATGCTCATTATGTGAAAGATATCATGTACTACTTTGATAATCCCGAGAAAACCCCATTCAACTATGTAATGGGAGTAACGTTGGATCAACGTGAATACTTTAGGGATTATCGCTTGACACAAAAAGGGAAACTGTTATGGGATCAAATTCATATGTTGCATTGGTATGCTCGGCAACTATGCTTGAGATATGATTATACTTGTTGCTTTAGGATGAAGGCTCCACACATTCCCTTTTCATGCAAATTTAATGATAATGAAACATTAGCTTCTTATGCTAATGGTATATATGATTATTATGATGTGGAACAAATAAAAGAATTCGTTGCTTTTAAGGGTGCTTATGAAATTGAATCTCTGTTTAAAAAGAATGATGCTTTTGATGATGATGTTTCTAGGCCTGAAAATCTTGCTATATTGAAATATTGCTTTTTGAATTATGAATATAACTCCAATATTGATGCGTTTATTCAGAAGGTCTCCGCTATCCAAGAAGAGACTAATATTTTGCAGGAGTCTATGGAAGAAGAAATCAATGACATTGTGAGCTCATTGGATGAAAAAGATGAGAAGGAGAGCGAAGAATAAAAGGAGAAAGAGCGAATTAGCTACCCGTGCCCACCTTCTAATGAGAGTAACTCTTCAACTCATACATTGTTTAATTTCCCTTCGTGCTTACCGAAGGATGATTGCTATGATGATTGCTATGATCCCGCTGATTCTTTTGAAATATCCCTTTTTGATGATGCTTGCTATGTTTGTGGCCAAGATGCCAGTATGAATTATGCTTATGGAGATGAACTTGCTATAGTTCCTTATGTTAAACATGAGATAGTTGCTATTGCACCCACACATGATAGTCCTATTATCTTTTTGAATTCTCCAAACTACACTATATTGGAGAAGTTTGCACTTATTAAGGATTATATTGATGGGTTGCCTTTTTCCATTACACATGATGATTTTGATGAGTATAATATGCATGCGCTTGCTGCTCCTATTTGCAATTATTATGAGAGAGGAACTACATCTCCGCCTCTCTATGTTTCCAACACGATAAAATTGCAAGAAACTGCTTATACTATGCATTGACCTTTACTTGATGTGCATGAATTTTTCTTGTATGACATGCCTATGCATAGGAAGAGAGTTAGACTTCGTTGTTTCATGACACATATCACTTTGTGCTCATTACTAAATGCCAAATCATTGCTAATTATAATTGGCTTTGATATACCTTGGGATCCGGGTGGATCCATTACTTGAGCACTATATGACTAGCTTAATGGCTTTAAAGAAAGCGCCGCCAGGGAGACAACCCGAAAGTTTTAGAGAGTCATTTATTTCTGTTGTGTGCTTTTATAAAGTTTAAAACCAAAAAAAGAGGGGAACCTAAAACTTTTTCAAAAAGAAAAGTGAAAGTAAGAAGGACGAGCACCGTTGAAATGGGGGAGCTCCTTGAACTTTGTTCATGCCCATGGAAACTTTGCAAATCTTAATTAAAGAAACTTTTCATCAAAAATAATTATCGCCTTGTACAATTCCATTGTATTATAAAAATAATGTGGCAAGGTTTGCCTTTAGGATGTTTACAATGCTTGTTGGTTTGTGCGGTGCAGGACATAAACTTTGGCTGTAGTGCGCGATTTTACATTTTTTTTCCTGGAACGTCAAATGGTTCTGAAACTTTTTCACTGTCTTTCTACACAAATTGTTTGTTTTTCCTAATTTTGGCAGAATTTTTCAAGTATGGTGAATGTTCAGATTATTACAGACCGTTCTGTTTTAGACAGATTCTGTTTTTGATGCATAGTTTGCTTGTTTTGATGAAACTATCAATTTCTATCAGTGGATTAAGCCATGGAACAGTTATATTACAGTAGCTACAATGCAAAAACAAAATATGAATTGGTTTGCAACAGTACTTAGAATAGTGATTTTCTTTATTATACTAACGGATCTTACCGAGTTTTCTGTTGAAGTTTTGTGTGGATGAAGTGTTCGAAGATCGAGGAGGTCTCGATGTGAGGAGAAGAAGGAGAGGCAAGAGCTCAAGCTTGGGGATGCCCAAGGCACCCCAAGTAAATATTCAAGTAGACTCAACGTCTAAGTTTGGGGATGCCCCGGAAGGCATCCCCTCTTTCTTCAACAAGTATCGGTATATTTTCGGATTCGTTTCATTCATGTGATATGTGCAGATCTTGGAGCATCGTGTGCTTTTTTTAATAAATGCACCATGCTGGTATGAGATAGTCCTTGGTTGATTTATAGAATGCTCTTTGCACTTCACTTATATCTTTTGAGTATGGCTTTATAGAATGCTTCATGTGCTTCACTTATATCATTTGAAGTTTGGATTGCCTGTTTCTCTTCACATAGATGTTGGGGAACGTAGTATTTTAAAATTTTCCTACGATCACGCAAGATCTATCTACCAGATGCATAGCAACGAGAGGGGAGAGTGAGTCTACGTACCCTCGTAGACCGAAAGCGGAAGCGTTAGAACAACACGGTTGATGTAGTCGAACTTCTTCGCGATTCAACCGATCAAGCACCGAACGTACGGCACCTCCGCGTTCAGCACACGTTCAACTTGATGACGTCCCATGAGCTCTTGATCCAGTTGAGCTTCACGGGAGAGTTTCGTCAGCACGACGGCGTGGTGACGGATATGATGTATCTACCGGCGCAGGGCTTCTCCTAAGCACTGCAACGGTATGACCGAGGTGTGTTTCTGTGGAGGGGGGCACCGCACACGGCTGGAACAATTCAACTTGTGTGTCTTTGGGTGCCCCCCTGCCCCCGTATATAAAGGAGGGAGGGAGAGGCCGGCCCTAGAGGGGGCGCGCCAAGTGTGGGGAGTCCTACTAGGACTCCCAAGTCCTAGTAGGATTCCCCTTTCCTTTCCGGAGTAGGAGAGAAGGAAAGAGGGGGAGACGGAGAAGGAAAAGGGGGCTGCACCCCTTGTCCAATTCGGACTAGAAGGGGGGCACGCGCCTCCTTCCTTTTGGCCTCTCTCTTCTATTCCCGTAACTCCCCGGTACTCCGAAAATACCCGAATCACTCGGAACCTTTCCGATGTCCGAATATAGTCGTCCAATATATCGATTTTTACGTATCGACCATTTCGAGACTCCTCGTCATGTCCCCGATCTCATCCGGGACTCCGAACTCCTTCGGTACATCAAAACTCATAAACTCATAATACCGATCGTCATGAAACGTTAAGCGTGCGGACCCTACGGGTTCGAGAACTATGTAGACATGACCGAGACTCATCTCCGGTCAATAACCAATAGCGGAACCTGGATGCTTATATTGGCTCCTACATATTCTACGAAGATCTTTATCGGTCAAACCGCATAACAACATACGTTGTTCCCTTTGTCATCGGTATGTTACTTGCCCGAGATTCGATCGTCGGTATCTCAATACCTAGTTCAATCTCGTTACCGGCAAGTCTCTTTACTCGTTCCGTAATACATCATCCTGCAACTAACTCATTAGCTGCAATGCTTGCAAGGCTTATAGTGGTGTGCATTACCGAGTGGGCCCAGAGATACCTCTCCGACAATCGGAGTGACAAATCCTAATCTCGAAATACGCCAACCCAACAAGTACCTTCGGAGACACCTGTAGAATACCTTTATAATCACCCAGTTACGTTGTGACGTTTGGTAGCACACAAAGTGTTCCTCCGGTATTCGGGAGTTGCATAATCTCATAGTCATAGGAACATGTATAAGTCATGAAGAAAGCAATAGCAGTAAAACTTAAACGATCATAGTGCTAAGCTAACAGATGGATCTTGTCCATCACATCATTCTCCTAATGATGTGATCCCGTTGATCAAATGACAACTCATGTCTATGGCTAGGAAACATAACCATCTTTGATCAATGAGCTAGTCTAGTAGAGGCATACTAGGGACACTCTGTTTTGTCTATGTATTCACACATGTACTAAGTTTCTGGTTAATACAATTCTAGCATGAATAATAAACATTTATCATGATATAAGGAAATAAATAATAACTTTATTATTGCCTCTAGGGCATATTTCCTTCAGTCTCCCACTTGCACTAGAGTCAATAATCTAGCTCACATCGCCATGTGATTTAATACGGATAGTTCGCATCGTTATGTGAATAACACCCATAGTTCACATCACCATGTGACCAACACCCAAGTTTACTAGAGTCAATAATCTAGTTCACATCGCTATGTGATTAATACCCAAGAGTAATAAGGTGTGATCATGTTTTGCTTGTGAGAGAAGTTTAGTCCACAGGTCTGTCACATTCAGATCTGTATGTATTTCGCAAATTTCTATGTCTACAATGCTCCGCATAGAGCTACTCTAGCTAATTGCTCCCATTTTCAATACGCATCCAGATTGATACTTAGAGTCATCTGGATTTAGTGTCAAAGCTTGCATCGGCGTAACCCTTTACGACGAACTCTTTATCACCTCCATAATTGAGAAACATTTCCTTAGTCATCCAGTTACTAAGGATAATTTTGACCGCTGTACAGTGATCTACTCCTGGATCACTATTGTACCCCCTTGACAAACTCATGGCAAGGTACACAACATGTTTGGTACACAGCATGACATACTTTATAGAACCTATGGCTGAGGCATAGGGAATGACTTTCATTCTCTCTATATTTTTCTGCCATGGTCTGGCTTTGAGTCTTACTCAACTTCACACCTTACAAGTCAGGCAAGAACTCCTTCTTTGACTGATCCATTTTGAACTACTTCAAAATCTTATCAAGGTATGTACTCATCGAAAGTCTTATCAAGCGTCTTGATCTATCTCTATAGATCTTGATGCCCAATATGTAAGCAGCTTCACCAAGGTCTTTCTTTGAAAAAACTCCTTTCAAACACTCCTTTATGCTTTCCAGAAAATTCTACATCATTTCCGATCGACAATATGTCATTCACATATACTTATCAGAAAGGTTGTAGCGCTCCCACTCACTTCTTGTAAATACAGGCTTCACCGCAAGTCCGTATAAATCTATATGCTTTGATCAACTTATCAAAGCGTATATTCCAACTCCGAGATGCTTGCACCAGTCCATAGATGGATCGTGGAGCTTGCACATTTTGTTAGCACCTTTAGGATCGACAAAACCTTCTGGTTGCATCATATACAAGTCTTCTTTAATAAATCCATTAAAGAATGCAATTTTGTTATCCAATTGCCAGATTTCATAAAATGCGGCAATTGCTAACATGATTCGGACAGACTTAAGCATCGCTACGGGTGAGAAAGTCTCATCGTAGTCAACTCCTTGAACTTGTTGAAAAACTTTCGCAACAAGTCGAGCTTTGTAAACAGTAACATTACCGTCAGCGTCAGTCTTCCTCTTGAAGATCCATTTATTTTCGATGGCTTGCCGATCATCGGGCAAGTCAACCAAAGTCCACACTTTGTTCTCATACATGGATCCCATCTCAGATTTCATGGCCTCAAGCCATTTTGCGGAATCTGGGCTCATCATCGCTTCCTCATAGTTCGTAGGTTCATCATGGTCCAGTAACATGACTTCCAGAACCGGGTTGCCGTACCACTCTGATGCGGAACGAACTCTGGTTGATCTACGAAGTTCAGCAGAAACTTGATCTGAAGTTTCATGATCATCATCATTAGCTTCCTCACTAATTGGTGTAGGAATCACTGGAACAATTTTCTGTGATGTACTACTTTCCAATTCAGAGAAGGTACAATTACCTCATCAAGTTCTACTTTCCTCCCACTCACTTCTTTCGAGAGAAACTCCTTCTCTAGAAAGGATCCACTCTTAGCAACAAAGACCTTGCCTTCGGATCTGTGATAGAAGGTGTACCCAACAGTTTCTTTTGGGTATCCTATGAAGATTTACTTCTCTGATTTGGGTTCGAGCTTATCATGTTGAAACTTTTTCACATAAGCATCGCAGTCCCAAACTTAAAGAAATGACAGCTTAGGTTTCTCGTCAAACCACAGTTCATACGGTGTCATCTCCACGGATTTAGATGGTGCCCTATTTAACGTGAATGTAGCTGTCTCTAATGCATAACCCCAAAAGCGATAGTGGTAGATCGGTAAGAGACATCATCGATCGCACCATATCTAATAAAGTACGGTTATGACGTTCGGACACACCATTACACTGTGGTGTTCCAGGTGGCGTGAGTAGTGAAACTATTTCACATTGTTTTTACCGAAGGCCAAACTCGCTAACTCAAATATTTTACCTCTACGATCATATCGTAGAAACTCTTATTTTCTTGTTACGATGATTCTCCACTTCACTCTGAAATTCTTTGAACTTTTCAAATGTTTCAGACTTGTGCTTCATTAAGTAGATATACCCATATCTGCTCAAATCATCAGTGAAGGTCAGAAAATAACAATACCCGCCGCGAGCTTCAACACTCATTGGTCCACATACATCTGTATGTATGATCTCCAACAAATCTGTTGCTCGCTCCATTGTTCCGGAGAACGGAGTTTTAGTCATCTTGCCCATGAGGCATGGTTCGCAAGCACCAAGTGATTCATAATCAAGTGATTCTAAAAGTCCATCACTATGGAGTTTCTTCATGCGCTTTACACCATTATGACCTAAACGGCAGTGCCACAAATAAGTTGCACTATCATTATTAACCTTGCATCTTTTGGCTTCAATATTATGAATATGTGTATCACCACGATCGAGATCCAACAAACTATTTTCATTGGGTGTATGACCATCGAAGGTTTTATTCATGTAAACAGAATAACAATTATTCTATGACTTTAAATGAATAACCGTATTGCAACAAATATGATCAAATCATATTCATGCTCAACGCAAATGCCAAATAACATTTATTTAGGTTTTACACTAATCCCAAAAGTATAGGGAGTGTGCGATGATGATCATATCAATCTTGGAACCACTTCCAACACACATCGTCACTTCACCTTTAACTAGTCTCTGTTCATTCTACAATTCTCGTTTCGAGTTACTAATTTTAGCAACTGAACCGGTATCAAATACCCAGGGGTTGCTATGAACACTAGTAAAGTACACATCAATAATCTGTATATCAAAATATACCTTTGTTCACTTTGCCATCCTTCTTATCCGTCAAGTATCTAGGGCAGTTCCACTTCCAGTGACCATTTCCTTTGCAGTAGAAGCACTTAGTTTCAGGCTTGAGTTTTAGCTTTGGGTTTCTTCACGGGAGTGACAACTTGCTTGTCATTCTTCTTGAAGTTCCCCTTCTATCCCTTTGCCCTTTACTTGAAACAAGTGGTCTTGTTAACCATCAACACTTGATGCTTTTTCATGATTTCTACCTTCGCTGATTTCAGCATTGCGAAGAGCTCGGGAATTCCTTTTGTCATCCCTTGCATATTATAGTTCATAACGAAGTTCTACTAACTTGGTGATAGTGACTAGAGAACTTTGTCAATTACTATCTTATCTGGAAGATTAACTCCCACTTGATTCAAGTAATTGTAGTACCCAGACAATCTGAGCACATACTCACTGGTTGAGCTATTCTCCTCCATCTTGTAGGCAAAGTACTGTCAGAAGTCTTATACCTCTCGACACGGGCATGAGTATGAAATACGAATTTCAACTCTTGGAACATCTTATATGCTCCGTGGCGTTCAAAATGTTTTTGAAGTCCCGGTTCTAAGCCATAAAGCATGGTGCACTTAAACTATCAAGTAGTCATCATACCGAGCTTTTGTCAAAACGTTCATAACGTCTACATCTGCTCCTGCAATAGATATGTCACCTAGCGCTGCATCAAGGACATAATTCTATGTGCAGCAATGAGGATAATCCTCAGATCACGGAACAATTCCGCATCATTGCTACTAACATCTTTCAACTTAGTTTTCTCTAGGAACATATAAAAATTAAACGGGGAGCAACATCGCGAGCTATTGTTCTACAACATAGATATGCTAATACTACGAGGACTAAGTTCATGATAAATTAAAGTTCAATTTAATCATATTACTTAAGAACTCCCACTTAGATAGACATCCCTCTAGTCATCTTAATGATCACGTGATCCAAATCAACTAAACCATGTCCGATCATCACGTGAGATGGAGTAGTTTCAACGGTGAACATCTTATGTTGATCATATCTACTATATGATTTCACGCTCGACCTTTCGGTCTCCAGTGTTCCGAGGCCATATCTGCATATGCTAGGCTCGTCAAGTTTAACCCGAGTATTCTGCGTGTGCAAAACTGGCTTACACCCCTTGTATTTAAACGTAGAGCTTATCACACCCGATCATCACGTGGTGTCTCGGCACGACGAACTTTCGCAACGATGCATACTCAGGGAGAACACTTATACCTTGAAATTTAGTAAGGGATCATCTTATAATGCTACCGTCGAACTAAGCAAAATAAGAAGCATAATAAGATAAACATCACATGAAATCAAAATATGTGACATGATATGGCCATCATCATCTTGTGCTTTTGATCTCCATCTCCAAAGCACCGTCATGATCACCTTCGTCACCGGCGCGACACCTTGATCTCCATCGTAGCATCGTTGTCGTCTCGCCAACTATTGCTTCTACGACTATCGCCACCGCTTAGTGATAAAGAAGGCAATTACATGGCGATTGCATTTCATACAATAAAGCGACAACCATATGGCTCCTGCCAGTTGCCGATAACTTTACAAAACATGATCATTTCATACAAAACCGTATAACTCATCATGTCTTGACCATATCACATCACAACATGCCCTGCAAAAACAAGTTAGACGTCCTCTACTTTGTTGTTGCAAGTTTTACGTGGCTGCTACGGGCTTAGCAAGAACCGTTCTTACCTACGCATACAAAACCACAACGATATTTCGTCAAGTATGTGCTGTTTTAACCTTCACAAGGACCGGGCGTAGCCACACTTGATTCAACTAAAGTTGGAGAAACTGACACCCGCCAGCCACCTGTGTGCGAAGCACGTCGGTAGAACCAGTCTCGCGTAAGCGTACGCGTAATGTCGGTCCGGGCCGCTTCATCCAACAATACCGCCGAATCAAAGTATGACATGCTGGTAAGCAGTATGACTAGTATCGTCCACAACTCACTTGTGTTCTACTCATGCATATCATCTACGCATAGACCTGGCTCATGATGCCACTGTTGGGGAACGTAGTATTTTAAAATTTTCCTACGATCACGCAAGATCTATCTACCAGATGCATAGCAACGAGAGGGGAGAGTGAGTCTACGTACCCTCGTAGACCGAAAGCGGAAGCGTTAGAACAACACGGTTGATGTAGTCGAACTTCTTCGCGATTCAACCGATCAAGCACCGAACGTACGGCACCTCCGCGTTCAGCACACGTTCAGCTTGATGACGTCCCATGAGCTCTTGATCCAGTTGAGCTTCACGGGAGAGTTTCGTCAGCACGACGGCGTGGTGACGGATATGATGTATCTACCGGCGCAGGGCTTCTCCTAAGCACTGCAACGGTATGAC
Organism: Secale cereale; assembly: GCA_902687465.1. Lineage (NCBI taxonomy): Eukaryota > Viridiplantae > Streptophyta > Magnoliopsida > Poales > Poaceae > Secale > Secale cereale. The sequence continues at coordinate 193,174,993 of LR738715.1, read as the reverse complement.
CGAGGTGTGTTTCTGTGGAGGGGGGCACCACACACGGCTGGAACAATTCAACTTGTGTGTCTTTGGGTGCCCCCCTGCCCCCGTATATAAAGGAGGGAGGGAGAGGCCGGCCCTAGAGGGGGCGCGCCAAGTGTGGGGAGTCCTACTAGGACTCCCAAGTCCTAGTAGGATTCCCCTTTCCTTTCCGGAGTAGGAGAGAAGGAAAGAGGGGGAGACGGAGAAGGAAAAGGGGGCTGCACCCCTTGTCCAATTCGGACTAGAAGGGGGGCACGCGCCTCCTTCCTTTTGACCTCTCTCTTCTATTCCCGTAACTCCCCGGTACTCCGAAAATACCCGAATCACTCGGAACCTTTCCGATGTCCGAATATAGTCGTCCAATATATCGATTTTTACGTCTCGACCATTTCGAGACTCCTCGTCATGTCCCCGGTCTCATGCGGGACTCCGAACTCCTTCGGTACATCAAAACTCATAAACTCATAATACCGATCGTCATGAAACGTTAAGCGTGCGGACCCTACGGGTTCGAGAACTATGTAGACATGACCGAGACTCATCTCCGGTCAATAACCAATAGCGGAACCTGGATGCTCATATTGGCTCCTACATATTCTACGAAGATCTTTATCGGTCAAACCGCATAACAACATACGTTGTTCCCTTTGTCATCGGTATGTTACTTGCCCGAGATTCGATCGTCGGTATCTCAATACCTAGTTCAATCTCGTTACCGGCAAGTCTCTTTACTCGTTCCATAATACATCATCCTGCAACTAACTCATTAGCTGCAATGCTTGCAAGGCTTATAGTGGTGTGCATTACCGAGTGGGCCCAGAGATACCTCTCCGACAATCGGAGTGACAAATCCTAATCTCGAAATACGCCAACCCAACAAGTACCTTCGGAGACACCTGTAGAGTACCTTTATAATCACCCAGTTACGTTGTGACGTTTGGTAGCACACAAAGTGTTCCTCCGGTATTCGGGAGTTGCATAATCTCATAGTCATAGGAACATGTATAAGTCATGAAGAAAGCAATAGCAGTAAAACTTAAACGATCATAGTGCTAAGCTAACGGATGGGTCTTGTCCATCACATCATTCTCCTAATGATGTGATCCCGTTGATCAAATGACAACTCATGTCTATGGCTAGGAAACATAACCATCTTTGATCAATGAGCTAGTCTAGTAGAGGCATACTAGGGACACTCTGTTTTGTCTATGTATTCACACATGTACTAAGTTTCCGGTTAATACAATTCTAGCATGAATAATAAACATTTATCATGATATAAGGAAATAAATAATAACTTTATTATTGCCTCTAGGGCATATTTCCTTCAATAGAAACCCGCCATTTGTAGAATGCTCTTTTGCTTCATTTATAATTGTTAGAGCGTGGGCATAACTTTTGCAGAAAGAATTAAAACTCTCTTGCTTCACTTATATCTATTTAGAGAGTTGACAGGAATTGGTCATTCACATGGTTAGTCATAAAATCCTACATAAACTTGTAGATCGCTGAATATGATATGTTTGATTCCTTGCAATAGTTTTGCAATATAGAGATGCTAATATGTGGGAGGAACTAGTGAATGATTATGGTTTAGTAAAAATATTGGTGTTAAGGTTTGTGATTCCCGAAGCATGCACGTATGGTCTCCTAACTATGTAACCAAATTGGCGCGCATTGTATTTTGATTGTTTATATTTGCGTGAAGGTCGGGGGCGCGCGATGGTTAACTCCTACCAACCTCCCCCCTAGGAGCATGCGTCGTAGTATCTTTGCTTTGAGGGCTAATAGATTTTTCGCAATAAGTATGTGAGTTCTTTATGACTAATGTTGAGTCCATGGATTATACGCACTCTCACCCTTCCACCATTGCTAGCCTCTCTTGTACCGCGCAACTTTCGCCGGTACCATACACCCATCATATAACTTCCTCAAAACAGGCACCATACCTATTATGGCATTTCCATAGCCATTCCGAGATATATTGCCATGTAACTCCACCGTTCCGTTTATTATGACACGCACCATCATTGTCATATTGCCTTGCATGATCGTAAGATAGCTAGCATGATGTTTCCATGGCTTGTCCGTTATTTGATGTCATTGCTATGCTAGATCATTGCACATCCTGGTACACCGCCGGAGGCATTCATATAGAGTCATATTTTTGTTCTAGTATCGAGTTGTAATATCGAGTTATAAGTAAATAGAAGTGTGATGAACATCATTATTAGAGCATTGTCCCTTGAAAAAAAAGAAAAAAAAAGAAAGGCCAAAAGAAAAAGAAAAAGGCAAAAAAAGGCCAAATAAAAAAAAGGAAGGCAAAAAGAAAAGAAAAGAAAAAGGAAAAAGGGACAATGCTACTATCTTTTTTCCACACTTGTGCTTCAAAGTAGCACCATGATCTTCATGATAGAGAGTCTCCTATGTTGTCACTTCCATATACTAGTGGGAATTTTCATTATAGAACTTGGCTTGTATATTCCAACGATGGGCTTCCTCAAATGCCCTAGGTCTTCATGAGCAAGCAAGTTGATGCACATCCACTAGTTTTCTTTTGAGCTTCCATACACTTATAGCTCTAGTGCATCCGTTACATGGCAATCCATACTCACTCACATTGATATCTATTGATGGGCATCTCCATAGCCCATTGATACTGATACGTCTCCAACGTATCTATAATTTTTGATTGTTCCATGCTATTATTTATGAAGTCTTGGATGTTTAATGGGCTTTATCATACACTTTTATATCATTTTTGGGACTAACCTACTAACCCAAAGGCCTAGTCCAGATTGCTGGTTTTTTTCCTGTTTCAGGGTTTTGTAGAAAAAGAATATCAAACGGAGTCCAAACGGAATGAAACCTTCGCGAGAGATATTTTTGGAGAAAATCACGCACATGGAACTTGAGAACCACGTCAGGGGAGCATCGAGGCGCCCACGAGGGTGGGGGACGCGCCCCCTGCCCAGGGCGCGCCCCCCTACCACGTGGGCCCCTCGAGCACCCTCGGTGTCCTCCTTCTTCCTATATAAGTCTACGTACCCCGAAACCTTTGACAACAGAGAGAAAACCCTAATTCCACAGTCGTAACCTTCTGTTCCCGTGAGATCCGAGCTTGGAGCCTGTTCCGGAGCTCCACCGGAGGGGGATCCATCACGGAGTTCTTCATCATCATCATCATCGCCCTCACCATGAGTTGTGAGTAGTATACCACAGACCTTCAGGTCCATAGCTAGTATCTAGATAGCTTATTCTCTCTCTCTCTCTGGATCTCAATACAAAGTTCTCCTCGGTCTTCGAGGAGATCTATTTGATGTAATCTCTTTTTGCGGTGTGTTTGTCGAGATCCGATGAATTGTGAGTTTATGATCAAGATTATCTATGAAAGATATTTGGTTCTTCTCTGAACTTTTTATGTGTGCTCATAATATCTTTGCAAGTCTCTTCGAATTATTGGTTTGGTTTGGCCTACTAGATCTATAGTTCTTGCAATGGGAGAAGTGCTTGGCTTTGGGTTCAATCTTGCGGTGTCCTTTCCCAGTGACAGTAGGGGCAGCAAGGCACGTATCGTATTGTTGCCATCGAGGATAAAAATATGGGGCTTATATCATATTGCTTGAGTTTATCCCTCTACATCATGTCATCTTGCTTAAGGCGTTACTCTGTTCTTATGAACTCAATACACTAGATGCATGCTGGATAGCGGTCGATGCGTGGAGTAATAGTAGTAGATGCAGAATCGTTTCGGTCTACTTGTCTCGGACGTGATGCCTATATACAATGATCATGCCTAGATAGTGTCATAATTATTCGCTTTTCTATCAATTGCTCGACAGTAATTTGTTTACCCGCCGTAGAATATCGCTATCATGAGAGAAGCCACTAGAGAACACTATGGCCCCCGGGTCTATTCTCAACATATCAATCTACATATACTTTACTTTTATTGCTTTTATTTGCTGTTCTTATAAACCAAAAATACCAAAAATATAAACTATCATCTCTATCAGATCTCACTTTCGTAAGTGATCGTAAAGGGATTGACAACCCCTTATCGTGTTGGCTGCGAAGTTCTTATTTGTTTGTGCAAGTGTGAGGGACTCGCGCGTGGTCTCCTACTGGATTGATACCTTGGTTCTCAAAAAACGAGGAAAATATTTACGCTACTGTGCTGCATCTCCCTTTCCTCTTCGAGGGAATACAACGCAAAGCTCGAGAAGTAGCAAGAAGAATTTCTGGCGCCGTTGCTGGGGAGGCTTACGCAAAAGTCATATACCAAGTACATATCACAAACCCTTATCCTTCACATTACATTTATTTGCCTCTCGTTTTCCTCTCCCCCACTTCACCCTTGTAGTTTTATTTGCCCTTCTTCTGCCGTGTGTTTATCGTTCTCTTGCTTCTTGTTTGCTTGTGTGTGTTGGATTGTTTGCTTGTCACTATGGCTCAGAACAATACCAAATTGTGTGACTTCTCCAATACCAACAACAATGATTTTATTAGCACTCCGATTGCTCCTATTACCGATGTTGAATCTTGTGAGATCAATGCTGCTTTGTTGAATCTTGTCATGAAAGATCAATTCTCCGGCCTTCCTAGTGAAGATGCCGCTACCCATCTAAACAACTTTGTTGATTTGTGTGATATGCAAAAGAAAAGGGATACAGATAACGATATTGTTAAATTGAAGTTATTTCCATTTTCACTTAGAGATCGTGCTAAAACTTGGTTTTCCTCTTTGCCTAGAAATAGTATTGATTCTTGGAATAAGTGCAAAGATGCTTTTATCTCTAAGTATTTCCCTCCTGCTAAGATTATCTCTCTTAGAAACGATATTATGAATTTTAAGCAACTAGAACATGAGCATATTGCACAAGCTTGGGAGAGAATGAAATTGATGATACGTAATTGCCCTACACATGGTTTGAATCTATGGATGATTATTCAGAACTTTTATGCTGGCTTGAATTTTGCTTCTAGAAATCTTTTAGACTCGGTCGCCGGAGGCACTTTCATGGAAACTACCTTAGGAGAAGCTACCAAACTCCTAGATAATATTATGGTTAATTATTCTCAATGGCACACCGAAAGATCTACTAGTAAAAAAATGCATGCTATTGAAGAAATTAGTGTTTTGAGTGGAAAGATGGATGAACTTATGAAATTATTTGCTGCTAAGAGTGCTTCTTCTGATCCTAATGATATGCCTTTGTCCACTTTGATTGAAAATAGCAATGAATCTTTGGATGTGAATTTTGTTGGTAGGAATAATTTTGGTAACAATGCTTATAGAGGTAATTTTAATCCTAGGCCTTTTCCTAGTAATTCCTCTAATAATTATGGTAATTCCTACAACAACTCTTATGGAAAGATGCCTTCTGAATTTGAAACTAGTGTTAAGGAGTTTATGATCTCGCAAAAGAATTTCAATGCTATGCTTGAAGAGAAATTGCTTAAGGTTGATGAATTGGCTAGAAGTGTGGATAGAATTACTCTTGATGTTGATTCTTTGAAACCTAGATCTATCCCACCTAAGCATGATATCAATGAGTCTCTCAAAGTCATGAGAATTTCCATTGAGGAATGCAAAGAAAGAACCGCTAGGATGCGTGCTAAAAGAGAATATTATATTAAAGCGTGTTCTTCTAGTTATCATGAAAATAAAGATGAAGATCTGAAAGTTATTTATGTGTCTCCTATTAGATCCTTGTTTTCTAGTATAAATTTTGATGAAGATAGGATTGGAGATGATTCTGCTTTAAGGTGTCCCAATGATTCAGAGTTTTTAGATCTTGATGCTAATATTGCTATGAAGAGATTAAAACTTTGCATAGTGATGAACCCACTACTTTGGATTTCAAGGCATTCAATTATGATAATTGCTCTTTGATTGATTATATTTTCTTGCTGCAATCCGTGCTAAATTCTCCGCATGCTTATAGTCAAAATAAAGCTTTCACCAAACACATAGTTGATGCTTTGATGCAATCTTATGAAGACAAACTTGAGTTGGAAGTTTCTATCCCTAGAAAGCTTTACGATGAGTGGGAACCTACTATAAAAATAAAAATAAAAGATCATGAATGCTATGCTTTGTGTGATTTGGGTGCTAGTGTCTCCACTATCCCAAAAACTTTGTGTGATTTGCTAGGGTTCCATGAGCTTGATGATTGTTCTTTAAATTTGCATCTTGCGGATTCCACTATTAAGAAACCTATGGGAAGAATTAATGATGTTCTTATTGTTGCCAATAGGAATTATGTGCCCGTAGATTTCATTGTTCTTGATATAGATTGCAATCCTTCATGTCCTATTATTCTTGGTAGACCTTTCCTTAGAACGATTGGTGCAATTATTGATATGAAGGAAGGAAATATTAGATTCCAATTTCCGTTAAGTAAAGGCATGGAACACTTTCCTAGAAAGAAAATCAAATTACCATATGAATCTACCATGAGAGCCACTTATGGATTGTCTTCCAAAGATGGCAATACCTAGATTTATCTTGTATTGTGCCTAGCTAGGGGCGTAAAACGATAGCGCTTGTTGGAAGGCAACCAAACTTTATATTTGTTTTTGTTTTTGTTGCTATTAGGGATTAAATATTGCATCTAGCCTTTGATTAGATGTGGTTTCATGTTTTGTTTAGTGTTTGTGCCAAATAGAACCTTTGGGAAGACTTGTGGGAAGTTTATGTGATCTTGCTGTGAAAAACAGAATCGTTAGCGCTCTCTAAAGTGGTCGTCAGATTTTACTGGATCATGCTATTTAGTTGATTCTTTTTGCAGATGATTGGTAGACAAATTCCGCAAATTTACCAATTTAGTTTGAATTGTTTGGAGTCCCAGAAGTAGGCGAAACCTGCAGATTACTACAGACTGTTCTGTTTTTGACAGATTCTGTTTTTCGTGTGTTGTTTGCTTATTTCAATGCATCTATGAGTAGTATTGGGAAGTATGAATCATAGAGAAGTTGGAATACATTAGGTTTAAAACCAATATAAACAAATAATGAATTCATTGCAGTACCTTTGAGTAGTGATTTGTTTTCTTATACTAACGGAGCTCATGAGAATTTTTGTCTAAGTTTTGTGTTGTGAAGTTTTCAAGTTTTGAGTATTGCTTTGATGGACTATGGAACAAGGAGTAGCAAAGGCCTAAGCTTGGGGATGCCCATGGCACCCCAAGTAAATTCAAGATAATCAAAAGCCTAAGCTTGGGGATGCCTCGGGAAGGCATCCCCTCTTTCGTCTTCATTTATCGGTAACTATACTTGGAGCTATATTTTTATTCGCAACATGATATGTGTTTTGCTTGGAGCGACTTGTATAATTTGAGTCTTTGCCTGTTAGTTTGTTACAATCATCCTTGATGGACACACCTATTTGAGAGAGTTAAATATGACCTAGAAATTGTTAGAACACTTTATGTGCTTCACTTATATCTTTTGAGTTGAATAGTTTTTGCTCTAGTGCTTCACTTATATCCTCTAGAGCACAATGGTGGTTATATTTTGTAGAAATTGTTGAACTCTCATGCTTCACTTATATCTATTTGAGAGTCTATTAAAACAGCATGATAATGTGTTTAGGCTAAAGAAACTAGTCATCACATGATAGACATCCAATGTCAATATAGTAAAAAAAAATCACACCAAGTGCATTGAATAGAACGAGATGTTGGATGCTTGATAATTGTTTTGAGATATGGGGATAGTGATATTAGAGTCATGCTAGTGGAGTTATTATGAAATTGAGAAATACTTCTGTTAAGTTTAGTGATTCCCGTAGCACATACCGGTACACCGTCGGAGGCATTCATATAGAGTCATACTTTGTTGTTGTAGTATCGAGTTGTAATATCGAGTTGTAATGAAAGTGTGATGATCATCATTATTAGAGCATTGTCCCATGGGAGGAAATGCTAAATCTATAAAGCCCCTCCGCAAAAAAAAAGAAGAAAGGCCAAAGAAAAAAGAAAGGCCCAAAGAAAAAAAAGGGACAATTGCTACTATCTTTTTTCCACACTTGTGCTTCAAAGTAGCACCATGTTCTTCATTGTAGAGAGTCTCATGTTTAGTCACTTTCATATACTAGTGGGAATTTTCGTTATAGAACTTGGCTTGTATATTCCAACGATGGGCTTCCTCAAATGCCCTAGGTCTTCGTGAGAAAGCAAGTTGGATGCACACCCACTAGTTTCTTTTGTTGAGCTTTCATTCATACTTAGCTCTAGTGCATCCGTTGCATGGCAATACCTACTCACTCACATTGATATCTATTGATGGGCATCTCCATAGCCCGTTGATACGTCTAGTTGATGTGAGACTATCTTCCTCTCTTTTTGTCTTCTCCACAACCACCTCTATTCCACCCATAGTGCTATGTCCATGGCTCACGCTCATGCATTGCGTGAAAGTTGAAAGGTTTGAAAAGATAGAGTGTGAAAACAAATGCTTGGCTGAAATCGGGGTTTGTGCATGATATGAATATTTTGTGCGATGAAGAGGGAGCATAGCCAGACTATATGATTTTGTATGGATAACTTTCTTTAGCCATAGTATTTTGAGAATACATGATTGCTTTGTTAGTATGCTTGAAGTATTATTGTTTCTTATGTCAATATAGACTTTTATCTTGCATCTTTCAGATCTGAACATTCATGCCACAATTAAGAGAATTACATTGAAAAACTATATTGGTTAGCATTCCACATCAAAAATTCTTCCTTTATCATTTACCTACTCGAGGACGAGCAGGAATTAAGCTTGGGGATGCTTGATACGTCTCCAACGTATCTATAATTTTTGATTGTTCCATGCTATTATTTATGAAGTCTTGGATGTTTAATGGGCTTTATCATACACTTTTATATCATTTTTGGGACTAACCTACTAACCCAAAGGCCCAGTACAGATTGCTTTTTTTTGCCTGTTTCAGGGTTTTACAGAAAAAGAATATCAAACGGAGTCCAAACGGAATGAAACCTTCGCGAGAGATATTTTTGGAGAAAATCACGCACAGGGAACTTGAGAACCACGTTAGGGGAGCATTGAGGCGCACACAAGGGTGGGGGCGCGCCCCCCTGATGGCTTCTCGCCCCTCGTTGGTTACCCCAAGTGGAAGGTTTGAGATGCAGTGTAGCGGAAGTTTTCCCTTGGCAAAGATACCAAGGATCGATTTCCCCTGAGACTCCTAGTTTCAACAAGAAGGTATCAACTGCTAACGGCGCCAGATATTAGCAATCAACGTGGACCTGCACACAGATACAAATAACTTTGCTCCCAACGAGTACAGAGAGGTTGTCAATCCCTCCGGCCTTGTCGTTTACAAAGGATCAAACGCAAGTGATAATAGTGATAGGTAAAATTGCAACTAGTATGTAAAAGCAGAAATTAAATAGCGGATGTGATCAGTGATGGTAATATGGACCGGGGTCCCATGATGTTCACTTGTGATGTCTGTCTCCCAAAAGACGATAAAACAGCTATGTGAGGTAAACGAATTACAGCTGGGCAATTGACAGAATTATGTGCGCAAACCAATGCTAACTATGTTGCAAGAAAGGTAGAGGTTCAAAGCATGGGCGGTACGCCAAGGCAAGTAGACCGAAATCCATCTGCATCTACTACTAATCATCCACCTTGAGATATCTATCCAGAACATCTCGCTGGTATTAAGTTGCGAGTCCCACCCATAGTGTAAACTCAAAGCAACAGACAACTACATTAAAAGAACTTTGCGTAAAGTAAACAATCCTTGCACCCGCGGGCACAAGCACCGTTGTTTTCCCCCTTGTGGCAACAGCACATCCCCTAGACTCATGTTTCTGTCACTCAAGCTAGTCATCGAGGGGCATGAACCCATAATCAAGCATAACGTTCCCTCTTGGAGTCACTACCTACTACTTGGCCAAAGCAATAAATAGCAACGGAGAACATGCAAGAATTACTTACGAACATAAATATAAAAGAGGTAAATCAAATATATTACTCAAACACAATCTAAACATAATCTCACAATCCATCGGATCCCAGCAAACTCATCATAGCAACAGCATAAGGATTACATATGTGCCTCGATCATGTAGGGCATCTCACGAGGTCTAATTAGTGAAGCACAAGAAGGGGAGGAGAACATCACATAGCTACTGGTCATGGACCCATGGTCCAAGGGAGACTACTCACAACTCATCCGGGAGGCGTCCATGGTGGTGGAGAGGCTCCCGGTGGTGATTCTCCCCTCCGGCAGGGTGCCGTGAGGAGTTCTCCTGGTGCTCTCGATCTTGGAAGCGCGGCGGCGGCGGAACAGAGATGAGATCGCAAAAAAGGGTTCCCGTCTCGAGGGTTTTGGGACGCGATATAAATATATGCCAAAGGAGGGCATCAGCGGAGGCCTGGGGGGGCCAGGCGCCCCCCGGTGCGGCCAGGAGGGGGGCCGCGCCACCAGGGCGCCTGGAGCCCTGGTGGCCCCCCTCCGGCCCTACTTCGACCGTGTGGAAGCTTCCGGAACGCTGATTTTTTATATAATTTTTCCGGGATTTTTCTGGCAATTTACGTGATGGGAAAACCTGAAATACAAAAATAGCAGAAAACAGAAACTGGCACTGGGGTGCACTGAGTTAATAGGTTAGTCCAAATATGATCAAAAGTGTATGGAAGTGTATAAATAACATAGCAATATCACACAAAAGAGGCATGGAGCAAGCATAAATTATAGATACGTTTTGGACGTATCAACATCCCCAAGCTTAATTCCTGCTCGTCCTCGAGTAGGTAAATGATAACAAGTATAATTTCTGTGGTGACATGCTATTAACCATATAAGGACTTTTCATAGTCACATGACAAAAGCTTACTGAGACAATGAATCTGTAGTAATTAAGTTGCCTCATGAGAAAATCACAAAGAACTGAAAGTTTTACAATATGATACTGAAACATCAAATAGATTTGTAATGAGCATGGTGTGCAAATATGATAAAGTGATATCTCGCTTGCCCCCTTTAGTGAAGCAAAACATAAATGCAGGGGCACCTCAAAAGTTTAAGTGATGACTAGATACAATGATTTTAGAATAAACGATATCATAATCATGCAAAAGACAATGGTACTTTGGGACAATGCACATTACACTCAGAATAACAATCATGCTCTCAGTAGTTGATGCTTAAAGAAGGCGGAGACTCTCGAACCGTGGCTTTTGTTGGCAAGGTTGAAAACCCGTGGTCAAAAACAAAGACAAAGCATGTACCAGAGCTCTTGGTTTTAAAAACAGAGGTAATAATTATTATTTTAGATTATGCATGTTTCGTCAACGAATGCTAGCAGACAACTCAATCACTTCTTGAGATGGACAAGTTTCGAGGAACGGCTCCCGAATGAGGACGATCACATCCTCTTAATCTGCTTTGTTTATCACTGCCAAAGTTTTCTAATTTCTCATGAACAAAGCGTGAAGGAGGGTTTGTTTGTTATATTATTTTTGAGCCGGGCGCACTCTTTGCCAGTTCCTTCTCGTATTATGGGTTTGCACATTAGACATGCAATCCCGGGGTGAAGCTTGTCCAACTTAAAAAGATCATGAATTAACTACTACTTCCTCATGAACTAAAACAGAGGCACAAAATAGGAATGCCTTTTTTTTGAATAATTTCGAGATGGTACATGAAAGTCTTCGTTAGGAATGGCAGGTAAATACCATGTAGGAAGGTATGGTGGACTCATATGGCATAACTGGTTTAAAGGATTCTGGATGCACAAGCAGTCAGTCCTCTTAGTACAGGTGGAGGTTAGCAAAAGACTGGGAGCGACCAACTAAAAAAGCAATGACGGTCATAATCATGCAGAGCGACAAAGCAACATTGAATCAGGCATGGAAGTTATATCGCTACTCAGAAACAAAAGATCATCAAGGCTTGACAGACTTTCTTTACAGTCTTAAATATGCGTGAGCATACGCCAAGTCAATCAAAATAAATTCTTGAAGGAAGATATTACTAAACCATACCACATCATAGGCAAACAAATCATGTTGGTACTCCAATAACACATTGGGAACCCCCCCAGCTATTTGAGACTAACCATAAGAAAACATGAACTACTAAGCACCATTATGCACGTAGCATTTTTATCATAGACATATCAACCAATGCAACGGAAGCAAACTCTCTTAATAAGATAAGCATGATAACTAAAGAGAGTTCAAGCAACCAACTAAACAAAAAGCTCTTTAAAAAGATAAGCATGAAAACTAAGAGCTAAGCATGACAGTAGCTATTGAAAGACAAAGAACACACACAGCAAGGATAGACATGAAAATTCTATGTTATGTTCTAGGTTGAAATGGAGCATGTTTCTCTCCCACATAAAGAAAACTGAGTTCCGACTCGTTATGAAAAGCTAAAAAAAACTAAAAAGGAAACTAAAAGCAAGACGCTCCAAGCATAGCACATAACACATGAAGTGATAAAAATATAGTGGAACGAAAGACAAACTGATAATGTTGATGGAGAAGGGGATGCACGGGGGCATCCCCAAGCTTAGACGCTTGAGTCTCCTTGAATATTTCTTGGGGGTGCATGGGGGCATCCCCAAGCTTGAGCGTTTGACACTCCTGAATCTTTTTTATCATCTTCCCTCGCACACTTGAAAACTCCCTTCATACATAACTCATCATAATCTGATTAGTGAGGTTAGTACCCATAATAAAATAATTGTTCCTTGCTGGAAATAAGGATATTCTTGATGGTCTACTGTTTCTCAAGATTGCCAAAAGGTTTTTGCAAAGAAAAAGCAAGCTCAAGGTTTGCAAAATGAGGGAAAGGCAAAACAGGACAGAATCTGTGAAAAACAGAACAGCAGGTAGAAAATGATTTTTTCGGGGCACTTCTGCAACTCTAATAAAAAAACTCAGAACAGATGCCCGAAAGAAAATTGTATAGAGCACGCTGTCGAAAAAATTCAGACCAAAAAGATGATCTGGTAATTTTATACGAATTTTTCTATCCAAGGACAGAATCTGTTTCCTGGACAGCACGTCACAACTTTTGAACTTTCTTGCAATCAGAGGCTACACTTGGCACAAAGTTGAAAAGCAAAGATACAATGATGATGCTACTGTAGTAACAACATCAAGACACAACAAAAGCAAAATAAAATTTTATTCATTGTGGGCTGCCTCCCAAAAGCGCTTTCTTTTATGCCTTTAAGCTAGGCATAATGCAAAGAGATCAAGTTTTATCAAGAGTAAAAGAATAGCTAGCCCGTATAACGGACTCAAAAGGTAACTTAATCTTCTTTCTAGGGAAGTGTTCCATCCCTTTCTTGAGAGGAAATTGGAATCTTATATTCCCTTCTTTCATGTCAATGATAGCACCAACGGTGCGTAGAAAAGGACGTCCCAAAATAATTGGACAAGAAGGTTCACATTCAATGTCCATAATAGTAAAATCAACGAGAACATAATTGTCATTGACAATGATAAGCACATCGTCGATCCTCCCCAAAGGTTTCTTTATGGAAGAATCAACGATACGAACACCAAAAGAACAAGAATCAAAAGGTTTCAATTTAAGCATATCATATATTCTTTTGGGCATAACGGAGGTACTAGCTCCAACATCACATAAAGCATAGCAAGAGAAGTTATTCAACTTAATTTTAATCATAGGATCCCAACCATCTTCTAGCTTTCTAGGTATGGAGGCTTCTACTCTAAGTTTCTCCTCCCTAGCTTTGATGAGAGCATTAGTGATATGCTCTGTGAAGGCAAGGTTAAGCGTGCTAGTGCGGGGATCTCTAGACATCTTGTGAAGGAAATCAATAACTTCGGTAAGAGTGCAATTGTCAAAATCAAGGTCACTACTATCAAGTAAAGTGGTAGTGGTGTCCTTTAGGTTCACTTGTTTGGTAGTTTCTATAGTCATAGCATCACCATTAATAGGTCCATTGGGACCAGGAGTGCATTGGGTGCTAAGAGTTTGGATATCCTCAACAACTTGGATAGTAGCAACAGTGTGGTGGGTAGGAAGGTTCTTAATTCTATCTTCTTCCTCCCTTTCTCTAGCCCATCTCTCTTTAAGTTTAGCCAACATCCTAATGTTTTCATTAATTTGCACTTGAATAGCATTCATAGGAGTGACCTTCCTCTCCTCAAGAGGAGAAGTTCTAATTTTAAGCAATTCTACCTCATGGGCTAAATTGTCTACCTTCGAAGAGAGATCATCTAGTTTGTTTAGTTTTTCTTCTACACTCTTGTTGAAGGCTTTTTGGGTAGTGATGAAATCTTTAAGCATAATCTCTAGTTCAGTAGTGGAGTTCTTGGTGTTAGGATAAGCATTGTTGTTCCCATAGGAATTAGAGGGGAACGGTCTAGGATTGCTACCAAAATTACTCCTATAAGCATTGTTGTTGAAATTGTTTCTAGAGATAAAGTTCACATCTACTTGTTCTTGAGCAATCAAATAATTTAAAGAAACATCACGAGGATCAATGGAAGATTGCTTCGAAAGTAGAGACATGATCAAGTCAACTTTTTCATTTAGGGAGGAAATCTCCTCGACAGAGTTTACCTTCCTACCTGTTGGAGCGCGTTCGGTGTGCCATTGGGAATAGTTGGTCATCATCTCATCGAGAAGCTTCGTGGCAGCACCAAGTGTAGTTGACATAAAGGTTCCTCCCGCGGCCGAATCTAACAAGTTCCGCGAGGTAAAGTTCAAGCCTGCATAAAAAGTTTGCATAACCATCCAAGTAGTCAAACCATGAGTAGGGCAGTTCTTGACAAGAGATTTCATACGTTCCCAAGCTTGGGCAACGTGTTCATTATCCAATTGTTTAAAATTCATTATGTTACTTCTTAGTTGGATAATTTTAGCAGGTGGATAGTATTTTCCAATAAAAGCATCTTTGCACTTGTCCCATGAATCTATGCTATTTCTAGGCAAAGATTGAAACCAAATTTTAGCTCCTCCTCTCAAGGAGAAAGGAAAAAGCTTAAGCTTAACAATATTACCATCCATTTCTTGGTACTTTTGCATATCGCAGAGTTCAACAAAATTGTTTAAGTGTAAAGCAGCATCATCTCCAGCACCGGAGAATTGATCTTTCATGACTAAGTTCAGTAAAGCAGGTTTAATTTCATAAGAAGGTGCTGAAGTGGCAGGTGTAGTGATAGGCGTGCAGATAAAGTCATCGTTGTTATGACTAGTGAAGTCACACAACTTGGTGTTCTCGGTGGAACCCATAGCAGCAAGCAAGCAAGATAACTTTTTTTGTGATTTTCGATAAAAAGATACTAAAGCAAAAACTGAAAGGTAAACTAACAAGACTAAAAAGCAAAGGTAAAAGATAGCATGCAACTCCCCTATCTTGAAGAGTGGAGTCCCCGGCAACACCGCCAGAAAACTTTGCTTGATGGCTTCTCGCCCCTCGTTGGTTACCCCAAGTGGAAGGTTTGAGATGCAGTGTAGCGGAAGTTTTCCCTTGGCAAAGATACCAATGATCGATTTCCCCTGAGACTCCCAGTTTCAACAACAAGGTGTCAACTGCTAACGGCGCCAGATATTAGCAATCAACGTGGACCTGCACACAGATACAAATAACTTTGCTCCCAACGAGTACAGTGTAATGCCCCGGATGTAATACTTTCCCTTTTGGGTATATAATATATCTCCGGCTTCAGCTATTTCCATTCCGGGTTCTTTGTCTTTCGGGCTTTCGTCGTTTTGTTGTGTGAGTGTGTGGCTTTCATTCATATCATGTAGACATGTGCATTGCATTGCTTTTGTGTTGTGGGTTGCATCCGGTTCCGTGTGTTTCTTCCCGTTGTCCGTTTCGTGTTCCGGAGCTCCCTCACGTGTCCGTGACGTCCCGTAGGCCTACTTTGTTGTTCGGGCGTTTTTCGTTACCGGTGTGCCGCGAGGTTGTGTTGTGTGTTGTTGTTTTGTTGTGTGCAACCCGCCTCTCAAATCTCGTCTCGTTTGGACTCCGTTGACTTTTCCCTCCGTTGTTCGTGTGGGCCCGAAGTGCCTTCGCTTCGTGTCCCGGAAATACCCCTACCGCAGTCTTTTATCTCCGTCTGGGCCTTTTAAATCAACCCCCGCGATCGGATCCGTCGGATCGCGATCGGAGGGTTCCTAAACACCCCTATCTCCAAACCCTAGTCTAAAACTGCTACATATAGACCCACTAGTCTATTTGGAGCAACCCCTCCTTCTTCCTCCTCTCTCCCCTTCTTTTTTTCCTTTTCTACCTCAGATCCCCAAATATCTTCTCAGATCCCGAGTGGATCCATCGGATCCCCTCGATCCGCGGGTCTTCGGCCTCTCCAGTTCGACGCAACGGCCGCCGCAGCAGGCGCAGCGCCCGAGTCAACGCGCCGGAAAACTCCCTCCGCTCCCTTCGTACCGCGTCGTCCCGCGCCAGATCGACCGACCGGGCTCTCCACTTGGCGCCAGGCCTCGTCAGCGCCCGAGCCAGGCCTCGCCGTCCCGCGGCCCGTACGTCGCCACGGGACCACATCGCCAGCCGCAGGCCTCCGCATCGCCCCGTTCCGCCTCTC